>CM038463.1:40620074-41281155 GCA_021464415.1 Lonicera japonica
TGATCACGGCCAGCCAGTCTTGCCCGGTGGAAGCTTTATGCCGGTGCCGGAACTAGACTTGTAGAAGAAGTGAAATAAGAGAAAGACTAGGATAACAAAAAAGTTAAAAGAGAGATGTAAAAGAACTCCATTTTTGGTTCTTTTTTGAGTTTTGAATATGCTATTGAATTCTTGGGATCATAATTTATATAGACAAATTTATAGGCTTTTGTGAGTACGGGGATATGAAAGTGAACTTCTTGTAGTTTTGATCAATATTAGAATATGACACAATTGGACAATATTAAAAGTCACTTAAATTTTTCGTTTAGGGAGAAAACATTTTGAAAGAATAGGTTGGTCTAATGATTTAAGACCCCCACACGAATCAGTGAGGGATTGAAAAAAAATAAATATTAGGGTGCATTTGATTGCCTTCATTTTCCATGAAAAATAGGGTTTTTCCACCCAAGTTGCTACTTTTGTGGTGTTTGATTGCCAAAATTTTCCAGGCAGTCAAATTCCATCTTTTTGGTAATGATTGCTTATTTTCCATGTAAACGTCGAAAACATTTTCTTTTTTTTTGGGGGGGGGGGGGGGGGGGGGTTCTTGTATTTTTTTCCAAGCAATTGCATATTTTTTGAAACAAAATTTTACCCATTTTCTACATTAAAAATACTATAACTTAAAATACAAAATTTAATATTTAAAATCTACTAATCAAGATCAATTAAACAAGATCCATCATGACTATAGAATGATGTAAAAAAAATACCCATAATTTTTTCTACATTAAAAATGCCATAATACAACCAATATTTTTTGGGTAGAAAATTAAGGTAATCAAACACATTTAATTGACATTTTCCATGCAACTCAATTCTACGCAATTCAGTTGCCTGGAACTTATTTTCTTTCCATGTAAATTTCATGCTTACAATCAAACGCACTGTTAAAGTAAACTTCTTTATTTGACTTTTTCGTTATATATATTTTCGGCCCAGCACCAAGCTTTGGTTTTTAAAAAAACTAAAGCCTAGCTCTTCTTTTTTAGAATGATTTAGCTTGTGATCCACAATTTTTTTTTAGTAGCTCGCGGTCTTTGGTGACTATGGTGATAAGTTACTTAGGTATGGTGACCAAATACTCAGGTATGGTAACCGGTTAACCAACTCAATTACCCAAATATGAGAACTGGTATTTGGTAAATGCATAATATTGTCATTCATACACTTTTTTTTCGAAGTTGTTTGACGTGTTTATCTCTCTAAAACTACTTAATTTTTCAACTTATTTCGTGATTAGTCTCGTAGCACTTTTGTATTTAACATTGCTTGGAAAGGTACATTTTATGTTTATTTTTGGTGCCTTTAGATCTCAAGAAATGAATTGAACAAAGGAAGAATGATCATCCAAGCAATTTTGGCCTCTAAAGCAAAAAGTCAACGAAAAGTCAAAGATCTATATCAATCTAGTTCATTTCAAGATCAATCTAAATTTGACAAAAAGTATGTGAATTATTTATAACACTTGGATCAATCTAACTTAGGTCAAGATTGATCTAGGAGACATACTTGATACTTTATGTCATATCCCTCTTATTTCTTTACTTAACGTAGCTTGCTTAAAGAGACAACTTTAGCTAAGAAATTGGTGAAAATCATAAAATTTATTAATTTAATTAGTGATTGTTTTGCCCACGCTAGAGAGTGAACAACTTTTAACTTTTAAGTAGAAAAGGGGGAGGGAGACAACATATATCTATTTATAGTCTTCATTGTTGTATTTGAGAATATATCTTTTTATCACTTTTCATCTCTTAATTTATTGAGAGCTTGATTTTTCATTGAAGAGAAATGTAATACACTTCTATAATTCTTGTCTCTACATTTATTATGGAGTAAATTTCTTTGCTAAGGTTAAAGATGAAGTTTGCAATGCATATAGTAATTATGTAAGTTCAATTCTCATTCCATTATAAGTATTGTTAAATACTTGTTTAATCTTTTACTTTCTTCATTTAATCAACCATTCATAAGCTAGTAAGATGATTTTCATAGGATGATTTGACTTTGTATACCTTGTATACATAGATCTTAAGCATTAATGAGGAGATGATACACTTATGTATTTCTTACTAACCTAAGTCCATTCTTTTTATGAATGAGATACTTTTCATTATCAAGCGTGATTAGTCTTTGAATATTCATGAAAACACCATAAATTTGAGATTCCAATTCTTGAATTCTTTAATGAGATGTTGAGTGCTTCCTACACTTCATGTGATTTTGAGACTCAATATTTTCTCAGTTAAAGTGTTGCTAAGGAGGATCTCTAAAGTTTATGCCATAAACAACTTCACTAATCATTTTAAGGATTCAATTTGTTTTATCAAATATGTCTAAATTGGATGATTTAATCTCCAACTAGACCTCCCAATGTTAGACAAATAAAATGTTATGATTTATTGTGCTAAACTCTTTGTAGTTTGCCATTTTCATAATCAAGTCAATTGCCTAGGAGAAACTAACAATGAGTTCTCAAGTGCCTAGTTTAAATTTATGCCTTTTCTTTTGGTGTATCTCAAATTTGTATCTTGGTTGAATATTATATGGGAATGTGCTGCACTTACTTCACACCCTTTGTTACAAGATAAAATTGAGATATACACTTATCTTGAATTTTGCTTACACCATTTCTTTATATGGCATTTAGATGGGAATGGGCATGTTGCTTATGCTTCACACCCTTTTGCTTAGAAAATTGTCAGATACTCAACACTTAGGAATTGCATTGAGAACTTTGAATGAGATTGATTATACATAACATTGCAAAGCAAGTGGATTCTATAATGCCTTAGCCCTTTCTCATCATTTGTTACATCACTTTAATTTTTATTGTAAGACTTTAAAATCAACAACTAAAATCAATTAATCAATTTCTCTAAACAAAGCCTTGAACTCTTAATCGCTACATCGTTTTTCCGACTATCTTTGTGGTTCGACACTTTTACTTACCAAGTATTATAACTTGACAACCTACACTTAGGTTCCTAAGTGCGTCAGTATTTTCGCAGCGTTAGTATTTCTTGGCTTTTTTTTTCGGTTATGTACCTACAATAATCTGTATTTCTCGGGTTACTCAACTAAAGTATCTATGGATGTAAGTTTTAATCAAAGACAGTTCGGCTACCTAAAAATTGATAGGACATAAAACTTTAAAAAAAATTGTGAACCGCAAGCTAAAAAATTTCAAAGATTGGGATCGACTAACAAACTTCCTCTTAATTTCGCGATCAGATATAAATTTTATATCTAATGTAGTACACAAGACAACTCGGAGAAAGAATAAAAAACAACATTTTATAAGATCAGGAGATACATGTGCATTACTTGAATATATTAATATTCTATGTTCATAAATTCTGAGTTCAAGGTGGTAGGTGGGCGGACTTGAATCTTTTTGTGGGGTGGACTGAACAAATTTTATTACAAATTCTTTTTGGGCTTTTTTAAATTTGCCTCCTATTTATAATGCATAATTCAAGTTACTCTATATTTTTATAATCATTTGACTTACCCCCTTAGAATTTCACTGAGTGTAACACCGTCAATATTTTTTTCCAAATGGATGAAAATGCTCTCATCTTCCTCTCTCAATGATTATTCAAGAACACTAATTTCATTTTTTCTCTTCTTAAACTCAAAGCCCAACAACTTTCTCTCTAAAATCTATAGAAGAATTTCAACTCCTTCCTTCTTCATCCTTCCTTCTTCATCTTTTCTCCTTCCCAACCTTTAAGAAACCCATTTCGTAATTATACCCAATTGCTTCATTTTCACTTAAAAATTTAATAAAGTCCAATAAGTTAAACCATTTCAAAACAAACTTAGATTTTTCAAAATGAAACAAATCTCAAATAGTAAAGGTGAGATTTTGAAACATGAAAAATGTATATATATATACAAGTGTATAACATCCATTATTGTGTTCCAATACCAACTTTTGATTGATCCCTCAATTTATTCAATTTACTCTCAAGACCTTTTTATTAGTCTTTTAATTACATAAAAAAGAAAGGGGATTTGTACATATTTATATTTGTATTGGTATTTTGTATTTGAATTTGATTAGAAAAGTTACTGAATTAAAATGGAGATGGATTGATTGCGGGTTTGTGTTTTAGTGAGATTTGTTTAAATGTCTTTCTAATTTGGGTTTTGATAGATGAAGAAAAATTAGGGTGCTTGTGTTTAAGGATGAAGGAGAATGGCTCAAGTTGAAAATAAGGGCATTTTGGTCCAATTGCACAAAAGTTGAAAGGTGTTAACACTCTGTCAAGTTCTATGTATGAGAATGTGTGGGGGTGTGTGCGTGTTTTTTTCTTTTTTTTTGGGTGAGGGGGGGGGGGGGGGGAGGTAGGGGGGTTAAGTTAAAGGATTATGAAATCGGAAGGTATTTTGCCTCTTCGAATTTTAAGTTCATAAAAAAACTTTATTTTTTTGGTGGTATCGGGTTCAAACCTTGCGCTTGCAAGAATATTCATTTAATTCACTTACTCACTTTCTATTTTAAAATATTTCATTTATATTTGAATTCAATACGCGCCGCGTGTGCGTAATTGTTTAGCTAATTTAATAAATGTTTTTTTAAAAAGTTCTTGAAATAAAAAAATGTTATAAAAATTTATTTAAATAAATTTAACTTACACTTTAAATAACATATGATACATTTAGTGTACAAAATTGATATTAAAGCATTTAAAAATTATGATAAAATAAGGCTCCGTTAAAATAACAACGTAGAAAAAAAAAACTTGATTTGTGTGATAAGTTAGAAAATAAGTCGGGGCATGTGATGATATACTCTCCAACTCATAATCATTTTTATGAGTAGATGTCCTCTATCTTTCTTTATCTTTTTAGAAAAAAATTGTTCCTTAACCCCCAAAGAAATTTATTTTTCATGGAAAAAGTAAAACGTAAGAAGATATGTCACCACATGCCTCAACTTATTTTTAAATCTCTCACTCGAATGTTTTTCTTTTCGAATAGTATCGCATGTAAACATGTTAATAGTTGATTTGGATCATATTCATGTGGTACTTTATCGAGTTTTAGGTTTTATCGTTTCGGATTTAAATGAATAACTTTTTTTCCTTGGTGAACAAATAATATTCAAACTATATTTGTTATTTTAACAAATAATCTGTGATAACTCGTTATTACTCCTTAAACCAATTAATTCTTACAAGTTGAATACGACTAAATACGCAAACATTGCCAAACCTATCGGTGTTGACATTGGAATATTAATATGTTTTATTGATTTGTATTAATTTTAAACTAACTGTGATGGATTCGGTTGGAAAGTGATAGACAATATAATATTATTTTGTTATTTGCGACAAGTGAATAAGGTTTACTATTGGTGGATAATCTGTAATTTTCCTTTAATGTTAGAAATTAAAATTATCAAATTTTTTCAATTAAATAATTTTTGAGGTTATTACAATTTTATGTTATAAAAAAAATTGAGGTTTTACTACCAGTGAATTATCATGCCATAAGTACAACGGATGGAAATAAATAAATATTATTTTATTCAACCATATATGTTGGATGGTACATATTTTTAAAAATAAAATATAAAAATAATTTTCTTCACTATTTCGTGCCCTCGGGTACAAACATACCCTAATATATATATATATATATATATATATTAATTAAGAAGAATTTAAAATAGGTCATGTACAAATTTCATATGTATGTCATATAAAAGGATGAAGCATTTCAAAATTATGTACTGAGGCAAAATTCAACTATCAGTTTAAAAATTAATCACGTGAATAGATTTATTTATAAAAGAGAAATTATTACTTTATTTGTTTATAAAAGATGAGGTTAACTACCATAATTTTTTTTCTATAGTATACTAGTGCCATAGACAATTTATTTTTAAAAGTATTAAACATATATATAACTTTAAAAAACTAATTACAATTTAATAAGAAAGTAAAATTAAAATTGCAATAACATATAGAAATGAGATCTTACCGTTGTAAACTTTTTTTAATAAAACTTTAAATTGCAATACCTTTAAATTCAAATTATGGATTCTAATAAAAATTATATATTTGAAATCTACTCATCAAAACATATAAATCAAGATTCAATTTAATTATAAGATTTTGTATAGAAATTTAAAGAAAAAAAAATATAAATTGCTTAAAAATGACATTTAACACGTGTTTATATCTTATTGACTTTTCCAAATTTTACACAAGGGTTTACAAAACTACCATTTTTTCATCGATTGAAAAATGAGATCCTTTCAAAACAATATATAAGAATAAGGACTACTCCACCTATTGATAATTAGTTTTGAATTGGATACTTCAAACTTTAATATGGTATCAAAGTAAGGTTATACACCACGTCAAGGCCCAATGGCCACATGAGCTCCACGTCACCCAATGTAAAACATATACCAAATATTAGGCTCAAAATTATGCCACGTGTGAAAATGGCGTGTTGAGACTATAAATCCCACATCAGAAAATGAGATCCTTTTGTAATTATTTATTTTAGAAGGTGTCATATGATAGGACTTATAAATTTAACGGTTCCAGTTTTGCTGTATAAATCAATATTATATTTCACCTTGTTATAATGTGTGATATTTTATCTTAGATCATCGTATTATGTGCATCTTCTTCTTTTTTAAATTAAGGGTAGTTAAGTTTCTCTCTTGACCATATAAATAAAGAAAAATCCCTCTCACCCACACAAGTCAAACTCATGACCTCAAGGTAAAGAGTGAAGGTTGCTTACAACTGGGCTAACAGTTCTCCTCAATACTTTTAAAATATACTATTGCTATGTTATAAATAAAGAATCCTCTTTTTTCTAAATTTTCGAAATTAAATAAAAAGCTACGTATACATATATACTCGAGATTAAGTCTGGAAGAGGGGGTGGGATGGTCATGTACTAGAGACCTCTTCTATAACAATATTTTTCATTCTGTTAAAAAATGAAAAAGTTAAACTAGACTCTTAACTTAAAATTGCGAGTGTTATATATGAATAAAGATAATTTATAACAAATGGTATTCTATCATTGTAATTACAATTTAAATATTTGTTTTATGAAACACGTAATTAAATAATTAACCAATTATTTATAAGGAAGTAACCTCCAAAGATAAGACATATATTTTGCTTTTAGAGTTTTAGGTAAAAATATTGGCAGTTAAATCTTGAGAATAAGAGAGAATTAATTATACTACTTAATCTTGAGACAGGAAGAGCTCATATTTATAGGGTTAAGAAACCCAACAGAATAAAGAAACCTACTACCCTAAGGAAACTAAATAATATTTTCTAACACCCCCCTTCAAGTTGGTGTATAAATATCAAGCATGCCCAACTTGCTGATCAATCTGTAAAATATCTTGTTGGAAACAGCCTTAGTGAGTACATCGGCCAACTGATCTTCCGAGCGTATATGGGGCACTGCAATTATGTTCTCCTCCAATTTTTCTTTAATGAAGAACCTATCAACTTCCACACGCTTTGTTCTATCATGTTGAACTAGATTGTGAGCAATATCGCATACTACCTTGTTATCACAATATAACATCATTGGTTCTTTCGGCGGATAACCTATATCAGTCAATAGCAACTTCAACCATAATAATTCTTGGACTCCCATTGCCATTCCTCAATATTCCGCTTTGGCACTTGAACGAGAAATAACATTTTGTTTCTTGCTCCGCCAAATGACGAGATTCCCACCAATGAATGTAAAATATCCTGATGTAGACTGTATGTCACCAATATTTCTGGCCCAATCAGCATCAGTGTACCCTTCAACATTCAAGAAATTACCATTCTTTGTAAACAAAATCCCTTTTCTAAGAACTGCCTTCAAATAATTAAGAATCTTCATTTCAAATTACATATGCTTCTCTCCAAGATTACGCATGAATTGACTAATTGTACTCAATGCATAAGAAATATCGGGCCTAGTATGTGCTAAGTACATTAGCCTTCCTACTAATGTCTGATAACGCCCTTTATCAACAGGCACTTGATCAGCTTCAATTTCCAATTTTAATCCTTCTTCCATGGGAATATTCGACGGTTGATAGGCAGATATTCCTGTTTCACCTAGTAGATCCAATGCATACTTTCTCTGGGAGATAAATATGCCCTTTGAAAATTGGACACCTCAATCCCTAAAAAATACTTTAACTCGCTAAGATCTTTCATCTCGAACTCTAGAGATAGATATTTCTTCAGTGCTTCTTGTTCATGTGGGTCATCCTCGGTGACAACCATGTCATCAACATAGACAATCAGTGCCGTGATTTTTCCATGGCACCTCTTCAAGAATAATGTATGATCATAATTGCTCTATTTGTAACCGAACTTCCTTATTGATCTGGCAAATCTCCCAAACCAAGCTCTTGGAGACTGTTTTAAACCATACAAAGACTTTCTCAATTTGCATACCTTGTTTATGTGCTCTGCAGGAACCATTGTAACCTATTGGGAACTACATGTATTCCTCCTCTTTTAAATTCCCGTGCAGGAATGCATTCATTACATCGAATTATTATAATGGCCAATCCAAATCTACCGCTAAAGAAAGCAAGACATAAATAGTGTTAATTTTTACCAATAGTGCAAATGTTTTCAAATAATCGATCCCATGTGTTTGAGTGTAGCCTTTCACTACAAGCCTTGCTTTGAATCTTTCGATGGTTCCATCTGCTCTATGTTTTACTATGTACACCCATTTGCAACCAACACGCTTTTTTCATACTGGTAATTCAACTATGTCCCATGTACCATTCTTTTTAGGTATTTCATTTCCTCGTCCATTGCTGCTTTCCATTTTGGATCACCTAAGGCTTCCTGCACATTGTTAGGAATAGATACAGAGGATAATTGATTTACAAATTACTTATTCGATTCAGACAACCTATCATAAGACACGTAGTTGCTCATGGGAGATTTGGCCTTACTACTAAGATCAGGTTCATATGTTGGTTTTGGCACGCCTCTATTGATTCGATTAAGGAGTTATTTTTTAGGAGGTTTAGGAGAAGATACCTAAGGATCGCCAGAAACTTGATATTCAGATTCAGATGTGTCTGAGGGAGATAATTGGTTATTTATATTAGGCGATGGCAAACTTGAGGACTGTGGTGAATTCAAAATTGAACTCAATGAGCTTGATTATGGCAAACTTGAGGACTGAGGTGAATTCAGCAGTGAACTCGGTGAGCTTGATTGTGGTGAATTTAGCTGTGAACTTAGTGCATTCGGTAGTTGTGAAGTAGATTGTGGGGATATCTCGAGTTGAATTATCTTATCCACATCCCCTTCAACAAAATCAAAATCTTGAACTTCTCTCTGATTCTCCCCCCTGAAGTTTAACATGATGAAAATACATATCGTATTCATGAAAGACAACATCCATTGTCACATGTTGGTCGGATTTTAACCCTAGGGTGAATAAGGTTTTTAATACTTAATGCATAATTAAAAAGTTTTTCAAAATGTTTAACCAAAGCAACTAAGCTAAACAAGTATATCAATGAAATAATCAATACAAGCAATCAATCCCAAGACAACCAAATAAGTAATATCAAAATACAAACAAATAATATAGTAATGAAATAAAGAGCTTGAGTTAGAAAGATTAAACCAATTTGAAGCTCAAGACTTTTTGTCCTCATGATTTTGGTTTCCTAAACCATAAACGTCCTCGCTCGGTTAGTTCCCCGAGAATTTTCACTAATTCTAATCTTCTTCCGGGTGAAGATTAAACCTCTATAAGTGTTGTTGTCTCACACACTCTTAAAAATATTGCTTTGCCACAATATTCCCACAATATATACCTCTTGCTAACTTGTGAGATTTACCTCTCACAATCACTAAACAAGAATTGACCTTCTTGTTATCCTATGATATTTACCTCTCACAATTGAATACAAATTGTTTGGTAATTCAAACCAATGAACAACAACTCTCAAGTGTTTAAGAAATATAATTGAAGCTCACACTAGAGTTACTTGTTTGATAAATATTTATAGCTCAAGTAAATAATGATTGATCAATACAATTCTTAAATCTTAGAATGTTTGAAATAGATGAAAAGTAGAGTATAAAGATGATTCAAGTTGGTCAAATTTGTCCAAAAAGTAAAATATCCGTTTTTGAGGTTTGGTAGAAGTTTGGTACCAAAAATGGTAAAAAAATTAGAAATCCAATAGCTATATTCTGGGCCATCAATCGACTGAGCAAAGCTCCTTAGTCGACTGAGTGTGGCCTAGTGGACTGAGCCTATGCTCCTTAGTCAACTGAGCAGCTCTGTCAGGCTGGCCAAAATCCTAAATTTTACAATTTTGCATATAAGCTCCAAAATCATTTCTAATGCTTTAGGGACCTCAAATATATATCCCTAAGACATATGATCGTTTTGAATTTAAAAAGAATTTATTTTAAAACCAGTTTTTATAAGAATGATGTTGTGAAATGATTTTGATTCAAACTTTGCTTTGATCAATCTAAGAATGATATATCAATATGTATGAGCTATATAAATAATCAAATAAGAAATTTTACATAAATTCTAAGGACTCACTCAAATATCGAATTTACGAATCTTTGAATGCTTCAATTTGATCTTCACTTGAAACTTTTGCATGAGATCCTTGATCTTTTGAGTTTCATGAAATGCATTGATAGCATATGTGTGATGAGATATGATCTTCCTTGCTAGTCCAATGCGTAGTTGACTTAATCGGATAATATTTCGATGATCCTTCTCATGCTTCCTTCGAGCAATCATGCGATTCTTGATATTCCAAGTAAGAGAACTATAAACTTATATCAGGAGATAAGTTAAATTACACATGATTGATTTATTGTTATTATCAAAATAAGATTAAGACTTACAAGGTTAACAATCTTCCCCTTTTTTATGATGACAATAAATTAATGTGTGTTTTCAATGATGAGCATAAATAGCATATGAATGTAAACATAATATGCTCCCCCTCAATTTATGCGTAGATAAAATAAAAGATTATTAAAAGCAATTCAAATATTTAAGATAGTTTTAAAAACAATAAATCATTTTTGATCTCAAATAAGGTTTTCAAAAGAAAACAAGTATTAATGTTAAAGACATAAAGCAATTAAAGTCTTACCAACATTGATCACCACCAACGCACATTTTCTCCCCCTATGGTAACATCAAAAAGGGATCAAGGCCATGGAGAGAAAATGGTAGCCTCCATATGAGCTTCATCGATGAGGCAATGATTTGTATGCCTCTCCATCTTTTGCCACAAGGCAAAGGTGTGCCGTTTTTTCATCACTTGACTCGATATCGGATTCGTCTTCTTTCGATCCGCTTGAATGTCCTTTGAGAGCATCTTTTAATCTCTTATATAACTTTTCCTTCTTCACTCTCTTATCATTTCTTCTAACCGGACAATTTGACTTGTAATGTCCTGGTTCATGACAATGAAAGCACTTCCTTTCCTCATTATCAACTTTTGAATGAATTGATCTATCATTGAGGATCTTTGACGTTGAGGGATTGGTGTTGATCTTCCCATGTGAGTACTTCTTCTTTGCTAGGAATTTCTCAAATTTCCTAGAGACGAGAGCTATGTCTCCATCTTTTCTTGTTGAGCCTTTTTCATTATTTCCTTCATTTGGCTTTAAAGCAAATATTGTCATTGGATTTGCTTTATCTTCTTCTTCTCTTGCTAACTCCTTCTCATGGGTTTTGAGAGAACCCAAGAGCTCATCCATGCTAAGTGTTTTGAGATTCTTGGCTTCTTGAATTGCCGTGACCTTAGGCCTCCACATTTTTGGAAGAATCCTAAGCAATTTTCTAATCTTCTCTTCATTAGAGTAAACCTTGCCAAGAAGGTCCAAAGTATTACTGAGAATAGAAAATCTACTATACATGGAAGCAAGTGATTCAGTAGGATCCATATTAAACAATGCATAGTCATAGACAAGTATATTTATATTGTCCTCCTTGACTTGAGAAGTTCCCTCATGGGCAACCTCAAGCTTGTCCCAAATATCTTTTGCGGTTTTGCAACTAGAGATTTTATTGTATTCATCCATAAACAATGCACAATGTAATGAATTTAAAGCTTGGGAATAACATTTTCCCTTTTGTCTGTTTTTGTAATCTCGTAAGGTCCAACAAGTGTAACCTTCCATTGTTCAAAATCATTAGCTTGTAAAAATGTACAAATTCTATTTTTCCAATACCTATAGTTTTTGCCAAAAAAAAAATGGTGGCCTATAAATAGAAGCACCTTCTGAAAGGCCAGTTCCTTGATAATAAGACATGATCGAGGACTCTAAGATTGTGAAATCAAAACAAGAGTACACCCTCTGATACCAATTGTTGGTCAAATTTTAACCCTAGAGGGGAGGTGAATAGGGTTTTTAAAACTTAATGTGGAATTAAAAAGTTTTTCAAAATGTTTAACCAAAGCAACTAAGCTAAACAAGTATATCATGAAATAATCAATACAAGCAATCAATCACAAGACAAGTAAATAAGTAATTTCAAAATACAAGCAATAATATAGCAATAAAATAAAGAGCTTGAGTTAGAAAGATTAAACCAATTTGAAGCTCAAGACTTTTTATCCTCACGATTTTGGTTTCCTAAATCATACGTCCGCGCTTGGTTACTTCCCCGAGAATTTTCACTAATTCTAAACTTCTTCCAGGTGAAGATCAAACCTTTACAAGTGTTGTTGTCTCACACACTCTTACAAATATTGCTTTATCACAATATTCCCACAAGATATACCTCTTGCTAACTTGTGAGATTTACCTCTCATAATCACTAAACAAGAATTGACCTTCTTGTTATCCTATGAGATTTACCTCTCACAATTGAATACAAATTGTTTGGTGATTCAAACCAATGAACAGCAACTCTCAAGTGTTTAAGAAATACAATTGAGGCTCACACTAGAGTTACTTGTTTAATCAAGATTTATAACTCAAGTAAATAATGATTGATCAATACAATTCTTAAATCTTAGAATGTTTGAAATAGATGAAGAGTATAGTATAAAGATGATCCAAGTTGGTCAAATTTGTCTCAGATAGTGCATATATAGTCCCAAAAGTGAAATAGCCGTTTTTGAGGTTTGGTAGAAGTTTGGTACCAAAAATGGTAAAAAAATCAGAAATCCATTAGCTATATTCTGGGCCATCAGTCGACTGAGCAAAGCTCCTTAGTCAACTGAGCAGCTCTGTCAAGTTAGCCAAAATCCCAAATTTTACACTTTTGCATATAAGCTCCAAAATCAATTCTAATACTTTAAGGACCTCAAATATATATCCCTAAGACATATGATCGTTTTTAATTTAATAAGAATTTATTTTAAAACCGGTTTTTATAAGAATGATGTTTTGAAATGATTTTGATTCAAACTTTGCTTTGCTCAATCTAAGAATGATATATCAATATGTATGAGCTATATAAATAATCAAATAAAAAACTTTACATAAATCCTAAGCACTCACTCAAATATCGAATTTACGAGTCTTTGAATACTTCAATTTGTTTCTTCAATTTAATTTCCACTTGAAGCTTTTGTATGAGATCCTTGATCTTTTGAGTTTCATGAAATGCATTGATAGCATGTGTGTGATGAGATATGATCTTCTTTGCTAGTCCAATGTGTAGTTGACTTGATCGGATAATATTCCGATGATCCTTGTCATGCTTCCTTTGAGCAATCATGCTATTCTTGATATTCCAAGTAAGTGAACTATAAACTTATATCAAGAGAGAAGTTAAATTACAGATGATTAATTTATTGTTATTATCAAAATAAGATTAAGACACAAGGTCAACATCACGTATAATGTTCGAGTGTGAGGGTGATAACACCTATACCCTTTCTGAGATGATGAATAACCCAAAAATACGCATTTAAGAGCTTGAGATTCTAAGTTGTTTCATTGTTCTTTCAGGAAATGAACAAATGCAACACATCCAAATACACGATGAGGCAAATTCGATACTATAAGAGCCAATATAGCTTTGTGAAAAACGTGAAATGATGTTTGAAAATCAAGGACTGCTGATGGAACACGGTTAATCAGATATATAGACGGTAGAGGCAAGTGCTTTGCCCTAATAAGATGTTGGCACATTGGCCTCAATTAGTAACGCACGTACTACTTCTAGTAAATGCCTGTTCTTCCTTTCTGCAACACCATTTTGCTCAGGTGTATATGGGCATGTTGTTTGATGAACAATCCCATGATACTTGAAATACTCTTGCAAATCTGTACTCATATGTAACACCTCCATTATCACTTCGAAGGACCTGAATAATAGCGTTGTACTGTGTACTGACCAGTTTATGGAATCTCTGAAACAAAGAACTTACTTCACTTTTAGATTTCATAAGACATACCCATGTCATTCTTGTACAATCATCAATGAAAGTGACAAACCAACGAGCACTATTTGAAGATGGAGCAAGAGAAGGCCCCCATACATCATAGTGGATTATCATGAACATTTATTAAGTTATGGTGGGAAGGACGAACGATGGCTCTTTGCAAGTTCACAAGTTTCGCAGCGAAAAACTGATAGCTCAACGTTCCTAAAACTTTTAAGAAATAACCTTTTTAAATAGCTAAAGGATGCATGACTTAATCGGCGATACCACAGTCAAATCTTATCTTCAGCCTTTTTTCCTACCGTCATATCAGTTTACAAGGCCTGATGTAACTGATTCGCATTTGTCAATGCCAAATTCAAATAGTACAAATTTTCTCGCCTCACACCATAACCAATTGTCTTTCTTGTCTGAATATCCTTAAAGACACAAAGAGAATGCCCGAAAATAACGATACAATTTAAAACATTAGTAATTTAAAACATTAGTAATATGAGCGACAGACGATAAGTTATTTTTTAGTGAGTGGACTACAAGCGTAGAGTTTAAATTTAGAGGATTTGATAAATGAATTGACCTTCCCCAATAACAGGGATTGGATAACCATTAGCCGCGGAGATAAACTTTTTTGATAAGGGGGTAAGAGATGCAACCTGTCTAGAATTGAATGTCATATGACCTGTAATACCATAATCAATTATCCATGTATTTTTCAAAACATATGCAGAATTTAATGCTTTACTAAGTGTCCTAGTGGTTATGAGCAATCCCGAATATTTTTTATCATTACTTTGATTTGAACGACGACTCCGAGAATGATCCCACCTGCCTGGATAATCAATTGCTTTATAGCACCCCTTCTTTGAATGCCCGGTCTTTTCGCATACTGAACATGGTGTATACTTTGAACTAGAATGATTCTGGAAGACTTGGTTGTATGCCATTGTGTGGATTTTTAAAATCGAGGCGGGTTATGAAAAAGGACAAAAACTTTGTGGATCGAAATGCAAATTACAGAAACTTTTTCTTTTCTTCTTCTTCTTCTTCTTCTTCTTCTTCTTCTTCTTCTTCTCTTTTGGGCTAAATTGCAAATAACCAAAACTTCTAGGGCCAAACTATAAATATTAGAAACTTATGGGGCCAAATTGTAAATATTAAAAACTTTTGGGGTCAAACTTTGGACTAGTCAACGCTGATGTGGGTGATGACAAAGCGAAAGGATGATGTGGCGTAATGTGGCTGTTGACGAGGCTGCTAACGTGGCTGCTCAAGGTTATATGCTATAGGTTAAAAATTAAAATGGTGCTGCTAGGATTTGAACCGCGCACAAAGATGATGATGGTGGCTGCGTGGTGAGGGCAGCTAGGGTTTGTGATGGATCGTGTATTCCTCTGATACCATCTTGAGGATAAGACAAAATTAATTATATTACTTAATATTGATACAAGAAAAGCTCCTATTTATAAGGTTAAGAAACCTAACAAAAGAAAGAAACCTACTAGCCTAAGGAAACTAAATAATTTTTTAAACAGTTACATATATGTACTGGTCTTCTTTGAATTTTTTTGTATCAATTTTTCAATTTCTTTCATTTAGTAGTACTTATGTAGATTTTAATATTAAAGAAAAATAAATAAATTAGTAGCCTCATGCAAAATATTATTAAAATTCATCCGGAATTGGTTGGGGGCACAATATGTTTTTAACTAGGGCACATCTTATAAAGTAAAAATTTTATTTTTATCATTTTCTCCATCATTTGGTATTTCTCCATTCTCCGTTACCATTCAAATTCAACTAAATTAATATTTGGATCGAGACTCTTACAATATAAAAAATTGTGCGTGTTATGAATGAAGGTATAATGATCATTTGTCATATTAGTAGTATCTATATCAATTTTTAATTATTTATAATAAGTGGGATATATTCAATTATTATAATTTAATTTAAATATTTGTTTTGTGAAACAAGTAATTAAATAACTAACCATTTATTTATGAGAAAGCAACTTCCAAAAATAAGAGATATCTTGCCTTTAAGTAAAAATTAATGTGTAAACCACATGATGCGTGAATGCTTAATAATTAATAGAAACCATATTATATGTTTCATATGATATTTTAGTGGTATATATTTGCCTTGATTAATGGTTTATTTATATGGATTTGCCGATGCTATATTTTATTATCGTGAATTCAAGTTTTTGTAATTTATATTGTAACATCTCATATTTTCATATTAAAAAATATATAATATTCTATATATATATGTATATATATATATATATAGTTTGGTGTATAAGAAGTGGCGTGTTTCAAATTTCTAATAGGTTATAATGGAGATGACTAAGATGCTTAAGTGGCATGATTTACTTTAGAAAAATTGATGAGTCACCCAACAATTTTTGGGTTAGGGGACCCACTTGTTTGAGTGTAATTTGGGTTTTGGCCCTATATAATTTTTATAATAAAGTTTGATGTCTAATTTTATTTTTTCTTGAACTTTGACCCCCAAAATGGATGGAATCGTTAACTTCAAGGTCAAACCATTAATTAAGTCACATTTTTTTTGCAAAACTACCCAAAATAACCCTATAATAATTTTGTAATGATTTAGTTTCTATATTGGGTTGTAACTTAAAAAAACAGTAATTCAAGCCCGAGCTTGTATTCAAAAAAAGAAAAAGGAGAGAGATAGATAGATAGATCAAAAATAATTTGTGCACAAAATTAAAATGTGAAAAAATTATAATCTTGCAGTCTCACCATAAGTTTTTCTTTTTCTTTTTTTGATTCGCGTTATCACTTAATTTTTTTATTTAATTTGGTACATAATCAATACATTAACTTATATTGTAGTAAATTCATCAAGAATTAACTTTGTTGTTATTAAATTGTACAGTTTATCTTTTTAACTTTCTTAAAGTTTAATGTTTGATTTATATTATTTAAAAAGTTGCAAAATTTCAAATACGTTTAAATAATTTATAAAATTTGAATTTTTTTTTAAATTGTTATAAATCCTAAGATAAATTAAATCTATATTGTAAAGTAAACACCCAAATAATAAGAAAAAATTGTAAGGCACGAAACCCATTAAATTATTTATTGAAATTTTCAGGAAATTATGTTTTAGATTTTTTGCTAAGAATGAGTTGAATTTAATATGTTATATTCAATGCATTTATTATGTACAAAAATAAAGTTTTTAATCAATTTTGGATTACCCAAAACGATAAGGAAACTTAATGTGAGACGAAACGATTATTATTTTTCACTTTTCAATTTGTTCCACTAATTATTTTTAGTACTTTTTTTGTCCCTTTTTTTTTAAAACTTGCTTTTGTCTTACAAAATTATTTTTTTTTCAAGAGAAAACCTACTAAAGAAGTTAAATCAACACAAAATCAATGTTATGGATATTTTTAATTGGTAATTTTGTAATAACTATTACTTGATTAACGGTTCCATCCGCTTTGGGGGCCAAGGGTCAAAAATAAAATAAAATTAGGTACTAAATTTTATTATGAAAACTAAATGGGAGCCAAAACCCAAGTAACCCTTAATTTAAAGGAATAAAAAAATGTATGAGAATATAAGTAAGGCGGTGTGCTTACCTAATGAAGGTAGTGGACTTGGTTTATCTATGGGGCTATTTTTGAGGTAATGAACTATATTTAACATGTATTTAAATTTTCAGAGTATTCATTTGTTATTATATGCATTGTAGTGTTTTGGAAGTTATTACATTGATTGAATATATTCGATGTATTTATTTGGTCTCATTAATTAGTGTTATTTATTGATATTGGCTAAATTACGTGGAACCAATTGGTATATGGTTAAGGTTTCTCGCTAATTGGTCTTAATAAACCACAGTCGTGTAAGCCTCGAAAATTAGTTTTGACGTTGTGAGATGGGTGAGGCTGGTTTTTTTTAACATATTACCAAGTGTGATTGTTGTAAGAGGTTGGTTGGTGTTTTGTTGAATTTATTGGTGCTATTGAATTATCGAGATTGTTGCATAGATTATCGTTGTGAATATTTTATTGTTGATAAAATATTCAATTGAGATGTTTTAGCTCCTACGTGTTATGTGATGTCCCCTTTCATTTTTTATGGCACAGATGACACGAGACGAAGTCGGTTGTTGACTAGCGAATCGGGCGTGATCTAGATTATTATTTTTGTAGATAGTGGAGAGATGCTGCATTTTTTATTATGAAGAGCGAAGAGATTGTAAACTTTATATTTTTATAAATTATTTTAATATGTAAATGAAGTTAAATTTTATTTTTATTGTGTTTTTGAATCCAGCCTGATCAAATCGTTACATTTTAGATATTAGAGGTCAGGTTGCAACACCTCTTTAAATATAAGTAGATATATTTTAAAATTTCAGGGACGAAATTTTAAAAAGAGGGTTGATTGTAATATCTTATATTTTCATATTACAAAAAAAAATATAATATTATATTTGTTTATATCTTGTCTAGTCTATAAGAAACAGTTGTATTTTAAATTTCTAATAAGTTATAATGAAGATGAGTAAGATGCTAAGTGGCATGATTTGTTTTAGAAAAATTGGTCAGGTCACCCAACAATTTCAACGTGGCATAATTTTGGGTTACGTGACCCACATGTTCATTGATGTTATGTGGTCCTACATATATATATGGGAATTTTCATATGCGGATTGTTCCGTACAGACCAGAACTTTTAGCGATGATTTTATGTCGTTAAAAGCATATCTCCCATATATTTGCGACGAAAAACCGTCGCTAAAGGTCGGGTCCGTACGGACCAGTCCGTATAAAAAATATACTATCTCTATATATATATGTTGGTCTAGATATATTTAATTTGAAGGAGTATAAAATATGTATGAGAAATATAGGTTAGGCAGTTAGTTCAAATTGTGAAGGCAGTGGACTTACATTTATCTATGGGGATATTTTATGGTGCTATTTTGAGATAGGAGACTGTTTTTAACATATATTTACGTTGCGAAGGCTGGCTTAATTGGATTTATTTATGGGGATACTTGATGGTGTTATTTTCCAGAAAAGGGGTTGTATTTAATATACATTTAAATCTTTAGAATAGTGATTTGTTATCTTGTGCGTTGTATTATTTTTTGAATTTATTACGGACTCGTTTGGATGGTAAATTATCTCATTAATAATTGTTTAATTGTAAATTAACAAATTGTAAATTGTTTTATTTTAGCAAAAACAATTTGTGGTGTGATTTTTTTTTCGCATGAACTTGTAAGATAGTTATACATTATGTAATTTCAACTATACTCTATGTTTTCTTATTTTATATTATTAGGAATTAATGTAAGTTTATGACTTTTGTACTAGTTCATTTTTGCTACCAAACTCTCAAATTGGATAATTCACTAATTAAGCAATTATAAATAGTTTAATTGATAAACTGAAGGATAACTAAACGGGCTCTATGCTGATTGAATTTGGTGTATTTAATTTATTTTGCCTTATTAATTAGTGTTATTTATTGATGTTGGCTAAATTATATGTAGAACCAATTAGTACATGATTAAGTTTACTCGGCAATCCACCCTAATAAACCACAGTTGTCTAAGGTTTGGAGAGAAGTTTCAACATGGTGGGATGCAGAGGCGGACGGAGTGAAGGGCAAAAGGGATCAGCTGACCCCTTGGATCAAAAAATAAAAAGTATGGTCAAACTGAAAAACAGCTGGCAACAACAACTCTTACACCCGGAAAAAAAATTAATAAAAAATTGAACAAAGCATTAAAGTTTCTCCCCGTCCCAGACTTCCGTAGTTTCGCTTTATTTTTTTTTCTCATCTCAGTATCTCACAGTCTCACAAATCTCTCATCTCACAGTTCTCTTTCGCCTATTTTTTCTTCTTTTTCTTAGTTTCGTTTTTGCCTCTTCACTAGCTCCGCAGCTCCGCTCCGGCATCTCACCACTGCCTCCGGCATCCCACCGGCCACCACCACGTGATGTGGGTATAATTTTCTAAAGTTATTTTTAATCATTTCTTGTCTCTTATAATTTAATCATGTTTTATTTATTATTTTGGATAATTTATTAACTAGAGGTAATTCATGTTAAATGTATTATTGAAATATTATATTTTCCGTCGCTACGATGTTCTCATGTTACCTTCTAGTTTCTTTCTATAAAAATTGTAAGGAGAAAATATACATGTGGTTTACCTTAATTGGTTAAAGTAGATATATTTTACTAATTTATATATAGAGAGGCGAAAACAATAATTCCATTAAAAGATGTAACTTTAACACTATATTTTCTCTTAATTTATGTGATATTGATCAGATGGGATATTACAAATTAAAAGGGATAAAATAGTTAACATAAACATATATTTTAATTAGTAAAATTAGATTGACACATGTAGACACCCTAATATGTGACTCCCGCAAGAACCCTAAAACCATCGAAAAAGCCCCTTTTTGAGCCTAGAACTCACCTAAAATACTAGAAACCGCTTCAGAAAGTTCGTAGCCCAGCTGTGAGAATCCGCAAATGCGACCCCTGGGTCTTGCTCTCGTCCTTGGGCGTCAGAAATGTCGGAAATTATTCCGTCGTTCCATTTGCTTCGTCATGTTGAGGTTTTATATATTGGGTGTCCCTATGTTCTATTTCTAGATGCAAGAGGGTTCTTTCAGAGTCGCCAGTACGTTTTACGAGAAAACGGACAAAAAGGGGCGTGTAAGGGGAAAGGCTACAGATAAGCCTTTCTTTACACGTTTGTCTACGAAACCAGGATTCTATAGGGTTCGGAAACTATGCTACAGATTTGGGAAGGTGTTAAGCACTCATTCCGCCCTTTCGGTCTCTAGTGGTCTTATATGTTTATTTTATGTTGAAAAACTTGAATGCTTTTACTGACAGTCTACTACGTTCCAGGTGAAAAACCCTAATTTCTGGGAAAAACGGGGAAAGGGATAAAAAACCTTTGTGTTTCGAGATCCAATGTTTTGTTTTGGAAGATGTAAATACAAGTGACAAAAGTTGGTTTTATTTTAGGGAAAGTTTCCCATATTATTTCTCAGATAATGACGGTTTCTAACTTCTTTTTAGAAAAGTTTGGATCTTGTATCGGGACTAATTTAATATGGAATTAGAACTCTTGAGAGGGTTCTACCAGACATATCGCAGTCTATGGAAGAAACAGGATATACCGGGTTTTTAATTCCTAAGTAAGTTTTACTAGTCCGGTTTTTGAAAACAGAATTTTATCCGAATGATAATGTACTTACTCTTCTGGTTTTATAAATAGTTTTATCAGGGTCCTTTGTTTTGAAAACAGTAGACTATTTGTAACTTGGCAATAAGTTTACTCAAGTAAAATGTGGACAAAATAACAGAAGTAAAACAAGTACACAGATATCTAATGTTAAATACTAGAAGAGACTTTCTTTACCTTCCCGACAAGAATAATAATAAGAAAGAAAATATAATACGACAGAGAGATCTTCGGCGATAATCTTTTCCTTCTTTAGATATTCCCGAGAATTCAATTCGGGATACGTCGAGTGTCGATAATAGATTCGATAATTCTTCAGAAATAAGATGATAATAGAGAATGCTTGACGAAAGACTAGAAAATCATATATAAGCCAAAAATTCTTCAATCCCCAAGTTGCTGTCTTTGAACCCTTGGGGGTGTTAGCCTATATATACTGCTTGGGGAGGATTGTCGCGCGACATTTCCCCAGAAAGGGCATGTGTCGCGCGACAATACGAACAATGTCGCGCGACAAACGGCTAAAGTGATGTCTCTGACTGACTGATGTGTCGGAGAGTGGATGGTCTGGGTCAGAGGGGTTTGTCGTGCGATACAAGAGAGATTGTAGCGCGACATACTGATCTGTCATGCAATAATCCCCCTTAAAAACAGGTTTGTTTGGCCAACAAACCCTTTCGGGGCAGTTTCGGGTGTTCGGGTGGGTTTTGGACTCCAGAAACAGTACTTATCGAAGGTCGTTAGGGTTCTTGCGGGGGTCACGGATCGGGGTGTCTACACCAGCAGACATGTTCCCAGAGGGATTTGTCGTGCAACAAACCAGATTGTCACACGACAAACGTTCAGATCTCATAATTACACCAAAGTACCCTCAGGTTTGGAAAATTACATAATTTACCCTTATAACCCTATATTTCTCATAATTACACCAAAGTACCCTCAAGTTTGGAAAATTACAAAATTTACCCTTATAACCCTATATCTCTCATAATTACACCAAAGTACCCTCAGGTTTGGAAAATTACATAATTTACCCTTATAACCCTATATCTCCCTATATCTCTCATAATTACACCAAAGTACCCTCAGGTTTGGAAAATTACATAATTTACCCTTATAACCCTATATCTCTCATAATTACATCAAAGTACCCTCATAATCCTGTACTCGTTCTTTTGTTTGCAGTGGGTTGGCCGTGGTTGGGGTTCCCCCAACACCATTTCTTTAGAGTGGCGACCGGCACCGGCCCCTGTCCAGGAGTTGTTCCTTGCGACTCCTTTTGGTTCTTTCTTCGATGCCCTTCCAGAGCGGGTATCTAGGGCGACTGTGTTGGTGTCGGCTCTGGCCTGTCATTGGTGGGACACCACTCATACCTTCCACTAGAGCTGGGGGGAGATGGCGATGACCCCGTTAGACCTGTTTGCCTTAACTGGGATTCCTTCAGGGGGTGTCCCTATCCAGATTGATGTCCCTTTGCGTCTGACGGCAGAGGGCATCGTCGGTGCATTAGGATGGTTTCCGGAGCGACGGAGTTCCGGTGATACGATTCCTCTGGCTGTTTTGGTCACGCGCCTGGCGACAGAGAGAGCCAGATTGATTGCTTCAGGAGCGCCGATGACCCGCCAGGAGGCGCGTCAGTATGCCCGCGTCCTTCTCTTACTGACGCTCCATGATTTGTTCAAGGCCCGTGGGGGGGGACCCGGCCCATCTCTGGTGGCTGCCCTATCTTTGGGATTTCAGTATTATATTTGACTACGACTGGGGTGGTTTTATTCTTGCCGTCCTTTACGATGCTATGGACCAGGTTTCTCGCCATCTAGCCCTGAACCTCAAGGGCTTTTCTTTGCTGTGGGAGGTATACACCTTTGTTCTCTTATCTTTGCTTCAGTCTTGGTATATTATCTGTTGATTGTTGCTGATATTCTTTATTTTTCCTCTTCAGAGTTGGTTCATGGCGTATACCCGTCTAGGTCGCGCCCAGGTGGATCTCCTCGTTGAGAAGGAGGATCAGTTTCCCCTTCTTCGTCGATTCATCGCGGGGAACTACAGGGCTCCCTATGTATACCGGACTCGGGAGACCGGAGCTGCTGTCGTCCATGACCTGTTGGAGGAGCAGGTAAATATCTTAATATTCTTTCTTTTCAAGTTGGACAAATAGTAAATGAAATACAAATAACTAAAAATTAAATTTTGTTTTTGTTCAGATTGAGTGGGCCCCCTAGGGTGATTTGGGCCTCCACTTCAAATATGGCCGTGCTTTGACCGCCTCGAGGACCAGGCGGCTTATTAGGGATGAGTACGGCCTCCATTTTTACTTGGGCGAGAGAGTTATTCGCTAGCATACACCGGCCAGTGGCCTAGGGTTCCTTTGTTTTTTGCCAGTTTTGATGAGGCAGACGGGTGAGATTGACCATGTGGTGGTGCAGGCGTTGGTCGACGGGCTCAGTTTTTAGACTTTCACCAAGGAAGGAGATTATGCTATTTTTGCCGCCCGTTACTTGATGAGAGAGCCGAAGGGGACTCGGGGACGGGTCTTCTATGAGAGGTACCGGGCATTGGGAGGTGATCCCAACTACATACGAGGATAGAATCATTTGTCCCGGACAGTTCCTAGTCAGCTGCCGCCTGTCCCCGATCAGAGGGACAACATTTTGGACTTTGACGATGACGATCCTGAGGGAGAGAGGGACATCCCTGCTGGTGCTGAGGGGAGCTATGATAGGCCCGGGGGGTGATGATAGACCCGAGGGTGGTGAGGGAGGTAGGACAGCGGCTGTTCCAGAGCAGCCCCCTCAGACTACGCCTAAAGAGGAGCAGCCTGCCAAGGGTTTTGAGTTCCCCACCGGTCCGTCAGCATCTCCGGTTGCTATTTTTGAGGCTGCTGAGGCTACTGAGGGAGGTGCAGCAGATTTTTCGGAGCGGTCCTGGGAGCCTGCGGACTTTGGGGTCGACTATGAGCAGTTTGGGCGGACCCCTTCTGCTGCTGCGACCACTCCTTCTAGCGGGGTCCCGCCTTTGAGAGCGACAGCTATAGTGGATCCCCCAGGTGGTCGTACTTACGCCACACTGACCCCTCTTCCGTCGACTGTTATGGGTCCTCCGGCCCGATCTCCGAGTCTCGGTAGCTCATCTTCTCGGCCTCCCCTGTTCCCGATTCGCTAGGAGGGTGGGTCCACTTCTGCTGATATTTCAGTGGGCTCGTCCATTCCTTCGGTAGATCTTCCTCCACTTCCCAGAGATATCTCTTATGTTGGCGTCGGTTTACATCGATATACTATTCCTGAGTATCTTCTTCCTGAGGATGCTTTTGACTTCTTGGGTGGTCGTTCTGGTGATGAGGTGACTACTTCAGCTTTCCTTGATGCTTTTATATCTATATTTATTTATTTCGACTGTGCTGATTCTCTTATCTTATGTCTTTCACAGTGGGTGAGTGTACGGGCGGCGGATTTGAGGGCTTGGCACGCCCAGCACCTCTACAACTGGAACCTCCTCTAGTACGTCGGTCGAGACCCTCCAGCATACATGCGTGACTATCAGAGGGCGATTGATGTTTCTTTACGGCCGGGTGACCCTCTGACTTCTTTTCATGCTCGGACAGAGTCTCGGAGGAGCAGTAGTCGGACTTTTAGGCAGTCTCGGTCCTCGGTGATTCATCCTACGGCTCCTGCCCAGTCGATGGGGCCTTCCCAGGCAGTAGTCCCTCATACTCAGGGCGTCACAGTGGTTGACCTTACTCCCGAGGAGGGCTCGGGTGATAGTGGGAGCGTGTCAAAGAGCGCTCGAGTAGATTAGCTTTCTTTTCCTGCATTTAGTTAGTTCAGACAGATATGTACATGTTTTAGACAGAAATTTAGTTTTGAAAACTGTTCTTTTTATTGGATTTATGAAAAATCTTTATTTGTGTCTGATGATGTACTTTTTCCTTATCTGTGATGAAAAGATAATAATTACATGAATCGATAATTTAGGAGTCATACCTTTATGATGTGGCAGTTCTTAGGGTTCCTTCAAAAGAACAGAGTGAGCACAAAATGCATCCAGAAGTGATTCTTTTGGCAAGAATGACTCTTATGTGTAAGAAAAGCAAAAATAGGGTGACACCAAAGGGGATTGTCGCGCGACAATCCCTCCTGGACATGGGTTTGTCGCTCGACAAATAGGCACAGGACCCTCTTTTTTGCTATAAATACACCCATCTTCCTTCCTTCACTCCCACACCTTTTCCAAAATGTCTTTTTATCGCACCAACTCTGATTTTTCTTACGTTAATGCTCGAGATGCTCTAATATCTTCTGAAAACGGCTTAAATTTTGGTGCTTTTAGCCCTTTAGCGGGTTGGTGCCATCGTCCTGTAGATTTTTCCTTTTTGCTAGGTGCTTTGTATTTCTGGAGCCCTGCGGATCATCTTTTTCGTTTTAGGCTAGATGAGCTCTGCCCGACTTATGAAGAGTTCTCCTGGCTGTTGCGCTCTGATGTACGTCTTTCGATGGCTGTTCCTATAGAAGAAATCGGTCCTCGAGATATGCTGATTGCTCTGTTAGCTATTTCCCAAGCGGCATGTGATGGTTTTATTATCGACGGGCTTCTTGACCTCCATAAAATGGTGAAGTTTTTTCATCGCTACGAAGAGAGAGCTTCTTATAGTGTGGGGCGTACTGCGGCGGCCTTAATTTGTCTTTTTCTGATATGTTACTGGTGACGGGCTCTTTCCGGGTCGATCTGACTATTCTGAGTTTGATTTACCATGCTAGGAACGGGGAGTCTATAGTGCCAATTGTTCTTGCAGAGACTCTGAACGGCCTAGATGATCTTCAAAGGTGAGCTTCACCCTTTTTCACGGGAAGCCCTCGTTTGCTATACATGTGGCTGTTGGAGCATTTTCGATCGGTGGATTTCAACGGGGTGCGACTTGACAACCCGACACACTTTTTCCGTCGTCCTCTCTTTGGTGCTTTGACCATGTCTTCCTCTGATTGGACGGTGTGGTTTTTTGGAGAACTTTTGGACTATCCGGTGGAACATTCCTTGGTGGAAGCTGAGGGTGATGGTGCTTAGTACAGGGAATCAGAACTATGTTCGGCTCCGCGGACTCTGGTTTACCTCCTTTTATCTCCCAAGACGTTTTCTTCAGCAGTTTAACGTTCCTCAGGAGGTTCCCCTTGGTCTGAACAACTTCTCCTCTGAGTTTAAATTTGTGACCCCGCATGTTTCTTTATCGGTAGAGAGGATGTGGCGTGCTCGACTGACTCGTCAGTTCAACTATGCCCGTTTCGGTTTTACCAGGCCCCTTCGGGCTGACATTTTCTGTTCTCGTTGAGGGTCTTTGGAAGGGGAGCTAATTGATGATCCCTTCCAAATGGAGTGGTTCCGGTTCATGGATTCTAAGCCCACAGAGGAGAACATTGTCTTTGCGTACCAGATCCTTAATGAGGCTCGAATTGACTTGGCTACTGGGGACCCTGCTTGGCCTACCCTTAGGGATTAGGTTTTTCAGTATGCTGTATCTCCTTTGTAACTTTCGGTGTTCTAAACCACCTTAATAATATATGAAGGACTATTTATGGGAAATAAATTTCTTTACAAAGTTTAAACCGGGCCTGAAGTCACTTCTCAGGTTGCCTACGTTCCCCTTTTTGATTTTTCAAAAACACAAATTTGAGTTGGGGGCTCAGGTTTACGTAGTTCTTATCTGTACATGTTACATTTATTTGTAATACTTCTTCAGTCGATCTATGTTGACTGGTGAATGCAGTAACTGTCCGTCTAAGTCAGTGAGTATAATGGCACCCCCTGTGTCAATCTCTTTGACGATGTATGGCCCCGTCCACTTCTGCCCGAACTTTCCCCTTGGGTCTCTGGCTGGCTCTCGAATTTCTTTTAATACGATGTCGTTCTCATTGATACCCGAGTCTTCACTTTCTGGTTAAATGCTCGAGCAATTCTCTTCTGATACCCTTGGTGGTGGTATGCGGCTTTCAATCTTTTCTCATCTAGCGGTGCCAGCTCGTTATAACGTGCCTGGACCCACTCCAACTCATTGATTTGATTTTCTAGCATTATTCTGAGGGAGGGAACCTCTAATTCAACAAGGAGGACTGCTTCCACCCCATATGTAAGTGAAAATGGGGTTGCCCCGGTGGAGACCCTCTCAGTGGTACGGTATTCCCATAATGCAAATGGCAATTTCTCGGGCCAGTCCCGATAGGTGTCGGTCATCTTGGTTAGGATATTCTTCAGATTCTTGTTGGCGGCCTCAACTGCCCCATTGGTTTGTGGTCTATATTACAAAGATTTGTGTCAGGTGATACCGTATTCCTCCATGACTGTATTAGCCTCTCCTTCGAAGTGAGTGCCATTTTCCGAGATGATCTCGTGTGGGACCCCATACCGGCAGATGATGTTTCGTCTAATGAATCGGGCAACTTTTTTGGCGTCAAGGGTTTGGAAAGACTCAGCTTCTACCCATTTCGTGAAGTAGTCGATGGCCACTAGTATGAATTCATGGCCATTGCTGGCTTTGGGTGAAATCTTCCCAATGATGTCAATTCCCCAGGTTGCGAAAGGCCAGGGAGCAGTCATGTTGTACAACTCTTTCGGAGGAAGTTTCTGAGACTTAGCGTAGATTTGGCACTTATGACAACGACGTACGTGGTTAACGCAGTCATTATGCAGGGTAGACCAGTAATATCCTTGCCTGATGATTTTAGGGCAAGTGTATGACCGCTCATATGGGGTCCACAATCGCCCCTATGTATCTGATCCATCATTTTGACAGATTCTTCTTCAGTGAGACATTGGAGATGGGTCCCGTCGTAGTTCCTCTTATATAGCCTTCCAGTACAAAGTATGAACCTTGATGCTAATCTCCTGAGTGTGACCCGCGTTCTCTTGTCTGTTTGCTCGGAATACCGATGATTCTTCAATAGGTTCCAGATGTCATAAAACTAAGTGGTTGAGTCCCCATTCTTTTCATTCTCTACTTCCAGGGCCATGCAGTGTGCTGGTCCTGATCTTCTTTGAATGGTAAGAGTTATTTCTTCCATCCCCTCCGGGATATCAATCATAGATGCCAAGGTTGCTAATGCGTCAGCAAAATTGTTTTGTGACCTGGGTATATAGTAGAACTCCGAATGCTCAAATCTTTCGGCGATATCCTCCAGCCGGGCAAGGTAGGGGACTAACTTTTCATCTCTGATCTTCCATTCCTTTAGAACTTGGTGGACCACTAATGCTGAATCTCCGTAAACTTGTATTCTCTTTATACCTCTTTGGAGTGCGATCTCTAACCCGATTATACAGGCTTCATACTCGGCATGTTGTTGGTGCAGAAGAAGTCTAATCGATACGATACCGGGGAGTGAGTTTGGTCTGGAGAGACTAACAGGATGCTTATTCCGTTTCCGTTTTGGTTGGCGGCCCCGTCAAAGTACAGTTTCCAGTCTTCATCGATCTCGACATTCATGATAGTTTGGTCCAGAAATTTGACTTCTTCTAGCATGTCCTCCAATATTTGATTGTGGGCCAGGTAATCAGCTATGATCTTGCCTTTGACTGCCTTTTGGGTCATGTAGGTGATGTCGAATTCGGAGAGTAGAAATAACCATTTTGCCATACGGTTTGAGAGAGCTGGTTTCTCGAAGAGGTATTTCAACGGATCAATTCGTGATGCCATGATGGCCGGGAAAGCCAGCATGTAATGCCGTAATTTCTGTGTTACCCAGACGAGGGCAGTGCATGATTTCTGCAATGGTGTGCAGTTTATCTCAAACGGGGACAGCTTCTTGTTGATGTAATAGATGGCCTGTTATTTCCGTGTATCAATCAGATGTTGGGCTAGCATGGCTCCTGCAGCCGAATCAATGACGGTCAGGTATAGAATTAGTGGCAGTCCGGTCTGTGGTGGGGCTAATACTGGGGGTTTGGAGAGGTAGTCTTTTATTCTAACAAAAGCTTCCTGGCACTGATCGTCCCTTTTTCCTGGTGAAGATTTTCTCAGGAGTTTGAAGATGGGTTCGCAAGTTTGAGTAAGCTGAGAGATGAACCTGCTGATGTACTGCAAATTACCCAAAAATTCTCGGACTTCTTTCTCGGTACGAGGCTCGGGCATGTCTCGGATAGCTCGAACTTTGGCAGGGTCTACCTTGATTCCCTTTTTACTGACGACATAGCTCAAGAGTTTTCCTTTGGTTACCCTGAACACACATTTCTGCGGATTGAGTCTCATCTGATACTGGCGGAGCCGGTCAAAAAAGGCTCGCAAGGCTGGTACATGGCCTTCCCTCTCTTTTGACTTGATTATCATGTTGTCCACATACACCTCTACTTCTTTGTGAATCATGTCGTGGAAGATAGTTGTTGCTGCCCTCTGATATGTTGCTCCGGCATTCTTCAGCCCGAATGGCATAACGATGTAGCAGTATGTTCCCCACGGTGTGATAAATGCTATTTTCTCTTGGTGATCCGGGTGCATCTTGATCTGGTTATACCCGGTGAAACCGTCCACGAATGATTTCAATGCATGGTTAGCGATATTATCTACTATTAGATCAATGTTGGGTAATGGGAAATCATCTTTCGGGCAAGCTTTATTGAGATCTCGGTAATCTACGCACATGCGGACTTTCCCATTTGCCTTTGGAACGGGCACAATGTTGGCTAACCATGAAGGGTACTCGATCACCCGCAAGAACCCCACACTCAATTGTTTCATCACTTTTTCTTTTACTTTCAAGGACCATTCTGGCGTAAGTTTTCTCAACTTCTGCTTGACGGGCCTAAATTCCGACTTGGTGTGTATCTCGCGCATGACTATCTGGCTGTTCAAACCTGGCATATCTGTATAGGACCAGGCGAAGATATCCACGTACTCATTCAGAGTTTGTGTGAATTCTTCTCTTTCTGTCTCACTTAGACTTGCCACAATACGGACCTCTTTTCTTTCCTCTCCTGTCCCGAGGTTAATCACAAGAATGTCTCCTTCCTTGTTCTGTATACGCTACTCCTCCCGTTCAGGGTGTTCGTTTAGTCTTTCCACTCCATATAAGCAATTAAAGAATTAAAATTAACAGGATAACGCAAAACAGAGTCTTCTTTATTGATAATAGCGCTTACAGGTACAAGTATAAACAGTAAATCTAGGAGTGACTCCTCCCTAGCCTTACCCTCACTCTTATCTCTCACCCTTACAATTTCACTCTTTCCCTCTTTTTCTTGGTAATCCGGATCAGCGTGTATCAAGTGTACAGGGTCGTCTCTTGGCTCATTATCCCCTAGAGCCATGATGTCGAAGAGATTTCTGATCATTTCTTCCTCTTCATCTTCCTTGTCTTCATTTTCTTCCTTCGGCCCGATCGTTAACTTGGTAGAGAAACTGTGCATAACGTTTTCCTTGATATAAAGGTCCTCCTCATAGAAGATTTCCCATCTTGGAAGGTTCTCTCCGTCGTTGTTTCTCCAAGGCTCCTGATAGCCGCAAAAGGGGAAGTCCTCTCCTTCTTTGACGAAAAATCCATTCAGAGAGCTAAAACTCGAAAACTGATGCCCTCGACCCCCTTTCTCTTGGTTGTCTTTTTCGATGTGTTGGTACCCCAACCCTTCTTTTTCGTGCCTTGTCACTGGTTCTAAGGCCTAAAGTAACTCTGGCTGCCCCATTCCTAGACTGGCTCCAAGTAAATATTTCATCATTCTCAGTATATTTGTGATCTTGGTGCTGAGACCGGGGATATTGCCAGGGGGTAGATACTCGATTCTCTAGGTGGTGAGAGCTTGTACTTGAGGCTCGTAAGAAAAGCCTCCCAGCTGTATGCTCTGACTCCCGATGCCCAATACAGGTAACTCCAGATCCGCCAAGGTCCTTTCAGGATCTCCTTGGATGGTGATTATATTCCCTTCGAATGGTATCTTGATCTTCTGGTGTAAGGAGGAGGGGAGTACTCCTATGTCGTGTAGCCATGCTCTTCCCAACAGGAGGTTAAAACTTGAGGGAATGTCTATGATTTGAAAGTCGGCTGGAAAGTTTCCGGGACCGACCATGAGATCTAGCTTTAGGGAACCCAGAACGACCTTTCTGGTGTTGTCATAGGCTCTAACGGTCACAGCTGATGGGGAAAGTTCTGAGTCTAAGATACCCAGACATCTGGCAGTCTTTAAAAGGCAGACATTTATGGTTGACCCGTTGTCGATGAGGACCTGTGGAAGGATTTTTACCTCGGGTGCGGACAGTGATATGGAGGGCCAGGCTGTGTTTCCTTCCCAATGGAGATAAGTCTTCATCTGAAAATGACAGACTTCTTTGGACTGTAAGCAACCCGATCATGTTTGGTAGTTGTTCTGGTGTGGAATCTGGTGATATGACGACCTCATCTAGGAGTTTGATGAAGGCGGTCCTATGAGGTTTGGAGGCAACCAAGATGCCCCAAATGGTGATGTGTGCTTGAGTTTTCTTCAAATGTTCTAGTACTCGATCTTCTCCTATTTCCTTAGGATGTGGTGATTTCTCGGCATCCATTTATGGTGGCTAGTATACCCTTCCTGAACGGGTAATTTGTTCTATCCAAAGGGATGTTGGGTCTAATCCCTCTGAGATTTCTGATGACTCTGGCTCTGCCGATCAACTGAAGGTCTCGGGGGAGGTTTTTGTCATACAGATTGTCTCCTTGGGAAGGCCTCGGGGCTTCCATGGTTGTTTCTTCTTCTCCTAGGTCCATCCTATCCCATATTTTTCGGGATTGGTTTTGATTGTAAGAGGCTGCGAGATCCCCTGATTTGCCTTTCCTAAACCCTGCCTGGGTAGGAAGTTCATTTTAGTCATCCATTGGTCGATTATTGGATTGAGGCCTGGGGCCACTTGTGCTTTTGCTGGTAGTACAATGGGCGCCTTGTAGGCTGGGTCATCTCGAATGAGTCCTACGGGATCAAAGCCTTCTTCATCAGTGGTTAAGGCGTTAATCCCCACAGGTGGAGCATGGTTGGGAAGGGGGTTGTTGGTAACATTGGGCCCGCCGGGTGCGAGGATAGTTCCGTCTTCAATGAGGTCCTGGATACGATGGTGAAGAGCCAAGCAGCGTTCCATGTCATGGCCCGCTGCTTGATGGTATGCACAGTTCTCGTTCATTCTCCAGGTGCTGGGAATAGGGTATGAGTGGGGTGATCAGTCCGGCCTTTCGGAGTAGTTCCAAGCTTTTGACCAGGGTAGTGGGAAGGGTGCAGAAGTTTCTTCTTTTCTTGGCCTCGGTGCTTGAAGAATCTCCTTATGCAGGCCAACTCATCGGAGGGGCTTGTTGTGACTGTTGGAAGGGATTTTGTTGATAGGGGTATGAGCTTAGTTGATTCACGGCTGGAGTGGTTGTATTTCTCCCGGTGTATGAGGCTTTCTTGGTATCAGTCTCTGCCTTCTTGGTCAATTCTTCCTCCACTTGCGACCCCATACTCAATAGGGCTCTGAAGTGTGGGAACACATGCTTTCCCATGCAACTCAGTACAGCTGGGGTGAAATTCTTCTGTATGATCTCCAACTGCTCTTCTTCATCAGGCCGTTTGGACATTTGGGAGGCCATCTCTCTCCAGCGTGTGACAAAATCACTGAAGCTTTCTTTCTCGCCTTGCTTGGCTATTTCCAGGTGTTTACGGGTAATTTCCAAATTCTCGTTGGACCCGTATTTGGTCATGAACTCCTTGACGATAACCCCCCAAGTTTTTGTGTGGTGTCTCTCCGAATCGAAAAACCATCTCAGGGCGGCACTCGTGAGAGTCATATGAAAGGCTTGAGCCAACTCCGGCTCTCCGCAACCGGACACTTGCATAGATCTGATGTAGGATTGGAGGTGAGTTTTCGGGGGCGTGGTTCCTGTGAATTTGGTGATGGAAGGGAGTTTGAATCCCTGAGGTAGTCTTGTTTCTGGGTAGAGGGAGAAAGCATTCATATTTGTGATCTCGTCTGCCCCTTTTATCAGAGAAATCCCTCTTTGCAGAACCTTCATTTGCTCTTTCAGTTTCTTCATTTCTTCGCTTTCTCTCGACACCTCATCGGGCTGTTCCCGAGCTATAACCGATTCTGCATACACTGCCCGAAGTCGGTTGATGTCTGGGTTTTCATTAGGAGGGGCTACCGGGGCCGGTGGTGGAATAGGTCTTGCAGGGACTTGTGGCCATGGCTGGTATTAGGGATCAAGGCCTTGCTGAGGTTGTGGCCAGATGATGGGTGGCTCTTGTTGTTGATAAGTGGGGCCTGAATCCGGGGCCCATTGATTTTGGTTGTTAGGATCGATCTGAACGGGACCGGGTGGGATAGGACCCGTTTGTGTAGGATTGGTTCCTTGAACTGGGGGAAGTACTTGTGATGACTGCCCTTAATCTCGATTCGGTGGTAGTCGTTCAAATCCCGGTGGTGCGGCCCATCCGGCTGACAACTCTTCTACTCGAACTCGGGTACTCTGTTGCTCGTTTGTGAGGTTTGCTAGACTCATGCTGACGGTCATTAGCAAATGATGCATCTCGGCTAAAGTTGGCTGAGGTGTAGACGCCTCGGCTAGGCTCTGATCTGTCTCTTGATTCTCGCGTCCATTAGCCATTTCGGGTGTGCTTGGTCTTACTAGTCTTCCGGTATGATCTCGACCGGCCCAACCTTCCAGACTGACGTTTTTACGGCTGTAGACGAAACCACATGGTAAAGATGAAGGAAGATTGTGGTGCGACTCGATTTTTGCCAAAAAAAACACTAAAAATTGCCGAGAAAAGACTCGGGTTTTAAAAAGGTGTTGTAAAGTAAGCTGTAAGGTGGTACATCCCCTATGGCTGTTTGACAAGTGTTTTAGTCGACTCGATCTTATATGCAGCGCAGGTGTACGAACGGTTAAGGCTTCAGGCTCCTTCCTTTTTGGAAAGACCTTGCGATATACCCCAGGGGCGGGTACGTGCAAGAGCCTTTTGATATACTTCCTGGGTACGTGAGTGTTCTCGTCACTCGATATACCTCGGGGGCGTACTTGGCCAAGGAGAGTGGAAGTAAATGCTTTCGGTTTATGTTGGCCCAAGCAAGCCAACTCCCTACTCACTTATAATACTTCCGAGGGTTTGGGGTAAATTCACACTCGTAGAACCAATGCATGATTTGTGAAAATGCGTGTAAAGTTCGAAAGGTTGATTTCACAAATATCATTATCTTTATTACGTATTTTTGAAAAACTCCCAATTTTTTAGAAAAAGGTTTCTTCTCAATCAATTAACATAAGTAGGGAAAGTAGTAAAAGCAAGTATTCAATAGATAAACATAAGTCCACATATAAGAGTCTAGTTTTCTACAGTCCCCAGCAGAGTCGCCACTGTGAGAATCCGCAAATGTGACCCCCGGGTCTCGTCCCCATTGTTTGGGCATCTGAAACGTCGGAACGGATTCCGTCGTTCTTTTTGCTGGAGTATCTTGGTTGATAGTTCACATCAGGTGTTCCTATGTTCTATTTCTAGATGCAAGAGGGTTCGTTCAGAGTCGCCAGTACGTTTTACGAGAAAACGGACAAAAGAGGTCGTGTAAGAGGAAAGGCTACAGTTTAAGCCTTTCTTTACACGTTTGTCTACGAAACTAGGATTCTATAGGGTTCGGAAACTATATTACGGTTTGAGAAGGTGTTAAGCACACATTCCGCCCTTTCGGTCTCTAGTGGTCTTATATGTTTATTCTATGTTGAAAAACTTGGATGCTTTTACTGACAGTCTACTACTTTCTAAGTGAAAATCCTAATTTTGGGAAAACGGGGAAAGGGATGAAAACCTCTGTGTTCCGAGATCCAATATTTAGTTTTAGGAAAGATAAATATAAGTGACAAGAGTTTGTTTTACTTTAGAGGGAGTTTTACCGTGTTATTTCTCAGATAACGGCGATTTTTCTCGGGTTTGGATTTATTTGGAAAAGTGTTGGATCTTGTATCAGAACTAATTCAATATGGAATTGGAATTCTTGAGGGGAGTTCTACCAGACATATCACAATCTATGAAACAGATAGGATATACCGGGTTTTTAATTCCTAAGTAAGTTTTACCGGTCCGGGTTTTGAAAATAGAATTTTATTCGGATGATAATATACTTACTCTTCTGGTTTTGGAAATAGTTTTACCATGGTCTCCTTGTTTTGAAAACGGTAGACTTTTTGTAACTTGGCAATAAGTTTATTCAAATAAAACGTGGACAAAACAACAGAAATAAAACAAGTACACAGATATTTAATGTCAAATACTAGAAGAGACTAGGGGTGTCCATCAGATCCGATCCGGTCATTTTAAACTATCCGCATCCGATCCAATCCGATGTTGGTTTTAGGTTTTAGCATCCAATCCAATCCAACATACTTTACCAATCCAATCCAATCCAATCCAATCCAATTAAATGTTGGATTGGATCGGTTTCGATCTGATCCGATTCTCCGTTTGATGTATATGACAGAATCCTATACAATGTGATGCATTAAATGAGAAAAATAAAAAATAAAAGTTTTCTCTTTTTTATTTTCACATTCTTTTTTTGTTTTCTTATTTTAAATAAATGATAGGAATGAGTCTTGTTACAAATATCAATAAATGAGATGAGGCTATTTGTTTAAGTTTTTGTTATTTTAATTAAAACCCTTATCTTATAAATATTACAAAGTGACCCTTTATCTTATGAATATTACAAAGTTACAACTTTAATAATGGATTGGATTGGATTGGATTGGATTGTTTTTTATAGTACATAAAACCGAAACTGATCCAATTTTTTCAGTTTTCAAAATTTGCATTCGATCCAATCCAATCATCCATAAAATCCAGAAAAAATGGATTGGATTGGATTGGATCGGTTCCTCGGTTTGGATTGGATTTTGAACACCCCTAGAAGAGACTTTCTTTACCTTCTCGACGAGAATAATAATAAGAGAGAAAATATAATACGGTAAAGAGATTTCCGGCGATAATAATCTTTTCCTTCTTCAGATATTTCCGAGAATTCAATTCTAGAGACGGGACACGTCGAGTGTCGAAAATAGATTCGATAATTCTTCAGAAATAAAACGAGAATCGAGAATGCTTGATGAAAGACTAAAAGATCAGATCTCAGCCAATAATTCTTCAATCCCAAGTTGCTGTCCTTGAACCCTTGGGGGTGTTGGCCTATTTATAGTGCTCGGGAAAGATTGTCGCGCGACACTTCCCCAAAAGGGGCATATGTCGCGCGACAATGTGTCCAATGTCGCGCAACAAACGGCTGAAGTGATGTCTCTGACAGACTGATGTGTCAGAGAGTGGATGGTCGGGTGCAGAGGGGTTTGTCGTGCGACAAAGGAGTGATTGTCGCGCGACATATCAGTGATTGTCGCGCGACATACTGATATGTCGTGCGACAATCCCACTTAAAAACAGGTTTGTTGACCAACAAACCCTTTCGGGATAGTTTCGGGTGCTCGGGTGGGTCCCAGACTCCAAAAACATTAGTTCTCGTAGGTCGTTAGGGTTCTTGCGGGGGTCACGGATCGGGGTGTCTACACTGGGGAATCGACATCATTGGAAAGATTTCGTCCAAAGCCAGCAACGGCCATGAATTCATACTGGTAGCCATCGACTACTTCACTAAATGGGTGGAGGTCGAGTCTTTCCATACCCTTGACGCTAGAAAAGTTACCCGATTCATCAGACGGAATATCATCTGCCGGTATGGGGTCTCACATGAGATTATCTCGGACAACGGCACCCACTTCGAAGGAGAGGCTAACACAGTCATGGAAGAATATGGTATTACCAGACATAAATCTTCGCCGTACAGACCACAAACCAATGGGGCAGTTGAGGCCGCCAACAAGAACCTGAAGAATATCCTAAGCAAGATGATCAACACCCGTCGAGACTGGCCCGAAAAATTACCATATGCATTGTGGGTATACCGCACCACCGAGAGAGTTTCTACTGGGGCAACCCCATTTTCCCTTACATACGGGATGGAAGCAACCCTCCCTGTTGAGTTAGAGGTCCCCTCCCTCAGGGTAATGCTCGAGAACCAAGTTAATGAGCTGGAGTGGGTCCAGACGCGTTATAACGAGCTGGCCTTGCTAGATAAGAAGAGATTGAAAGCCGCATACCACCACCAGGGGTATCAGAAGAGAATCGCTCGAGCATTTAACCAGAAAGTAAAGACTCGGGGTATCAATGAGAACGACATCGTGTTGAAAGAAATTCGAGAGCCAGCCAGAGATCAGGCAGAAGTGGACAGGGCCATACATCGTCAAAGAGATTGATACAGGGGGTGCCGCCATACTCACTGACTTGGACGGACAATTACTGCATTCACCAATCAACATAGATCGTTTGAAGAAGTATTACCAATAGATGGTTCAGAACTCAAACTTTCGTTCTTTGAAAAATCAAAAGGGGAACTTAGGCAACCTGAGAAGTGACTTCAGGTCCGGTTTAAACATTGTAAAGAAATTTATTTCCCACAAACAGTCCCTCGTATATTATTAAGGTGGTTCAGAACACCAAAAATTATAAGGGAGGTACAGCATACAAAAAAACCTAATCCCTAGGGGTTGGCCAAGCAGGGTCCTCAGTGGCCAAATCAATTCGAGCCTCGTCTAGGATCTGGTACGCAAAGACAATGTTCTCTTCTGTAGGCTCAAAATCCATGAACCGGAACGACTCCATTTTGAAAAGATCATCAATCAGCTCCCCTTCCAGAGACCCCAACGAGAACGAATGATGTCAACCCGGAAGGACCAGGTAATACCAAAACGGGCATATTTAAACTGACGAGTCAGTCGAGCACGCCACATCCTCTCCACTGATAAAGAAACACACGGGGTCACAAATTTAGACTCAGAAGAGAAGTTGTTCAGACCAAAGGGAATGTCCTGAGGGACGTTGAACTGCTGAAGAAGACGTCCTGGGAGATAAAATGAGGTAAACCAGAGTCCACGGAGCCAAACGTAGTTCTGACCTCCCGTACTAAGCACCATCGCCCTCAGCTTCCACCAAGGAATGTTCCACCAAATGGCCCGAAAATTCTCTGAAAACCACACCGTCCAATCAGAGGAAGACATGGTCAAAGCACCAAAGAGGGGACAACGGAAGAAGTGCGGTAGGGTTGTCGAGCCAAACCCCGTTAAAACCCACCGATCGGAAACGCTCTAACAATCACATATATAGCAAACGCGGACTTCCTCTGAAGAAGGGAGAAGCCCCCCTTTGGAGATCATCTAGACCGTTCAGAGTCTCTACAAGAACGATGGGCACTATAGACTCTCCGTTTCTAGCATGATAAATCAAACTCAAGATAGTCGGATCAACACGGAAAAAGCCCGTTGCCAGTAGCATATCAAAAACAAGACAGATCAAGGCCGCCACAGTACGCCCCACGCTATAAGAGGCTCTCTCTTCGTAACGATGAAAGAACCTCACCATTTTGTGAAGGTCAAGAAGCCCGTCAATAATAAAACCATCACAGGCCGCTTGGAGAATGGCTAACAGAGCAATCAGCATATCTCTAGGACCGATTTCCTCTATTAGAACAGTCATCGGGAGACGAGTATCAGAACGCAACAGCCAGAAAAACTCCTCGTAAGTCGGGCAAAACTCATCAAGCCCGAAACGGAAAAAATGATCCGCATGGCTCCAGAAATACAAAGCACCTACAAAAAAGAAAAATCTACAGGACGATGGCACCAGCCCGCTAAAGGACTAAATGCGTCGAAGTTCAAACCATTCTTCGAGGATACCAAAGCATCTCGGGCTTTGACATAAAAAAAAATCAGAATTTGTGCGATAAGAAGACATTTTGGGAAAGGTGTGAAGATAAAGGAAGGAAGATGGGCGTATTTATAGCAAAAAGAGGGTCATGTACCTGTTTGTCGCGCGACAAACCTATATCCAGGAAGGATTGTCACGCGACAATCCTATATGGTGTACCCTATTTTTTGCCTGCCTTACGTGTAAGAGTCATTTTTGCCAAAAGAATAACTTTTGAATGCATTGTGCTTACTCTGTTCTTTTCCAGGGACCCTAAGTACCACCACATCACAAGGTATGGCTCCTAAATTTACTGATTCATGTTATTATTTAAATCTTTCATCACAGATAGGGAATAAATATAGGTCACCGGCACAAATAAATTTTTTTCATAAATCCAATAAAAAACAATTTTCAAAAACTAAAGAACTACTAACAAAATCTTTGTCTAATGACTAAAAAATAAAACTACATATCTGTTTGAAACTAACTAAGAATGCAGGAAAGAAAAACTAGTCTACCCTAGCGCGCTTCAACACGCTCCCGCTATCACCCGAACCCTCCTTAAGAGTAGGATCGACCACTGGGACGTCCGAACGAGAGGGAACTGCTGCCTGAGAGGGCACCGTCGACTGAACCGGAGCCGTGGGACGAATCACCAAAGACCGTGAGCGCTTGGAGGTTCGACTACTGCTCCTCCGAGACTCTGTCCGAGCATGGGAAGAAGTCAGGGGTTCATCTGCCCGAAGAGACACGTCGATCGCCCTCTAATAGTCACGCATGTACGCCGTGGGGTCCCGACCAACGAACTGGAGGAGGTTCCAGTTGTATAGATACTGGGCATGGAGAGCTCTCAAGTCTGCTGCACGAACGCTCACCCGCTGCAAAAAGGCATAAGAGAGAGAGAGAATTAGCACATTTAGGTAAATATGTATAAAAGAGTGGCAGGAGATATAAATGAAGAGTGTACCTCGTCACCCACTCGACCACCCAGATAGTCAAAAGTATCCTCGGGCACGGTATAGCGGCGAAGACCAGCACCGGCCAACTTAAGTGATGTCCCGAGGAAGAGATGGGATGTCAACCAAAGGGACAAACTGACCCGCCGACACCGTCGCAGAAGTAGACCCACGCTCCTCACGGATTGGGAACAGGGGAGGCCGAGAAGAAGAACCACCGAGACCAGGAGATCGGGCCGGAGGGCCCATGGCAGTCGATGGAAGAGGGGTCAGCATGGCATAAGTGCGAACACTCGGAGGATCCACAATGGTCATCGCTCTCAGAGGCGGGACCCCATTAGAAGGAGTGGCCGCAATGGCAGGAGGGGTTCGCCCAAACTGTTCATAATCGGCCCCGAAGTCCCAGGCTCCCAGGATCGCTCAGAAAAATCTGCTCCCCCTCTCTAAGCAGCCTCAGCATCATCAAAAACGACCCCCAGAGATACCAACGGATCGGTAGGAAACTCGAAACCCTCAGCACGCTGCTTTTTCATAGGCGTCGTCTGAGGCAGCTGCTTCGAAACCACCGCTGCCCCACCTCCCTCGCCTCCCTGGGTCTATCATCTCCGCCCTCGGCAGCAGCAGGAATAACCCTCTCCCCCTCGGGGTCCTCGTCATCGGAATCGAGAATATTGTCCCTCTGATCAGGGACAGGTGGCAGATGACCAGGGACCATCCTAGACAGATGAGTATGTCCTCGTATGTAGTTGGGATCGCCTCCCAACGCCCGGTACCTCTCATAGAAGACCCGTCCCCGAGTCCCCTTCCGCTCCCTCATCAAGTAATGGGCGGCGAAAGCAGCATAGTCTCCCTCCTCAGTGAAAGTCTGGAAACTAAGTCCGTCCACCAGAGCCTGCACCGTCATTAGGTCGATCTCACCCGTCCGCCTCATCAGAACTGGTGGGAATAGTGGAACCCGAGGCCACTGGGCTGGTGTGTGCTGGCGGATAACTCTCTCGCCCAAATAAAAATGGAGGCCATACTCGTCCCTAATCAGCCGCCTGGTCCTCGAGGCGGTCAAAGCACGACCATACCCGAAGTGGAGACCCAGTTCACCCCAGGGGGGCCACTCAATCTGAACAAAAGAACAAATTTCATTTCAGTTATTTCTATTCTATTTACTATTCATTTATTGAAAAGAAAGAATACTAAAATACTTACATGCTCCTCCAATAGGTCATGGACTGTAGCAGCTCTAGTCTCCCGGGTCCGATATACATAAGGAGCTCTATAGTTCCCCTCGATGAATCGGCGGAGAAGGGGAAACTGATCCTAGTTCTCAACGAGGAGATCTACCTGGACGCGACCCAGACGGGTATAAGCCACGAACCAACTCTGAAAAGAGAAAGGAGACATAAAGTAACATTAGCAACAATCAGCAGATAAAATGCAAAGACTAAAGCACAGATAAGGGACAGAAGTGTAGACCTCCCACAATAAAGAAAAGCCCTTAAGGTTCAGGGCTAAGTGGCGAGAAACCTGGTCCATAGCATCGTATAAGACTGCCAGAATGAAGCCCCCCCAGTCGTAATCAAACATGATGCTGAAGTCTCGGAGATAGGGCAACCATCAAAGATGGGCCGTGTCCCCCCCACGGGCCTCGAACAAATCATGGAGCGTCAGTAAGAGAAGGACATGGGCATACTGACGTGCCTCCTACCGGGTCATCGGCGCTCCTAAAGCGACCAGCCGGGCTCTCTCTGTGGCCAGACGCGTAACCCAAACCGCCCGAGGAATCGTATCACCAGAACTCCGTCGCTCCGGAAACCATCCAAGTGCGCCGACAATACCCTCTACCGTCAGACGTAAGGGGACGTCAATCTGGATAAGGACCCCCCGAAGGAATCCCGATCAGAGCAAATAAGTTTAGGGGGTCATCGTCATCTCCCCCCAGCTTTAGTGAAAAGTGTGAGTGGTGTCCCATCAGTGAGAGGCCAATGCCGACACTAACACCGCCGCCCTAGATACCTACTCCGGGAGGGCTTCAAAAAGAGGACCAAACGGAGTCGCAAGGAGCAACTCCTGGACAGGGGCCGGTGCCTGTCGCCACTCTAAAGAAATAGCGTTGGGGGAACCCCAAGCTCAGCCAACCCACTACAGACAACAAAACGAAGACGTATACGTAAATACAGGATTATGAGGGTATTTTGATGTAATTATGAGAGATATAGGATTATAGGGGTAAATTATGTAATTTTCTAAAAACTGAGGGTATTTTGGTGTAATTATGAGAGATATAGGATTATAAGGGTAAAATTATGTAATTTTCTAAACCTGAGGATATTTTGGTGTAATTATGAGAGATATAGGATTATAAGGGTAAAATTATGTAATTTTCTAAACCTGAGGGTATTTTGGTGTAATTATGAGAGATATAGGGTTATAAAGGTAAATTATGTAATTTTTTAAAACTGAGAGTACTTTGGTGTAATTATGAGAGAGATAGGATTATAGGGGTAAATTATGTAAATTTCTAAAAACTGAGGGTATTTTGGTGTAATTATGAGAGATATAGGATTATAAGGGTAAAATTATGTAATTTTCTAAAAATTGAGGGTATTTTGGTGTAATTATGAGAGATATAGGATTATAAGGGTAAAATTATGTAATTTTCTAAACTTGAGGGTATTTTGGTGTAATTATGAGAGATATAGGGTTATAGGGGTAAATTATGTAATTTTCTAAAAATCGAGGGTATTTTGGTGTAATAGGATTATAGGAGTAAATTATGTAATTTTCTAAAATCTGAGGGTATTTTGGTGTAATTATGAGAGATATAGGATTAAAAGGGTAAATTATGTAATTTTCTAAACCTGAGGGTATTTTAGTATAATTAAGAGAGATATAGGATTATAGGGGTAAATTATGTAATTTTCTAAAACTGAGGGTATTTTGGTGTAATTATGAGAGATATAGGGTTATAAGGGTAAAGTATGTAATTTCCCAAACTTGCGGGTACTTTGGTGTAAATTATGAAAGTTATAGGGCTATAGGGGTAAATTAGGTAATTTTTAAAACCTGAGGGTACTTTGGGTGAGATTATGAGAGTTATACCAATTTATAACTTCCTAGAGGTATCACAAGTAAAGTATGTGTACTCTAAATCGGATATTATTTTTAAGCAGGCATGTGTACTAACATAAGAATTGTTTAAACATGCAGGAAACGACAAAGATAATAAATTAACAAATATATATAAATACACAAAATGAAGGATTTTGCAAAAGAAAACATACCAGAGACCGTCGACGGATCTCATGAGAAACAGGCTCCATCAAAAGCCAAGGAACATCCGGGACTGGAGTAGCCCGGGTAACGTCTTGGTAGACCATCGCCCGACTGCGGTCCACCCCGTCCTCGCCATACCAGTCAAGATCTGCCCAATCATCGTGGTGAGGGCTGCAACGGAGAACCCCTGGGCATCGGTAAAGGTGACCTCCTCCTGGTCACCCTCCAATCGATCGGGCTGTGCGGGATCCATCAGTGTATGGGTAAAATATCAAAAAGGTCGAAAAAGTCAGTAAAGTGGTAGGGCTTCCGCGCTAGAGAAAAAAGAGAAAAAGAGCTAGAGAGAAAAAGAAAAAGGAGAGAATGAGGTGGAATGAGCTCAGCAGAGGGATTATATAGTGGACCAGTTTGTCGTGCTACAAACTCCCCTCCACCGAAATGTCGCGCGACATCTTGTTCCTTCCCCTAATTTTTTGACCTTTGTCTCATTTTTTCTCTTGTAGGAATGCTTCAAAGAAACAATTTTCGAAGTTTTTCCAATATACCGCACTCGTGATAAATCCAGGAAAAAGACTTCCAAGTCATCTCTCCGAAAATTACGAGAACTCTCCCCAAAATACTATTCCCCAGTTAAACGTTGAAATCTCTGATCTCCTGTCTTTCAAAAATCGAAACCCATCAAATGAGAGTAATAGAAGATCTATCGGAATAAAACACGGGCACAGAAACCAGAAGAAAGAGTAGCTCCCTCAAAAAACCCTAAAATCTACACACAAACGACCCAGAGCGAGCGAGAGAAACAAGATGTGAGATGACTCGACAGGGAGAGCACACCCAAAAGTAGACTTTCCTACATTGCTTCCAAGCCAAATGCCAATCAATTCGGCCCCTCCCCTTTTCGTTTTGGGTGGGTAAGGCTCCTGATCACTCACCCCTACCGACAAGAACAAAACATCGGTTAAACGATAAAAAAAATCGAAACCATCAAAATGAGAGAAAGAATATATCGAATAAAAACGGGCACAGAAAGAGTTGAAAGTCACAAACGCCCAGAGCGAGAGAGAAACAGAAATGTAGAGTGACAGGGAGAGCCACACCAAAAGTGACAGCTAGGCCAAAATCGGCTCAGGGCTTCGTTTTGGGTGGGTAAGGCTCCTGATCACGACAAAGGGATAAAAAAGGACTCTTGGTCAAAAACAGAGAAGGCCAGAAAAAGTCTTTCCCAAAAAAGGGAGAAATAAGGGCATCGGAAAACAGAAAACGACGTGGGCCCACCAAAAAGTGAGAACTAAAGACCAGAGATTAGAGATTGACCTTTCATGCAAATTTTCTTTTTAGCACGAAGAAGAGATGACTTGGAAATAAACCTTTGAATCACCACTCCGCGAAGAATAGAAGAGATTCGAAAACTGCTTTCTAAAGAAGTGTTCTTACTAGGGAAAAGAGTAAAATTTCAGGAAAATACGGGGAAATCCAGAAAAGCCCCTGATGAGCTCCTTTTACTCACACAAAATTTATCCCTCTCATTCTAGCAGTCAAAGAGAGGCAACCATTTTCGCCAAAGGCAAAACACAAATCACAAGCCCTCTTAGAGGTAAATCACAAAGCACAAGCCCTCGCTAGAGGCAAAGACACTCATGAAAGCCCTCCTAGAGGCAATGTTCATTCTTTTCATAGATCAAAGCCCTCCCGGAAAGGCAAAGTGTTGCAATGGTAGTCCTCCCACATGAGGCAAGAAGATCAAAGCCCTCCCAGAGAGGCAAAGTGTAGCAATGGTAGTCCTCCCACATGAGGCAAGAAGATCAAAGCCCTCCCGGAGAGGCAAAGTGTAGCAATGGTAGTCCTCCCACATGATGCAAGAAGATCAAAGCCCACCTAAAGAGGCAAAGTGTAGCAATGGTAGTCCTCCCACATGAGGCAAGAAGATCAAAGCCCTCCCGGAGAGGCAAAGTGTAGCAATGGTAGTCCTCCCACATGATGCAAGAAGATCAAAGCCCACCTAAAGAGGCAAAGTGTAGCAATGGTAGTCCTCCCACATGAGGCAAGAAGATCAAAGCCCTTCTAGAGAGGCAAAATGTAGCAATGGTAGTCCTCCCACATGAGGCAAGTCTAAAGCCCTCCCAGAGAGGAACAGTGGAGCGATGGTAGTCCTCCCACATAAGGCAAGAAGAACAAAAGCCCTCCCAGAGAGGCACAGTGGAGCAATGGTAGTCCTCCCATCTGAGGCGAGTGAAGCAAAGGTAGTCCTCCCATCTGAGGCAAGTAGAGCAAATGAAAAACCCTCGAAAGAGGCAAGGAGGTAACACAAAGCCTTTTCCGGAGGCATTCACAAACACTTTTTCATACACACACTTTTTTAGAGTTCTTGCGGGAGCCATGGACCACGGTCTCTTCCAGTCGCCTCAATTCCTTGCAAGCAAGGAGCTTGAGTCGAGAGGATCTGTAGACACCCCGATCCGTGACCCCCGCAAGAACTCTAACGACCTTCAAGAAGTACAGTTCTAGGAGCCCGGGACCCACCTGAGCACCTGAAACTGCCCCAAAAGGGATTGTTAGCCAAACAAACCTGTTTGAAAGAGTGATTATCGCGCGACAATCTTCCTTATGTCGCACGACAGACCCCTCTGACCCAGACCAACCACTTCCTGACAAATCAGTCTGTCAGAAGGGTCACCTCAACTATTTGTCGCGCGACATTTGGGACAATGTCGTGTGACACTTGCCCCTTTTGGAGAAATGTCGCACGACAATCCCTCCCCAGCACTATAAATAGGCCAACACCCCCAAGGGTTCAGGACGACAACTTGGGATCTAAGAATTCTAAGTTTTAAATCTGATTTTCTGTTCTTTTATCAAGTATTTTCTACTATTGTCTTATTTCTGAAGTATCATCGAATCTATTCTCGACACTCGACGTGTCCCGGATCTGGAATCGAATTCTCGGAAATTTCTGAAGAAAGAGAAGATTATTATCGTCAAGATCTCTCTGCCGTATTATATTTTCTTTCTTATTAATTATTCTCGTCGAGAAGGTAAAGAAAGTTTCTTCTAGTATTTAAAATTAGATATATGTGTACTTGTTTTACTTCCGTTGTTCTGTCCACATTTTATTTGAATAAACTTATTGCCAAGTTATAAATAGTCTACTATTCTCTAAACAAAAGACCCTGATAAAAATCATTTACAAAACCAGAAGAGTAAGTACATTATCATCCGGATAAAATTCTGTTTTCAAAACTCGGACGGATAGAACTTATCTAGGAATTAAAATTCGGTATATCCTGTCTCTTTCATAGACTGCGATATGTCTGATAGAACTCCCCTCAAAAGTTCTAATTCCATATTAATTAGTCCCGACACAAGATCCGAACTTTTCCAAAAGAAGTTAAAACCCGAGAAAACCGTCATTATTTGAGAAAATAAAATGGGAAACTCTCTCTTAAAATTGATACAACTTTTTGTCACTTGTATTTACCCCTTTTGAAAACAAAATATCGAATCTCGGAACACAAAGATTTTCATCCCTTTCCCCGCTTTCCCCAGAAATTAGGGTTCTTTTCCACTTGGAAAGTAGTAGACTGTCAGTAAAAGCATCCTAGTTTTTCAACATAAAATAAATATATAAGACCACTAGAGACCGAAAGGGCGGAACGGGTGCTTAACACCTTCCCAATCCGTAACATAGTTTCCGAACCCTATAGAATCCTGGTTTCGTAGACAAACGTGTAAAGAAAGGCATATATGTAGCCTTTCCTCTTACACAACTATTTTGTCCGTTTTCTCGTAAAACGTACTGGCGACTCTGAACGAACCCTCTTGCATCTAGAAATAGGATAGATGGACACTCGATATGAATTATCAGCATCAATAGAAGCAAATGGAACGACGGAATCCCTTCCGACGTTTCAGACGCCCAAGAACGGGATCGAGACCCGGGGGTCGCATTTGCGAATTCTCACACAAACTGGCGACTCTTATTCTTTTTAAAATCGATTTTCAAAGCAACAACGGAATCGCCGGCCACAAGGACACCCGGGCGTCGAGAACGCGGGTTCTCACAGTGGCGACTCCGTTGGGGATAGATGTTAAGAGGATTAGACTCTAAACAAGAGTAGAATATGCGTGGATAATTGATTATGTTTGCATGCTTTCTTTTTTGGCCTTAGTCATAGGATAACATAGATGCGATTTAGGTGGATACCTTGATTCCCTTTTCGTTTGTAATAATTGTTTGAGGAAAATTTTTTCATAAATAAAAATTAAAAGTACTCGAACAAATCCTAAAGCGTTCTTCATAATGTACCCCCATACTTGTTATTTTGCACGGACTCATTATCATCATACATTATCGCAAGTGTGAATTTACCCTATCAACCTCGGGACCAAAGTCGTGACTAGGCCGTGGACTTGCGGGTCTACACTAGCCAAAAGCGCATGGGACCACTCTCCTTGGCCAAGTACCAAACTCAGGTATATCGAGTGACGAGAACACTCACGTACCCAGAATGTATATCAAAAGGCCGAGAGCGTCTGTGAACACCTCATTTTGCGGCCCCCACAAGAATCCTGATCTCCAAAGAAATAAGCACGCATGCATGCACGAACATTCCTAGATGCATATATTATGTTCATGTGATACAGATCAAAGAAGAAAGCCGAAAAGACGCCCATATGAGAAGTTAGAAAATTATCAAAAACTGTCAGAACCGAAAACCATCAAAACTCCTGGAAACTTATGAAAGGAGAGTTACGTATTTCTGATCATCCTCAAACTTTGAGAGTTGATAGACATTACCAAAAGTAGTAGCATACTCGAAAATAAGCTCAATTCGACGGTCGGATCTTCGAAACTTCAAAAAATCATGAGTTTATTTCGGGTGATCAAATGGAGGTCTTCTCAAAGTTAAAATGGTTTGAAATTTGGTAAGTATATAGGCCTTATTGTGGGGAAGAACATATTCAAAATTCAGATTTGTCGGACATGGGATCCTCAAGAATCAATTTGTCTATCGTACAATTCTAGTCGAAATGTCATTCGTAGCAAATTAAAATAAATAGAGGCCTTCTCGAACTCTGATCGACCTAAACTTTGGACACAATCTAGAAAACATTTGTAGGGAAAACATAACCAAAAATCAATATAATCCAACCATCGAGGTTGTTGTACGCAAGCATGTTTCCTATGCGAGAACAAACTCTTTGTACCAATCTGGGAAGACCGAGTCCTTCCCGAACTCCGATCGTCTTCAAATTTTTAAAGGGTATAAAAGACTTATATTGGCAATATATATCCAAAATTTAGCATGATCCAATGGTTATAACTTTACTTTTCGTGCAAACCAGTGACCTTATCTACAACAAGTATCTTTCCTACGCAGAAACAAACTCTTCGTACCAATCATAGCAAAAGGAGACCTTCCCGAACTCTGATCGACCTAAAATTTTTACATGATCTAGAAGACTTCTATTTTCAACACATATCCAAAAATCAGAATGATTCAATGGTGTTAAGGCTTCGCGATATGCTCCAAGAGTCCTAGTTGCAATCTCTTTTCTTGCTCTCCAAGTATTTTTTCAACTATAAATAGACTTCCCCTCCATTCATATTTTTCATCAACAATCAAGGGGATTTCGTGGTACACACCAAGAGACCCTTATTCTCTCCCTCCAAAAGAGCTCAGGTATAATTTTCTCTCTCTTCTTTTATTTATTCGTCGGTTGTATAATTTATATTCTTGTCTGCATAATTTCTATCACTTGATAGCTTTTCAAAACCCTTTTTCAAATTGTTTTTCAAAACCAAAGGCGTATAATAAACCCTAATCTTATTCCAAAATAGCATTATTACTTTCTTACTTTTTAAAAAACCCGGATTAGTAGTATTGCTATACGAAGGAATCGATAATCGCTATATATCTAATCTAACTCATAGATTGCAGTGTGTATGTGATAAATACTCGATTATGAGAGCACTATTGTCATCTATACCGGTTTAATCAATGACTTTGGTATACGATTGGTCAATTCGTCTCATATTATATCGAATATAATATTCCACGTCGAATAAGTTTCCAAAAAGCCTAAAGTTTTACAAAATCATTTGTTTCATTGTATTTACTATTGTCAAACTCTCTTTTCCAAATCACACACACACACACACACTTATTTTCAAAATCATGGGCGAATTAGAAAACACATTGTTTTCATCCCATCCCTAAAATCTCGATTTCTAAGGCAAGCATGGAAAGCTATAAAGTAATAGCAATAGCATGCAAGAACTGAATTATAACACGCGCATATCCTACTCGAGAGACCGAAAGGGCGAATTGGGTGCCTAATACCTTCCCGATTCGTAACTTAATCCCCGAACCTTCGAATCAACTGGTTTCGCATACATGGTGTATAAGAGGATATTTAGTCCATAAATACGTCTCTTTTACACAAACCTTTTTTATTTGTTTAGTAAAACAAACTGCCGACTCTTATTCTTTTCAAAACCGATTTTCAAAGTAACAACTGAATCGTCGCCCACGAGGACCCCCGGGCGTCGAGAACGCGGGTTCTCACAGCAGAGTTGTCACTGTGAGAACCCACGTTCTCGACGCCCGGGGGTCTTCGTGGGCGGCGATTCCGTTGTTGCTTTGAAAATCGATTTTAAAAAAAATAAGAGTCACCAGTTTGTTTTACTAAACAAACAAAAAGGTTTGTGTAAAAGAGACGTATTTATGGACTAAATATCCTTTTATGCAGAATGTATGCGAAATCAGTTGATTTGAAGGTTCGGGGATTAAGTTACAAAATGGGATGGTGTTAGGCACCCAATTCGCCCTTTCGGTCTCTTGAGTAGGATATGCACGTGTTATAATTCAGTTCTTGCATGCTATTGTTATTACTTTACAGCATTTCGTGTTTGCCTTAGAAATCGGAATTTTGAGGTTGGGGTGAAAACGATGTGTTTCCTAGTTCACCCATGATTTTGAAAATAAATGTGTGTGTGTGATTTGAAAAATATAGTTTGATAATAATAAATGCAATGAAATAAGTGATTTTGTAAATCATTGGGCTTTCTGGAAACTAATTCAGTGTGGAATCTTATATTTGATATTATAGGAGGCGAGTTGACCGATCGTATACCAAAGTCTATTGATTAAACAGGTATAGATGGCAGTAGAGCTCTCATAATCGAGTATTTATTACATACACACCGCAATCTATGAGTTAGATTGAATATGTAGCGATTATCGATTCTTTCATATAACAATACCGCTAATCTGGACTTTTGAAAAAGTAAGAAAGTAATAATACTATTTTGGAATTGGATTAGGGTTTGTTATACACCTTTAGTTTTGAAAAAACAATTTGAAAAAGGGTTTTGAAAAGCTATCAAGTGATATAAATTATGCAGACAAGAATATAAATTATAAAACTGACGAATAAATAAAAGAAGAGAGAGAAAATTATACCTGAGCTCTCTTGGAAGGAGAGAATAAGGATCTCTTGGTGTGTACCATGAAATCCCTTGATTGTTGATGAAAAATATGAATGGAGGGGGGTCTATTTATAGTTGAAAAAAATACTTGGAGAGCAAGAAAAGAGATTGCAACTAGGACTCTTGGAGCATATCGCGAAGCTTTCCCACCGTTGGATCATCCTAATTTTTGGATATGTGTTGGGAATAGAAGTCTTATAGATTGTGTAAACATTTCAGGTCGATCAGGGTTCGGGAAGGTCTCCTTTTGTTCTGATTGGTACGAAGAGTTTGTTTCCGAGTAGGAAAGGTACTTGTTGTAGACATGGTCACTTGTTTGCACGAAAAGTCAAGTTATCACCATTGTATTATGCTGAATTTTGGATATATATTTCCAATATAAGTCTTTTAGACTCTGTAAAAATTTGAAGACAATCGGAGTTCGGGAAGGACTCGGTCTCCTCGGATTGATTCAAAGAGTTTGTTCCCGCATAGGAAATGTACTTGCGTACAACAACCTCGACAATTGAACTTCTAGCAATTAGATTATGCTAAATTTTGGATATGTTTTCCCTCAAAATGTTTTCTATCTTGTGTCCAAATTTAAGGTCGATCAGAGTTCGGGAAGGCCTCTTTTTATTTTAATTTGCTACGAAGGACATTTCAACTAGAATTAGACGATAGACAAATTGATTCTTGAGGATCCCATGTCCGACAAAGCTGAATTTTGAATATGTTCTTCCCCACAATAAGGCCTATCTAATGACCAAACTTCAAACCATTTTAACTTCGAGAAGACCTCCATTTGATCACCCGATTAAAACTCATGATTTTCTGAATTTTCGGAGATCCGATCGTCGGATTGAGCTGATTTTCGAGTATGCTACTCTTTATGGTAATGTATAACAACTCTCAAAGTTTGAGGATGATCCAAAATACGTAACTCTCCTTTCACAAGTTTCCAAGAGTTTTGACGGTTTTCGGTTCCGGCAATTTTCGATAATTCTGTAACTTTTCATCCGAGCGTTTTTTCGGCTTTCTTCTTTGACCTGTATTACATGTACATAATATATGTATCTAGGAATGCTCGTGCATGCATGCATGCTTATTTCTTTAGAGATCAAAATTCTTGCGGGGGTCGCAAAATGAGGTGTTCACACGCGTATTGACTAATATGCTAATTGTACAAAAAAAAGAAGAAGAACAATATGTTAAGAAAGTTAGGAAGTAAGGTTACGCATGCATAGTATTAGTCTTCCATACAAGCCAACATAAATATTAAAGTGCAAAAATTACTATAACATTATTCGGGGTTTTATATTTTGAAAGTATTGTAAGAGTCAAACGCAATTAACCGAATTTCTCATATTTTATATAACTTGGACACAATTTTGGTAGATAAGGTTAATTATAATTAGGGGCTTAGAGTTAAATTTATTAAAATTATGGCTATTTGATCAAAATAAATTAGAGTTTAAAGAGAGAGAGAGAGAGAGCATATTTCTATAAAAAAAATTGATCTAATTTTGAAAATATGAGTTTAATAAACAAGTGTATTTATTTTTTCTTAACACGCGTATTGAATAATATGCGAATTATACAAAAAAAGCAAGAATAATAAATCAGAATTATGGCTATTCGATCAAAATAAATCAAAGTTAAAAAAAAAAGAGAGCAAATTTCAGTAAAAAAAAAATTGATCTAATTTTGGTTTTGGGGTCCAAAATCATTTGTTTTGGTTTGTTTAATCACCTAAGGGGCAAAACAGGTACATCAAGCTAAAAAATCTGTTGACTAACACTTTTTTTGCTTTGACTCACGGTTCTGTCAAAAATGGACCCCAAAGCTCCAGAAATGAAAACTGTGGACCCCTAATTCAAGATTGTCAAAACTATGGACCCCAAAACCCAAATGACCCTTATCAGATTAGTGGATTATGATTGTTGTTGGATTCAAATTTCAAATCCACGTTCGATAAAATAAGTTGGATTCAGATTGAAATTCGATCCATTAAAAAGTTTATTTCCATGGGCTATTATTGTTACCTAGGTGAATTCTAGTCATACATTGTTACACAAGGCCTCGGGAATGGGCGAGTCTAGCCTATCCGAACAGGCTTTTAAGGTCGATGGGCTTATTCCCTTTTAACTGGTCAACGGACCAACCCTATGAGTTGAAGGTATACCCATAAACCACCAATGACTTTTTCAAATAGGCTATTTTTGGGCTAGGCCAAGCTGGGCAAAATGAACTTAGCTTCAAATTTTTAATAAAATTAAGAAGTATTAAAAATTCATTAACTAGCCAAATTAAAACAAATAAACAAATTATTGTTAGTAATACTGTACATGGACGCATATGTGATATTTGTGCACGCATTATTTTTATGCATGTTAAGGTTTAATTTAAAGTGGGAAGAATGCATAATAAAAATGTTGTTGAATTGATGGTTCAATAACCTATTTTCAACTTCGGGGTCGTGGGTTCTAGCTTGGTTAATTAGAGAAAATGGATTCTAAGTACCTCCCCAATAATTATATTCAAACTAAGGACACCTTATTATTCCAAACTAGATAAATGACTTCCTCCATAATTTGTTTTAGCCACAAGAACAATTTTCAAATTTTTGTTCAATAAAAGGATACACCCCTTTTTTTTGAATGTTAATTATACCCTTACTACAATTTTTTATTACCTAGCCTCACCAACTACTTTCGTCACCACTGCCACCGGAGCTTCGGCAGCCACTTTGGAGCTCCGACGACCATTGTTGTATCTCCAACAAGGACACAGGAGTTTTGGAGAGAATTTTTATATAGTGCAAAAACAAATTTGCATTCAAATTTACGTCTTTAATTGCTTGCAAATTTAGTGCAAAAATGAATTTGTACAAAAATATATCTTAATTTGTCTACGGATTGATGCAAAAACATATTTGTACTAAAATTTATAATGTTATTTGTTTGTGGATTTAGTGCAAAAACAGTTTTGCACAAAAAATATATCATGAGTTGTTTGAGAATTTAGTGCAAAAATAGATTTGCGCTAAAATATGTATCATTAGTTGATTGCAGATTTAGTGCAAAAACGGATTTGCACTAAAATATGTATCATTAGTTGATTGCGGATTTAGTGCAAAAACAAATTTGCACTAAAAATATATCATGAGTTACTTGAGAATTTAGTGCAAAAACATATTTGCACTAAAATATGTATCATTTTTTTACTTGCGAATTTAGTGCAAAAACAAATTTTCAATACTTATGCTGGAGTTTTGGTGAGGTTATAACACTTTGGTAATAGTTGCCGGAGCTCCGAAGGGGGATAATAGTGGTAATGGTGGCCGGTGGTGACTAATTTATTTTTAAAAAAACATAAAAGAAATTGATCAAGGGTATTTTAGGTAAAGACAAATGAGTATCCTTATTTTGGAATGAAAATATAAAGTGTCATTCCCTTGAATATAATTATAAAGGAAGCCCTTTTAACTCATTGTCTCAGTTAGTTATAGATTTTTTTCAATATTATAATAATAAGGGGTAAAATCAGAAAATACAAAATTCTTGGTCTCATAACCAAATTAGCTGCTTCCCTTTTAATATAACTAGGCTCTTAACATACACACTGTGTGCACACTTTCTTTCTTTGGACATTTAGATTACTTGAAAAATATTTAATAAGCAAAGAAGTAGCCAAATGGCAATATGTTTCTTCTTTTAACTATAAGCTTGCGATTTAAATCCCACTAATGAAAGTTTATTGAAAAACATTAACGCATGTGCAAAATAGGAAAACAAAGTTGGTGTCAACCAAATGATATAGCTTTCGATTTATATATACACTAGATTTTTTGCACACACGTGATGCGTGTGCGATGCAAATATAAGTGATTAAATTTTTTTTAAAGTAGTAAGCGGCTCATTGGTTGAATGTATCTTGATACTCTTGCAAGCATAATGGTTCAAATCCTATTCCTTACGATTAAATATCAAATTTTTTTATGAACTTGAAGCTCAAAAGGGTAAAAATTAAAAACTATAAAACCTTACACGGTTTTAAACCAATGAATTGTCTTCCGACTTTATATAATAGTAGATACATACAAAAACAACAAATTTAGGGATATTTTACAATCATCTTTCGATATATTTATATAACTTTTTAGAGCATTAAATATCAATCTGAAGTGTTTTTAACTATATCTTGTATATATTATGTTGAAGTCATTAATATATAATTAATAGGGTTATTTGATAAACTTTGGATGGGACCAGCTAGTGGCGGACTTAAAAGGTCTCAAATCAAGTAGGCCCACAGTCGGACATAAAAATAAAGGTGATGTTTGGAGTTGAGTTTTTAAGTTGAAGTTTTAAAATATGGTGTTTGGTAGCATTTAGAAGTATGTTGAAAAGTGAATTTGATTTTTGTTTGAGTTTTTTTTAACCAATTAAAAAATTTCATAAAAAATTTTCAAAAAATAGTCACAATAAATCTTATTTTATAGATTTCGATAAATATGTTTCAAATACATATTTTTTATCTAATTTTGATTTTTAAATTTAAAATTATAGTGTTTTAAAAAAAAAATTAGAGAGAGAATAAAATAAAATAAATTTTAAAAAATATAAAAATAAAGTTAATTTTGAATTGAATTTTTAAAATTTAAAAGGAAAAAAAACCACCAAACAGGCTCAAAACCCCATTTTATTATCCAAATTAATAGTTTTTCAGTTGCTTAAATGGGCAGGACCGAATCGAACCGGACTAACTTTCGGGCCTCTATACTAGTCAGTGAGTGAGGTCTACCTCATCCACGTGAGCTGAACATGACATAGAATATGCTAACGTCACCCAGGGCAGCACGTGAACAACCACAGTAGAGAGAGAAAATTTATTAGCCGCAATTAAACCTATTTTTCAAATCCGCACTTAGTTGTCTACCGTCTCTCTCCACAGAAATTCTCTCTCTCTCTCTCTCTCTCTCTCCAATCTGTTCGTCTTTCAAACGAACCCTAACCCCACCCCACCGCCCAACCCCCTACCCACCTCATACCCTTCTCTCAGTCTCCATCTCACTCTGTAGTCGTGTATTTTGCTTCCATTCTAGGGTTTTTGATAAGTAATTCTACGGTCTTTGATTTCTCTCTCGCTAGATTTTTTTAATGGAGTTTGGAGGTGGTCGAAAGAGAGGGAGGCCTGCTTTGAATGGCAATGGTGGTGGCTTCAAGAAATCCAAGCAAGGTTCGTCTTTCTCTCCTTTTCTTTCTTCTCCAATTCCCTTTAAATCTAGGGTTTTTCATATTTACTGTGTTTGTATCGTACATAATTACTTGTTCTACTGTTTGTAGAAATCTTCAATGTATGTTTGTTGGATGTTTATGGAGTATCTATGTAACCTATATGATAAGGGGCTATGATTTTGGAATCTTGAAAATGTACAAGGAGATAAAAGAATTGTGTGGTTGAGATTACATATGCTTTTTGAATAGTAGGTAGTGTCTTTGGTGCGCGTTAAAACCTAGTCTATATAATAAAGGGCCATGATTTTTGAATCTTAAAAATGTACGAAGAGATAAAAGGATTGCGTGGTTTAGATTAAATATGTTTTTTGAATAGTAGGTAGTGTCTTTGGGTCTTGTTAAGACCTAGAATATATAGTAAGGGGCCATGATTTTTGAATCTTGAAAATGTATATGGGGACAAAGAATTGTGCGTCTTAGATTAAAAATGGTTTTTGAATGGTTGGTAGTACATTTGGCATGGGTTATGACTTAGTTTTGTACTGTATATGTTTATCGGGTTTCGTAAGGGGTTTTTTCCATTTTTTTATTTTATTTTTTGTTTGGAAGGTTGGTAGTACATTTGGCATGGGTTATGACCTAGAATATATACTAGGGTTTGTATAGTTAAAGTTGCAGTTATTTGGTTCTTTCTAGTGGTGTTCTTGGTCTAATTGAAAACCAAACTGCGGTCCAAACAAGTGTTGCAGTTGAAGGGGACTTGAATTGAAGTTAGCATAATTTTGCCTGTTCTTTAGCTATGCTGTTCTTGAAGTGACGTTAGCATAATTGATTTGTAAATTTTGCTTTTCTGCACTATATTTTGGCAATTTTTGTATGTTGCTATGCAAAATGCCGAACAGTGTCGGACATGCACTATTTTGGCAATTTGCGTACGCTTTGTTCATGAGCGTTTTTTCTTTGTTTCTATTTAATAGAAGTCGATGTCAGAATTGAGATATTCAATGCAAGGGGAATAGACTGTCTGGAAAGAGTTTGCTGTTTACAGTATATTGGGTTTCAGCATCTTAAGTATTTCTTTTACTGCGTACTGTTTCGTAGTGAAGATAATATTACTATAACAATTTACATCCTTGCTCAAAAGACTGAGGAAAGTGAAAAATAAAAGATTTTATCTCTAATTCAGAACCAAAAAACAAACATTGATGGTTTGAAAAGTGATCTCACATGAATTGGTTAAGCTTTTGTTTTGTGAGCCAAAATTAAGAAGTAAGGTGTGGATTTTCTTTTCATTTCTTTCTCTCCAACATTTTCTCACAATCAATGGGAGCATTGTTCTCTTTGCTCCATATAATATTTTGTTTGGTTTTGAAGATTCTAAATATATTATGTATTTATAAAAGTTACCCTTAAAATTCTTCCAGCAACTACCATGTAAGTGAAGGAGTCCTAATGGAATTGGAAGGTTTTGTACATTTTTTACCTAGTGTATATATATTGGTTATTTATATTATAAACCAGAATATGTTGACACTGATAAGAACCGATAACATTACTCTTAAATTTTATGCAAAGTTTGAAGATTAATAACTCACTGAAATATTAACTGAGAAAAAATAATTAATGTTCTGTAACAGAAATGGAGTCCTTTCCATCTGGTATAGGAAGCAAATCGAAGCCATGCACAAAGTTTTTCAGGTTCTAATTCTAACCTATCTAAAATGAATACTGTAAATGCAATTCCATCTATTGTTAATGTTACAAATTATAAAATAAAATTCTTTATACAGTCGTTGCACATTAAAATAGTTTGATTTGGACTAATGAATTGGGTATCTAAAGTTGTGATACAGGTCATACTCATCTTTTTTAATCATGATAACAAGGACTATTGAACGGAAATGGTTGATTTGTGAAACCACTGTCGCATTAATCAATTGCTGAGCTATATGTAATTCAAAAGAAGTTCAGTGGGATGCAGAAAACATTACCCCATATAATTATTATTTGTAATTCATCTCCAGCAAGTAAAAGCAGTGGCTTTGGGCTTAAAATAATTGACATCCGGAGTCATAATACAGGAAGTTAAATTTTTTTTTAAATGTTAGTTTTCTTACTGAATATTATTGAATCGACATGATTGATTCAGGATAATCTGAGTATAATAGTTGCTGCTGTATATTCAGTATATTTCTTACACTGAGGTGATCGTGTGAGATTCTAAATTTTTCCATCACATAATTGGTTATTAGATTAATAAACCTTCCGTTGTGGTAAGTTCATACATGAGTTATTTAACCTACCCTTTTGTTTTGATAACAGTATGTTTTGCATCTTCCAGATTTTGTAGTTGCTTGTAATAGCTAATCAATGGCAATCAGATCCTGTTTAAGGCCTGTTTGTAGGGTGCTTTTATTACTTTGAAGTTTGAACATCTATGTTCTTCAGTTTGTATTTTGAATTATGGTGTCTACTGTTGTTATCTGCCTCATTCTTTCAAGCTGTGTGTATAGCTTGTCGTATGCTTATATATACTTAATTAGTTTGCTTCACTCAAAAATGTGGTCATATTCTTTTCAGAATTTTATTGGAAAGTCCTTCATTATTACGTGATAAAGAAGTTAACTTTTTGAAAGGTGCAGCACATAGTTGCTAGTTTATTATATGAAGAATAAGTTTACCATGAATGTAAGGGATTGGAAGACAATGTTGTTTGCATTCATATCATCTGATTTTTGGATGACCGGTGTCAAGATTATGGTCATAATTTCCATTTATCGGATAATTATTTTGTTATGTGTAAAACAAGATCTCCTTGATTGAAGCAATCCCTGTTATTCAGGTAATCAACTTAACCAAGGGATCCCTACCTAAATTAGGTCCCTAACTTGCATTATATATTCTCTTATAATCTTGGTCATTTCAATTGAATCGATACAATATTCTCTTATTTTCTCTTTAAATCTTTCGTCATTGGGAAGTTATGAAAATTGATATGTTAATGATATATGCCAGTATAACTTGCAAAATCTCTTTCTTTGTTTTGTGATAGGAAATAGCCTTTCTGAAGTCCCAATAAGTGTGTTTCTTGCATTTACCTGCATCTGTATGCTATTACTTTGCCTAATGGAGGATCATTAGACTGGGTTGGCCTTTGAGGAACTAAATACATCCAATCATTCATATCTTGACACTACTTTCATTTTTGGGGCTGAAAAGACGCAAAGCTAGTAACTTAAGGGCCAGTGGGATAATTTACTCTGTATATAAATGTTTAGAAAAGATGACAGTTGGGTTTGACAAGTTTTGCCCTTGCAACGTGAGGCGAAGCCTCAAGGTGAAACGAGGCATAAACCCCAATGTTTTAAAGAAGTCGCCAAAATATTGTTAAAAATACTAACTAAATCACTAATATGATATGCTAGGGTTAAGATCATTCAAGGTTAAAAGATTGTTAACATAATAAATAATGTAAGATTATTATCACAAAAGATAGGTGCCCTTTGCTCAATTGATTGCGTCTAAAATCCTTGTTCTGTTGAGTGCGAAATACCTGCTCAGTAGTGTGAGTTTAAAGTTTAAACCCATTCATTACTTCTTTTGAGGATATGCGCAACTTCGATTTTTTTGTTTCTTCTTTTCCTTATTTCTTGTGTGCTTCCTCCTCATTCCTTTTTCTTTTACATTTATCAATTTGAAGCCCTTTCCCTCTTTTGTTTTCCGTTCATTTCCTTGTCCCCTTTTTTCCCTCTTACCAATTATGTCCGACAACAATTTCAAGCTTTGTTTGTTCCTCCCCATTTCCCCTCTTTTGTTTTCCATGACATTAAATTCATAGATACATGCTATTCCCAACACTTTTTATTGATCCAACCTTCAGAAACACCATGAATTACCCCAGTTTATGATAATTATAAGTTCACATAAATTCTACAAGTACCTGTTGATGGTCTTCCTTTGCTCTTAGACTGCTGTACATTGTTGTGTAACTGTCCTAAACCCTGATTAGGCATACTATTTCTTTGTGCACATGCAATGTATGTGATTTGATTATATGTAATTTTAAAGAGAGTAGTAGTAAGTACTGTATCCGGTTGGGATACATTCTATTTCTTGTTGGTGGCAAAGGTTTGAATCCCATTGCTTAGGCTATACATAATTTTTTTGTGAAATAAAGCCCGCAAGTGCAAGACCGGAAAACCAAACATATGACACATTTTGAATAACTGCGAAATGCCTTATGGTTATATATATATATATATATATATATTAGGTTTTAAAACTTTTTTATGGCGTGCCTTGAGCTTTAAACAACTATGGGTCTTCCACTACTCATAAATTTTAATCTAATTTACTGTCTTAAGAGCCATGTTCCTTGGCCTCGACTCCTTTAGGTTAGGTTGTATACAACATTATACATACCCTCAAAGTTCCTCTTCACCTCTCATATCTCCGTGGACTGGACTGATGAATTATAGTTTAGGCTGCTTTTTCCCCTTTTGTGAACTTGGACTATACCAAAAGAAACTTTGATTACCAAGATATCACAGTCACTCTTGAGATTGCATATAACGAGAATCAAGGTTCCATTTTAGGAAAAATAATCATAGATGGTATTTCGATGTGTTCTAGAAAGGTATAAATGCTAGTTGAAAAGATCTGCCACCTATCGCTTTGAAAATGCTCAGACGAGCTTCCCAGAATTTGCATTCTTGGGGGCTATACGTTAGTGTATATTGTCAAATACTTGATGCTTTTTGATTTCGCCTCATCTCTATAGTTGTGATTACATCAATGCCCACCAGAGTACCCCTCTCTTCCCAAAAAAAAAAAACCATAGATCTATTATCCATTGTATAAAAATAAAATTTGGCCACAGTTTTATAAATTCCATCGTGATGTTTCTATGCCAGGAGTCTTTTTGAGGTTATTATTAATTACTTGATATTAAAAGAGAAAGGAAAAATAGCTCAAATTCATATATAGAATAAAAAATGAAATTTGAATTGGGAGATTAAGTATAAAATATATCGGGCTGATTAAAATTAGCAGACCCCAAATTCTTGTGGAAAGAGATGGATATCTAGTCATAATTCATCTGTTGCTTCATAGTCCTTTTTGTTGTCTTGGTGCACATCTTTTATCAACTCATAATTTCTCTTCTACGGTCCTTATGCTGTTCCTACCCCTTTTTTCCTTCAGTTTGAGGATTCAGCTCAATTGTGGTCTGAGGAGCACATATAACCGAATTCATCTTAAAATAGTCTAAAATCTAATGAACAAGGTAGACAATGCAAGTTGTGAGACATCTTGAAAAGATGTATTTTAATAAGTGTGTATATGTATATATATACTATAATCAATGAATTGATATGTAAAACGTCCAACTGCCAGGCACAAGAGAGCTATTTAACTAGTATTCAAAAATTAAAAAGCACCCAAATGTTTGGTAATTGGTAGTTTTGCAGTGTCAATTGGTCAGATTTGATCTGAACCTATGTAGATTTCCACCAAAGGGAGGTGAGCTCTTGATTTTGGGTGGTCACGCACATGTTCCAACAATGTATATATCATGTTGTCCAACAGTACCCCCCATGTTGAACCCTCGCTTGCACGGGGGAGAACAACAAGGGTGCACCTAATGCACAAGAACAGATAAATACTGCACAAACCCAAGACCTTACAAAACCTGAGATCTGTTACAATGTATAAGTCACCATCTCACCCAAAAACTTAAGCTGTTAAGAAGTGGCCAACAATGTACATCATACTGTCCAATAGGAGGGCATGCATCGAGTGTGGAAGCTTTAGAGATTTTCTACCATTTGTCACTAGATAATTGATGGGATTGGATGTATATTAGGCCTCTTGATTTTGGAGTGGCTAAAATTCTTTACAGAAAGGTTGGAATAATTCTCTAGGTCTGTTCACTTATCAGTTAGTCTGGAGGTCTAGTCCTCTTGAACCCTTTGCGGATAGGCGGATAGCCGAGTGCCATGAACCTCAGGTCTTGGAGTCCAAGAGTTTGAATTCTCAGCCGCCCTCATGTAATTTATATTTCTTTTGGCCAGCCTGTCATATTGCTAGTTCCCAATATAAAACAGTGGAATAATATTGTCCTAGACAAGTTATATATGTGCGCATTTTCGTTTGGACAATGTTGGTAATTTGAAAAAAGGAAGATTTAGACGCTGCTGGGTATGCTATTCAAGTTTTTGATTTAGTGTCCTTGTCTTTTTCAGAAAACTCAGTGATTTTATAAATATCTTTTGAGTCGGCTTTCTATCTTTCTATTGTATATCACCTGATATTGATACTGTATCATTTTTATGTGATTTATTTTTTTTCATTGATATGCAGCACTTCTGGGTGTCCGTTTGGCGAGGGATGCCACTTCTTGCATTACGTTCCCGGTGGCATTAAAGCTGTTACTCAAATGACAGGCACTAACCCGGCCCTTCCTCCAGCTGCCGCAAGAAACCCCATAGCTCCACCACCATCCTTCCCCGATGGTTCCTCCCTTCCGGCAGTCAAAACCCGTCTATGCAACAAATACAACACTGCCGAAGGCTGCAAGTTTGGTGATAAATGCCATTTCGCCCACGGTGAATGGGAGCTTGGCAAGCCCACATCATTCCCAACCCACGAAGACCCTCGTGCTCACATGGGCCCACCCCCACCAGGCCGGTTTGGCGGGCGGATGGAGCCGCCAGCCCCACAAAGCCACCACGGAGGAGCTGCGGCTAGCTTTGGGGCCTCAGCTACGGCTAAGATCAGTGTTGATGCCTCGCTTGCGGGAGCCATAATCGGCAAAAGTGGGGTCAACTCAAAGCAGATATGTCGATTGACCGGAGCAAAGCTATCGATTAGAGACCACGAGTCAGACCCAAACCTAAGGAACATTGAACTCGAGGGTACATTTGACCAGATCAAGCAAGCGAGTCAAATGGTTCGGGAACTTATTGTGAACATCAGTTCGGCCTCTGGGCCTCCACCGCCGCAGAAGAACTCAGCTATGGGAGGTCCGGGTCCCGCCAACAAAGTGAAAACAAAGCTTTGTGAGAACTTTGCAAAAGGCTCATGTACGTTTGGGGAAAGGTGCCACTTTGCGCACGGAGCCGAAGAGTTGCGCAGGTCAGGGGTGTGAGAGATCTTGTTGCTTGTGTTATTCTCACCAGTACTTGTTAGCACTCTTGGTTTTTGTTTTGGTTTTTTCTTATGTTGTGGCCAGCCTTTGTTGTTTTGGGTTTTTGCAAGCAAGAATTAGGTTTAGCTCGCAGTGTCGATGAGTTTTTTCTTTTTAAGGTTTTGATTATTTGGCTCTCTGATTTTTGACTCTGGTGCTCTTGAGGTATTTTGGATTGGTAATGATTATATTAGTTGTCACTAATTCCCCTATTTCAAATTAGGAGTCCCGTTTTATGTTTCTAGACATCTTGAATTAAGAGTTCTACTTCCTTATTGGGACATAATCAATGTTTTGAATTTCACAATTGGGGAAATATATTTTTGATAGTTGATTATTTTGAAACCAGTTTGCTAATTTGAAACTATGAAAGTTATAGTGGAACTCTAAACTCTTAATTTGGTAGGTTTTGTCCTTGCCATGGGCCTCTAAGATCTGTTTGTTGATAGTCACGGTGGAATTCTTTGTACCGGATGAAATAAAATAGAAGGAAAATAATTTTCGTAGTTAAAAATTCTTATTACCTATTTTTACTAGATGTATTTAATGAGTTGTACTTTTGTCGTGTAATGCATCTGGTAATAAAAGCATTTTCCTTACCAAAAAGATACTCATTAAATGAGTTCTACAGCAGTTGTGTACACGTTTTTTGCCTTGCACTATTGAAAATTTGAAATTAACAATTGAAAACAAATCGACACTTACAGGATTAGGCTGTTGTAGAAGTATAGTCGTTTCCTTTTACTGTATTTTTTTTTTTTTTTTAATACAAGTGGTATACGAATACACTTATAGTTGACTTTGGCCATTGGAGGAGGGATTTGGGATTTGAGCAACTTTGCTGTACCTCAAGTGTGATTAAGAAATGATAGTTTTAAGGATCCAGTATACAATCTTTAGTTATAAGATTTAAGTATATTAATTTTATTACGATAAAAAAAGAAATGGGTCCATCAATTAGGCTAAAAAAATTAAAAATGACACTAATGGGAGGGAGTAACTTGTTTTTCGATTATAAGTTTTGGTATATTAATTATATCCTTAAAAAATAAGGGTAATTGTAGAAAAACTACTTGTGGTACAAACTATTTTTAAATGGGTTCAACACTAAACCAACTTTTTAATTAAGCTAATTTTTGACTTGAGCTCATCTTAATTTTTAATAATCAGGGGTGGTGGTATGTAGCAACAAAGAGAGAAGGGGGGGGGGGGGGGGGGAGGAATCGCCCCCTTTTTGATTTTGATTTTTTTTAATACGTATGGGAATTTTTCGGAAAATATATATATATATATAGGGACCTATATGTAAAACCTAAAACTTTCAGATACCTAAATGTAAGTGTCTAAATTTTAGGGGCCATTTGAAACTTTAAAAAAACTTTAACCAATTACTCCACGATCACAAACTACACATCCAACTCTTGTTCTTCTTTCTCTCTCAGATCTGTTTCTTCTCTCACATATTTTCTTCTCTCCTCTTTTAATTTCTTCTTCACATCTTCACTTCTCTCTCCTTCCGTCTGCCACAGTCCACTGCTCACATTACCACATATTACGGTAAATCCATTATCTGGATTAATATTAGATATAGTTTTAATGTTAGTTATATTTTTTAACTAATTACATAATATTAGTTATATTCTTGATTAACTGTATAGTATTGATTTATGTTAAATTAATTGAAGAATTGCTAGTAATTGCTCAATATTAGGTTTATTTCTTGATTAATTTTATAATATTAAGTATATTTCTTGAATACTTGAATAATTTCATAATATTAAGTATATTTCTTAATTAATTGCATTATATTACGTCTATTTCTTGATTAATTACATAATATTATGTGATTTAAGTCTAAAACCCTAATTATAATTTGCCCTAAATAGTATAGTTAATTAATGCTTTGGGTATTTGGGACTTTGAGTTGTATGAAGTATCATTATTAATACTATTATGTCCGTGTTAAAATTTTATGACTTTAAATATATTTTTTTGTACTTTGAATTTCATCCCCGGATAGATTCCTTGCTCTACCACTGTAATAATGTCTTCGCCCCTCGATAAATTCCTAACTCTACCACTGTAATAATATCTTTAGCTTAAACACAAAATTACAAACAAACCAAATCTCTCATCCGACCATTCTAAACCTTCTCTTATGAATGGTGATTTGTAACCAAAACACTGGCAAATGTTAACATTATTCGGTGTTTTAACATATCAAAACTAGAAATTTAACGGATCGCCAGATAAAAATGTAAAATATAGCACATCGCGAGATTCTCTTTCTCTTAATCGCCTCAATAAAAATATCAGAGTGGGCCTATTTTGAAATATTTTCAATTTCTTGGACCTTATTAAAAAGTGAGCATGAAGCCCGACTTAGAAATAAATTTCTTAAAAAGTAACGGACCTTGGAAACAGGTTAAAACTTAAAATAAAACTATTAATATAAAATGGAAGGAGTAGTGTATCACTGTATTTTAATTGTGCTGCCTTCATGTTGGTATCATAAGTTTTCAAATTATTTTCTCATTTTTTTAGAAGATTTTCTTCTTATTGAGATCTCTCAAATTCTTATCTCATTTTTTTAAATGATTTTATTCTTATTGAGATCTCTCAAATTCTTATCTCATTTTTTTTAAAAGATTTTATTCTTATTGAGATCTCTCAAATTCGTATTGACGTTTAGAGAGATATGAGAATGATAATATGAATTGTATTGTTAATAATCTTAATTGATACAGGTAGGAGGACCCTATTTGTAGGGTTATAAACAAGGGAAAATAAGGAAACATAATATAATAAGAAAACTTAATTAATTATAATATATTTTAACACTCCCCTTCAAGTTAGTGCATAGATATCGAACATGCTTAACTTGTTGATCAACTAGAAAAAATCCTATTGGAAATAACTTTAGTGAGTTCATCGACCAATTGATATTTGGTGTGTATATGAGGTACTGTAACTATGTTTTCTTTCAATTTCTCTTTAATGAAGAAATGTACACCGTGTACATCTTCATAACAAGTCAATGAAACATTTAAAAAAGGGTGATTTTAAATGCACCCACTAGATTAGGCTTCTCACCCCACCTAAAATTTTTACATTAAATAATTTTTACCTAAAATAACCTAATTTAGTTTTCAACATTTACTTGCTTAGAATTAATTTCCATGTAAATTCCACTCATAACCTAATAAATTCTATGCAATTGAATTTTTGTGAAAAGTAACGGCAAATTATTTGTCACTTAATGTTCATTTTTATAGAGGTATTACTTTTAATAAACTCACCCCACCTAGGGGGTGAGTTGAAAGATTTTTTCAAAAATTAATGGGGTGAGAAGAAAGTTCTCTCAAAGTGGAGTGAGAAGCCTAATCTAGTGGGTGCATTTAAAATCACCCTTTAAATTAGGTATAACAAGTTCTCTCAAAGTGGGGGTGATTTTGTATCTATTGGTAACTTTTGTCAGATTTTTTTTTTTAGAGTTTATAAAATGTTCTAACAAAAATATATATGGTTGTATTGTGGGTGACAATCAGAAGCCGGATCTCCTACTGTTTATGATATTTGGATTGTATCTCTTTTCATTTTGTTAGGTGGAATTGTAATATAGCATTCCGTTAGTAATTATCTACTTAAGCTTGTTCTAATAGATTTTCTAGAGATTGGGTTGGGTATATATTCCCCTCCTTATTTTGTTTCTCTTGTTTATTCGACAGGGTAGTTTTTCTCCTTTTATATGATTTTCAAAAACAAATCAAAGAAAAAAAAAAATTAATACGAAAAAGAATTTAAAAATAAAAACTTTCAGAAAATTATTCATGGGCCGCCACTGCCCGTTGGAGCCGCTATTAATTTCTTAATATATATATATTTTATAGTTCACGTCACTATCCTAACAATGACAATTTAAACATTGTAATTAATGAACGGCTCATATTTCTTAGCTAAGGGATGGGATTAAAAGTTGTACATGTTTTCCTATTCATAATTGAAGGACATGTTCCATGTTTGTGTAACATGACAAATGCTTTGTCAACAAATTATTTAATTTAGTTATTTGATCTTTTTACTTGTTAATTTTTAATTTGTTCAGATTAATTGAACAGTTCTCAAGAAGTTTTTGGCCACCATTATACGTGAAGGTTTAAGAAAAATGACGCTCTTTTTCAAGTAATTTAGGGACTTCTCATTTTTAGAATTAATTAATGGTTCATTTTTTCTTAAAATATCTCTAATGGGGCTGTGTAAAAATAGACAACCAAGTATTGTGTAAAATTTACACATTGTGTAAATGTTTTGTTGCTTTAATGATTGTGTTAAATCAATGTCAACTAAGTTTTTGTATATAATGACCGTGCATTTTGTACTTTCAATTTACACAGTCAAGTAGGATTATCTCTCGATCCACTCATTCTCTCTCATCATTAACTCAATCGCACCACTCACATTTTCTCTCCATCCAGTCATTCTCTCTCCTCATTTGTGTAGTTTTATGTTCTTTAATAAACAAACCATTGCAAATGGGTAAAACAAATATTTTCAATATATATATAGTTCCCACTGAGCCCGGAATTGGCTCATTCCTTCTTTTCCCCAGTTTTACATGACGGGCTTTGGGATTGGCGCGTGGTACTCGTCTATAGAGCCTCTGGTGTCCATTACCTTTTGTAGTCCTTAAGTTAAGGACTAAGTTAGATGTATAATCCTTTGAGTTTGTTGTATAGACTTTGATTTGATAAACGATTGGCATTGTAAACTTGTGTTGATGGTTTTCATATGTGGAGTTGATTTAAATGTGGTTTGGTGTGATTATACTTGTATGGAACGTGGTTTTAAATGTTACAGGAAGGTTTATTAATGAAATGAACTCCACATGCCAAAGTTTTCTAAATCGGAATTTCTAAAGATCATGTTTTTATTAAAGTAAAGTTTTTAAAAGTTGTGAATTTTATATTTTAAACCCGCCGTCACGCACGGCATCCGTGATTAACTGAGTCCCGGAAGTGAAAATCTCAGAACGGAATTCGGGGCGTCACAAGTTGGTATCAGAGGTATAGGTCCGATCTTCTTCGCAAGGTTCATGGGTAGTTATGTGCTTTGAGTGAACGTTGCGATTGTAATATGTTGAATCTTGTGTTGTTCCGTGTTATAGATCGTTCAGTTGCGTATTATTCCTTGTTTCTTGTTCGTTATACATCCAATTTTCCTGGGATGTTCAATCATAGTAAATGGAGTTTTGCGTTCTTTTCCTATTGTGGGTGTTGTCTTAGACAAGAGGAGAGTAGTTTAATCAGAGTAACGCAGCGGAAGCGAAGTGGAGCCTGTGATATAGATATTTGTTTTTCGTCGCATGAGCGTGTCTCGTGCTAGCGTTTGCCTTGAGAGTATGTATTCCTTTCTTTCTTCACTTTACTCACGTTGATTGTTTTGGTGAGTTGTTGCTTTGATGATTAAATATGGGGTTCTTGATGTTTCATTTGAATCCTTGGTTTTCATGGAGATTGTGCTTTGTACTCGGGACGTGTTTTGCTACTAAGTTAGCAATGGGCGACTGTCGAGTTATATCTTAGTTGACCACCTAGCCAGCGGGCGACTAATTTATAAATCAACGGTCTTCTGTCGCGGACGGAAAGTGAAACGTAGCTTCTTGATGTTAGAGGCTAGTCCTATTCCTTATGTCCACTTGTGGTGTTCTTTGATTTCGATGGGTAAATCCTGAGTTTGGTAATCTTTGAAATTCTTTTTCGAGTACCATTGCGTTTGGATTCATAAGAAGTTAGAATGTGTGACCTTCTCCGTTGACATGGTTCTCCGATTGTGAGTGCGCCTTAAGAGTGGTACGGATTTTGGTTTAGTATCGTTATACGCATGGAATTGTATTCCTAACGTGTGTTAGCTCTTATATTCTGGAGTTCGAGATTGAGTTTCATATCTTCTAGCCCATCCAAAGCTTGTTAATCGTTAGACCACACGGCGTGGCAATTTGTTCATCACTAAATTTAGTTGTGGAGGCTATCATTGGACTTGTCCTATGTTTGGGCCTATTCGTGGTTATGAATCATGCGATAGTATCCTAGTCTTGAGGATTATCCCGTACTTCGTTGTAGATGTCATTTGAGGGAGTATAATCATTCTTGTAATGGTGCATTAGAAATTCGAGCATTCTTGTTCCATCTCCTTGACGTTCCCGAGGATCATTCTACCCATTTGTTTTTGGATTCGATTCTAAGTCGTGCTTAGCGGTGGTAAGTCTCCTAAGGAGGGGAGACCAGGTGCAATGTTGGAGATTCTGCGTATTTCTTGTTCCATACCTATTTACATATAAATTTTGACGACGAAATTTCTTAAGGAGGGGAGATTGTAATACCCCGTGTTCTTTTTCCCGTGTTAATCTTCTCTTAAGCCCGATAAGGCATAAACTTCGTTAGAGCGCGAGCATTGGGTTCCGAGCTCTTTGCATTTGACCCGATACTTCTAACATGTCAAGTTAGGTATATTAAGTTTGAGGGAGCAATCGTTACGTTATTCGAGTGGTTAAGATTGAAACCGAGGTGACAATCGCGTGATTCGACTTTTCGCGATTCGTCGATTTTTGGCCAACTTTGAAAGGCCATAACTTCTTCATCCGACATCTAAACGACTCTCTGTTTTCGGCCATGTCTTCATTTATTTTCTCTCTACAACTTTCGTGTTTGAGCCGAGTCAAGATTCAACCATTTCGAGGTCCGTTTTGGGCTCAGAAAGTCATTTGCTAATGCAGTGACTTCCATGATTGATCATGGAAGGCCATGATCGATCATGGTCCTCCAAAGGAGTTCCATAATGGTTCATGATCGATCATAGGGGACCCATGATCGATCATGGTTCACCTGAATGTCGGTTTTGAGCATTTTTAACTCGTTTTTCACCCATTTAACACCCCTATACCCCATTTTCGATCACACAACATCAAGGGGAGTAAGGGAGAGACTTGAGGGAGATCTAGAGAGGGAGAGACAATATATTCCATACATCTCTCATCCTTTCCAAGATTTGAGTTTCAAAACACCTCATATGTCACTATTCATCATCTTCCACCTTCGTCTTCGCTCATGGAGCTAAGAGGCGAGCTTGGGTTTTGGTGATACGACGTCTACGCATCTTCAACACCTTGATTAAGCTTCAATCAGGTGGGAACACTAGTATAAAACTTCTTTTACAAACCTTTACGCGTTGTATTAGCGATTTGTACTTAAATTGGGGGTTTTCTACAAAAAGCCTAAGGTTGTATGCATGTTCATGGGTTTGGGCTAGGTTAATCTTCGATTGGCATTAGATATTGATGGGTTCTTGCATCTATTACATATTTTGAGCATTTAATCCATATTTTGACTTATATATGATATGATTCATCAAGAACCCATCTTATACATACATGTTAAGCCTAGGAATTTTGGGGTTTTGGGATTTCAGCGTGTTTGATGGTTGATTAGAGGTATTAACGTTAGAAATATTTACTTCTACTAATAGAAGAGATTGTAGGATAACATTTATGATGCTTACCCCAAGGACCAGTTTGGGCGTAATGTGATACAACGACTCTTGAGTCTAGAGCATCGTACGATACATGGTAGGTACTAGTAACACGAATATGATCTAGATACCATATAATAATGTAGTAAACAGGCATTGGCGGGGCATGGGTTGCCATGGCCATAAATGCACACATAGTCAAGTATGCTGTAAGAACACCGATTGAACTAGAACCACAATAATCAATGCTTGGCTGGCTAGAATGACACGAGAACCCTCATAAGTGGTATACAGTCATGGTTTTATACACTTGATACGTTAGACATTGAGAAATGTCGAATATGACCTAATTGGCTATAAGGCCATGGAATACAAACGTGATAGTGATGCTATCGATAACGATGATTATGTAATGATGACAATTGTGTGATTATATATATACATATTGTTAGACATACGTGTGATAGATGATTGATGATTGTATACACTGCTAAGTGAGGAATCGAGATATTTCTGTTGTTGCGATCACACGTATGGGCTGGATATGATGATTTACCGAGCACCGGGTAGCTCCCTGTGACTCGAAGGATGGCCGCCTATTGCCGCCCGTGGGTGAAAAGGCCCTAAACCGTGCACGAAAAAAATGAAGTCGGTGACTCTGCCGGTGGTTGTGTGTGTCCACAAAGGAGAGCACACTCTAGGTATCTTGCCTTCCAACTGGACTATGTGTCCTTGGTTAGATGAGTTTCCTCGGCAAGCGAATCATGTAACGACCCGGTCCCACCTCAGTACGATATTGTCCGCTCTGGGTAGCGTCCTAGACAGGCCTCAGCCCCAGGACATCTACCCTCACGGCTTTGTTTTTGGGAGTTCACGACCAGCTTCCCAGGGGGTCACCCATCCTGGGATTCTCTGGCCCAAGCACGCTTAACTTCGGAGTTCTCATGGGATCCGAAGCCAGTGAGCCTCCCAAAAGGCCTCGTACTTAATTAGCGACCATTTCTTACTTAAATGGGTCTCCAAGGATCCCCCAACTTCCGGTGTGGGATGCCCCCTTTGAGCTACCATTCCTCCACACAAGGGAGTACTCATCACTCGAGCTACCATTCCTCCACACAAGGGAGTACTCATCACTCAGGGCGTCACATCCTTCCCCCCAAGGGAATCGACGTCCTCGTCGACACACCGTACTCTATGGGGTCCGCTCTGATACCATTTGTAACGACCCGGTCCCACCTCAGTACGATATTGTCCGCTCTGGATAGCGTCCTAGACAGGCCTCAGCCCCAGGACATCTACCCTCACGGCTTTGTTTTTGGGAGTTCACGACCAGCTTCCCAGGGGGTCACCCATCCTGGGATTGCTCTGGCCCAAGCACGCTTAACTTCGGAGTTCTCATGGGATCCGAAGCCAGTGAGCCTCCCAAAAGGCCTCGTACTTAATTAGCGACCATTTCTTACTTAAATGGGTCTCCAAGGATCCCCCAACTTCCGGTGTGGGATGCCCCATTTGAGCTACCATTCCTCCACACAAGGGAGTACTCATCACTCGAGCTACCATTCCTCCACACAAGGGAGTACTCATCACTCAGGGCGTCACATCCTTCCCCCCAAGGGAATCGACGTCCTCGTCGACACACCGTACTCTATGGGGTCCGCTCTGATACCATTTGTAACGACCCGGTCCCACCTCAGTACGATATTGTCCGCTCTGGGTAGCGTCCTAGACAGGCCTCAGCCCCAGGACATCTACCCTCACGGCTTTGTTTTTGGGAGTTCACGACCAGCTTCCCAGGGGGTCACCCATCCTGGGATTGCTCTGGCCCAAGCACGCTTAACTTCGGAGTTCTCATGGGATCCGAAGCCAGTGAGCCTCCCAAAAGGCCTCGTACTTAATTAGCGACCATTTCTTACTTAAATGGGTCTCCAAGGATCCCCCAACTTCCGGTGTGGGATGCCCCCTTTGAGCTACCATTCCTCCACACAAGGGAGTACTCATCACTCGAGCTACCATTCCTCCACACAAGGGAGTACTCATCACTCAGGGCGTCACAAATCAGGTCCTATGTGCCACTAATTTCCCAATGGTGAGTTCTCGGAGAAGTAGTTGGGCTACTAATGGTCATTACCTTGCTAGGGTATCGCCTGGTGTAGTTATTTCCAGAGTGTCGATGTGGTTTGTATGAGGTGTTTTGCTCGTTAACTATTCGGAGTGTCATTCCTGGGAAAATGTCTTGAGGGTTATCTCAGAATTACCTACTTGAAGAACCATGTCCCTGAGCCACTCCCCACTCGAAGGAGATATGGACAAGAGCCTCGGAGTCTTCGGAATCCGTTGTTCTGGGCCTGGACTGACCGCGTGGTGAAACTGAGGCATTATGCTGGAGACGTGATACGAGAGCTATTGTGAGATTGTTGATTATGTTATTATTATTGTATCTTATCGTATCATGTCTCGTATAAATTTATGTATGTTACCTCGGCTATGATATAAATGATGTAGGGACGTAGGCAGACAATATCAGACATATAGGGTACACATAGAGAACTATCAAGCCTTTCATAATGTATTATATATAAAGTGGAAAGAGATGATAATTGTGAGCCTTAGATATAGAATATGGGCGTGGGAGTAAGTGTGATTCATGAGACTTGATAGCCGGATCATAATGAACCTAAAACACTAATAATTAAAAGGGAAATCATAACGAACGAAATAGCCTACTGAGAGAACGCCGTAATATAATGCTTAGGCGAATGATCTTGAGCTAAAAGCTTATTAGCTGGCCAAGTATACGATTCATAATAAATTATAATTAAAGTGGCAACAACAAATACTTGGCCTATAGTTATTGACCTTCGATATAGGCACGAGTAGTCGACACAAGCTGTAGAACTGATCCACTAAGGCGTGACGAGCCTTAGGAAGCTAGTGTTAGAACAAGATGACCTTGGACTGACGATTACTTAGTAAGGTGAGAACACGTGAAAGGTTCACTTATGGGATGTTTACTGTTGTGATCGGTTAGTTGGGTAGTTAGTATCTAGTGGCTAGGATGGGAATCCTAGTGGGTCCGTATGCATGCGAGTGTAGGTTGCATTGCACTGCACGGTTTCAAACCATTGCAAATGGGTAAAACAAATATTTTCTATATATATATAGTTCCCACTGAGCCCGGATTTGGCTCATTCCTTCCTTTCCCCAGTTTTACAGGCCGGGCTTTGGGATTGGCGCGTGGCACTCGTCTATAAAGCCTCTGGTGTCCATTACCTTTTGTAGTCCTTGAGTTAAGGACTAAGTTATATGTATAATCCTTTGAGTTTGTTGTATAGACTTTGATTTGATAAACGATTGGCATTGTAAACTTGTGTTGATGGTTTTCATATGAGGAGTTGATTTAAATGTGGTTTGGTGTGATTCTACTTGTATGGAATGTAGTTTTAAATGTTACAGGAAGGTTTATTAATGAAATGAACTCCACATGTCAAAGTTTTCTAAATCGGGATTTATAAAGATCATGTTTTTATTAAAGTAAAGTTTTTAAAAGTTGTGAATTTTATATTTTCAACCCGCCGTCACGCACGGCATCTGTGATTAACCGAGTCCCGGAGGTGAAAATCTCAGAATAGGATTCTGGGCGTCACAGATCGGATATAATCCGATCCGAATTTGATCTGAACAAATTTGTATATGGATCGATGTTTTGGTGATTCGTTATATGATCCGATCCATTGACAAGCCTACTTAAGGTTTTGTAATGTACCCAATACTATCCACAGAGCCACCCATCTCTCTCTCTCTCTCTCTCTCTCTCTCTCTCTCTCTCTCTCTCTCTTCCATTCTCTACGTTCACTATTATAATTTTCGTTTTCTCTTATCTATTTCGACTTTTAACAACAATGTTTGTTCGTTTTTCTTTAGGTATATGTTATGTATTTGAATATGAAAATGGCTAACTGATTTGAATTAATTACTTGATTTGATTTTCAAAATGACACCCAAGCCATGTTAGTGAGTTTAAATGGTGAACAACCGTATTGTTGTAAAGCTACCATCTTAATTGTCTTTTCCCCCTTTTCGAGTGTTAAAAGGAAAATAATGTTTATATAATTTAAATCATAATTTAAACAGTGAACTCAAATTTTATTAAAGTAGTAGCTATTGTATTATAATCAGGAGCAAAATGATGCAATTTATATTTTAAAAGTCGCCCTTCTTGGAATGATGTTATTTTGATTTTTTTTAATGCTTGATTATTTGGTAATATATCATACCATATCGTATCATACCAATAATTTTGGTATACCAAATTTGGTATGGTAGTGATAATAGATTTTGGTGTACCAAATTTTCAGTACGATACACAATATATACGATATGGTATAGTATTGTATCAAATCTACCCCTAATTAAAAGTATATCACTGTAACATATTATACTTTTAAACAAACTGATAAATGTTGTTCAAATAAAACACAAAGCATTAAATGAATAATCCATACACCCTCGCGGTCAGAGGAGAGCCCGGAGGGAACTTGCCCGACGATTTGTGATCTTGGTTAGGCAATTCCACTTTAAATAATAATTTCATTGTGTTGATATAATATGATTATGAATTTTCCACACAATGTCATGTAATATATTAAAACTAAGTTAATTATAAGTACAAAGAATTAAAACACTCGTGCAATCACGTTTATTTGTCTTTCAAATATTTTGCTCTCCTTTCACGTTAATAGAAATTTAAAGCAATGTGATGCCATTTGTCATTTAATTAAATTAAGACCCTTTTCAATTTTCTAACTACTCTCTTCACTTTATTGTCATTCACTTTGTCGCCCTTAAATTTACATATAAGTTCACCCACTAATTTCAGCGAGGGATATAGTAAAAATTTTTCTTTGAAAATTTCACATCATTGGAAAATCCCATCAGAAATCACAATAGAGTGATCTAGTAACTAGCTGTTTTGGGTTCAGAAAATCGGACTTAACTAGAAGTTCACTAGGTAGAGTTCTGGTTGATGCAAAATTTTTGATGGCTAATAGTTGGCACCTTTCGCAAAGGGGATTAATCGATATGTGCAAAAACTAGTTTCAACACTCCTGGCACTGATCAAAAAAATTAAAAAACACAAAAATTCCTATCGGTGATTTTCTGGCTGCAATATCAACGTTTTACATCTTCTCGCAAATAATCAATATAATAATTACTTTTACCAAAACAATTTTTACAACAATCATTTTTTTTTTCATATGAATTTTTGTTTTAAAGAATGATTAAACATAACATATGACACAAAATTATAATTATTTTTTTTACACTTACATCTATTTTAAAACATAAATGGATAATTGTTTTTCCCTCAAAAACGTGTCTCCATGCATGAAAATGATATTAATTACTTCTGTCCAAAAGCAAAAAATAAAATAAAATACTAACTATGTCCTGATTAATGAAGTCAATGACTAAATCCTAATTTTAGCGAACTCTAACATTAACTCAGACTACAATATTCGACCCAATCAATTATGCCTAGTGATTTCCAATGGAGTCTCCATCAATACGTCAATCTTATAATTATTAAACAACTCTTCATCTTCGGAGAGCTAAAACTCCTTGTTCCCAGATTGGATTTTGGACCTTGTGTCCGATGATAAATAGAGTTGTCGCATGAATGAAGGGTGCCTTTGGATGACATGAAAATATATCCAATTAAATAATCAATCTATCAATGAAGGGTGCCTTTGGATGACATGAAAATATATCTCTTCTTTTTTGCATTTTATTGTTCTTTTCTTTTTCTAATATATATAATGGCATCGATACACATGGAATTTGATATGGGGAGAGGAATGGGTGGGAGAATTAAACTGTAGACATTGCTGCTAATAGGGGCTATTTAGTATTTACCACTTGAATTACAAGCCAGTGTTGTTTATCTTTCAAATATTTTTTGCTTATGTAGAACATTTTTGGCCTCCATATATGCTTACATCTAAACCAAGAACTTAGTTTTGTTTTTATTGAACTTTGAAATAATCAACCCAATTTAACTATAGCTTCAAAGAAGTAATCAATATAGCAAGGCAAACACACCCATCCAAAAAACATTTGCTATAAAAGCCCAATTCCTTATAAACATACGATCAAACAAAAGAAACCCAAAATGGAGAATCAATCTTCATTAACCATCAGAGGAATTTTAGGAAAATCCCTCAAAACCACCTTTAGAAATGGTAAGCTTGTGCTCTCAATCATGCTCTTTGTTTTCCTTTCCCTCTCTTTCTTGAAACTAGGTGGTCATAGTTTGAGTGACTTAGATGAAGCGACTCTTAAAGACATCAAAATTCTCCCAGTACTAAAACTAGGAGCCCTAGTTCTTTCATATTCCACTTTATTGTTTTTCTCAATAGCTAAAATTTCCTCATCATCTGCGGCCTTAACTGCGAAAACCCTAACCCTAAAAGACATGCCCTTGTGGGCTCGAGGGAGGTGGACTGCGGCCCTCATAACAACCGTATACATGAGCTTGATAAGCATAGCAGTTTTTATCCTTTTTTTCGTCTTACTCGGAGTGGGCTTAGTATTGACACATGGACTGGGCTCATACAGTCTCAAGATTAAGATTGGAACTTGGAACTTCTGTTTTCCTGGGCGTTGCGTGTTGCATTTATCTCAGTGTTGTTGGGATGATGAGTTTAGTAGTTTCCGTCGTGGAAAACAAGTGTAGTGGGCTGAAAGCTATTGATAGAGCCGAAGAGATCTTAAAGGGAAAAAGGCTAAAAGCTTGCTGTCTAATGGCACTTTTCACCATTATTGTTGGTGTTGTTTCTGCGGTCACGGGGAAGTTGGGAATAGAAGGTTGGGCCCAAATGGGTGTTCAAATCACTTCCATTTGGTCTCTCTGTCTGGTTAAATTTTCTTGCGTGTAGTTTACACTGTGTTCTACCACGACTGTAAAAAGACTGAAAAAGAGGGAGAGGGGGAAGGAATGCTAGGCCTTTATTTGCCTATTGCTTCTGGTGATGTTTAAATGTGACTAAATATCAAGTCTAATAGTCCAAGAATAATAATACATCTATTTTAATAATATGTATCATGTGACAAGTCATTGTGATCAGAATCGCAAAAATTTATGTATGATTGGTATAAAGATTATTTTTTGTGGTTCTCGTCTTGTTAATTTTCATCATTTCATATGTTAAACCTCTAGCGGCATGAATTTACTAAACTTAGAGATTCCATTTCGCAAAATCGTGCCTTAATTCCAATTATATAGCAAACTGTTACTAGATTTGCCATGCCCCCTCAGTTGATCTACGTACAAGTTTAACACTGCTTAAACTATATATATATCTAGTCCAATATTGAAATGGAGTTTGATGCCCTAAATGTAATTAATACTCTCAACTCTAGTGCTCATGTTCGATCTGAGGTAGGGTACATGCTGTTCGAAGATATTCCAAACTTAATTTCAAACATTCTTCTTATTTTTATGCATGCCCAAAATTAAATTGCTAATCACGTGGCTCATAATATTACTTCTTATGCTTGGTCTTTTAAGTGCTTGAAAAGTTGGATATCCTTATTCTCATATTGGATATCCTTAAGCGAGCCAATTAATTCTTTTTCCATTAAGGAATCTAATTTCTTACTTTCTTCAATGGCAGTAATTTTTTGGAGGAATTTATTAGGCAAAGACTGTAGGATTTTCTTTACAATGCAGGATTTTGAAATTATTTTTCCAAGGTTGTAGAGAGATTCAATATGTCTTTGAACTTACTATGAAAAGTATTAAAGGACTCATCTTCTTTTATCATTATAGTTTCAAAATCTATCATAAGCCTTTGAATTTTAGACATTTTCATAGTTGTGATTCCTTTTAAACTCTTCCTCAAAAACATGAGTTATGATTGCGTTCAGACCTTAAGAATTAAACTTAGCTTCTTCTAATTCCTTAATTGTCTATAAGGCTACAAGTTAGGTCTAATGTCCCATCTTCAGTTTTTGTGGGTATAGTATATATAACCATCTAAAACGGTTTGCCAAATTCACACTTCTAAAGATTGCAAATAAATAGTCATGCGAATTTTTCCATAGTTATAATTATACCCATTAAGCGTAGGAACTTTGGATTTAGACTAATCAATTTTAGTATCAATTAAAAATAAATCAAATCAAGCAAAACAAGCAGTAACAAGTAGATGCAAATTATAGCAAATTAAGGAAACCTGCTCATATACCACTTGAAGAAAATTAGGGATCATATTGCGTAGGTTGATTTTAGGATTTTATCAAAAACAATTGTGGATTTGATAAGTGGAATTACACCTTAGATCTAGTCAATTTTACAGTTAAAATATGTGTTGTGTTTTCTAGTAATTATATCAATAAGACAATCACACAAAAGTAATCCACAACACAAGGAATTTACGAGGTATCTCTACTTGCGTAGAACTAATTCTCGGGACTAACCAACAGTGCTTCACTATGATCAAAACAGAATTACGGACATGATAATTTACAAAAATTGATTCCCCACAATTTACGTAACAATCCCATCAATCCCTTGAATGTAGAATCCAATCATAGCTGGCTTGGCGTAGCACTTCCCGCTTTTTAGGCTTATCCATCACAATCTTTCACACCCCATCTGCGATCTCCCTTATTGCAAGTTAGCCACTTAGCCCACCCCGTCTCCAATTGCAATCGAAGACACTCCCGTAGGACCGTAAACGTTTGAAATCCTAATCCTTAAATTTGAAGAATAATAAAATCTCCTAGGAAAATGATAATACGTGCCCTTAGGGCACATATTAAAGTTGCTATAAATGAAAATAATAAAAGTTTGTATGAGGATCTGTGCCATATTTAATGCATGTTGGGAGTTAATTATTTTCAAAAATGGGCACTTAACACTTGCCCTTAGGGAACACGCTAACATGACCCAATCTCCTATGGTATGTAAACAAAACACAATTGGTGTTTCAAAACTCTTAAAAATTGATTCTAGCGTTTAGATAATTTTTGTCTAAAAAAAACTCTTTAGAATCATGTCTTTTCGACCCAAACTAATGGTTATATTTATAGAAAAAGTATATAGTCAAAGTTCTTTTTTAAATAGGTCAAGAATATTAAAAAATGAATTTTTGTGATAAAAATTCATGCCCAAAAACATACAAGTTGGACCGATAAGGCTTAGAAATTTGGACTTGTTCGATTTTGTGGATTTCAACTCCATGGAGAACATGGTTCAAAGTATCGGCCGATACAGATCCGATATGGCCGATACCGAGTTATAATAAGGGGCTGAATCGCTATTGTAACCCGATATGATTAAATTCGCGCTATTTCGAAATATCACTGATATTTTACTGAAATCACACCGAGTCACCGATATTTCACTGATATTTCACTCTGTATTGTAGAAAAAAAGAAGAAAAAAAAGGTGACTAAAGTGACATAATTGAATAATGTGACTAAAGTTACAAAGATACAAAAAAAATAAAAGTTGCTGCATGTTGAACTTTTGAGATTCGGAATGTAAATTGGAAACTATTGAAAAATAAGTTGGAGTGTAAATTGGCAACTATCAAATAATAGTATTGCTGATTGTGGTAGTTATTATGAAAGTGATTGTGTAACGTATCATGATGGATCTTCAGGTAGTAATAATTATCGGGGATTTGGATACTATCATCACCACGGCCAATCAAATTTTTCTGATTATGGGTCATCTAGCCATTTCTCTCATCCTTATCTCACAAGTATCAATTCTCAATTCCTTTATATTCTCATTTCTCATCATTGGAATCCTTGAGTAATGATGATAATTATAATCCACATCATTATTTTAGACCTAATTAAACTTATATTTAAGATATTTGTACTTTATAAGATTGTATTGTTCTATATTTGTTGATTTATAATGTAATATTGTATTACTAAGTGCGACAAGTGATGGTATTTCGATGTAGGCTATGTAATTTATAGTAGATAATGTTATTTTTTTATGATTTTTTCACCCTTTTAAATAATAAATTGGTCTGTATCACCAAAACTAAAACCAATATTAATATTCAATTTAAAAATTAAGTGACTAAGTTGACTTTCAAAACCAGAACTTTGAACCATGATGATCAAATTAATTACGGTCCGAACCAATACACAATTAAAAATTGTACCGGTCCACCTCTGAATTAAATGCTGTAGCTTTATTTGTTGCCTTACACATGGACTTGTAATTAAAGATGGGCTTGGCCCATTTTAGGATATAAAAGGAAGGCAACGCGTGGATTTTTATTTTTTTAAAGAAAAAGAACTTTGACTTTTCAAAGTTACCTTTCTATTTATTTATTTAATTTATTAATTAATTACTTGATTTTTTTATTTTATTTCGCTATATTAAATTCGTTTAGGCAGTAATTTAACTTAAATTTTAAATATAATTTTATGAAATATATTACATATAAAAAAATAAGTTTTATTAATGGTTTGTGTTAACGAGACTTTTCGAATTTTGGTAAAAGTTAGTAAAAATACTTAAAAAATAGATTTGATTCAAAAGAATTTTAATTTAAATTTTAAACTCAACCACCACTTATATTTTGAATCAAACTATATAAACAACTTACTTTAGGTTCACAATTATATGCGATGTATCCAGTAAGTTCGACGAGGTTCCGTTTACGTCGTATCTTAAAATCTTTAATGCAACTCAAACAATTACAATGTAAATTTTTATTTTTTTTTTGCCATGGAATCAAGCCAACTAAAAATATAAACCTAATACTAGCACTTGTGAAAGGGTTAAAAATCACCATGGTAATTGTGGAAAAAAGGAGTAAGAATTTGAAATGAAATGTGAAGAAGAATGCAAGCTAAAGAGAGAAAGAAACAAAAGGTGTGAAAAATGCAATAGAAAAATCGGATAAATAAAGGGCCGAACCATCTGTCTATCAAACGAATCTTTTTTCTACTATCTGTCCCCCAGACAAACCCTTTTTCCACTATCTGTACGCAAGACAAACCCTTTTACACTGTTTGTCCACAAAACCCTATTCATCCTACCTTTACCCGTAAGAATGTCATTTATGATTAATTTTTCTCAGCATAAAAAATTTGGGGTAAAGACTACTCCAATTCTTAAACCACTCTCTTGACAGACATCGATGGGCAAGAACTAAATTCATTTGTGAACTTGGATCATTTGAATAAGTATTATCAGTGAGGTATAAACATGAACTACGAAACCTGAGCCCCATGAAATGAAATTGTTAAGGTTGTTATAGTTAGGGAAATGTAGGCAACCTAAACAAGCAATTCAGGCCCGATCTATTATATAAATAAAATTCCATTTTGGCCCATTAGAAAGAGCAAAGAGCAAACCATCCATATCATCAACATAGTAGCATTTTCCATATAAATATCCAAATAACAAAGCATACAGCTACCATTTTCCATACAAATATCCAAAAAACAAAGTATCCAACTACTACTAACTACAACTACAACTACCACTACCTACAACCATCAACAAAAACCATGATCAACAAAGCATAGCCAAACCATAAAAAAGAAAAGACCAATGCTAAAGGGGGAAAGGGTGGAATGTAAAGAGTGTTCTCAGAAATCTGGGTCCGCTCCAATAATTGGTAAGCTGAAACCACCAAATCTATAGTCATTGGTTGATCATAGGAACTGAACCATTTCATCTAATATTTATTAAATTGTATCCACTCACAGACATGCCCCACATGTGGAAAATAACCTTCACCCGCATAGGCTCCTTTATACTAAAATTAGAAACTAAAAAATGAGTGTAAAGGGTCGCCCATTACCTATGAAGAGTCTCAGAAAAACGAGGAGTAACCGAGCGTGCAATTGAAGAAAAGTCGCGTAGTGGCAAAGGTAGGTCAAAAGGCGCATTGAATTGCCTCGTCAAGAACCCGGGGATATAAAAGGAAATATATCTGAAACCCCTAATATATACATAGTTTTGTCCTCCTATACTCATCACCATCATCCTCAGCCTCCACCACGAAACACTTCATTAGATAAACCGAAAAGACTCTGCCAAGCGATTAGTCCACCGAGACAAGGTCAAACTCACGAACCTTTCATAATCATACATAATGAAGAAACACCCAAGGATCCCTTAATATAATGCTCCTCCTGAGTACTTATCAAAGAAAACCTCTCCGCTAACTAGATTTACGACAAATAAGGGATACGACGAAAAAACCTCTATTTCACCTCGAATAAAGGAATCCAACAAGTTTAGTGTCTCTGCTGAAACCACAGGTGCAACCAACTCACCTCGAGTTGCACCCATCACGACATGTAAAATGTATGTATCAATTAAAACCACATCCCTAATCACTAAGAGTGTCTAAGAAAAAGCACACAACAAACATGTAGTTGTACGACAATACAGAGGTAGGGTGTAAGGAGACATCCTCAGAAAGTAATGAACTATACAGCTAAGAAGCAGATGGCCATCTATGTAAATTCTAAGTTTTTGTTAGCTTTATTCCTTTGATAAAAATAGGTTTACATGCAAATTGTTTGAGTCATTTGAGATTAAATGCAAAGAATTATAAGTAAACCAAGCTACTAATATAATACCCCATACTTTAATTTATTTCAAAATTAAATTATATTAGCTTATTTATACTCATGTGAGTGATCTTTTGATGATTCGGGTGGTCCGAATCAATTTCAGTTGGTAAACAGGAAGTTTTAGTCCTTTGCGATTCGTTAATTCTAGCTAATTTTGAGCTATCGTAATTTATTCGTTACTTATCCGAATAAGATTTCATTTGCACTGGTGTCTAGGATTTGTACCATTCTACAACTTTCGTGTTTTGTTCGAAAGCTAATTCACACTCCACGTTGGTCAAAACAGCATGCGAAGTAGGTCGGTTAGTAAATTCTGGTCTTTTAGTAGTGCTTAGGCAGAGCGCTGTCTTCGGTGAATTTATGAGAAAACTCTATCCATAATTTAGGAAAATTTTCTCTTAGAAAGTTGTAGATCTTTGAAATACCTTTTCGTGAACATAAAGATCACCTAAATCGGAGTTCTGAACAAAAAGTTATTGCCAAAACAAAAATAGTACGCCAGAGCCCCAAAGTTATAGCGCGGATTGGTATGGCATTTTTGGCAAATCGGTCCGGCACCAAATTTTTGAAAAATTTGTGCTTCGCGGACCGGTATTCAGTATTTGGCATACCGGTCCGCCAGTTAAACTTTTCCATCGACTTAAACACGTTTTAAAGCCATTTTTAGTCATTTTTCACCCGAACTTTGACCCAAACTCTTCCATACTCCTCTAGAGAGTTCTAGAAGGTTCTAGAGAGAGAAAGAGAAAGATTTCTACGCATTTCTCATCCCCGATCGAAGAATCAAAGCTTTAAATCAATCAAACATCATTCTTCTTCACTATTCATCATCTTCTACCTTGGTTCTTCGCTATGGGAGCTCAAGCATGAGCTTTGGCTACGTGGGTTAGGGTTATACATCATTGATTCGAGGATATTGTTATGCTAGGAACGTATTGACGCGAGAACTTTAGGATTTTACCGAACGGGGCTTCGATTTCCATTCTCTTCCTTCCTTTTGCTCTACAAGCTTAAGGTGGCTTGAGGTAGGGGTTAAATCTTTCCAAAACTCGCTAGTATGATTTTATCTATCGATAAATGGATGATTATATACATATATGTGATGTATAAAGTGCATATTTCTTGTTATTGATTATATAAGGAAAATTTTATACATGAATGTTTATATGTTGATTATATCATTTGATATTCATAAATCATGCATGATTGAGCTATGATTTCATGATATGAAGCAAGATATGCCAAACAAACTCGATTCTTGCATAGTATGTGATATCTACATGATGTCCCTCAGGTGTATATGTGTTAAGTTGATATGATTGAACTAATAAATGGTTTTGGTATGCACCAAGGACAAGTATGATGTTTGATGAGGTTTATATGGCATATGTTATTTCTAATTTACATTTAGAGCATGAATTTGCAATCTATGTATCATTATTGTGTCAACCTGGCATCTTTATGATCTTGTGGCAAGTACGGAGCATTCTTACAGCATATGGCATGGAAATTGTCTCTTGGAAGAATTATATCTCGTCTCTATGATGTGGATGGTTTTCTATACTCGTGTGGCATTCTTGAAGGAGTAATTATCTATCTTCGGGAGTTTTTCATTTGTATGTGGATATATTCTCGGCTATGTTATATGGTGGGGTGTTGCCCACAGTTATCTGTATCTGTTTGGCCTTTGTCGGCGAAAAGAAATGATTATGGTTAGTGCTTGCCAGGAATGGAAAAATAGGCAAGGCCTGGTGCCCTTGGGTTGAAAAACCCTAAACCTCCGAGGGGTCAACTAGTCGTCGGCTGTCTAGGGCCCCGGTGAATAGTCCAAAAATCTAGACAACGGCAAGACACTAGTGAGTCATCGGCTGTCTAGAGCCCACGGTGAATAATTCGGAGATCTAGACAATTGTTGAGATAATTGGATGATAATGATCGGTTGATGTGATATTGCAGACTGTGGTCCAATTGTTAATAATCTGCTGGTATTCACCCGAGACGGATAAGCTATATTCTGGTGATATATGTTATGATCTTGATGCTCATTTCTCTTGGGGGCGGTCAGGCCCATTGTCATTACGATTATGATGCCGTTCAGCTTCGGTATCTCTTAAGGGCGGTTAGGCCCATTGTTATGATTATTATGGTTCAATTTAGCGTTGGCACGTCTCTTGGAAAGGTTGCCCATATTCTGTTATGATGATTCGACGTAACAGTTGACACAAAGGGAGGTAATTTACATATGCATGGGCATGCATTGTTTATGTGTGAAATTATGATATTTACTTGGATTGATGGTTGAAGTATAAACTATTGAGAGACTTATGATTATGTTTTTCAAATACGTTATCCCATATTTTCTCCCCCACTGAGCCCATTTTTTTAAAATAACATAGGTACCCAGGAGTCGAACGTGGATAAAGAGGTTACGGGATCGGGGGCGAAGTAGATGGCTCTGATACGATAATCATTTTTGTGCTGTACATACTTTCACGGGAAACCACGGCTAGCCCAAAATGTTAAATATCGACTTGAATATACTTTGTTTTGTTGTGTATGATGGTTATAAGTTTGTGTAAGAATGATACTATTCTTTTGGCACCATTTGTTGGCATGACACGTGACATAAGCCGTAGGTGCATATATACATAAAAAGCTCTCATCTTGCATGTATGCATGTTTATGTATAGTACTATCCACTTATATCTTATTGATTGACACGCATGTTATTTACTGTCTGCTTATCTTTATATTTATATACCCATTTAATCAATCTAAGATGTGTTAGTAGCACTCCAGGTCTTAATTACGGGTGTTATCCTGTAGATTAAGGCGGGAGTGTTACAACTAAAATGACGCGCTGAAGGATTACATCAAAATAGATGTGGTGAGAATTGGCATTTGTTTTTGATTCTTTTTAAGGTGGTTATTTTCATAAAAGTTAAATTCAAAGTGTTTTTTGAATCAACTTCACAAGTTTTTAAAATTTTCAAAGAGTTTTGAAAAAGACCAATTCGGACTAGTACAAGGTCTTTTATGTTGGATCGGTCTAGCATATGAGTTTTTCAAGGAATTGAATTCTTTCAATTTTGACAGTTACACATCTTTGGGCTTGGATCGGTCCGACACTTACTTTGCACTGAGATTTTTTTTATTACAAATTTCCTTTTTTCAAAAGTAAGTTTTCTTTTTAATGCGAGTTTCCTATTTAGAAAAAGATTTTGATTTATACTTTTATCCATAAAAACATTTTCCTAAAGGGAGTTGTTCTCTATATTTTTATATAAATAGACCCTTAAAAGGATTTTAACACACTTTTTACACATGTTTTGAGGGAGTTCTTTAAACTTTAGAGAGAGATTAAAACCTCAAAACATAAAATCATTTAGGGCTTTTAATCCATGCCAAAGCAAACGTTCTTTTTTTGAAGAACAAATCAGATCTCAAAGTGCGGGTGATTCGCAAATGGAGTTGAAAAATGGTGTGATATAGTGGCGAGTGATTCGTTGTGAACCTGTTCATATGATTTGGATCGGAGGACTATATGCGCAGAAAGTGGAGACTTTTGCAGGCAGCTTGTGTGATTCAAGTTGTGTAAGTCTATACAATTTGAGATTAATCGAGTTTATAATTTTTTTTACATATATTAGATTATTGAGAATTAGTCTTGCACTACAAGGATACCTCGTTAATTTTGGTATTTGCTTATATGTTTAGTTTCATTATTAATTACCGTATGCTAGAAAATTGAGGGAGCATAAAATTTGGTTAAGGCAAACTGGACTGGCCCAATCTATTTAGTAACCGATATGGCGAACCAGACCAATAGAGTTGGCAAGAGCAAAGGGAACGAGTCGAATGGCAGGCCGAGTTGTGGTCAGCTTTAACAAGGGATGGCACACGTGACCTCACACGTGAAAAGTGCATGAGAAGAATCATACTGAATCGCATAAACCTGCGCAGAATCGTACTGACCTCCACTACATCACTACAAACGTACATGTTTAGAAGTTGTTAATTGTGGATAAGGGAGAGAAGGTTGGAGTGTCATCCAATTATTAACGTCGTTAGTCATTTTATTGTTAACCTTAATGAGCAAATCTAACCCTAATTCTATACGTATAAATAGAATAGGGAGGGCTCAGAATAAGGGTTGGTTGTTGGTGGTAGAATTCTATGGCTGTTAGAAAATTACTAGTTCACTTTTTCTGTTTGAGAGAGAGAGAGAGAGAGAGAGAGCTTATAATTGATATTTTTCATTAATTGACAGCCTTAAGAGCTTAATATAGGAACCATACACACAAACATAAGTCGTATGATCCCAAAATTGTGTTAATCTCCTTTGGAGGGATGACTTGATTTTTCTGTGTAACTTTAAGTCAATTCTATTTGTATTAAGTAAACCTTGTTTAATAATTGAGTTATGTAATTGAAGAGGTGATGTAATATTAATTACGGTAAATTGTAGTTGATTATTTACTCTTTTGAGAACTACATTTATGTAGTACACTTTATTCTTTGTTATGAAAATTGTGATTGAGTTTTATTTGGGAAATTATTTGATAGAGTGTCACTTATATAGGTCTTCGATATTGATAAAATAGAGTAAACCATGCAAATTTTTTCTAAAAATCTAAAATGTACTTTTCTTAATTAAAATCGCTAGTTTAAATTAATTCGTAAAAAAATCTAAAATCACTCACCGTTAGCGTACGACACCTGTGACAAATTGATCCTGGAAGTGAAAACCTCTAAACGGGATTTGGGGTATCACACAATACAGCCGTTTGATGAAATGCAAAAAAGAATAAGTAAAGTTTAAATAGTAAAGCACTTATTGCCATTCTTATCTTTGCACTTTCAAAAGTTTTTTTTGCATATTATAAGTTTTCTATTTGAATTGATTATATTTACCAACTAATTTTATCCTTCATTTTCTATAGAGTTGAACTTTTGCAATCTAGACTATCATGTAAGTTTGAAGTATACCTTAATAAAAATTGGTTTATGGACCCATAAATCCATTATATATATATTAATGGACTCCTTACATGTGCCAAGATTTTGTTGCATGTCTTCCATTGATTAACTCTCTATATGGTTTTTCATCCCGCAGCCTTTTACACACATGTATCGCAATAATTAATTATCCTATTACTATTTCTCTTCAATTTCATACGCTAGTTACAGTTTTCACGTGCAATTAAATAAGCCGTTCCTCCCTAATTACTCAACTTCAATAAGTCACGCGATTCTTCAGAATATCCCATATTTATATTTTTTTCCATAGTTTGCTTTGTCGTTTCAGGATTCAGGTATATATAAAGATAGATCAATCTCTTCTTTTTTTGGTTATTTGAAATTTATATTCACCATATTGAACTCTTTAACAGTTAACGTTTTTACACTTTTTTTTTCATTCTTCCGTGTCTCCTTATTTGTTCTTTCCAATGATGTGTTTACTTCTTTCACCATTATTTGTTATTTGGCGATCGGTTGATGTAGGCCCTCAAAGAACTATACAATGCATTGAGTATATTAGTATTACAACAAGGAAGGCATGTTATTTTCTTTTCCCTAATTTAAACAATTAAATCATATTCACGTACCTAGGGTTTTTATTGATCTTTTAATTTGATTAGTCTATTTTACAATTGCAGATCACCACATTGAAGACAAAGTCCTAAACCATGCAGTAAGTAAAATCCCATTAATATAAGCACCAGGAATCAAATCAAAATGCATCTTGTATATAAGCATCAAATTGAAACAGATAGGGAGAAAAAAATGATGTTCTTTGTATATAGAGGAAATTCATATGAAGGACTATACGTGGTTTGTAACTTTTTCTTATGTAAAATCCCATTATCAATCTCTTACACTACATGTTTCCCTTAAAACTTTGATGAATACGTACTTATCACTTATCACTATAAATCGTGGCTCATGACATTGTATATCAATCATTTTAGAATTTTTTTTTTGTATGTTTTGTTTGCAGTTATAATGTAAATTTTGTATGTTGAAAGCATATTCGAGTACTCATGATTGTCTAACTATATACAAGTAGCCAGTCTTCTACTTGGAAAAGTTTTATGTTGACTGTGCCATTATTCTCAAATAAAAATTTATGAATTAAACTTCTTATTTCAATTACGTCCCGCCCTTCTCTAAGTCGATATAATATTGTTAGTCTAGCCTCTTCGTCTACTCTTTCGTTAATTAGTTTCATATTTTTGCATTAGGCATAAACATGATTATGTATATATTGTTTTATGAATTACAATGAATTCGAGATTGACAAAGTACTGTATTTTTGTTTGCTCCCCTTCATTGTGTATTGACACCTATGATTTTTTTGCTCTATTTTTCCTTCCACTACTAATATATAGATATATTGGTAGTTTTAGCGGAGAAGGGGGAAATATCACTTGGGTTTTTGTAGTTTAAATTTTGGAGGAAAAGGACTGGACCATATTATTATAAAAAATCCTCAAAATACCTATATATATATATATATATGTATCCTACAAGCTACAAAGTAATATTTTGATTTATGGAGATGTGTTTTTCACAGTAGAACACATGAAATTAACATGGATTGACTTTTAGATAACTTTGTGTACACGTTAAAATCATATATAAAACCTAAAATTTAAAACTTTTTTTCTATTAAAGAAAAACGTGAAAAGGAAAATATACTAAAAAATAAATAGATAATTTAATAACATTTTTAAGCATAAAGTTGTTATTATATTTTTCTTATCAAATATATTTTTAAATCACCTGTGCACAGTGGCGGGCCTACACAGGGGCAAGTGGGGGCAATTGCCCCCAGTTGGCTTTCAATTTTTTTTAATAGATATGGGGTGTTTTTGTAAAAAAAAAATATATAAGGACTTTTGTGCATAAATTTATACTTGAGGGTACTAAGTGTAATAAAAAAATATAATCAAACCCCACCCACTTGTGCCCGTTCCCACTGCCGAAAATTAAATGTTTTTTTACTCTTCTCCCTCTCTGTCGCTTTCTTTTCTTTCTTTAGAAGATGTGAAGTATAAAGATGAATTTTTTGGTTCAAATTTACCAATAAGATGTTGGTTATCCATGGTGTAAATATCTTATAAATGAAGCATCCATACTTAAAATGTATGAATGATTGTTTGGTGACGGGATGCCTAAATTTTCATTAAAAGAATTTTATTGTAATTTGTAGGCATTAAGTGTTTTACTTCCTTGGTGTTTAGAATTGTTTACGATTATTAATTACCCTTATTAAAACAGGTTTTAGAATTGTTTTTATTAATTACCCTTAGGTTGCGGTTGAAACATAATTAGTTACATATTTTTAATTTTAATTTTTTTTAATTAACAATAATTTAGGGCACAATAGGAGTGTCGAAAATTTATGCAAAATGCTTATCTTCCCTATGCTTTTACATAATACTAATTTTTGTGCATGCGCATTATATGTGGTTTTAATGCTTAACAAAAGTAATCAATTAGGTTAATTTATGAATACATACATACTAAGAATAGAATAATTAGTATGAAATAAAACTAATCATAAATAAGCAAAAAACATAGTATCAAATGTAAAATTTAATAAATAATTATAAGAAAATCAAAAAGTCGGTTAACAATATAAAAATATTGTTATAGATACATGATATACATACTTCTGCGTTGAGTTTAGAAAAACACCTAATTCAGCACAAACTCCAACTTATATAATTAATTTGACGAAATAAAGTGGATTTTAAATTTACTTAAAATATTAATATAATTTTAACTTGCTTAATTAACCAAATAAAGTATAGTTTAAATTTATTTGGAATACTACTACTATAATATAAAAATATAAGAAGTTATGTTGTTTTTTTATAATATAAATTTTAAAATCTTGTGTTTAAAATTGAAGGTATATTTATCTTTATAAAAAAGAGGAAAAACATTTAAGTTACTCGTACTCTTATATATAATATATATATAGATATAGATAGATTCGATTAAAGTCGTCATTGAAGTGGTCAGATTAACTACATTACTTACATTTATGTTTATGTTTATCTTTACTCTCCTCTTCCTATCTCAGGTGCCATACATTGTGTACATATATATTTTTAATTGGTTGTTACATAAGACGAATATCGGATTAAGTGATATCAAAATAACTCAGCAAATTTTACAATTATACTTTGTAAAATTAAGTTCCTAGAAATCAGCAAAAAATACAAAAAAAGAATTAAGTAACCAGGCATGAAACATCGTACCGAAATATTATGTACAATATTGGTGTTGAAAATCAATATCGATACTATACCGTTGTACCAAAATATTAGTACTACCATAATATACTATACCATATCATACCATACCAAATTTTATGTACCAACACTACCGAAAGAGCAAATATGAAATATCCCAAAATAATTAACTTCACATACACAATACAACAGACGGTCCAAATAACATAATTTAAGAGATCTTTAATCTTAAGTAATTTTAGGGTGCGTTTGGCACGCCAGATTAAAGAATTTGATATGATTATTTAAGTCAGGATAAAGCAATCCCACCTCTTAGGTAAGGATAACAAGTTTTAGTGGAATAAATAATTCACTTGAATATCCAATTCTAATGAATACTGAACATGGAATAGGATAAAATTATCCTATCACAAACTCTTATCCTACACGTCAACTTAGCCTTAGGGTTAGGCCTGTCAACAGATCAGATTTGGATCGGATCAAGGTGAATCCAAATTCATCTTTGGAAAAGTTTCAGATCGGATCCTGATCGGATCACCAAAATATTGATCCATATCTAAATTTGTTCAGATCAGGATTATATCTTTAATTATATAATAATTAGTTTGTAAATATATAAAATAAATAATGAAATTAACATAAAAGTTAAACTTAATAACATCCAAATTTATTCTATTCTTGTAAAAAGAAACTTATTTAAATACTTTTTGGATTATATTTATTTTTTATGAGTGTATTAATAATAATGCGGTAAATATAAATATAATAAATTTAAGCAGAAATGTGTATATCTTGGATCGGATCGGATTGCAAATGGATTGGATCGGCATAAATCCATATTCGATTTGTTAATCTAAGGCCTAATGAGTTCAGATCGAATTTGAATATACATATCATAAATCTCAATCCATATCTAACTAAACGGATCGGATTCAGATCGAATTGGGGTACAACTTTGGTCCATTAACAGGTTTACTTCGGTTTTGTAACGTACCTAGTACTATCCACGGAGCCACCCATCTCTCTCACCCTCTCTTTCTCTCTCTCTCTCTCCAGTTTTTTATGTTCACTACTATAGTTTTGTTTCCTCTCATCTATTTTAAATTTTAACAACAGTCTTTATTCGTTTCTCTTTAGGTATATGTTATGTGTTTGAATATGAAATTGGTTAACTGATTTGAAATTAATTACTTGATTTGATTCCCAAAATGACACCCAAGCCATGTTAGTGAGTTTAAACGGTGAGCAACCGTATTGTTGTAATGCTACCATCTTTAATTGTCCTTTTTTCCCCCTTTTAAAGTGTTAAAAGGAAAATAATATTTATATAATTTAAATCATAATTTAAATCGTGAACTCAAATTTTATTAAAGTGGCAACTGTTGTATTATAAATTTTATTAAAGTAGCAGCACGTTCTCGGAAAGATGTTATTTTGTTTTTTTTAATGCTTGATTATTTGGTAATATACCATACCATATTGTATCATACCAAAATTTCTGGTATGCCAAATTCGGTATACCAAAAATTTGGTATGGTAGTGATAATAGATTTTGGTGTACTAAGTTTTTCGGTACGATACACAGTATATACGGTATGATATAGTATTGTACCAAATCCACCCCTAATTAAAAGTATATCACTGTAACATATTATACTTTTAAACAAACTGATAAATGTTGTTCAAATAAAACACAAAGCATTAAATGAATAATCCATACAAGTTTTAGTTAGGCAATTCCACTTTAAATAATAATTTCATTGTGTTGATATAATATGATTATGAATTTTCCACACAATGTCATGTAATATATTAAAACTAAGTTAATTGTAAGTACAAAAAAATAAAATTCGCTTGTGCATCGCATAGATTACATAATCATATTTATTTGTCTTTCAAATGTTTTGCTCTCCTTTCACGTTAATTGAAGTTTAAAGCAATGTGATGCCATGTGTCATTTATTTGTCATCCTGGAATAAAATTTACATAGAAATTCACCCACTAATTTCAGCGAGGGATATAGTCATTATTTTTCTGTGAAAACTTCACATCTTTGAAAAATCCCATCAGAAATTAAATCACAATAAAGTCATGACTAGTAACTAGTCATTTTGGGTTCAAAAAATCGGACTCAACTAGAAGCTCACCAAGCCGAGTTCCGGCAAATGCAAAATTTTTTGTGGCCAGCAGTTGGCACCTTCCGCAAAGGAAATTAGTCGATCGAGATGTGTAAAAACTAGTTTGGATACTCTTGACATTGACCGAAAAAATAAAAAAAACAAAAGATATCCTATCGGTGATTTTCTAGATGCAATATCAACGTTTTACATCTTCTCGCAAATAATTAATATAATAATTACTTTTACGAAAAAAAAATTACGACAATCATTTTTTTTCATATTAATTTTTTTTAAAGAATGATTAAACGCATCATATGAAACAAAATTACAAAAAAAATTTCATTTACATCTATTTTAAAAAATAAATGGATAAATTTTTTTTCCCTCAAAAAAGTGTCTCCAGGAATGAAAATGATATTAACTACTTCTGTCCAAAAGGAAAAAATAAATAAAATACTAACTATATATGTCCTTATTACTGAAGTCATTGACTAAATCCTAATTTTAGTTAACTCTAACATTAACTCAGACTACAATATTCGACCCAATCAATAATGCCTAGTGATTTCCAATGGAGTCTCCATCAATATATCAATCTTATAATTATTAAACAATTCTTCATCTTTGGAGAGCTGGGACTCCTTGTTTTCAAATTGGATTTTGGACCTTGTGTCCCATTATAAAAAGAGTTGTTGCGTGTTAGAGATTCAAAAAAAATAAAATAAAAAAATATCCAATTAAATAATCAATCTATCAATGAAGGGTGCCTTTGGATGAAATGAAAATATATCTCTTCTTTTTTGCATTTTATTTTTCTTTTCTTTTTTTTAATATATAACGCACCGATACACCTTACGGAGAGGAATGAGTGAGGAGAATTAAAGTGTAGACCTTGCTGCTAACAGGGGCTATTTAGTATTTACCACTTGAATTACAAGCCATATGTTGTTTATCTTTCAAATTTTTTTCCTTAAGTAGAACATTTTTGACCTCCATATATGCTTACATCTAAACCAAGAACTTAGTTTTGTTTTTATTAAACTTTGAAATAATCAACCAATTAACTATAGCTTCAAAAAAGTAATCAATATAGCAAGACAAACACACCCATCCGAAAAACATTTACTATAAAAGCCCAATTCCTTATAAACATATGATCAAACAAAAGAAACCCAAAATGGAGAATCAATCTTCATTAACCATCAGAGGAATTTTAGGAAAATCCCTCAAAACCACCTTTAGAAATGGTAAGCTTGTGCTCTCAATCATGCTCTTTGTTTTCCTTTCCCTCTCTTTCTTGAAACTAGGTGGTCATGTAGCAATAAAACCACTTCTAAAAGACTTGTCTCATAAATCATCAACTTTCCATAGTTTGAGTGACATAGATGAAGCCACTCTTAAAGACATCAAAATTCTCCTAGTACTAAAACTAGGAGCCCTAGTTTTTTCATATGCCACTTTATTGTTTTTCTCAATAGCTACAATTTCCTCATCATCTGCGGCCTTCACCGCAAAAACCCTAACCCTAAAAGACATGCTCTTGTGGGCTCGAGGAAGGTGGACCGCAGCCCTTATAACAAGCATATACATGAGCTTGATAAGCATCGCACTTTTTAGCCTGCTTTTCATTTTACTCGGAGTGGCCTCCGTATTGACACATGGACTGGGCTCATACAGTCTCAAGATTGGAACTTCTGTTTTACTGGGCTTTGCGTGTTACATTTATCTCAGTGTTGTTTCGATGATGAGTTTAGTAGTTTCCGTTGTGGAAAACGAGTGTAGTGGGCTGAAAGCTATTGATAGAGCCGGAGAGATCTTAAAGGGAAAAAGGCTAAAAGCTTGCTGTCTAATGGTACTTTTCACCATTGTTGCTGGTGTTGTTTCTGTGGTCACGGGGAAGTTGGGAAAAGAAGGTTGGGCCCAAATGGGTGTTCAAATATCTTCCATTTGGTCACTCTGTCTGGTTAAATTTTGCTTGCGTGTAGTTTACACTGTGTTTTACCACGAGTGTAAAAAGACTGAAAAAGAGGGAGAGGGGGATGGAAAGCTAGGCCTTTATTTGCCTATTGCTTCTGGTAATGTTTAAATGTGACTAAATATAAACTCTAATAATCCAAGAATAATAATACATCTATTCTAAGAATATGTATCTCATGTGACATGTCATTGTGATCAGAATCGCAAAAAAATTCTGGATGATTGGTATAAAGGTTATTTTTTGTGTTTCTCGTCCCGTTAATTTCATCATTTCGTATGTTCAACCTCTAGCGGGACGAATTAATTTTCTAGACTTAGAGATTCCATTTCTCCGTGTAATCTCCGTTTCTGGTATGTGAATGCTAAGTTTAATGGCTTTTGCTAGTTACAAGTGGCTTTGCAATATTATTTAAATGATAGTCTCATCTCTAAAAAAAAAAACACTATTTTATCCCATAGCAAATTCTTCCCTTTAAAAATGTACTTAAAGAAAAGCAAAGATTTTTGTTGGTTATAAGTGGCTTTGCATTATTTTGGAAATGTTTGGTCTTAATTTGGTTTTTTATCCATTTTGGCTTTTCCTTTTTAACTTGATCCAACATTGTTTCGGTTTTGTGTTTTGTAAAACGTTTCCAAAATAGATGCCTTCAAACATAAATTAAGACCGAATAAAATAAAATAAAAATTCGCATTAAAAGAAAATTAAAATGACAGCAAAATATTGTTGTAAAATGATAAAATTGGAACAAGAAAAAAAAATTACGACCAAGAAATATAGTACTAGGCTTTCTAACTGCTTGGCCCAAATGTTCTTGGTTTTCTACAAGCTACCCAAAACACCTAGGGTGTTAGAATAGATGAAATGCGGGTGTTTCCGTACTTCTGTGCGCACAGGGGAAGAAGTGGTGAAGGGGTTGGGTGGGGTGGTCGCGAGGCTGGTGGGAAAGGGTTGGTCCGGGTGGAGTGAGTCAGTGATAGTGAATGAAGATTTCTTTTTGTTTTTTTTTTAATGAGAAATAGAATTGAAATAATCTACTCTTCCTATGGAAGTTGATCTTTTTGGAATTGATGATTTTGGAATTTAGGTGGAATTTTATATAAAATGCGATGTTTTAGTCCATCAAAATAACAAAATTTCAAAGTCATGCCTCAATTCCAATTATATAGCATAGAATTGAGGTTGCCAAACACCCTCTTACTAGAACCCCCTCAGTCCATCTATAACTTTAATACTGCTTAAACTATATATATATAGTCCAATATTGAAATGGAGTTTGATGCCCTAAATGTAATTAATACTCTCAACTCTAGTGCTCATGTTTGATCTGAGGTAGGGTACGTGGTGTTCGAAGATATTCCAAACTTAATTTCAAACATTCTTGTTATTTTTATGCATGCCCAAAATTAAAGTGCTAATCATGTGGCTCATAATATTTCTTCTTATATATGCTTGACCTTTTAAATGCTCGAAAAGCTAGATATCCTTATTCTCATGTTAGATATCCTTAAGCGAGCCAATTAATTCATTTTCCGTTAAGGAATCCGAATCCTTACTTTCTTCAGTGGTAGTAATTTTTGGGAGGAACTTTTTAGGCAAAGACTGTAGGATTTTCTTTACAACACAAGATTCAAAAATTATTTTGCCAAGGTTGTAAAGAGATTCATTGTGTCTTTGAGTTTACTATGAAAAGTATCAAATGACTTATCTTCTTTCATCATTATAGTTTTAAAATCTATCACGAGCCTTTGAATTTTAGAACTTTTCACAGTTGTGGTTCCTTCAAAAATTACGGTCAAAATATCACAGGCTTGTTTGGAAGTAGTACAGTTTGAAATCTTTTTAAAACTCTTCCTCAGAAACATGAGCCATGATTGCATTCAGACCTTGAGAATTAAACTTAGTTGCTTCTAATTCCTTAGTAGTCCATAAGGCTAGCTACAAGTTTAGGTTCAATGTTCCCATCTTCAGTTTTTGTGGGTCTAGTATAACCATCAAAACAGTTTGCCAAATTCACTCGTCTAAAGATTGCAAATAAATAGTCATGCGACTTTTTCAATAGTTATAATTAGCCCATTAAGCGTAGGAACTTTGGACTTAGACGAATCAATTTTGGTATCGATGAAAAATAAATCAAATTAAGGAAAACAAGTAGTAACAAGTAGATGCAAATCAACCTAGATGTAAATCCTAGCAAATTAAGGAAACTTGCTCGGATACCATTTGAAGAAAATTAAGGATCATATTGCGTAGGTTGATTTTAGGGTTTTTATCAAAAACAATTTTAGATTTGATAAGCGGAATTAAAACCCTAAATCTAATCAATTTTACTGTCGAAACATGTGTTGTGTTTTCTAGTAATTATATCAGTAAGACAATCACACAAAAGCAATCCACAACATAAGAAATTTACAAAGTATCCCTACTTGCATAGAACTAATCTTCGGGACTAACCAAACAGTGCTTCACTATGATCAGAACGAAATTACATACTCGATAACTTACTAAAATTGCTTCCCCACAATTTACGTAATAGTCTCGTCAATTCCATCCTTCACCCCCTGTCTACTATATCCCTTCTAGCAAGATAGCCACTTTGCTCACTCCGTTTCCAATTACAATCGAAAACACTCCGGCAGGACTGTGAGCGTTTGAAATTCTAGTCCTTAAATTTGGAAAACAATAAGATCTCTTATGGTATGTAAACAAAACCCAGTTGGTGTTTCAAAACTCTTAAAAATTGATTATAGCATTTAGATAATTTTTGCCTCAAAAAACTCTTTAGAATTATGTCTTTTTGACACAAACTAATAGTTATATTTATAGAAAAAGTATAAAGTCAAAGTCCGTTTTAAAATAGGTTAAAAATATTAAAAAATAAATTTTTGTGAAAAAATTTCATGCCCAAAAAAATACAAGTCGGATCGATACAGCTTAGAAATTTGGACTTGTCCGATTTTGTGGATTTCAATTCCATGGAGAAATTAATTACGGTTCGGACCAAGGACATAATTGAAAACTGTACCGGTCCACCCCTGAATTAAATGCTCTAGCTTTATTTGTTGCCTTACACGTGGACTTGTAATTAAAGATGGGCTTGGCCCATGTTTGGATATAAAAAATGAAAAATGATAATATGTATCTTATGGCATATATTAAATTTATTATAAATAAAAATAATAAAATTTTATATGAGAATTTGTACTATATTTAATGAATGTTAGAAATTAATTATTTTTAAAAATGATTACTTAACGTTAACATGATCCATAAAAGGAAGGCAACATGTTTTTTTTGTTTTTTTTTAAAAGAAAAACGACTTTGACTTTTTAAATTTACCTTTCTGTTTTTTTTAACTTTATTTCACCATATTAAACGAATTTAATATTTTAGATATAAATTCGTTTAGGCACTAATTCGACTCAAATTTTAGATATAACTCTATGAAATATGTTAGACATAAAAAAAATAAGTTTTACTAATAATTTGTAACAACGAGACTTTTCGAATTTTGGCAATATTTATTGAAAATACTTAAAAATAGATTTGGCTCAAAGACTTTAATTTGAATTTTAAGCTCAACCACCACCTATATTTTAAATCAAACTATATAACCAACTTACTTTAGGTCCAGAATTATGTGTGATGTATCCGATAAGTTCGGTGAGCTTCCGTTGACATCGTATTGTCAAATCTTCAATTCCACTCAAACAATTACAATAATTTTTTTTTGTTTCGGAATCAAGCCAACTAAAAATATAAACCTAACACTAGCACTAGTGAAACTGAAAAAAATCACCATGGTAATTACGGAAAAAAGGAGTAAGAAATTGAAATGAAATGTGAAGAAGAATGCAAGTTAGAGAGAGAAAGAAACAAAAGGTGTGAGAAATGCATTAAAAAAACCCGATATATAAAGGGCCGAACCATCTGTCTACTAGACAAACCCTTTTTCCATTGTCTGTCCGCCAGACAAACCCTTTTATACTGTCTGTCCACAAAATCCTATTCATCCCACCTTTATCTGCAATAATATCATTTATGATTAATTTTTCTCAACATGAAAAATTTGGGGTCAAGACTACTACAATTCTTAAACCGAAAAACACAAGAACACACGCACGGTGACGTCAATAATAGAGATTTTAAACCAAAACCTCCATGGGGGACATGAAATGAATTCTTAACACTGAGAATTGGTAGAAGAGAACAAAGTGGGCAAAAGAAAAAATTGAAAGAGTAGAAAAGAGGACAAATCTCAAAGCACCAGAATGGAAAAAAAAAATCAAAAACAGAAAATAAATAGATGGCGGCAATAGCCACATCGAGAGTAACAACTAGGCTAAAAGGCTTAGGGCTACGTCTCGAATGAGAAATAATGTTCTTCGAAAGCTAGGGAAACATTGCAAGAATAAAAAATCCTGATACTGTGAAGGAAAATGATGAGAAATCAAAGTGAAAGGTGAAACCCAAGAAAAATATGCACGAGGTCTACCAATCAAAGAAAAGTAACCCCAAATTTGTTATAAAAGAAAAATTCATCAAAAATGAATATGCTTGCTAGATAAAAGGAGTCACTTCTCCAACAAATCTCCAATCCTCCCACAAATAACCTCCCAGTAAAAAATAATGTACCCAGCAGATAAATAGCAAATCGTTGACATAACTGTCCCTGCCAGTGGGAGTACATCAGCTTAACACCAAATCGAATTGTTGACAGAACCATCCCAACCAATGGGAGTACATCAATTCAACTTCGAATATGAATTGTTAACAGAATCGTCCCTGCTAGTGGGAGTACATCAGCTTAACAATAGTGAATAGTTGACAGAACCATCCCAGTCAATGGGAGTACATCAGCTCAATCTCGAATATGAATTGTTAACAAATATGTCCTTGCCAGTGGGAGTAGATCAGTTTAACAATAGCAAATCGTTGACAGAATAGTCCCAGCCAGTGGGAGTACATCAACTCAACCCCGAATCTGAATTGTTAACAAACTATCCTTGCCAATGGGAGTAGATCATTTTAACAATAGTAAATCGTTAATAGAATCATCATATCCAGTGGGAGTAACGAATCTGAATTGTTAACAGAACCGTCCATACCAGTGGGAGTACATTAGCTTAATAATTGCAAACAGTTGACAGAACTATCCTAGCCAGTGGGAGTACATCAGCTCAACACCAAATCCAAATTGTTAACAAAACCGTCCCTGCCTATAGGAGTTGTGAACACCTCATTTTGCGACCCTCGCAAGAATCCTGAATCTCTAAGAAAATGAACACGCATACATGCATAAGCATTGATAAATGAATACATACTATATACATGTGATGGTCAAAGAAGGAAACCAAAAGGGCACCCGGATGAGAAGTTAGGAGAATTTTCGGAAGTTGCCAGAACCGAAAACTATCAAGGCTTATGAGTATTTGCACAAACTGAGTCATTGATCTCTGATCACCATTATTTTTTAAATTTATTAGACAATGCCATAAGGAGAAGTATACTAAAAAATCAGCTTAATCCGACGATCGAATCTTTGGGAATTTAGAAAATTGGGAATTCACTTCGGGTAGTCAATCGGAAGCCTTCCCGAAGTCCAAATGAGCTCAAATTTGGTCAGTACACAGGTTATATTATGGGGAGAAACATACTAAAAAATTAGATCGATTCAATGGTGCGTTGGGCCAGGATAGTAAAAATTGTCTCAAGGAATAAAGATTTGTCTTGTTTGTGTCGTGTGGACAAATGTTTGAACATTTGTCCACAAGACAAAAGTTCGGAACTAAAAACCGTTAAATCTTGTACAATGAGAATTCCTTAATTTTCTCATCCTCAAAATATGAGGGTTATTAGACAGCATCATGAGAAGTAACATACTCAAAAATCAGCTTGATCCTACGATAGGATCTGCAGAAATTCAAAAAATCAGGAATTCACCTCGAGAAATCAGATGGAGATCTTCCCGAAACCCAAATGAGCTCAAATTTGGTAAGTATATAAGTTTTATTATGAAAAAAAGCATACTAAAAAATCAGGTCAATCAGATGTCCCGTTTGTCCGGAATCGCGAAAACCGTCAAGCTTAAAAAAGTTTTGTCTTGTGTCCAGGACTTTTATCCATAAGACAAATCTTTCTTGACCCAGCCCATTCCGTCCTACAGATATAAATACACATGCATAGACCCCATTTGAAGTATCAGTTAGCTCTAGGACTTCGAGAATAATATTATAAAATACTATTCCTCTATTTTCAAAGCTCTCAGTGTATTTTTTTATTGCAGTCCGACTTTAATTTTTTATCTGTGTTTATTTTATCAGTTATAATTAATCAATCCTATGTAAAAATTGTTGTTTATCTCAAAATCAGTCCAAATTTCACATTTAAACCCCATTTTCAAAACCAAAGGCGTGGAATGAGCTATAACCATTTTTAAACATATTTTTATAAGTTAACTTTACAAAATGTCAATTTTATTAGTCTCGATCTACGAAGGAATCAGCAAGCGTTGATACCTGGTTTAATCTATAAATCACAGTGCTGACCTAAATATCTAATATGAGAGTACTAAATTTGTCAATACCAGTTTAAATTATTAAATTGTGGTACATTATTGACAAATGAATCTCGAGGATTACCAGATATCCGATTCTAAATATAATTAGCTTCCAAAAAGTCCTAATCTTTACTGAAAAACACTTATTTTGCTATCTATCATTATCAAAAACATTTTTCAAATCACACACACACACTAATTTCTAAAAATCAAAGGGCAAAATACGAAGCACATGTTTTCCATTCCCACCCCAAATCCAGATTTTTTCAAAATTACAAGCAGATATATGATAACATCAATAAACATGTGATAACATCGATTATAATCACACACATTTTCTACTTAGAGATCGAAAGAGCGAATTGGGTGCCTAACACCTTCTCGATTCATAACTTAATCCTCGAACCTTTGAATTAAATAGTTTCGAATTAATTGTGTTTAAGATGTCGTTTAATCCATAAATGTTCCTCTTTCACACAGACATTTGTTTGTTTAGTAAAACAAACTAGCGACTCTAATTTCCTTTACAAGCCATCACATTTTCTCTATAATAAAACGAACCATTTTCCAAACTAATCGGAGAACTGGAGGAATCGCCGCCAAGGGGGCTGGCGTCGAAAGCGCGGGTTCTCACAGTGGGGACTCTACCGCGGACTTTCTTTAAGAGGATTAGACTTTAAACAACAGTAGAATAGGCGTGGACAATCGTTTATGTTTGCTTGTTTTTCTGTTCAGCCTTAGTTTTAGGATAACATAGATGCGATTTAGGTGGATACCTTGATTCCCTTTTATTTGTAATCATTTGTTTGAGGAAAATCTTTTCATAAAAAAATTGAAAGTAATCAAACAAACCCTAAAGCGCTCATCATAATTTACCTCTATAATTGTTATTTCGCACGCACCCACTATCATCGTGCATTATCGCGATTGTGAAATTATCTAATTCAACTCGAAAATACTGCTTAATGAGTAAGGAGTTGGCTCGTCTGGCTTAGCATAGACTAAAAGTTCTTATTTCCACTTTCCTTGGCCAAGTACGAATCAAGGTATATCAAGTGACGAGAACACTCACGTACCTGGGACGCATATCAAAAGGTCCTTGCACGTACTCGCCCTTAGGGTATATAGAAAGACCTAGCCAAATATGAGGGAGCCTAAACTTTACCCATCAAACCATGCATGCATATAGGATGTGTCAGCCTAGTACACGTGATCACAGCATTGGTTTTCTTGACCATCAGTCGTGAGATTGGTGAACAAAAGGCCCTGTCATACATACACACTCTTGGTTTGGCAAGTGTGGCCGGTGGCTGTCCAACCCTGCCCATATAAATCCCTCACTAAAGCCTGTTAATGAGAATTTTCTTGTCACCACTTCCATGAAAAGCAACTCTAAGAGGAGAGAACTTCCCGATTTTCCAAAATATTTTTCAAAAAATGAGTTATTTTCCAAGATAAATTTTCTAAAAATTGATTTTCAAAATCGAAAGGTTATAAGGGAACCCCAGGAATGCATATTCCCTCCCTAAACCTATTAACGGGTTTTTAAGTTGTTGTCGGTTTGTTTTCGCATAAACACCAAAAATGGTTTTTGATTTTATTTTTCTATCGAGTCATATTTTTTGAGAATTATACAACCCATAGCAAAATATTGATTTTTCGGTCAATTCCCGATTTCTTTCTCCTCATTCTTCACCCCACTCAAATTATCCTACTTGCTAATACCAGCCGACTGGTCTGGTAGAGATCGGTCCAGACGACTCACGAGATCAGACTCACCATCGATCGTGCCTCTTCGTCGCAACACCGAGCTACCGATCGATCAAACTAGGGTCAACAATACTAATGGTAATCATGGTGAAGCCTCTTGTGCAGCGGATCTGCCACTTGATCCCGTTCTCCCATAAATTGAGAGTGGTACCTTCACCCTTGAACATCTTTATCATTTAATCCTTGACCTGGCCCAATCTGTAGCCACCATAAAGAATCACCGAACTGCCACCCACCTAAGCCCGTCTTGACGATCTAATCACTACCAGAACACTTGCTGAACCAAACCAACCCAATCCAAATCCAAACCCAGTTGAAGGCCACCTAGCCATAGGCCAAGTAATTCAACCTAATATCCTCGAACATATTTTTCCAGTTCACGCCAACATCAACCCCCACCTCCTTGTGACCCATACCAACATCGATGTACCATCGGTGCAAGATCCCGAAGCCACTTGGTTGAACCTTGAACATAACCAATCCCTTCAAAACTGTAATCTCCAAGCCATCCCCGATGCAGATCCAAACCAGGGTCGATCCCATAGACCGTAATTAATTAGGTCGAAGAGAATGAGGCCAATACCACGCTTAAAGATCAAATGAAATCCCTAAACTAGAGGGTGGCCAAAAAGGCAGACAACATCGCCGATCTCCAAAACCTATCTCTATACCCAGATGCCCGTTTGCCGATTGGTTTCAAACTTTTTCTCATCGAGAAGTTCTCTGGGAACACTCCACCTCACCTGCACCTCAGAACCTATGTCCGAACTATGTAGTTGTACAGATTGAAATATGATCAATTATCCCAAGGTTTCCACCAGACTCTCGCCAGACCAGCCCACCATTGGTTTTTGGGTTTAGAGAAAAACCATGTAGCGGACTGAAAAAGTATAGTTAAGGAGTTCATGGAACATTATAAGTCCAACGAGGAGCTTAATGTTACCCATAAGAATCTCGAGATGATGAAACAGAGAAAAGATAAGAATGTCAGTGACTTCATCACTCGCTGGAGGGAGTTAACATCTTAACTGGTCGACAGAATTCCCAAGGAAGAACATTTGGGGATAATTGTCAAGAACATCAAGCCCGAGATTTGAAGCGGCATGGGTCACCAATACTCTGATCGATACAAGGCCTTCATGCATGTGTAGCTAATGAGACGGATGATGAACTTGCCCAAACTGCCGATGATAAAGAAAGCCTCTTCTCAATATGAGAAGATCACCCAAACCATCAAACGAGTCTAGTCTTACGAAAGCTTGAGTCCTCATCAACAAACGAGCTTCTGTTATCCACAAGAAAAAAGGCTAAAAAAGCAGAACAATAGAAAGAAGGACAATCCTTTTTCATGCCTATTGACTTCACTGAGTTAGACTTTGGCCACGCTATAAGCTGAGGGTATTCTGCAGCTGCTAGCTCCTTATGCACCCCCCAACCTAGCTCCCACTGGCTGCAATTCTAATGAACGCTGCACTTACCACCAATGATTTGGGCATAACACTGATAATTGCTCCGCCTTGAAAGCACGCTATCCAAGACTTGATTGATTATGGAAAGATTACACCCCGCTAATGCACCAAATATTATATGAGAAAAGCCCTAAGAAGAGGTAGACATCATTAATCCAGATTACCTGAACTATCATAGAGATAAAGGGAATTGAGAGGGAAAGGGAGCAAAATTGTAAGGGTTGAGTGTAGAATGAGGAATTCCTTATCAATGTATCTATTCATTTCATTAATAAAATTGAATCATTTTGAGTATCCTAGTTCATGATTGCCTCTGCTTAAACTAAATCCATAAACAATATTCCTAAAAGGGCACAGGCATTAAGTCTAAATCGAATAGCGTGGACCTGCCATAAATACATTGAAGGGTGCAAAGGGCATACATTGACAGTGCCTAGGGTGTATATGCACTATGGGTTTCAAAAAGAAGACCAAAACAGTTTCTCAAAGACTAACCTTGCCATCATCATTCGCACATATTGAAGGTGTCGATGGTATATATATTGAGGGTATCGACAAGAAGACCTGAACAACTCTCCAAGAACTAGCCTCTCCATTCAAATTCACACTGAGGGTGCTCTACCCACACCACCATGACCCTGTGGTTGTCCTCTCTCAAGAATCAAGCCAGTCCACACCCACTCATGAAAATAAAGAACACCGGTAATTCTCCTGAGACTGAGGTTTGAGCAAAAGCAGCAACGCGGATGGATTTTGATAGGCCCAAGAATCAAGAAGTAGAGAAGAAACTTATCAAGACATAAACATAATGCAGGATCAGTAGAATCCCAGGATGGAAGCACACCATTCCTCTAGTGACCGATATCACCTTGCACTCACTCACTAATTGACCAGAAATAAATATTTTCCTTTTCAGTGTTGTTATCTTATCGGAAAATGGTCGGTCTTGCATGCATACATCTGCACTTAGATAATTTCAAGTAGTGTAACAAGCTTCACAAATCAAACAACTCAAGATTCACTACTTTTTCAAAATCGAGTTTTCAAAATGACAGTGCAATGATTTAAGAAGCATGCAAATACTTGAAATTTAGGAAAGCATGGCATAAGCATTGGCATAATGCATACACATGAACACTTGCATAAGTGTACCATGCACCGGTTCAAGAATAGATAAGCATTAGGCTCCATGACCTGCTAGACGAGATTAACCACCGCATCCCGATGCATACCTCATTGATTAGTCACATCGCTTGCACAATGCCAATTAATGCATTCTCAATCATCACGATAAAATCACATGTCCTCCCAAAGAGGCGAATCACTTAACAAGCACTCCTAGAGAGGCACAACATGTGACGTACCGAATTCCGTTATGAGATTTTCACCTCATGGGACCTGATAAATTACGGATGCTGTGCGTAACAACGGGTTTATAATATAAAAATTAATACTTTTAAAAACCATTCTTGAATAAAACACGATCAGATTAAAATTCCCTTTTAATAGCAAACCGTCCTGTAATAATCAAAACCATTTTCAGACAAATGAAATCACACTTTGACCACATTTGAAATCCAACTCCACAAATGTGAAAACCATTATTACAGGTTTACCTAAAACACTTGTTTGCAACAAATACAATTTATGCATTAAATCCAAATTTTATATACAGTACAACAAAAACCAAAACCAAAAATGATAATAAAATGTAGTCCTTTTCTTAGAGGACTAGACACTATTTATGGACATCAGAGGCCTTCTATAGATGTACGCCATGCGCCACCCCAAAAGTTGAACATGTAAAACGGTAAAGGATGGAATGAGCCAAATCCGGGCTCAGTGGGAACTATATTGTTTTGTATTGAAAATACATATTGCAAGTACAGGTGCGTGCATATTTATATATAAAGTATATACTTTACTTTAATACATTAGTTTGTAAACCATGTGATGCAATGCAGTTACCACATGAGTGCATGCCGAACCCAACTAGGATTCCTATCCTAGTCACCGGAAGCTAACTCCTCGATTAACCGACTCATTTCGATGTCATTCAAAGGTTTTCGGTGGAGAATCACCTCCTCACAATCACTAGCTTCTTATGGTTCGCTATGCTATAAAACAAGGGTTCTAATGTATTCTACAACACAACCTCATGTTATCTCACATTTATTCCGATAGTCGATAACTAATAGCCAAGTTTTCGTTGTTTTTTCTTTGAATTTAGCTCACATGATTGTCCATGCTTGGCCAACTAATAGGCCTTACATCCTATCGTCCTTCTAAGTCATTATATTAATGTTTCCCTCAATTAGCTATTCGTTTGCTATAATTACCGTGGTTATTAATATATTATTTTCATTATGATCGGGGTAACTATCTCTATAATCAACCTGTGTTCTCACACTCGTATACCTCATTCTAAGGTTCCCTAACTATCAATGTTTTCACTTTATGTATTATTACATTATGAATGGCCAATGCTTTCATGTGCATATTATGTTCCATACATTTAGTCTCCGCGTCATTCTTACTAAAGGCACAACTCATCCAAGGCATTACATACTAAATAACACCGATATGATACAGCAATAATAACAATAATAACAACAACAACAATAACATACATCCACAACACATCGGTCTGTATCGTATCTCTTGTATAATGCCTTAGTTTCACCTCGCGGTCTTTTAGGCCTAGAACAATAGATCCCGGAAGCTCCAAGGCTCTTGTCCATGTCTCCTCCGAGTGGGGAGTGGCTCAAGGATTTGGTTCTCAATGTAAGTCATTTAGAGATAACCCTCAAGATATTTTTTTGGGAATAACATTCCGAATAGTTAACAAAGAGCACACCTCATATAAGCCACGTTGACACTCTAGAAAGAACTACACAAGGAGATACTCTAGTAGGGTAATGACCATTAGTAGCCCAACAACTTTCCAGGGAGACTCACCATTGGGTAAGTAATGGCACATGGGACCTACTTCCGCTTGTCAGGAAAACTTGTCTAACCAAGAACACATAGTCTTATTGGAAGGCAAGATACAAAAAGTGGGCTCTCATTTTGTGGGCAACACAACCACGGGCGGAGTCACCCTTTTCATTTTACTGTGCACGGTTTAGGGAATTTCACCAAGGGGCGGCAAAAAGGCGGCCCATCTTCAAGTGACCGGGAGCTACCCGATGCTCGATCCATCATATCCAGCCCATATGTGTGATCACAATAACAAAGTATATATCACATCCATTCATTCTCACAATGAATATCATCATTATCAATCATGCAACCCATCACACATATGCCATTCCAGATACATATATATATATATATACATCATTGCCAACGATTTATTAATCATCAACGTAAGCGTCGTTATCTTGCTTATGATAAATGTGCTTATCATCTAGTTGTTATCAATATGTTATGGCAATTCACTTGTTTATAGGTAAGTTATGTGTACAAAACTATGGCCGTTAGTGTTTCATGATAGCTCTCTAGCCACGTCGTCAAGCTAAACCTTAACTAGTGTGATTATCGATTAACCGGTAAGTTCACGGTAACTCAACGTCATCTACTTAGAATCACATCAATCTATAACCCACCGAGCCAATGTTGTTATGTACCACTCCGTATTAGTGGGTTTTTCATACAAAACCTAATGATAGTGTTCTACAATTGCTTATAATAGCATATCTATGTATTACTATCAACAATAACCCAAAATCAATCATTTTCTAAACAAAACCCTAAAAGCCCCAATTTTTAGTTTACACATGTAATATCTTGTAATTTTATCTCACATTAATTGCAGTTTTTTATCTCCGTTAGACTAAATTTGAACCTTGTATGGTGAAATTTTATTTTTTTAAGGAAGTTGGATAAGTTGAGGACTTCTTGTATGTTATATTAATGTTATGTAACTCTATAGTATAGTCATAGAGTGATCTGAGTGGTTTGGGTGAGGATTATATCAAACCTAGCACATTCTTGCTTTGCTGGCAAATTGGTGTCCTTCTCTTTGGAAAGGCATAACTTCTTCATCCAAAGTTCAAATGAGTCCTCGTTTACGTGGTTGGAAAGGTATTTCAACAATATAAAACTTTTATCTTTTGGTGCCCGGGAAGGTGGATCAAAGAAATGGTAGCTTGCTTCTCTCCTGAACTGATGGCGGTTCCCACTCTGGATAGTGAAAAATGCGCACGAAGTTGCAAAACTGCCCAAACCTACACCAGAGCAACTTCACCCGCAGACCGGTATCAAATTTCCCCATACCGGTACTGTTAGAGTGATATATTAAAAGCCATGATTTTATTATTATTGGTTTTGATATGTTATATAGACTCGGTTTTGCTATTTAAATGAGAATCTTTATGGGCAATGGTTGCATTATATTATCTATTTAAATATTGTGCAAGTGTGTCTTTTGTTCCATATAGTAGATGATTTGGTGTGTAGAGTATAGTTTACACACAGAGGATCATATCATCGGTTCTTATGGAATATAAGTTTATTGGTTCACGGTCTTAGATGGAATTGGACAACCATCGGTAGGATTGTAGCACAAGTTTTAGTAGTTTATCTTGACTACAAGAAACGGTATAGTTTTAACTCGTTGTGCTAGTACACTTTGCGTGTATTGAACAGGACCAGTTTGGGTTAATTGTTTTTATACTGACTATATAAAATAATTTAAAATCCCATGGTTATTATGATTACTTATGCTCTTAATTTTGAAATAATTAATAGACATATATATGTAGTGTTTGTTGTTTTGACTCATTAAGAGTGATATTCATTCATGGATCAATAATCTTCGTGAATTGGATGGCGACACTATATGTATGATGAATTGACGGAATCCACGTCCCGGTATAGGGATTGATGATAACCCCTTGAGAAGCTTATAAGTTTTGATCATGTCAAACCCTGTAGGTGGATTATGTTAATCCGACATGTCAAATAAGTTAAGTGGTACGCTCAAGGATTAAGAAGTCATTTAAATATAATTGTCAGTAATTTAATTTAAATGACGGTTATCTGAAATCTTAACGTGGGGAGAATAATAAGTATTTAATAACAAGGAGCTCGAAATATAATTTTTGAGATAAGGACGGGAGTGCAATTATAATTCTTTAGTGGTGTGAATTATAATTTATGGAAGGAATCAATTCTTAATCGAATTAGGATTCCAGTTTTTCATAGTAAGCCCAAACACTTATTTCTCCTTAGGGTCCTTATCGTAGCCTTATATATATGCCAGCCTTGCCTCTTCTCTCGACACATATAATTTTCACGAATTTAGGGTTTGTGCCGTAGAGAGTAGAGAAGGAGATCTTGGTGATATCGCAGCCCACACTCGGTACAGGATTGCACGGCGAAAGGAATACGATAGAAGATCTTGAGGTTCTATCGAGCCCGTGTTCTCGATTCGTCTCCACCAATTCCTGTTCGTGCTGAGACGAGATCAAACTAGAGAGATCTTGAAGGTAAAATCCGATTCCGCACTAGGGTTTTACATAAAATTTTTTGTTCGGTCTATACGCAATATTAAACGATTTCCATCAATTGGTATAAAAGGGATTGGATTTTATTTAATAATGCGTACGGATTGAACTAACCATGTTATCTAGTTTAAATTCGAAAAGAGAAGAGGATTGTGGAATGGTACCCAAAAAGGGGCATACTGGTCCGGTCCTATAGACTTGGGCATCGACTTTATTTATATTAAGTCAACCTTTTCCCATTTTATTTCCATTTTCGAGCAACACATCGAGAGGAGACTAGAGATGGTTGAGAGCTTTTTTGAGAGGCTTTTTGAAGAGGCTTATGCTCCATCTTTCATCCTCAAATCAAGTCATCATCCATCACCATCTTCATCTTCTTCACTCTCTCTCCTCCATTATTGAAGCTTCAAAGCTTAAATTTGGGGATTTCACGATCTAGCGACTGTTGACTTGATCCAGTGCTTCTAACTCGAGGATATCACTCTATTGAGGTGGGAACCTTATACTAAAACTCATTTCCCAACCTATTATTGTTTAATTTCATTTATACTACAAGTTATTACAAACCTAGGTTGTATATATATATGGGTTTTTGGGTATATGATAAGATGAGGTCTTGTTATCGAAATTGACGATTCTAATAACCTAATTACTGCTCAAACAACATAATACTACTAGAAATTTCTACTAACTACTTGATTAGTTCACAAAACCACTTGGACCTCATTTTAGCGTTAATAATTTTTGATAGAAAGTCTATTACCCACTTAAATAGTTCAAGTGGAAGATTTTCTCTACAGAATATCCATCGTAGATTATTTACTTAATTGGGAAGTTGTTTATATTGAAACTTCCCCCATTGATTGTATTACTGTTAATATGTGATTTGTGATATATATATACATATGTATATGTGTGTATCGTACGATTATGTTTCCACTAAGCCTGGGGATAGTTATATAGGAATCAAACGCTAGCACTAGTCCACGATGGTCCCAGGTTTTAGTCTCTAAAGATTAGGGCCGGAAGTTGGGACACAGTCTCCTAGGTGCAAGACCTGAAACAGTGCACGAAAATGATCGAGAGGCCCTGCTGTCGCATGGGTGAAAGGCCACAAAATGCAGACTTGGTCGTACGTATGGATAATGGCTAGGATCATCGAGGTCGCAGTTTCAAGCCGGTGGAATTGTACAATAGAGGTTATTGACATAAGGGTGTTTGATTACGTTATTATCCTATTGCTTTCCGTACATTACTGTGTTGCTTACAAACTTATTCTTAGAATTCCCACTAAGTCCTTTTGACTCACCCCTTTCTTCTCTTACAGGTAATTCAGCAGGTTCTTCGGGAAAAGGGAAAGGAAATGACGCATCCTTCTAAGCCGCCTCTATTACCGTTCGTTACTCTAGGGTCTTTCATGTACGAAAGACCATTGTTCCTAAAGTTTTTATATTTACATTGTATGCTATATATATGTATTAGAACTTACGCGTCGTGCTCTCAAATGTGCTTTTGTGGGTTATTCATCCTCTCAGAAAGGGTACAGGTGTTATCATCCTCACACTCGAAAATTATACGTGACAATGGATGTTGTCTTTCATGAAGAAGATATGTATTTTCATCAGGCTGAACTTCAGGGGGGGGGGGAATCATAGTGAAGTTCAAGCTTTTGATTTTGTTAGTGGAAATGAGGATAAGATAATTCAACTTGAGGTATCCCCACAGTCAACTTCACAACTACTGAATCCACTGCCAAATTCGCCACAATAAAGCTCAACAAGTTCGCTGCCAAATTCGCCACAGTCCTCAAGCTCACTATCGCCTAGTACAAATAATCAATTGTCTCCCTTAGACACATCTGAATCTGAATATCAAGTTCCTCTTCTTGATCCTCAGGTATATCCTCTCCTGAACCTTCTAAAAGACAACTCCCTAATCGAATCAATAGAGGTATGCCTAAACCAACTTATGAACTTAATCTTACTAGTAAGAACATATATCCCATGAGCAACTATGTGTCTTACGATAGGTTGTCTTAATCGAATAAGTTATTTGTAAATCTATTATCCTTTATATCTATTCCTAACAATGTGCATGAAGCCTTAGGTGATCCAAAATGGAAAGCGGTAATGGACGAGGAGATGAAATCCCTAAAGAATAATGGTACATAGGATATAGTTGAATTGCCAATAGGGAAGAAGTGTGTTAGTTGCAAATTTGTGTACACGGTGAAATATAAGGTAAACGAAACCATTAAAAGATTCAAAGCAAGACCTGTAGCGACAGGCTACACCAAAACACATGGGATTGATTATTTGGAGACATTTGCACCAGTGGAAAAAATTAACACTGTATGAGTCTTGCTCTTTTTAGCAGCTAATCTGGATTGGCCACTACACCAATTCGATGTGAAGAATGCATTCTTGCATGGGGATTTAGAAGAAGGGATATACATGGAGCTCCCACCCAGGTACAATGGGGATTTAGAAGAAGGGATATACATGGAGCTCCCACGCAGGTACAATGTTCCTGTGGAGCATAGAAATAAAGTTTGCAAATTAAGAAAGTCTTTGTATGGCTTAAAGCAGTCTCCGAGAGCTTGGTTTGGGAGATTTGCAAAATCAATGAGAAAGTTCGGTTACAAATAGAGCAATTATGATCATACGATATTCTTGAAGAAGTGTCATAGGAAGATCACAACACTTAGGGCCTATTTGGTCTATGTTTATAGACAAAAATTTTAAAAACTCAACTTAAAATTAACTTTACTTTTACACTTTTCAAAATTTATTCCACTTTACTTTCTCTCTCAATTTTTTTTAAAACACCATAACTTTAAATCGAAAAATCAAAATTAAATAAAAAATATATATTTGAAACCTACTCGTCGTGATCTATAAAATAAGATCCATTGTGATTATTTTTTGAAATTTTTTTATGAGATTTTTTGGTTGGTTGAAAAGAACTCAAATAAAAACCAAATTCACTTTTTAATATACTTCCAAATTCTACCAAACACCAAATTTAAAAAACTCAACGCAAAACATCAACCAAACATCACCTTATTGTTTATTTTGATGACATGGTTATCACCGGGGATGACCCTCATGAGCGAAAAGCAGTGAAGAAATATTTGGCTCGGGAGTTCGAAATGAAAGATCTTGGTGAGCTAAAGTACTTTCTAGGGATTGAGGTGTCTAGATCTTCAAAGGGCATCTTCCTCTCTCAGAGAAGTATGCACTGGATTTATTGACTGAAACAGGAATGTCTGCATATCAGCCATCAGATACTCCCATGGAAGAATGACTGAAATTAGAAGTTGAAGCTGATCAAGTGTTTGTTGATAAAGGGCATTATCAAAGATTAATAGGAAGACTGATGTACTTAGCACATACTAGGCCCGATATGTCTTATGCATTGAGTATAGTTAGCCAGTTCATGCATAATACTGGAGAGAAGCATATGCGGGCTGTGATGAAAATTCTTAATAATCTAAAGACAACTTTTGGAAAAAGGTTTTTGTTTACGAAGAATAGCAATTTCTTAAAAGTTGAAGGGTGCACTGATGCTGATTGGGCTGGAAATATTAGTGACAGATGGTCTACATCAGGATATTTCACATTTGTTAGTGGAAATCTCGTCATGTGGCGAAGCAAGAAACAGAATATTGTTTCTTGTTTGACCACTGAAGCAAAATATTAAGGAATGGCAATAGGTGTCCAAGAATTATTATGGCTAAAGTTAGTATGAACTGACATAGGTTATCCACCAAAGAACCTATGATGTTATACTGTGATAACAAGGCAGTGTGCGATATTGCTCAAAATCCAGTCCAACATGATAGAACAAAATATGTGGAAGTGTATAGATTCTTCATTAAAGAGAAATTAGAAGAAAATATAATTTTAGTGCCTCATATACGTTCAGAAGATTAGTTGGCCAATGTACTTACTAAGGCTATTTCCAACAAAATTATTTCCACATTAATCAGCAAGTTGGGCATGTTCGATATCTATGCACCAACTTGAGAGAAAATGTTAGGATATATTATAGATTATTTAGTATGGAGTATATATCTAGTTTCCTTGCGTTATGAGGTTTCCTTATTTTTATTAGGTATTACATTGTTTACATAATCCTATAAATAGGACCCTTTTGTATCAATATTATTCAATCAATTAAAAACCCTTTCTTCTACTGTCAACAGTTTGGTGACTAAAAATACTATTAATTTTTATGACAAATTAGAAAAAGAAAAGAAAATTATGTAAGATATGTCATTCACCATCTTTTCCTAATTTTCCCTGATTTTTCTACCCACTACCCAATGTCTGAAAACCACAAACAAACACACAAAAAAAATCAAAATGTTTCTCTCTCGCTCATTTATTTCTGTGTTTGTTTGTGGTTTTCAGTTTGCAAAGATTTGAAATTATTTGTTTTAGTTATGTAGAAAATGTGTTATGATTCATGTCAAAGAAATAGTTTATTCATCACATATATGAACAGAAGAAAATTCATGGCAAATATGGAATGGATGTGTGAGCCATCATACCAAATTAAGTAGCTAAGGTTTTCGCTGGGGCTACTTGGAGATGTATGTGTGTGCGTGGCTGGGTGGGTGGGTGGGTTTAATAGAGTTAATATATGAGTGAGAAAGAAACGTTTATGAAGTCTTTTTATAATTGTCTATACAAAAATCATATCAGAAAATGGCACTCACTTTGAGGGAGATGCTAATGAGGTGATGGAAGAGTACAGGATCAAAAAGCACAAATCTTCACCATAATGACCTCAAATGAATAGTGCTATTGAGGCTACTAATAAGAATTTGAAGAATATTATTAGTAAGATGGTGAAAACCGGCAAACATTGGTCGAATAAATTACCATATACACTCTGGGGGTATCGGATGACCCAGCGAACTTCAATAGGATCCACTTGTGATGCCCCAAAATCCCGTTTAAAGAATTATACCTTTGGGACCCGGTTAGCCACTGAGCTGTACGCGACAACGGTATGAAGTAAAAAAATTTAAAATTTTATACCAAAAATATGTTCAAGTAATTAAGTCATTTTAAAAGAAAATCCGGCATGTGGAGTTTATTCACAAGTCAAACTAAATCCTATCATAAGATATAAGTAAATCCATTTACAATCAACACTCCACATTTATATAAGAATGTTTGTGCAAAGCCTATAATGAGGTCCCAATATTCATAGAAATAATACATTTGGAAATCCAGTGCACAATAAGATAATAGTTTAAGGTATATACTACAAGTCGATTTATAACGACTTTGGTAACCGGCCATCAGAGCTAACTAGAATCCGTAAGCATACCATTCCCGAGAAACACCTGCAAAACTATTTGGAAAATGGGAGTGAGCCAAACGGTCTCAATGGGAACTATAAGGCTTTTTAATATAAAAATAAGCTGGAAAGCTATGCATGCCATGTGATGCAATATCTGCTTCTCTGTAATAAATCTCCTTTGTATAATATCCATTCTTGTTTACATATGTACAAATATAAATATATATATTACATTTCTGAAATAGCCAATTCAATGAAAATATTTCATGAAATGCATATAGCTGCTATCCCAGTCCCCAAATCGTAAGAAAATAGATAGAACATATGTTTGTCGGGGTTTTCTATATATTGTGTAAAAACATGCATCTTCAAGAAATATTTATATCTTTATAAAGCTGTAGCTATGAAATAGTAATAATCTATAGCCCGAATCTGTATAAAAGAAGCCACAACACTGCGACTAGATCTATCATCATGTCAAATCATATATATATACGTCACATTTAGGATTTTGAATCTTCGGCGCACATAGATAGCCGGCAACTGGGTTTCTTCTGCCCCCAAGGCAGGGACCACCTACCAGCTCGAAATTCTAGTTGGAAGATCATGAGGCAATTTCGTCCTCAAAATTCTAGTTGGAGGATCATGAGGCAAAAGATCATGCGGATTTCAATTCCCCCTTGGTCTCCCCTCCTTAAAAGAGGATTTGCATCCACGAATTGGATATACTCACTTTGAGATTTCAAATTGAAAAGCATGATCTCAGTGAATAATAAGAAACAAAACCACCAGAATAGAACTCTCCTAACTTACTCTTGAAGGAAAACTCTCAACACGATATGCTCGTGTAATATAGCATTTGAACCCTTAACATGTATTAGACCAACTCATAATCCAGAACTCGAATTGAAATCAATAACTAAACATATAACATGAATTACTAGTGGAGAAATGTCACATACCAAAATTCACAGTCTCCAATTCTGTAATCCCATGCGCAAAGCATCAATCAAACTGTAAAAGCTTTTAAGTCTCGTCCCTGAGTCATAACATCGTCATCCAATCTCCGATAAATCTAATCGTAATGGTACAAGATGAGAATAGTTATATAAATCACAGTTCATTACTTGTAAGAGGAATCATATATAAAATTCATCACTAGAAGTGTAAGAGCTGGAATTACTAACATACACTAGTGCACTCGGAGGACTTTGTACTGATCCAAAAATGATAATGTTCACAAGGCTCCTCCTTGCCAACAAGGAATTTACTCTTAGAGAGTTACTCCATTCTTAGGAATGAGAAAACATGAGGTGATAGTACATCAAACCTATGGGGCTAACTTGGTCCTAAGGACTATGTAAAAATATCTCGTTTCTCAACACCCAGATCCCTTGCCCTACCTAAAAGCAAGATAGATACGATGAAGGCTTAGTCACTCAAGGACAAGATTTCCTTGACACGTAAAATTTCAATTGATTCCAAGATAAAATGAAATCTACCATGCCACGTAAAATATCTAGGGATAGAATTCAAGGTGGAATAGATCAAACTTTAAGCAAACAGGATATATTAAATCACTAAGAGCTTATGGGAATATCAGAGCTCCACTAGGATCACCGACATGTACCCACAATTTAATCATCCTTCAAAAATCATGATTCCAAAATATAAAAGTTTCTCGAGATCGGGCTGGTGATGAATGTCATTATTAAGTAAAGGAGTTATACAACGGCATCATTCTCTTCTTCAATATGCAAATAATATACACCTCCTGGGTCACGGTTCAAACATTTGCTAAACAAGGATTGAAGGAGATAGAAAGATAAGACATTTGAGCTCCATTTGGGGTTCGTAATCTTTCATCTTATGAAAGATGCGCTTTGGGATTTTGCTAGAAATTCACCATGCATGAAGCAATTGTGGTAGATTGTGCACTCCAAGTATGCTCTCAGGCGAACTCGCACTCTCCCAAGAGTGTAACCCTTGTCTAGTATAACAACTTAGGCTATACTGAAGCTAAACAAGTTCTAACAATTATAAATAAGTAAAGAAAAATAGAGAAATATTGGTGGAAACAAGGCCCACCTCTCCTGGTTAAGTGCCAACTCTCTTTCTTAAAGATTTTGTCTAAAATCGATATCGAGAAAGCTTGAATCTAGAGCACCACTTCAATCTCCAAGATAGAATTAAAGATATAGTAGGAACATCTCCAGCTTGAAATACCAACCTAATAATTTCTTTAATTGTCAAAATGGGGTAGGAAGGCTCCCACTCTCTTTGAACTTAAGATATGATTTTTGCTCTAACTTTCCCTTAGCAAAATCTCTCCTCACTATTAACATGCATACCACCCTAGATGGGTATCAACACAGAAAGGTGGAAACGATTCTTAAAAATGCTTATCACATAGGTGCTGTCTTAATAAGGATCAAATAATGATCTGCCTTGTGTCTCAGAGGCGCTATACCTTTCTATTATGAGAAAGTTTTGAAATATGGTTCACTCAGCCACAATAAGTGAGTCATCAGGCTATCATTGAACAACCATCGTAAATTTTCTCAATCAGAGCGAATAAATTATATTTAAGTTGAACACGTAATTGATGGTCCACTTAAGGGAATTCACTGGAAAATGAGTGTAAAATCTCATAGGAATTAATGTGGAATAAATAGATTCTACTGAGGGTTCCATCCCTTTCGCCAAGAGGTACGACTGATACGTTGATACTAAATGCCAAAATTCTACTAAAGGAGCTCATTTCTAACTCCTTCCTTACCCTGAATTTCTAAATGTCCAGATGCGATAAACTTGTCAATAGTAAGAAGGTTTCAAATGTCTAATGAACACGACCTTGGGTCGACAAGCCACCTAGCTTTCGTTGCGTTACTCTGATAACTCCCCCTAATCAAGAAAGAATGAGAGTTATACTCCAAACGGATCCATAATGGATTCCTCTCCACAAGGCAAGATAGGTTTACAAGCGAGTAATGAATGACCCCCTCACGGATGCTACTGAGGATTTTCTCCCTCTACCTAGAGAACAAAGTATATCACAGATTTGTTGAGTAGAAGGTGACTAAATGGGTTTCTCATTCTCCCATGAACTCACTTAGCTAAGGCAACTAGAATTAGATTTAAGAAGAAGCATACTCAATGTCATTTTAGTCAAAAATAAAATGAATGGACCACACACAATAGTAATTACAGTGGTTAAGTCGCGCCATATGCATATACTCCTCTACTTCGAGGGATACCACAGGTATAGGCATTTACTAGTCATTAGGATCATTTAAGAGATCCATGCATTACCCATGTCAATACAAGATTTTCGAGATCGTTTTACTACTCCCACATTAATTATTAAGAAATCTTTCCTCGCCATCACAAATGAGGGTAGTCCTTCAACATAGACAGCCTCTTAGACAAGGTGATTTCAAAAAGAGAATGAATGTTCGCTTGTGTCGGAATAATCAAGTTAAAGATAATCTACATGTTCCCTCTCTCCTAACTAGGCTTACTAGCTCGAACACTGCCGTACAGATAATAAGAGGAATAATCAACCACATACTAGGTTTACCCCTCAAGAAAACCAAAGAAAAAACAATGGGGTAAACTCGGGGAAAAGGACTTTAGCAGACACTCATCCATGAGTATGCCACGTTCTAGCCTCAGTTAGCAATAGTGGACTGGTGATTTATCAGATAGTCAACCGTTGGCCGGCGGATGACTATAACATAATCCATCAGTCGCTTTTTGCTCACTTAGTGGCAGAACTAATCCCGAACACAAATCGTATATGTAAAACAGGTGATACAAGAGCCAATAACTAAGATAATTTGCAAAAGAGGCCAACGAAATTTTTTTGATTAAACTTTGTGAATAGACGTAGCCTAGACAAGCTATATCATATTTCACAATACTCCCATTTTCCAAATATCCTAACAGTAGCATCCTATAGCACGAGAGTGTATCGACTCTCGAGGGTCACCACTAACGTTCACATTACTAATCTAGGATCTACCCTTGAATCCCGCGAAGAAACATTAGACCTATAGCTCTGATACCAACTTGCGATGCTCCAAAATCCAGTTTAGAGGATTATACCTCCAGGACCCGGTTAGCCACGGAGTCATATGCGACGACGGGTAAGAAGTAATAAAATTTAAAATTTTATACCAAAAACATTTTCAAGTAATTAAGTCATTTTAAAAGAAAATCCGGCATATGGAGTTTATTCATAAGTCAAACCAAAACTTGTCATATGATATAAGTAAATCCATTTACAATCAATACTCTATATTTATATAAGAATGTTTGTACAAAGCCTCCAACGAGGTCCCAATATTTATAGAAATAATACATTTGGAAATCCAGTACACATTAAGATAATAGTTTAAGGTATATACTACAAGTCGCTTTCTAACGACTTTGGTAACCGACCATCAGAGCTAACTAGGATCCGTAAGCGTACAATCCCTGAGAAACACCTGCAAAACTATTTGGAAAATGGGAGTGAGCCAAATGGGCTCAGTGGGAACTATAAGGCTTTTTAATATAAAAATAAGTTGGAAAGCTATGCATGCCATGCGATGCAATATAATGAAAGCAAGGTTAGTTTATACGCTGCTTCTCTGTGATAAATCTCCTCTGTATAATATCATTTCTTGTTTACGTATGTACAAATATATATATATATTACATTTCTGAAGCAGCCAATGGAATGAAAACATTTCGTGAAATGCATATAGATGCTATCCTAGTCCCCAAATCGTAAGAAAATAGATAGAACATAGGTTTATCGGGCTTTTCTGTATATTGTGCAAAAACATGCATCTCCAAGAAACATTTATATCTTTATAAAGCTATAGCTATGAAACAGTAATAATCTATAGCCCGAATCTGTATAAAAGAAGTCACAACACTGCGATTAGATCTATCATCATGTCAAATCATATATATACGTCACATTTAGGATTTTGAAATCTACGGCGCACAGAGATAGCCGGCAATTGAGTTTCTTCTACCCCCAAGGCAGGGACCACCTACCAGCTCGACCTAGATGGAAAATGCCCCAAGGCAATACAATAGAATCACGTAGCCACCAAGGCTGTATATTGGGATTGCATATATAATATTTATCTTGGTACGAATGGTGTGGCTAACCGATATATATCCAATAAATAATAAAGATCGTATATCAATATGAAGTACCATATAGTTCATTTTATCCACCTTGTATAAGCAATAAGGATATATATATATATATGCATAAGACTAGGATGTTTCCAAAGATATTCATACGCATGCATACGTGTCTAAAAACTGTGGTGGTATCTTCATCGTGCATGACTATGGTAGCCAAGTCCGTTAACTGATAGTTTAAAGAATAAAACACTAGAACTTGGAAGCTATATTGGGATGGCCACAACCTGGCACTAAGTAAAAGATCATACTATTTATATAACATATAAATCCCATATAACCTCCCCCTAAGACTAAAATACCTTTTACATTCCAAAACAGGCATATCCACTGCCCAACATACTTACGGACTGGCTAAGTAAGTAAGACTCTCATAAAAATGACCCAATAGCTCAAACACAACACGAATACCACCCGTATATGAAATCTTATCCTAAAAACACACATTTAAGTTCGGGCTTATATTCATGTGTATGCGTATCATATCATCTGGTTCACCCCAGTACCCGTACATAAGGGCTTTCGTATCAATCTTGCCAAAAATAACATATAAATTGGGGTTTCATGTCAAAGTAGTAATTTACAATAATAATATGTTGAAATCAAACTATAAATTATGATAAATTACCCCCCAAAGCCCCATGAGTATGCATCTTGAGTAAAAACCCTAGGTTATGCGGGATTTGGTATGTAATAGATACAATAAGTTAAAAAAGAAGTTTAAATACTATTGTTCCCACCTTAGGAAGGTCAATCCCTCGAAAGCTCGGAGATAAATTGAGCCGGAACTGCGTAGATGCGAAAATTCCCAAATTCTCTCTAAAACCCTAGAAATGGTGTTGCTTGATGTTAAAGAGGATGAAGAAGAGGATGGAGATGATGATGTTGATGAGAATCTTGTGTTGAAGATTCACCCTCAAACGATTCCTTAAAATCCCCCAAATTCGTCCCTTACATCTTTCTCAAGAGCTATCCAAAAATTGGTGTAAAATGAGGAAAAAAGGAGAAGAAGAAATATATAAAAAATCTCGCCAGGTCGATGTAGTCGACTACATTTTTCTCATGTAGTCGACTTCACCCACTGATGCGGACAAGGCTAGCACATGCTCAAGCACGTGGATTGAAGCGTACACATGCCAAATTCAAGTTCTCATGGGTCCGATTACAAGTGCTCTTGCAAGAAAATTCAAAAAAAGATTGTATTTTAATTATAGGACTTGTTTATTATTTTATTTTATGTTGTTTTAAAATTAGTATCTTGTCATGTACTTGATGATGTCATTGCTTACATCATGCATCGATGATGTCATTGTTTACATAAGTCTTTAGTAATGTCATTGCTTATGTCACTTGTAGTAGGTGAGAACAAATGTGGGCCCTTAGATCATAGTTGGTGGGATTGAATGTAGACCATTGGATGTATTTTTTAACAACTATAAATACCTCCCCATCCCATTCCATTTAGGGAGATAATAAAGAGAGCAATGGATTAATAAAATTGAGAGAGCTTTTCTCTTTTGTTCTTTAAGAACATGTTGAACAAATTCGATTTGTCCGTAATGTTCATTCGACTTATCAATTGATTCATCATCATCAATTGTGGCGTCATTCGCGTATACCAAGGTTCGCATCTCTTTATAGGTGTTGGGTCGCGGTGTCCATCAATCCATCTACCTTTATATACCAAGGTTCTTACTTCCATATAAGCAACGGGTCGCGGTGTCATCCGAATTTGATTGTAGAAACGATCTTTCGTCCGTATTTGCTACGGGTTTCGTCACGTTGTTGGCGTGGTTCGTATCAGTTGGTATCAGAGGAGAGCTTCTATATTCAGATTTATCTATCTTTTATTTTTTTTCTTGTTTGAATTTCAATTTGATTTAAAAAAAAAATAAAAATTATTGTTCAGATTTTTCTTTCTAAATTTTGTTGGGTTGCGAATATCAGTTGTTTTCATCACTGAAACGACTTCTGATCACCCTAATTTTCGCGTAACGTGGTAACTTTGTCTTCCGAACAACATATCGAAAAATCATCCCGATCCAACGGTTTGATTAGAAGTTATTGCAGTTTTACGACAAGGTCAAAAAAAGAAAAAAAAATCGTGAATCCTAAACGTGCATGAATTTTCAAAAGATATCTATTGGTATGGGCAATATCATCAAGAGGATTTGAGGACAAATCATTTTCAAGAGGAGGAGAATGATGCGGACAAGGCTAGCACATGCTCAAGCACATGGATTGAAGCGTACACATGCCTAATTCAAGTTCTCATGGGTCCGATTACAAGTGCTCTTGCAAGAAAATTCAAAAAAAAGATTGTATGTTAATTATAGGACTTATTTATTATTTTATATTAGGTTGTTTTAAAATTAGTATTTTGTCATGTACTTGATGATGTCATTGCTTACATCATGCATCGATGATGTCATCGCTTACATCATGCATCGATGATGTCATCGCTTACATAAGTCTTTAGTGATGTCATTGCTTATGTCACTTGTAGTAGGTGAGAATAAATGTGAGCCCTTAGATCATAGTTGGTGGGATTGAATGTAGACCATTGGATGTATTTTGTAACAACTATAAATACCTCCCCATCCCATTCCATTTGAGGATATAATGAAGAGAGCTATGGATTAATAAAATGGAGAGAGCTTTTCTCCTTTGTTCTTTAAGAACATGTTGAACAAATCCGGTTTGTCCGTAATGTTCATTCGACTTATCAATTGATTCATCATCATCAATTGTGGCGTCATTCGCATATACCAAGGTTCGCATCTCTTTATAGGTGTTGGGTCGCGGTGTCCATCAATCCATCTACCCTTATATACCAAAGTTCTTGCTTCCATATAAGCAATGGGTCGCGGTGCCATCCGAATCTGATTACAGAAATGATCTTTTGTCCGTATTTGCTACGGGTTTCGTCACGTTGTTGGCGTGGTTCGTATCACCCACTGCCATGTAGTCGTCTACATGGATTAATTTTTGCCTCCTTTTGTTTTTGGTCAACAGTTTGACTTTGCACCCATTTTCGGGCATCAAGGATCTAGAATTGGGTCTCATCCAAGAACATGAAAGTTGAGAACATTGAAATACCTTTCCAATGGTACTGACGGGACAGTATTTGGTATTCAGATGATGGAGTTATGAAGTTCCGAAATTGACTGAAAATCTTTAATTGCGTATAATCGAATTTGCAAGTTAGGAACCGATTTCTTACTCGATCCATCCGAAATGACTTTTGGTCATTTTAACACACTTAAATAGACTTATATAACTAATTGAAAGCCTTCGAGTCATACCAACCCCTTCGGAACACAATTTCATCTCCCGAGGCTCGAATTTGACTAAATTCTATTAAGGACTTCGATACGCGTGGAATGAAAGAACGGGTCGTTACAGCACTCCCTTTTCCCTCACCTATGGGATGGAAGTTGTCCTACGAGTTGAATTGGAAATACCCTCTTACGGTTTATACTGGAAGGACAAGTTGGCGAAGTAGACTGGATAAAAACAAGATATGAGGAATTAGATTTATTGGATGAAAGGTGATTGAAAGCTTCATATAAGAATCAAGGTTATCAAAAACGAATTACAAGAGCCTTCAACAAGAAGATTCGCTCTAGGGGTATCATGGTTGGAGATTTGGTGTTGAAAGAAATTCTGAGAACCTGCCAAAGATCCACGCAGAAAATTCTCACCAAAGTGGACGGGCCATTGTATAGCTTGTCAAAGTATTATCCGGGGGTGCTGCTCTCTTGATAAACATTGATAAGGCAAGAACTAAATTCACTTGTGAACTTGGATCATTTGAAAAATTATTATCAGTGAGGTATAAACATGAACTATGGAGACATAAGCCCCATGACATGATATTGTTAAGATTGTAATAGTTAGGGAAACGTCGGCAACTTGAACAAGCAATTTTGGCACGATCTATTATATGAATAAAATTCCATTTTGGCCCATCAGAAAGAATAAAGAGCAGAGCATCCATATCATTAACATAGTACCATTTTCGATAAAAATATCCAAATAACAAAGCCTAGAACTACCATTTTCCATATAAATATCCAAAAAACAAAGTATCCAACTACCACTACCTACAACCAAAATCCAAAACCATCATCAACAAACCATAACCAAACCATTAAAAATGAAAAGACCTATGCCAAATGGAGGAGGGGGAGGAATGTAGCCAGTGCTCTCATAAATCCGGGCTCCGCTCCAATAACTGGTAAGACGAAACCACCAAATCCTCAGTCACTGGTTTATCATAAGAATTGAACCATTTCATCTAATATCTATTAAACTATATCAACTCACAGACACGACCCCAGATGTGGTGTAACACCCCCAACTTAATTTACAGGATAACAACCGTAATTAAGACCTAGGAGTGTTACTAACCCATCCTAGTTTGACTAAAATAGGTGTATAGGTTTAAATAAAGTTAATGCTACATGCGTGTTACATGTATCTAAACATAAAGTGTAAGAACAGGTATACATAATTTTCACATGTATGCAACAGTCATACAAAATCAAAACATATCAGTGTCCAAAAAGATATAAAATCTTTGGGTTAGCCGTGGCTCCTCGAGGAAAGACACATGTGTCCCAAAAAATGGTTTTTATATCAGAGCCTCTATTTCGCCCTAGGCCCCTCTGTGTCTTTTCCTGTGATAGACTCCTCAATACCTGAATTATTTTAAAGAAACGGGGTGAGTTGTACGCTCAGTAGGGGTGATAATAACAAATGTATGACATTTAAAACACATTTCAGTTTATAACTTGTAAGTTTAATAAACAATGCATGCATATGCCAATGTAGGTTACCTCCCTAGTGTCAACCTTAGAGTCACGTAGTCAGAATATATCAACACTGAACCAGAGATTAACATGGGCCTAACCGCCAGAGGGAAAAATCCGATAATGATCATAGATTGGCCCATTAGCCTCAAAGAATATCAATATATCATAACCGAGTCGAACCACAAGTCCACCAATAACATCAATCCATAGAATCATCAGTGCCTTGCTGTTGTCTAGATTTTTGGGCTACTCACCGCTGACTCTAGAATACCGATGCTTTGTTGCCCCGGGAGGTTTAAGGATTTTCAACCCATAGGGCACTAGGCCCCACTTATTTTCATACCAGCAAGCACAAATGAATACATAATCCCTTCACCATTGAAGGGTCACAATGAAATCATAACCAGATCCATGTCGGATCATATCACATTCAAAACGATATAATGATCATCACAAGCTTCCATCATCATAGATAAGAGATATACGCCTGATGTAATGGGCCATAAAAATGATACAAATATGCCGAGAGTTCTCCAAGCGTTTGGTTGACACAATAATGGTATGTATAGTATGCAAAACATGCTATTTTGTAGATACATAGAGCAATTTATTCCATAGCCACTCAAATAAATCCCATTTTATTTGGTGTGTATAAAACCATCAACAAACCCATTTTATCATAAAAAAAAATATTCACACAACCAAGAGATACCTTATATAGTTCAAATAACACTTTAAAGCAAGTGTGTAAGGCATATCTTGCCTCAAGTCATGCATTCACAGCTTTTGTAAATCATAATATGCCATAACCTTACTTATGTTCAAATTTCTCAATTAAACACAAAATCAAACAACACAATTATTGAGAAATAAAATCATAATATTAGGTTTTAAAAGCAAGAAAACCCCGACCTTGAATTATTAGCGGTAAAGAAGAAGGAAGGATGAGGATCCAAGCTCTTCCAAAGCAATCCCAAGGAGGAAGATGATGAATAGTGAAGGAGAAGATGATTCGGATGTTTTAGAGCTTTAATCTTTGATCGGGAATGGAAAGTGTTTGAAAATCGCTTAAGAACCCTTCTCTTTCTCTCTAGAATTCTCTCTCTAGACCTTGGTGGATGTTTTTGGTTGAAAAATGAGTGAAAAAGTGGATAAAACAAACTAAAAACGAGTTAAGTCGGTGCACTGTTTCGGATGGCGGACCGGTATCCTGAAAATGGAGTACTGGTCCGCAGCATAAATTTCCCCCAATTTTTGTACGCCGGAACTAGTATGCGAAAAATTGCATACCGGTCCGCAGTCTAATTCTTCTCGAAAACTTAAACGCCGGACCGGTATACCAAAATCCCCATACTGGTCCACAGGCTAACTTCCTGCCCTGCTATCCTGATCTTGTTTTGGCCATAACTTCTTACTTGAAACTCTAATTGAAATGATCTTTATATCCCTGAAAAGGTAATTCACAGATGGAGCTTTTCTCTAAATTATGGATAGAAAATTTGCAAAAATATAAATTTCACCCCATATCTAATTAAAATAACATAATTAACATCAATATAAATACAGAGTGTTACATGTGGCAAGCCTCAATACCAAAATCAGAAACTGAAAAAACGGCATGTGTAACGGGCCGCCCATAACCTATGAAGAGTCTCAGCTAAACGAGGAGTAACAAAGTGTGTAATCGAAGAAAAGTCACGTAATGGTAGAGGTAGGTCAAAAGGCACATTGAACTACCTCGTCAAGAACATAGGGATATAAAAGGAAGTATTTCTTAAACCCCTGATACGGACATAGTTATGTCTGCCCATACTCATCACCATCATCCTCAACCCCCACCACGGAACACGTCATCGGATAAGCCGAAAGTCTCTACCAAGCGATTAGCCTATTGAGACGAGGTCAAACTCGCAAACCTCGCATAATCATACCCAAATGAAGAAATACTTAGGATCCTTCAATATAACGCTCCTCCTGAGTACTTATTAAAGAAAACCTCTCCGTTAACTAGATATACAACAAATAAGGGTTACCGCGAAAAACCTCAGTTTCACCTCGAACAAAGGAATCTAACCCGTTTAGCATCTCCGCTAAAACCATAGGTGCAACTAACTCACCTCGAGTTGCACCCATCACAACATGCAGAACAGATGTATCAATTAAAACCGTATCCCTGGTCATTAAGAACATATGAGAAAAAACACACAACAAACAGGCAATTGTACGACAATGTAGACGTAGGGTGTAATGAGACATCCTCAAAAAGTAATGAACTTTACGGCTAAGAAGCAGCTGGTCATCCATGTAAAGTCTAAGTTTTAGTTGACTTTATTCCTTCGACAAAAACACGTTTGCTTATAAATTATTTTAGTCGTTCAAGACTAAATCTGAAGAACTACAAGCAAGGCAAGCAACTAGAACGATGCATTGAAGGATTACATCAAAATAGACACGGTGAGCATTGTCATTTAAATTTGATTCTTTCTAAGGTAGTTATTTTCATAAAAGTTAAATTCAAAGTGTTTTTGAATCAACTTCATAAGTTTTTAAAATTTTCAATGAGTTTTGAAAAAGACCAATTTGGACCGGTACATGGTCTTTTAAGTTGTACTGGTCCGACGTATAAGTTTTCCAATGAATTGAATTCTTTCATCGAACCATTACACATCTTTGGGCTTGGATCAGGCCTGGCACTTAATTTGGGTTAAGAATTTTTTCATCGTAAATTTCCATTTTTTGAAAGCAATTTTCCTATTTCCAAAAAAAAAATAAAATCTTGTACTTTTAGCCATAAATAAAACATTTTCCTAAAGGGAGTTGGTCTCTGTATTTTTATATAAATAGACCCAAAGAAGTAAAGGATTTTAACAAACACTTTTTACACAAGTTTTGAGAGAGTTTTTTAAACTTTAAAGAGAGATTAAAACCTCAAAACATAAAATCACCTTAGTGCTTTTAATTAATGCCAAAGCGAAGTGTTCTTTATTTTAAAGAACAAATCAGATCCCAAAGTGCGTGTGATTTGTAAACAAAGTTGAAGAATGGTGTGATACCGTGGCGAATGATTCATTGTATCTGTCCGTACAATTTGAATAGAATGACTATACGCACATAAGGTGGAGATGTCTGTACGATTGGAAATTAATCAAGTCTATAAACTTTTGTGCATATAGTGGACTTGTTGAGGATTAGTCCTGCACTACAAGGATACCTCATTAATTGCTACAATGTTAGAAAATATTAAACAGGTTTTCCAAAATTAAAATCTATAGAATTCTAAGCTTTACTATTTGATTCGATTAAAATTGATTTTTTGAGAATCCAACTGCTAAATAAGAAACCTAGGGTTGTTTGTTTATTTGCTTCCACACGCGCACAATCCAACTTTCTCACTTGGTATCAATTGAGGTTACCTTAAGTTGCTAGGGTTCAGTCGTAACCTAGGTTTGTGTTGTTTTTTACATGATTTTTGTAGTTGTTTTTGTTTCGTTATTATGGGTAAAGATCAAACATCTATCACTCTTATTCTCGATAGTTCCAATTATTCACACTGGAAAGCTAGAATGCAAATTTTATTAATATCCAAAGATGAACGTGTATGGCTTGTAGTAGTGAGGAAATCACCCACCACAAGTACCGAGGCTAAGAATGTTACTAAAATTGATATCAAACCTTCTAAATCGTGGATTGCTAGTGAATTAGAATCGGCTAAGTGGAACTCTAAAGAGCTAAATCTAATTCAAAGTCAGGTGATGGAAGACTAATTCAAAAAGATTGCCATATGTGAGACCTCAAAAGAGGAGTGTGAAATCTTAGAAGTGGTTTATGAAGGTACAAACACTGTCAAAAAATTCTAAAATTCAGTGTGTAACTTCATAATTTGAAACAATTAGAATGAAAGACAGTGAAACCATGATAAAGTTTAATAGTAGGGTTAAGGATATAGTTAATTCTCTTTACAATCTGAATGAAATAATTCCCGAACGTAGAATTGTAAAGAAAATTCTACGATCTTTGCCAGATCAATTCATTCCCAAAATTAGTGCTCTAGAAGAGAATAAATATTTAAATAACTTGAAAAAAAATGAACTCTTAGTGTAACACCCCCGACTTAATCTACAAGACAATACCTGTAACTAAGGCCTGGAGTGTCACTAACCCATCCTAGATTGACTAAAATGGGTACAAATGTAAATATACAAAGAAATCCAAACAGTAAATGTCATATGTGTCATTCAACATTCAACAAGATATAAGGTGATATTACTGTGCATAAACAGACATACAGTGCATATAACTGTTATACAAAAACCAACTAAAGTAAGTTCAAAAATAATATATAAAACTTCGGGCTAGCCGTGGCTTCCCGAGATAACATATATACACAAAAAATGTATCTGTATCAGAGCCTTCTATTTCGATCCTGAACTCGCTGTCTTGTTGATATCACACGTCCTCTGTGTACCTGTATTAGTTAGAAAATGGGGTGAGCTCACAGCTCAGTAAGGATGGAAAATATAGGGGATAACGTGTTTGAAAAGCATAATCATAAATTTCTTAATAGTTTATACTTCAACTATCAATCCAAGTAAATATCATGATTTCACACATAAACAATGCACGTCCATGCATATGCAAGTTAGCTCCCTTTATGTCAACCGTTACGTCGAATCATTATAATAGAATGTGGGCCGTCTTTCTAAGAGAAGTGCCAAAGCTAAATCGAACCACAATAATCATAACAATGGGCCTGACTGCCCTCAAGAGATACCAAAGCTGAACAACTTCATAATCATAATGACAATAGGCTTGACTGCCCCCAAGAGAATATGAGCATCGAGATCATAACAAATATAACTATAATATGGCCTCTCCATCTCAAGTGAATACCAACAGATAATTAACGATTGGACCACAGTCCGTAATATCACATCAACTGATCATTATCATACCAATTTTCTCAACAATTTTCTAGATCTTCCGGACTATTCACCATGGGCTCTAGACAGTCGATGACTCACTAGTGTCTTGCCGTTGTCTAGATTTTTGAACTATTCACTGCGGGCCCTAGACAGCCGATGACTAGTTAACCCCCGGAGGTTTAGGGCTTTTCAACCCAAAGGCACCAGGCCCTATCTATTTTCCCATCCCGGCAAGCGCTACCCATCATAATCATTACCCCTTCACCGACGGAGGCCAAACATATACAGATAATTGTGGGCAACATCCCACCATATAACATAGCCGAGAATATATCCACATACGAATGAAGAATTGCCGAAGATAGATAATCTCTTATTCAAGAATGCCACTTGAGCATAGGAAGCCATCCACAACACGGATATAAGATACAATTCTTCCAAGAAGCATATAATACTCCATACGCCATGATGGTACTCCAAACTTGTCCAGAATATCGCCGAGAATGCCAGGGTTGACACAATAATTATGCATAGCGTGCAATTCATGCTCTAAATGTAAACTAGAAACAACCTATGCCACTTAAACTTCATTCATTATGTATCCATGTTCCTCAGTGCATACATAACCCATTTACAAATCCACTTGGATACAACCAATCATGTATATCCAAGGAACATCACTTACAAGTCTATATTTGCATAGATATCAAGTTCAAGTGGCATATCTTGTCCCAACTAATGCATCACATAGAAAATATAAACTACATATGCCATATAAACTCTATCCAATTCACGTCTATGTTCTCTGATGTATGCGAAACCCTTTACTAATCCTTTTCTTGTCAAACCAATACATATACATCCAAAGAACATCAGTATACATCAATAACATGTAATCATAGAGCTTAGATGGCATATATTGCTTCATATCGTAGAATCATAGCTTAATCATGCATAAGTTTCGAATATCAATTAACATGGTTTTCTTAATAATCATACATGCATAAATCATCCAAGTATACTCAATAACAAGGAACATATGATTTATATTAAACATATATATGTAAAATCATTCATCTCTTGGTAAATAAGATCATATCATCAAGTTTGGAAAAGACATAACCCCTACCTTATGTTTATAGACCAAAGGAAGGAAGGAAAGTTGTAAACCGAGGCCCCGTTCGGTGAAATTCTCAAGCTCTCGCGTCACCACATTCTTAGACTTAGCAAAACCCCTGAATCAATGATGTATAAACCCAACCCAAGTAGCCACAGCTCACGCTTGAGCTTTTATAGAAGAAAACCAAGGTAGAAAGATGATGAATAGTACCTTAGAGGTGGTTTGGATGATTTCAAGCTTGAATCTTCAATTCAAATGGATAGATGCATAGAAATCTTCCTTTTTCTCTCTCTAGAACCCTCTAGAACTCTCTAAAGGAGTGTGGAAGTGTTTGGGTCGAAGTTGGGGTGAAAAATGATCCAAATATGGCTTTAAAACGTGTTTAAGTCGGTGGAAAAGTTTAATTGGCGGACCGGTATGCCAAATACCGAATACCGGTCCGCAGAGCACAAATTTCTCAAAAATTTAGTGCCAGACCGGTATGCCAAAAACGCTATACCGGTCCGCGCTATAACTTTGGGGCTCTGGTGCACTGTTTTTGTTTTGGTCATAATTGTTTGCTCAAAACTCCGATTAAGGTGATCTTTATGTCCACAGAAAGGTAATTCAAAAGATCTACAACTTTTTAAGAGGAAGTGTTTTCAAATTCTGGATATATATTTTTCAGAAATTCACCAAAGACAGCGCTCTGCCAAAGTGTTACCGAATGACAAGAATTTATCGATAGGCCTACTACGCACACTATTTTGACCAACTAGGAGTGTGAATTGGACTTTGGCCAAAACACAAAAGTTGTATAATGGCACAAATAATATACACTTACCTGAACAGAATCTTGGTCGAATAAGTAACAAAGAAATTACGATAGCTTAAAATTAGCTAAAATTAACGAATCGCGAAGATCCAAATCTTCCTATTTAGTAACCGAAATCGATTCGGACCATCTGAATCACCAAACGATCACTCACATGAGTATAAATAAGCTTAATAAAATTCCATTTAACCCAAATTAAAGTACAAGGGTACTACACTTAAGATCTTTTCAAACTTTTGAAGCTAATACTCTTTTAAAATACTCATCACAAAAGAAAGACAACATTGCTTTCAGAAGATGAATTTTTTTAAAATTCTGATGATAAGGAGGACCTTGATCTTGATGAAGAAGAGATGGCCAAATTTGCTAAAAAATTCAAAAAACTCCTTTGGTTGAGCAAAACTTCAAAAAATTCTTATAAACCGAATAGAAACAAGAATACTGATTGGTCATGAAATCAGAGAAATCAAAGGTCCCAACAGCAGTTGGGAATAGTGGTGCTAAAAGCGATGAATGCTTTGAATGTCATAGGAAAGGTCATCAAGTTTGGGAATGTGAAACAAAATTTAACAAGCTTCGAAAAGCAAATCAATATGATCGTGCCATGCATGCTACACTTAGTGATGATGAGGATGATTTGCAATCCTATAAGGAGAAATAATTTATGTTTTTTGTTGCTAGTTATATGACACACGAGTCTTCAGATTCTAAGGAAGAAGAGAATATCGTCTCTAGCTCATCTCAAAAGTCAGACGATACTTCTAATGAAGAACCTAAAGAAAAGTTGTGTGAAGAATTGATTTAAAGTCAAGAAGAGAGAAATCCATCTTAATAAAAAGATGATTTTTTTTTATGAAAAGATGGAACAAATTCTAAAGTGCGAGGGTTTGATAGGTTAATTGAATGATGAGAAAAATGCACTATTGGTCAAAGTGTCTGAATTTAAAATCACAATGTAGTTTCTCCTTGATTAGAACGAGAAGTTAAAATACAACCCTACCTTTCTAGGGCAATGACAATGATAGCGTTAAACTTAAAGTTACACAACTCGAAAGAGAACTTGATAAGGGTAAATTTGTCAAGGTTGATATTGAGAATAGGTTCCGAGAAACTCACTCACATGCTTACAGGCCCTGTTCGCTTCTCGAATGACAAAAGTCGGTTAGGTTTTGATAAGTTTGCTATTTGTTTGAATTCCAAGGAAAAGGTTTCCAAGAAAAACTTGACTTTTGTCAAGGCAGACACGAAAAATAACTTCATAAAGAGAAAATCCATTAAGCAAATCCAGGCTATTAGAATTTCTAAGTCGGGTTCACATACGCAAGAGGAAGTTCAAGAAGTGATCTCCGTTTAAATCATATAAGCACACACTACCACAACCTCTTTGGTGTGAGTATTTCAATCACAAAGGACCTAGAGAGAATTTTGCTGGTGAGTGAGGAATTCATTTTCGAGGAATTCACTAAAGTTTATCCTTGCTAGACCTAAACCCAAACCAAAGACAAGATCTTCCAGTTTTGAGGATAGGGTTAGGATTCTAGTTTTCGAGTCTACTAGGATTATCAAGCTTAAGGCTTTATGTTTGGCGGTGGTCCTAAATGTAAGCGTTTGTGCAGCAATATGGGTCGTTCCTCGATCTTTTTGAACATTGGGTTCCTTCTTAAGATCAAAACCCCAAGATTTCTTGTCTATAAAATAAGGCAATAAGATTCATTAAAATGTAATTCTTTAATGGGTTATATTGAAGGAAAAAGGGAATAAAAATCTATGAAAGTGGAGTATGTATTGACTATATATTATTTATCCTCGAATTCAGCATTATTTTATTAACATTGGTCAATTTTAAGATGCTTAGTATATATGGATAAAGCTCCAATTTTACTTATTTTCATCAACTTGTGAAGGTTCATAAAATCAAGAACAAAACCAATTCTGGAAATTTCAAAATATAAGGTAGATGCCTAAATTCAATTTGAGAGCTTTACAACTATTAGAAAATCAAATTGCAATAATAAAGTACATAGTAAGAATTCATCAATTTACTGCCACTATAAATCTGTAGAACCTGAATTCGCCAAATTATGCAAATCAATTGAATGGATGAACCATTTCCATCTTTCACCGGTGAGTACCTCAAAATAGAGGAGCAATAAGAAGAAGAGGAGGAAGAAGAAAAGGAAGAAGATGAGGGGTTGTTTTTTATTGGAACGGATTGTTGGGAGTGTCTTTGAAGAAGAAGAAGAAGAAGAAGAAGAAGAAGAAAGAAAGAAAGAAAGAAAGAAAAGAAAAGAAAAAAGGAAAAAGACTTTAATGCCCATAACATATTACATAATATCACATGACACGATTTTCGTAAAAAATTAACAGTGATATTTGACAGAGTGGCCACTTGGTAGTACTTTTTTAAAACTTAATGGGTCGATTGTAACTAAATGAAGTACAGTGGTCATTGGTAAAATTTGCCAATAGTTTAGTGGCCATTGATAGTATTTATTCAAGATTGATCAGCTTCCTGAAAAGTTGGAATTTGACAAAGGGAAGGTGTAAAAAATGAACCAGTTATAAGAAAAAATTTAAAAATTAGAAAAGTGGATAAATCTTGTCGGTCCAAGTGAGAGGTGTGAAAAACAGAAACAAAAAAGAAATAGGGAAAGCAACACCAAGAGTGATAGATGTGCTAAAAGGCAAAGTCCTACGTCTTGGGTGAGTAAGGCTCATGTTTAGGAAATTAAAGAGATTCTAAAGCAAAAATAATAGGCAGGATATTCTCAAAAGATTGATAATTGAAGAAGAAATAAGGGTATCAAAAAACAGAAAGTGATACAGGACCGACACACTATAAAAGAAATTGGGATTTTCTTAAAAATTTATATCCCCATGGTTAAAAGAAGAAGAGTGAAGGTAGAAAAGATGCTGAATCCAAAATTGCACACAACGGTTCGAAATCTTGGAAAATAATTCATGTCCTTCCTAAATACAAAGAAAGGTCTAAATTAGGGTGATATAAATTTCAAACAAGGAAAGCTTGTTCTTACTCAAAAATGATTATCTCTAGCATATATTTTTCACCATGAGATACCAATTGTTCAGTGATGATAAAAGTTTTAAAAAAAGTACCCAACTGATGGAGTCAAACTAATTCCAGAACTGTGACAGAAAGACAGTACGATAGATGCCGACCTCGCTACTCTTGGCAGTTTTAACATCACCTATTCAGGCTGTGCTAGCAAGTGCGAAAGTCTTATCAAGAAGACCTATCACTCTTGGCAATCACTAACATGTCATACCTTCTGAGGATGGTTAGAATTGCCATTTCCTTAAAACTGTCACAAGGAAATATCTCCCGACGTTCAGCCTTAGACTATGTTTGTAATACCCCGTGTTCCATTTTTTAGCTAATCCTTTATTTAAGCCTGGTTAGAGCTTAATCTCCATTAGGGCATGAACTTTTGGATTCGAACCCTTTCTTAGACGAATCTAAAACTTCTAGCATGTCATATTAGGTATATCGAGTTTCTCGAGAACAACCATTTTGTAATTAGGATGGTTTGAATTAAAATCGAGATGTTAATCACATATTTTCACTTTATGTGATTGCTAAATTTTAGCTACATTTGAGATATCGTAACTTCTTCATTTATTATCTGATTAAGTCTCCATTGATGCCTATGTCTAGGTTTTAATGCATTTTACAACTTTTGTGTTTTGATCCGAAAGCCAATTTACGCTCCTAGTTGGTCAAACCAACATGCGAAGTAGGCCGATTAGCAAAATCTGATCGTTCGATAACGTCGTGGTAGAGCACTGTCTTCTATGAATTTATAAAATTTAATTTATCCAGAATTTGTCAAAACATCCACTTGTGAAGTTTTTGATGGAAACTAAGTTCCATAATCGTTTAATATTGCATATAGACCGAACAAATTTTTTTATGTAAAACCCCAGTGCGGAATCGGATTTTACCTTCGAGATTTCTTTGGTTTGATCTCGTCTCAGCACGAATAGGGGTTGGTGGAGACGAATCGAGAACACAGGTTCGTTAGAACCTCAAGATCTTCTATCGTATTCCTTTCGCCGTGTAATCTTGTATCGAGTGTGGGTTGCAGGTATCACCAAGATCTCCTTCTCTACTCTCTACGGTACAAACCCTTAAATTCGTGAGAATTATTGTGTCGAGAGAAGAGGCAAGGCTAGCATATATATAAGGCTACGATAGGGACCCTAAGGAGAAATAACTGTTTGGACTTTCTATGGAAAACTGGAATCCTAATTCGATTAAGAATTGATTCCTTCCATAAATTATAATTCACACCACTAAAGAATTATAATTGCACTCCCGTCCTTATCTCAAAATTATATTTCGAGCTCTGTGTTATTAAATACTTATTATTCTCCCCATGTTAAGATTTCAGATAACCGTCATTTAAAATTAAATTACTGACAATTATATTTAAATGATTTGTTAATCCTTGAGAATACCACTTAACTTATTTGACATGTCGGATTAACATAATCGACCTGCAGGGTTTGACATGATCAAAACTTATAAGCTTCTCAAGGGGTTTTCATCAATCCCTATACCGGGACGTGGATTCCGTCAATATTTAATATTCATCATACATATAGTGTCGCCATCCAATTCACGAAGATTATTGATCCATAAATAAATTTCACTTTTAATGAGTCAAAACAACAAACACTACATATATATGTCTATTAATTATTTCAAGATTAAGAGCATAAGTAATCATAATAACCATGGAATTTTAAATTGTTTTATATAATCAGTATAAAAACAATTAACCCAAACTAGTCATGTTCAATACACACAAAGTGTACTAGTACAACGAGTTAAAACTATACCGTTTCCTGTAGTTAAGTGTACTAGCACAACGAGTTAAAACTGTATCGTTTCCTGTAGTCAAGATAAACTACTAAAACTTGTGCTACAATCCTACCGATGGTTGTCCAATTCCATCTAAGACCGTGAACTAATAAACTTATATTCCACAAGAACCGATGATATGATCCTCTGTGTATAAGTTATACTCTACACACCAAATCATCTACTATATGGAATAAAAGACACACATATGCACAATATTTAAATAAATAATATAATGCAACCATTGTCCATAAAGATTCTCATTAAAATAGCAAAACTGAGTCTATATAACATATCAAAACCAATAATAATAAAATCATGGCTTTTAGTATATCACTCTAACAATCTCCCACTTAGATTCAAAGCCATGCAGCTATGCACCTCACCCCCATTCCCTTCAACATGACTTTCAAAAGTCTTGGCCGGTAAGCTCTTCGTAAAAGGATCAGCTATGTTGTCCCCTGATGCAATCTTAGCCACTATGACATCGCCTCTCTGCACAATTTCTCTAATTAGATGATACTTGCGCTCTATGTGTTTTCCCTTCATGAAGTGTTCAATCCTTTGATTCAAGCTTTAACCCAAGGGCTCCTCCTCCATCTTCATTTTCAACCGTCAATTAAAGCTAGGTGGGATTCTTAGTGTTTCTCATTCTTGAGGTAGGAGCATCATCAAGCCTTCAATTCCGGAATTGAAGCTCCTTGGAGGTGGGAATCTAATACTAAAACTTATTTTCCCAACTTATTCTTGTTTGATTTCATTTATACAACAATTTTATACAAAACCTAGGCTATATCTATTGGTTTTTGGGTATATGATAAAATTAGGTCTTGTTATCGAAATTGATGATTCTAATAACCTGATTATTGTTTAAACAACATAATTCTACCAAAAATTTCTACTAACTGCTTGATTTACACAAAAACCCATTTGGATCCTAATGTTATAAGAGATCAACTTTGATGTGAAGTTAATATTTCCTCTTGAAGGTCCAAGCAATAGAATTTCTTCGTAAGACATTTAATAGATAAATTTTTGGTTGATTACACTAATAACCCCACTTGGACATGGCTTTATACAAATGGTTCTTGCTACACTTATTGATACAAATTGATAGTTGTCCAAGTGGTGGGGATTACCTTATGGAACATTTGTTTTTAAACGAATTATGGGCGTGTTGAGTTGTTTGTACAAGAATTATCTCTTAATTGTATTGTTGATATTATACATGATGATTGGTTATTATACATGATGATTAGAAATACATACAGAATATGGATATATAGTACACGTGGTTCTTAGAGAGGGAACTAGTTGGATTATTTAGAGATTAATAGCTACTGCAAGTTCATGAGTGGTCCCGGGTGTGGTCCTCTAGATGGGCCGTAAGTTGGGACAGAGCGCCCCTGGGTGAAAGACCTGAAACAGTGCACGAAAACTATCGGGAGGCACTTATGCCACATGGATGAAAGGCCACGAAATGCAAACCCAGTAGTACGATTAAATAGACATTAAAGATTACTGAGATTATGACTCGAGATTGACAAGGTGAAATGGGAGTTAGTATAACAATAAAAGTTTCATTTGCCAAGGGTTATACATTACACTAAAATGATGTTTTTTATATAATCACGCTAATTTTATTTTCTAACAGCTGAATATATTTGTATTACTTTGAAAACCTATTCAAAGGATTTCCAACTAATTTTTTTTATTAAATCTATTATATATATAGTTCCCACTGGTTCCGTTTGACTCACTCCTATTATTTTTCTATTTAAGTGCATTTGCAGGTACATCGAGAGAGGGGTGAGGAAGGATGCTACTTCTTAGGTTGCCTCGCCACCTTAAGCTATCTTAAGGTCCTTCACACGGAAGGACCACTGTCTTAGTGATTTGTTTATTCTGTAGTTTTGTCATGTATTATGTTTTCACTAGCACTCAAGTGTGTATGAAGTGAATTGTGGACTTGTGTCTAGGAACCATTGGGGGTTCGTTACTATGATTATATTACTCTCTCAAACTGGATATCATTGTATGTAGTGAATGTTTTATTAATCTTTGTATTATTCTTGGATTTTATTACTCTTTTACCCGCCGTCAACGTACCGTTCTGTGATTAACTGGGTCCCAGAGGATGGATCCTCTTAACAGGATTCAGGGCGGCACAATGTTAGCAAGATGAAGTCTTATCTAGAAGACCGCTCACTCTTGGTAGTCTCTAACATAACCCCTTTAGGCTGTGTCAGCAAGTATGAAGTCTGATCACGAAGACCTCTTGCTCTTGGTTGTCACTAGCATACTATACCTTTCATTCCCTACTAGATATATCTCACGGGAATTTCAAGTCAACCCAAATTGTTTCAGTAAGATGAAGCCCTATTATGAGGAACACTCAGTCTTGGCAATCTTAACCCAACCTTTTAGGCTGTGCCAGCAAATACGAAATCTTATCACGAAAACCTCTCACTCTTGGCAGTCACTAACATTTCATACCTTTTGAGGGTGATGAGTAGTCATTTCTTAGAAACCCATCCTTCTTTTTCAAAAGGAATTCTTCGAACTTGTGACCATGCTTCAACTCGATCCTCCATAATTCATTGAAGAAATTTCCCTGCTGATGATTCAAATGGAAATCGTACTTATCCACTCCAATGAAGTCTACATGCTTTATTTCATCAACCTTTGGCTCTAGTTCTTTGGCTTGAAGCTCTTTTCTTCCCTTTATAATTATCTTCCTCGTTTCCATGGCTGCCTTTGAAAACCCTTGCTCTTCTCTGCAAATAATCTGCATATTCCTTTCATTTTCTAAGACTGCCATGCTACTCAATCCCCCCAATAACACCAACTTACATACAGCCCTCAAAACAAAACAACCGTACACAATCTTATTCGTGCCAAAATTGCACTTTTTGAGGTTAACGATTGGCTCTATGAAATGCAATAACTTATGTTTATTTAAGCTAATGGATAAGGAACAGTTTAAACTATTGGTACAAGACAATTCATCACTCACATGATCAATCCCCTTAGCATATATAGTTATTCTCAATAACAGATTCACAAGAAGTTTCTTTATACTCATAAAAGCATCAAAAGCATTAGCCAAAACAAAATACGTAGTTACCCATTCAAATAACCCATGCTTCATTTTAAATTCAAATAATTTCTTCGAAAAAGAACTTACCAACTCCAACTTAGAAAACCCACTAAAACCTTTCCTTAAAACCTGCTTGCCATGTTCCAACTCCACTTGCCCTTGTCTAGCTTTGATGAATAATTTCATGCAATGAAGACAAAATAGAAATATGCAAATCTAGGTTAAGATTATTTAAAAATACTTTATCCAATTCACTCTCTATTGCACAACCACTATTTTGTCTTCTTCAAAACCACCCTCAATGGACACTACTTAATTTTCTTTTTCTCTCTCTTTTACCTCAGTCTCTCTTAAATTCTCACTCAACATTTTTTCTTTTCTCTCATCATCTTTCTTTTCCTCACTAGCATCACTACTTGCTTTCTTTTCCACTCCTTTACCACTATTTTCTAGCTTTTGCTCACTCTCTCTTCTTTGCTTACTCTCTCTTTGCAATCTCACTTGATCTCCATGATAAACGCTTAATATTGATTTAGTCATTTTTGGAGTTGTTTGACGCGTTTATTTCTCTAAAACTACTCGGTTTGCCAACATTTCGCGAGTCTCGTAGTTTTGTAAACAATGTTGGAAAGACACATTTTGTGTTTATTTTGGTGTCTTTAGTTCAAGAAATTTGTATTTAATACATTGGAATTTTCATGGAAAAGAGTAAGAAAGAAAGTCTCCATTTTTTAAAGAAAGAAAGTAGTGTCCATGTGATTAAAGAGCCAAGATGTGGATTCTCCACCAAAAATAAAAAAAAAGCATTGTTTATTTTTGGCTCCAACACAACTCTCCTATTTATAGCCTGTTGCTTTGAAGAGGGGATCTGCTTATTTTTACTTCTCATTTCTCAATTTATAGAGAGCTTGTAATAGTTTTATTTTCTAGAGAGAGAAATAGTTCACTTTTATAATTCTTGTCTCTATATGAGTAAATTTCTGCTAAAGCTAAAAGATGAAGTTTGCATGCATTAATTATGTAAGTTCAATTCTCATTCCATTGAATTGTTAAATACATTTTGAATCCTTCACTTCTCCATTTTTTCAACCATATAAGCTAAAGATAATTTGCATATGATGATTTGACTTTGTATCCTTGTATACATAGTACTTAATGAGAAAATGATACCTTGTGTATTTCAATGCTTCTTTCTTTGAAAATACTTTTCATTGAAATTGTCTTTGAATATTCATAGAACCCATAAATTTGAGATTTTAATCTTTAAATACTTTAATGATATGTTGAGTGCTTCCGATGCCATCATCTTCTTAGGCCAAAGAAGATCTTTTAAATTTATGTCCAACTTATTAATCATTTTAAGGATTCAATTTGTATTTATCAAATAAGATTCCGGTTTGACCTCCACCTAGATTTTTAGGTTAATTTTGAAAACGATTCGGGGAAACTTTTATTATAAATTTATGCCTTTTCTTTTTGTGTAGAAAAGGTGGGTTGCACTTGCTTCAACCCTTTGTCACAAGATAAAAATGAGAGATAACTGTGTTGAAGCTTATACCCTTTCTTTATATGAATTAGGGTTGCTTTTGCTCCACACCCTTCTTAGAAATGGATAAAATATTCAACACTAGTTGCATGAGAACTTTTAGATTGATTTTACTAACTTTGCAAAACAAATAATTCTATAATTCCTTAGCCTTTTCTCAAATTACATCATTTTAATTTTTATTGCAAGACTTTAAAATCAACAACTAAAATCAACCAATTAAATTCTCTTAACAAAACCTTGTGTAAAACATCATCTTTTCGACTATCCTTGGGTTCGAACTTGGATTACCAAGTATTATAACTTGACAACTGATTGGGTAAACGAAATATTTTCCTCTTAGCTTGATTTGGTGGCAAAAGAACAAGAGTAATGTTTCGTTCATTCATTCAAAAAGAGTATTTTGTTTTAGATGCCATCATACTTTACTTGCCTGTTGAACTGCCATGATTGGCTTAACACCATATGACTGGGATGCATTCAAACCACATCATATAAAACATCATCCTCGTACTTCCCAATGATAAAAGAAATTGCGAGAACCCGCGCTTCCGATGCCGGCCCCCTTAGCGGCGATTCCCCCGGTTTTTCGGTTAATTTGGAAAACGATTCGTTTTATTATAGAGAAAAGGTGACAAATTGTAAAAGGAATTAGATTCTCTAGTTTGTTTTACTAAATAAATGAAAGTCTGTGTAAAAGAGGAACATTTATGGATTAAACGACCTCTTAAACACAATTAATTCGAAACTTTGATTTGAAGGTTTAGGGATTAAGTTACGAATTGGGAAGGTGTTAGGCACCCAATTCGCCCTTTTAGTCTCTAAGTAGAATATGCATGGAATCATAATTGAAAATTCACGTGTTAATTGATGTAATTGTAAATCAGCCCATAATTTTAGAAAAACGGGATTTTGGGGTGGAGATGGAAAGCATGTACTTCGTAATTCGTGTGATGCCCTGAATCCTGTTCTTAGATTTTTACCTCCGGGACTCGGTTAATCACATATGCTGTGAGGGACGGAGGGTTTGAATATTCAAAATCACAACTTTTAAAAACTTTTCTTCAATAATGTTTGATTCATACAAGATCCCGTTTTAGAAAATTTCGGCATGTGGAGTTCGTTTATGTAACAAAGCAACCTATAAAATTTAAAACCATTTTCATAGATCTACAAATTTTCTTAAGGAAGTTTCCTCAAATTATGGCTAGATAATTCCCAGAAATCTGTCAAAGACAACAGTCTGCCATTATGTTATCGAACGATTATATTTCAACGATCAATTTACTTCACACATTATTTCGACCAACGAGGAACATGAATTGACTTTCAGTCAAAACACGAAAGTTGTAGAATGGCTCAAGACTTAGAAATAGTCACAAACGAGGACTTGATCGGATAAGAAATGGAGAAGTTACTATCTCAAAGTTAGCGAAAATTAAGAAATTGGGTAAAGTGAAAACACGCGATTCATATCTCAACTTCAATTCGAACTACTCGAATTACGAAACGATTATTCCGCAAACTCGATATGCTGAATATGACATGTATAATTTGCATAGCATGGTTTTCATATGATTGCATTAAACGACTTACCTGTTTTTATATAAAGATGCACTTGCCCTCATATATTAATTATATTTTCTATACAAACTTCTATAGTTCCCACTGAGCCCAAATATGGCTCATTCCCTCTTTCTAAACAATTTTGCAGGTCCATACTCGAGGGTGGCACGCGTTGTATGTTTATAAAAGCTCTGATGACCTCGAACCACTTTGTAGTCCTTTAACTTAAGGACCTTTCCCTAGAGGCTTTTATATTATATAATAAGACACTAGTATTGTATATAAACTTGTGTTTATTGAAAAGGATTTGGAATTGATCGTATTTAAAGTAATCTCATATGTATTTTTATTAAGAACTTTGTATTTTAAAGTGTCTTTCGTAAGACGGATAAATTTTATAAACTCCACATATTTTCTGATTTCAATTTGTTTCAAATTTACACCCGATCGCGTACCAATGGGTCCCGGAGGTGAAAACCTAACGGGATGGGCGTCATAACAATTTTCTTGCAAGGGTGAAAAATGTAATATCAGATAAACAATCTACACACAATACAAATATATTACATGAGTTAAAAGTATATCTACAAGATATACTACTAAAACTTATGTACAATTCTACCGGAATTCCAAAAGATAATAAACTTATATTTCATAAGCATATGCTTTTGTGTGTAAGATAAACTCTAACACCAAATATTTAAATAAATGCAATGCACAATATTTAAATAAATAATATAATTCAACATTTGCCCATAAAGATTCTCATTAAAATAGCAAAATCGAGTTTATAATATATCCAAACCAACAAGAAAATTATGACTTTTAGTATATCACTCTAACAATAGGCTTTAACTCAATTAGGATCAGTTTCAAATTCCTTCAAGGGATAATCTGATTGCAGAATGTTAACCCCATTTGTATTGGCCATTAAAAAAAATTTGATAAAATTTTCGCTCTAATCTTTGACTAGATTAAAAAAAAAAACAAAAAAACTAATTTGGTGAAGCAAAGGTATTTCATAGAAAAGCAAAATAATGTTTCAAAACAATATAGTGAACAATTCTTAGACATTGTTGGATGAACTATATTACTTCTTTTTAAAGAAAAAAGAAAGAAAGAAAGGAAAAAACTCTCCCTCTCATGTTTCATCAAGTTAATTTTTAAGTGCAACGCCTACACATTGCTCTTGTTCCCAGCATATTGCCTGCCCTTTTTTATCACTCTCGAGTAACGCAGCCCACAAGCATTGCACAATGTCTGAAATCATTGCACACAGAATCAAAATATTAAGTAATTATGCCAAACAAATCAAATAACAATATTAAATACTACATACATAATAGCAAAAAATGAAAAAATGAGTCTAATATTACAAACAATGCGAGATAGTTGGTAATAGACATTATAATGCGGGTCTAATATGATTGTCACTTCTTTTTAAATTCGCAATTGTCGTAAAAATCCATCATAAAATGTCACCACCAGTGTTTTGGAGTTTGATCGATTATAGAACAAGTAGATTGCTAATAATCATGCTCTTACGTAATATTAGATGTCTTATTCATGGCTTATTGCACCGTCGTATTACATGACTAGATAATGTGTGATGGTCGCATAGGTAAAAAGTAGTTCAAATTTATTAATGCACTTATGATACGATACGACGACCTTCATTCTCATTGATGAGTGCGCGCGCTAAAACCACTAAATATTTGCATAAGACACCATGACTCGAGATCGTTAAAAGCTACAAATAAGGGGGAAACTAGGGTTGGGCAGAATAGACTTGCTTCGTCCATTTAAAAGAAGTATATTATTACAGCCTATACATAAATAAATAAATAAGAAATTAATCCATCCCATAGTACTTCCACCTGTGCCTTTGTTTAATTTTGGGTCCACCCTTTTTGACCACAAGTGCAAATTATTTTATTATTGTGTTTATTTTTTATAGTTCTTCCTGATATACATTACGACGGTAAAATAACAAGTCACAGTTTCCCCACTTGCATTTTAATCATATTGTTAAAGCATACACGTACAACAGTTATAGTGGTAAGATAAGTATGAAAAATTTAGAATAATATGTACACGCAAAAATCCGCTCTCCTAAAACAAAACATTGTTTCTTAAGATAATTGTATGATAAAGTTAGATTCCACTAGCTAAGTTTGCTCACATGCGGATATACGTTCAATAATTATTGTTAGATATAAATATTTGATATAAAAACTGACACATTTTATATATAATACATTATGTATAATATAAACTTGACTCACTTTCTATATATATAGACAAATCAGTTTCAGCTCCCACGTTTCTTGTTTTCTTAACTATTTTTAGACTTTCAAAGTAAATATATAGGTTGAATATATTTTGTCTTAATAAACACTATATATCATACTATTGTAGATGTTTTTAGTCTTACAAATTATAGCAGTGATGATATATCAAGGGATTTCTTAAAAAAACCCACATAATCCGTCTTCTCACTCTAGTAAGAGAATACTTTCTTCTCACCCCACTTATTTTTTAAAAAAACTTTCAATTTACCCCAATGGTAGGGCGAGTTTACTGAACGCACTATTGGGACATTAATTTCGTCATCACTAAAACTAAAACATGAAAATCTTTATATAAATCCATAAAATTATTTTTTATAGAAAACATTCAACCTACTTAATCTTTTTTATACACGCCAACGACATATCACTTATTTTTTAGAAGTCAAATAATAAATTTATTTTTTTGTTGCACATCTACAAAATTTAATATTGACCCTAAAAAATTCCAAATTAAAAATTGGGTCAAGCCCAATAAGTGACAATTTCAAAGATAGTAAAGTGTAAATTTAAAAAATAAAAATAGCAACAACAATAGTTTTAGACTTTTAGGCGACCAACTATTTAAAATAAAACACCTGATCAAAGTAAAAATTAATTAGTTAACACAAGATAGTTATCCCGGTCGTTTCCACTAACTAATAATAAAATAATTTTTATAAAAATAAATCATTTATTAAAATATTTTGGAACTAGAGTTGTAGAATTATTTATTGGAAAGAATGGACTTTTTTAATTTAAAAAAATTTAAATGGGCAAGAAGATAAATTAGTGACAATTTTTTCAAGTACAGAAAATGGGGTGAAAAAAAAGAATCTTACGCAATTTTTTAGGTTAATATTAACATAATATTGACTTTTGGTGGGGTGAGAAGATGGATTATGTGGGTGTATTTAAGAACACCCTATATCAAGGAGGGGAAAAATATATATATTATAATATTAACGTAGTAGAGAAAGAAAATTACTTTTGGACCATCAGGTCCTTTTCTCTTTGATGGTGTCTTCATTGCTCCACACCGATCACAGCTCCACTTCTTGGCATCTTCATTCACTTGGTGATCACTTTGTGTTTTGCGATTCTCAATAGCCTTTAAGAAAAGGCCGCAATTAGTATCACACTCATACTTTTAATATTTACTAAGAGTTAGGATTATTACGATATTGAAATTAGCAGTTAGTTATCCTTAATTTAATTAGACGTAACTCAGTAATTAATACTATTGTTCTATGACAAAAATATAATTTTTATTAAGAGTTAGGATTATTACGATATTGAAATTAGTAGTTAGTCATTTTTAATTTAATTGGAGCATTGACACATAAGTACACTCCAAGATAAATATTGTCCACAAATTCTTACCCAGCTAAAAAATGACCACTAACTCATATTTTGAACTCTTAGCCAAAATTATCCTCTCCCTCCCATTATTAGATCTCCACTTTCTCTCTTTTTACTTCACTTTCTCTCTTAGATCTACTTTATCTCTCTAAAATCTCTCATCTCTTCCCATTACAAGATCTACACTTTCTCTCTCCTCCACTTACTCTCTTAGACCCATTTTCTCTCTCTAAAACCTCTCATCTCTTCTCATTACGAGATCTCCACTTTTTATCTCTCATTCATGGCACAAAACGAACTCCCGACAATCAAAATTGAAGTTAAAAGATTCGAAAATCACAAAAAATGTGAAGATTCGAATCGAAAATCACCAAAGCAACGAATCAAACCGAGATAAAGGTGAAGTTCGATTTTTCTTCATCTACACTCTGTAGTTAGATAACTGAAAATTATCGCCCAGTAATTCGCAAAACTACCAATATAAAACTACTCAATGCCAAAAGAAAATAACAATAAAACATCCATTCTTCTTCATCTTCACTCTGTTGTTGGATTACTAGGGGTAGTAATCAGAATTACTGGGGGCAGTAATCTCCGGATTACTTAAAAAAAATAAAAGTAGAGCATCAATTTTTCTTCATCTTCGCTCTGTTTTTGGATTACTAGGGGTAGTAATCCCAGGATTACTCAAAAAAAATAAAAGTAGAACATCCATTCTTTTTCATCTTCACTATATTGTTGGATTACTGGGGGCATTAATCCCCGGATTACTCAAAAAAAATTAAAAGTAGAATATCTATTCTTTTTCATCATCGCTCTGTTGTTGGATTACTGAGAGCAGTGATCCGGATTACAATAAAAAGTAAAAAATAATGAAAAAGATGATATAAAAAAATCAAATTGAGATAAAGATGAAACTCGATTATCATCCATCTCACAAATCAAAATATTCACAATGGAGATGATGCACTAGACATCATCTCTCTTAGATCCACTTTCTCTCTCTAAAACCCCTCTCCTTTCCCATTACCAAATCTCCTCTTTATCTCTCTCCTTCACTTACTCTCTCTTCTCCACCACTAGCACCAACGCAAGAAAAATCAACGTCAATCACGGCGATGGAGAATGGAGATGAGGAATGAAAATTTGTAAAAATTAATGGAGATGATAATCATGAACGACACCCTCTATCTTGCTCGTATTTCAAAATCTGCTGCAAATCAAAAATTTCTCAGTCCTGCTAAGCAAGAATGGAAATTCAAATTAAGATCCATTTTACCTGTGTTTAAATAGGAGGGTAAAATCGAAATGGTATTTTGAAATTGTATTATGAGTTAATGGGTAAAGGTTGGCTGGAAAGTGTCTTTATGGGTCATTTTCCCTAATTTAATTAGACGTGACTCAATAATTAATACTATTGTTCTATGACAAAAATATAATTTTTATTAAGAGTTAGGATTATTACGATATTGAAATTAGTGGTTAGTCATCCTTAGTTTAATTAGATGTAACTCAGTAATTAATACTATTGTTCTATGACAAAAATATATTTTTTATTAAGAGTTAGGATTATTATTACGATATTGAAATTAGTATTTAGCCATCCTTAATTTAATTAGACGTAATTTAGTAATTAATACTATTGTTCTATGACAAAAATGCCCCAATGGGCAATAAATAAGGTAATTTTTATAACCATATGATTGAAAATATATAAAACAAAAATATTTAAATAATTAAAAATATATTACAAATATATTTAAATATTTGAAATTTTATACAATTGATATATAATTGGAAATGTAATTTTGAAAGTTAATTAAATATAAAATTGAATAAATAATTATAAAAATATAATTGAAAATATAAATATATGATATATTTAAATAATTATAAAGATGAATATCTAACATATATATTTGAAAAAATATATATAATTGAAAATATATAATAGATCGATATATTAAATAATTATTAAAAAGCATATATAAATATAGGGGCTTTTATTTTAAAGGATAATTGCCTTAGTCTCTTTCTAACGAATGACACACTTTTTTGGGATTAGTTTGAAGGACAAATTTAGTTTGTAGGAACAAAATCTAATTTCATTTATGGGCGTTGTACACTATTTACCTCTTACCCCCCCCCCCCCCCCCCCCCAATTTCTGTCACAAACACCACCATCTAAAATTTAACTTAAAACATATTTTAACACCATCTTATTTGTCACAAACACTCCCTTCCATTACCTGATGTTAGGTGAGTGCTTAGCAACACACTCTCCTCATGTGAGTCGAGTTTATGTAAGTGCACTCACCTCTCATTAAGCAAGCCTTATTTGGAAAACACTCCAGTCATCCATTGCCTGATGTTAGGCGAGTCATTATAAACAAACTCTCCTCAAATGGGGCGAGTGTGTGCATCTGCACTCACCTCTCATTAGGCAAGTCTTAGGGGGTGTTAGTGATTAAAAATTTACTTTTGGGGGTGTTTGTGACAAAAGTGGTGGGTGTAAATAACATCGCCCTTATTTATTATCTTTAAAACATGATTTGTTTTCTAAAAGTACCCTTATTAAAGATAAATAATAACTAAATAAATTAAAATACATAAATTAATGAAAATAAAATTCAAACCAGTAAAATGAAAGTTAAAAAATTCAAAATTCAAATAAAGTAAGTTATCGTAATATAATCAAACAATACAGCTAACTTGATAAGAGTTTTGAAACATACCAGTTATGATGTCCTCATGTAACCAACTAACGGATACACAGCCATCTCTTTTATAAGTATGATTTCCAACTAATCAATATAGATAAATATATTGTCTTACTGGAAAGACTAAAACAAGATCAACAAAAAGGCCTCGCAAAAGAAAATGGCCATGGATGCAAATAACTAACAAGAATATATTTAACAACGAATATGACTACGCTAACAACAAACAATCTTTACGACAATTGTATGTTATTGCTTGATTGGGTGTATAAATGGTTTAAATATATACATATGTTGCTACCTTAATAATTTATAAAGAAGAGGGTTTGTACATATGGTTCAATTAGGAGGACTAACTCAAATCTAAACAAACAAACAAAAAGGAAGCTTAGTTTACAAAACCAATGCTTAAACTTTGGTTTGATGGGTAGAGTTAGCTTAATAATGCAAACATTACATTAACTATCTATGGCCAATATTCATGTTACTGTTTTTTGTAATAGTAAACCCTTAAAGCATCAAAATCTAAAACTAAAAAACAAATAAACAAAATAAGAAAAGGTGCTTTGGGAGTACTAATTGCCTTGTTTAGGTTTTGCAAGATGGGAAGAAATAAGCAAGCAAGTCAGGAAAACATTAAGCAACGAGTAAAGGAAAGAACATATCAGGACATATTAAAACACAGAAGACTACACAATCAGATTACTACGACAAAAAAAGAAAGAGAAAGTATAAGGTGAAAACTTTTACCATGGAATGATTGAAATGAAAGTAATGAAATGTCTATATACCAATGCATCTACACTTGACTATGACAAATAGGATAATAGATGGTCATGAATAGCACATTGTCATTAAAATAAACTAAATAGAAAAATAATTTGATCGATAAGAGATGGAAAAAAACACAAAGCTAAAAGAGGGGGAGCTACGGCTAAGGTTAATGTTATGAGGGATATCATGTTTGACAAACATGGGAAGAGATGATATGTGAGAATTCAAAAAATGGGCTTAGTGAGACTATTGAGAATTGCTAGGTGGGCTTCATTAAAGCAGGCCAATACGGTTTACAAATAATATCTGTAATAATTAAAATCGGGCCCACAAACTAAAAAAAACTTAAAAAAAAACCTTTTTATCCTGAGAAAGAGAGCTTAAACCTGAAACCAAAATCCAAAATTAAAGTAAGATAAGTATAAATCATCACTCATTAATTAACTAAAATAGAGCAAATTAAAATAACCATTAACAGAAAAATAGATATATGAAAGAAAAACGAGAGGGAAAGTGGGGTAGCAGTTGTGAAAGGAAAAAGAAGAGAGAAGGTGAAGGTTTATGTTTGGATAAAGAATAGAGAAGGTTAATATTTTATTTTATTTTATTTTTTTGGGTAAAACAAAGGAAATGGAACAAACAACCAAAGGAAAAAACAAAAGAAACATTGCAATAGAGTCTAGCGCAACAGCAAAAGAAACAGAGAGCAACATACTTATGTTTTATTTGATTTTGGTGAATACACAAACTTTTTTCTCTTTTTTTAATCAATAAACCATAATATGCCTAATAGATTTTTTGGAATGTTGGGATAATATGTTTAAAAGTGATCAATGTCAAACATAATAATGGATGAACACATATCAAGCAATTATAATATGTCTGAAAGTGAGCAAAGTCAAACAAATTGAAAGATGAACAAACATCAAGAGATTATAACATGTCTGAATGATTTTAGGAGGTGTTGTAATAAAATATATGAATAATCATAGTAAAAACATTCTAAAAATAAGGCCAACTATAATATGTCTAATAGTAAACTGAAAAGTTGCAGCTTAATATGTCTCCCAGAAATTTAATTAGAATAACGTAACTTAATACGTCTGATTGCTATTATGGAAGAATTGTATCTCAGACATATTTGTAGCTTCATTCTCATATTATGTCTGGCTAGTTTGAGAAATTTATATTCTTTGACTTTTTTTGAATAATTTGTATGTTATCTTCTTATTTGAATTTCTTGTGATATATGTTTGACTTGGTTTGAATTTATTTTCATTGATTTAAAAGTATATTTATTTTCTGATATATATCTTTAAGAATAACAGTATTGGAATTCAACTTAACTAATTGAAATAATATAATAATTAATATTTTGTATTTAATTTAAAAAGATTGTCTTTCATTACGAAAGTTGTCCTTTAAACTATGTCACTAAAAAGATGGTGTTTTATTTTAAGGACAAACCCATACATGTCCTTTATAATTATTTTCTAATAAATATATAATGTGTAAAATTAATTAATTTAACAAAACAGCAATTGTAGTTTTCTTATTACAACAAAAATTCAAAATCATTAAATCAAACAAACCCTAAAACTTTCTAAAAAAGACTTCAAGGGCACAATTGTTTTTTTACCATAATATTCCAGCTTGCCATTAATTAAATAAAATCAATTTATAGTCAAAATATCAAACTAGGAATGTGTCTCTAATTTTCAATCATGTGATCCCAACCCCTAATATATTTTAAGAATAGGAGTAAAATCCTAATTTACATGGAAAAAAACTGAGATAAAGTAGTGAGCCAACAAATATGGAGTGATACTTTGCTCTTTTCCCATCTAAGCAAATTAAATAAATGAAAATTACTCCTTTCATCATAAGTTTCACAAATTTGAAAGAAAACATTGACTTTGACATAATCATTGTGAAAATAAAGGTTATTTGCTATTATGACATTTTGATACATTAATCATATGATTGAAGGATGAAATGTGACTTAAACTCCGTTTAGGTGATAAGATGAAAAATAAGTTGAGAGATGTGGTGAGATATTCGTTATCTCATACTCATTTTTATGAGTATATGTTGTCCGTTCTCCTTTATATTTTGTGCAAAAGAATTCTTCTCTACCACCCAGAGAAAACAATTTCATGGCATGAATCAAAAAGTAAGAGTTAATCTCACCACATCTCTCAACTTCTCACGGAAATACATTGTTTTTCCTATTATTTTCCATCTTGGGCTCCGTTTGATAACAATGAATTTTTCTTAGAAATTGAAAAATAAATTAAAAGATGTGGTAAGATGTCCTCTTACATTTTTGCTTTTTCTATGGAAAGAAACTTCTTTGTGTGGTGGTGAAAAAAAATCCACAAAAATTAAATGAGGATAAAAAACATCTACTCATAAAAATTAGTATGAGATGGAAAGTCTCTATCATCACATTTCTCATTATTATTATTATTATTATTAATTTATTTTTTATATTTTTTATTATCATATGAACCTGTAATTTAAGGTAAAGAAAGTAAACTACTCGGATTAACAAGGCAAAAAGAAATAAAAATCTATTGATGCTTGAATGGTTAATACTTAATAATGGTCTACGAAAGGAAGAAAGACATTTACTTTAAAATTTTGGGAAAATAATGTTTTGTTATAAAAGTAAATAATGGTGTATAATATGTTTGGTATAAAGTAATTACCTATTTTTCAAATATGATAATAAAAACAATATTAAAAATTCTAGTTACAATTAAAACTAATTACAAAGAATTTCATTGGTTTTCCTAAAATAAATTTAATAGTATTTACATGTATTAATTAGTGTAATAACCATGAAACATTTACATGTAAATAACACAGAGTTACATATTTATATTATTAATATTGTGGATTATTGGATTAGAAAACTGACAATTCATTTTTGAATAATTGAATTAGTATAGATCAAAATATAATCTACTAAAAGGCCTAATGATAAACTTTATGAGGAAGTTGTAAATAAATTATTATTTATAACAATCGTAAACTTGCTATCACCTTAAGAGCGTGTCCAATAATCATTCTTTTTTTTTTTATAGCATAAATGAAAACAAAAACAAAAAATTATTAGGGTATGTTTTATAACAATATGGAAAAAGAAAATAAAAAACAATTGATTTTTGTAAAAAGTTGAAAAATAAGTTGAGATATGTGACGAAATATCTTCTTACTTTGTGGCTTTTTACAGTGACCTCCTTTGCTATTATATTTTTATGTAAGGTGTTAATATTGTTGATGAACATAATAAAAAAAATTAAAAATTGAACAATATCTCAAATTTTAGAGAAAAATTGCCATTTAGTACTTTTTCCAATTGGAGACAAACAAATGAAATTTTTCGTTGTGACCAATAATACTTATTATTCCAACATAAAAACTTTTAAGTTTAATAAATTAGTCCTATAAATTTTGTTAGAACTAACGTGCCCATCTAAACAAGTAAAAATATTATAAAAACATGATTACGTTAATTAAATTTATTTTTTAAGAAAATATTTTTCTTTAGGAAGTGAACTAAATATTTTCAGAAAATAATAAAAAAATAATCTAACATTTTGTTTTAAATAATTTCAGAATTTGATATTCTAGAAAACCAGAAATAATATTATATAAGTGATTAATTATAAAATATGTATTAAAACTCGTAACTATTATAATATGACGCATCTTACAAAAAATTTATTAAATCTTTATTTATTTAGTCATGAAAAGTTATAAAGTAAAATGGAACAAATGAGAAAATATTTTCAATACAATGATCACAACGACACATGTTATCATTTATGTAATCAGATTGCATGAAAGTGTGCATTTATCTCTCCTCAATTATATGAGTCATTGATTTCTTGCAATCTGATTAGAAATCTAATTAGGAAATTATATAAATAACATCAAAATGATTTACATTTCTAATTAGGAAACCCAATAAAATTATAAAATATATTTTTATAAATCTATAAGGAACTAATTTTCATAATTAACTAAATTTTAGTTAATTCAAAAGCAAATAGCATTTATGTATTACAAACTTATTTATAGTTATAATTAGGAAAGTCATTAAGTTATTTTTGGATCTTCATCATTTTTTATTTTTTTGGCTTATCACATCCGTCAATTCTCTAAACATAAATATTAATTTTAATTTGAAGATTACCAAGAACAAGTTTTAATTATACTATATGGCACACTCAATTATTAATGTGAAAAATTCTCGAGAATATAAATATGTTTGACGAATACTAGATTTTTTTGCACAAGCATCTGAATATAAGAAATTAAAAAAAAATTCAAAAATGAATAAGTAGCGCCGTGCTTAAAAACCATATAAGCGAGGTTTGAATTATGTTGTTTACACTTAAATGAAAACCTTTTTTGTGATATAAAGGCTTGCAAGGGCAATGTTGGGAAACCTAAAACGGCTTCAAGGCCACCAAATGACTTATGGCTTTATTTAATATATTTTATGGTTAATACAATCGAACGTCTTTAGACATGAAGGTCATCGGCTTGAATCTTGTTTCAAATATTAATTTTTATATTTGAATCAACAAAAATTAATTTTGTGATTTCAACGAATAAGTAACCAGTGTCATCCCCATCACACTTGATATAATAAATAGATAGATTCGTATTTTTATTTTGTATATAAGACTATGGTAACAAGAATACAGAAATATACCTGGTTGTGAGGACTAACAAATTTTTTGTTAGAAAAGTTATGAGATGTATCATCTTGAGAAGTGTTTTGGCCGCTAGGGTTTTGTTTGCTATGGTAGGGTTGTCCCAACCTTAGCGTAAGGTCAATTTTCACAAGTGAATTTTCTGAGGATAATTTCTCTAGTTGTGACATAACAAAGTGAATATCCATCTCCTTCGCTCGTTGAGAAGAATGACCAATTCTCGTCTGGATGGAAAACAAACAACACTTACGACATGAAATTAAAACAATGAAAAAAAATATAACAAACTAAATTGTGTAATAAATAGAACAATATCTATCTGCCTTTTTAAAATTTTTCCTTTTTTAACTATTAAAACTCGATTTACCCCTATTTTCATGATTCTTTGATTATTCTTGTTACGTGGGGACTATTTCGAAGGACTAAGTAAAAGTAAAATTCCTTTGGAGATGCAACATATGGGAAGGAAAATGTCTAAGAATTACCAAAAACACTAGTTTTGACATCAAAAGGGGGGGGGGAGGGGAAGCCAATAAAATTAAAGAAAAAAAAAACAAAGCGCTAATTTAGATCACAGGGTATAATTTTTATGCATGCGTTGCATTGAAATGATAATTGTTCTATTTAAATAGACTGATTTGATCTAAGATGATACAGATTTTTTACCAAAGAACAACAAAACTAGATCAATTAATTTTTGAAAATTACTTCATTCAATACGGAGGCTATAAAGATCTCACAACAAAATTTGAGCATTGGCACAATGGTTGATCGACTTTAATAGAAATCATCAAATTAACTACACGTAAAGACATGTGCTCGATTCGCCAGGAAAAATGAGAGAGAGAGAGAGAGAGAGTAAATTAAAAAGTACAAAGGTAAATGTTTGAAAGAATATCGCACAAAACACACACGATGCTGCACGCGTGCACACATATACACATACATATGTTAAAAGAGTACATTAAAAAAGTATGAAGGTAAAGTTTTCAAATGCCGGTGCATACACATATACACTCAGATATATATATATATATATACATATCTATAGGGGGAGAGAGAGAGAGAGAGAGAGAGACTTACTACAAGGATATGCAAGCAAACTAGTGACCACCAATATCTAGCTCAAGACAGAGAAGGTTTTATATGCGGAAAAGGGAGTGAAATAACCAAAATGACAAGTCATTCCACCAACCTTCCTTAAATGACGTGATTATTTAATTTGATCCATGATTTCAGAAAATGGGAAATGAGTTAAGAAGTTCTTATTTAAAAAATGTTGAGTGAGTGAATAGGTTTTGATCCCTCGTCACAAATTTTTAAAATTTGGGATCCACCACCACAAGAACTAAAGGGCACTATGATGTCCCGTACTCCGTTAGGAGGCTAAACACCATCAAAATTGGTTAACCAAGGATGCCGTGCGCCGAGGGTGGTTAATTATGAAAATTCACCTAATTGATTTAGCATGTATTGAAAGAGATATGTCCTAGGACTATTCATAGATTATGATTTGTACTTGGATATTTTATGTTTATTGTTGTTAATAAAGTTTATTTCGTTTTACTTTATGTTCTCTAATAAATAATATATATTAATACTAGTTCATCAAGTACGTGACTTGATTGTAGGATACTGGTAATGTTATAATAATATTATTTTGATGTCCCTAATCATGTGTCAATAATCTAGGATCACATTGATATAATGATTGGAGTATGAGTCAGCTGATGACTATGTTCCACAAGTCATAGATATGGAGATATCAAGCTGAACACACTGATACTTGTTAGGGAACAAAGTATTGGACCGACCCGCTTTGGGGACACTGCGAGGAGTGTTACATAATGTCATCAATGATGTTCCCCATTTGTGATATCGTATTATCTTCAGACCTGAGATCGTCATGGTTACCAACATAGGGATTAGTATGTCAGACATTATCAAACGTTGCTCTTGACCGAGTAATTATAAAGATAATGATCAAGCATACTATAAACTATGCAGAGGTATGTGGTTGATCAAGATGGGATTTGTCACTCTTATATATTGAGAGAGATATCTATGGGCCCCTTGATAAGTATAATTAATATTTGCATGGCCATGCGCAAATGAGGTGTCATTTGTATTAGATTAATTATACTTAGAGATCAAGAAATAAAGATTGAACTATACAAGAATGACACTTGCCTAGTCTTGTGTTCAATCTAGATATCGGTTGACAAAAGGAATTAATATGTGGAATATCAATATAAGGTTGTGTCGTTTTGACCTTTATACCCTTTGGGTAGTAATGTTTTACTAGAGACCGCTTGACCGCTTACTATTCGTAAAATAAAACGGGCTTTTAATTATACTGCCAAATAGTATAAACCTACAGGGTCGCACACCAAAACGAGCTGGATCAAAACGAATTATAACGGACCAAGTTGGACTTGGGCCTAATGCGTTTGTTGCTTAGGGTTCTCACTAGGGTTCCCATTTAAAAGGGAACCTTTCTTCTTCTTGGCCGTAATGAAAAACTGTAGAGGCTAGAGAGGCGAAATAATTGAGAGAACCCTAAAAGGTGCTAGTACTCCAAGCAAAGATCGGATCTCGTTTGTGTGTGCACACCGTAGAGGCGGCGTATTTTATACGCTAGGACGGCCACAACAGAAGGATCAGATCCATCCTGTTAGTTTCATTAACTCGAAATCTCATACAAGGTATGTCTTCCGTCGATTTTATTGAACAGTATAGATCCTAGGGTTTAATGATTAGTGAAGAAATTAGTGTATGTGATGCATGTTTGATGCCCTAATTCCCTACAAGTATTTCATAAAAATAAAATTAGGTATGCTTAATTAAATTCAACTATGACACTTGCTTAGTATCAAACAATCCATGACATTAATAAATTTAATGTCTCGTATGTTAGCTAAATTCCAACGAGGTCCCAATTACACATATGTCTGAAGGTTTACAATACAACCAGAAATTTATAAATTCTTACACGTACATGTCCATAATATCCGATTATAACAAAATTTTAGTACAATGGCCCTTTTGTCTCAAAGGGCTTTCAAATAAATTGTGGTAATTGAGAAAGTCTAAGAATTTGCATTCTTTCCTTTCCCTTTCCCTTTCCTTTTCCCTTTCCCCTTCCCCTGTATGCTTGTGGAAGTGCCTCTATAGGGAACATAATATAATGAGCCTACAGGGTTCAGTGGAAACTATACAGTTGTTTTATAAGATAATACACTTAGTAACCCACACCCAAGTGCAATATAGAAAATAAGCTTTTCAAGTGGTGCAAAAGGAATATCTTTCATGTGATCACATAGCATGACACCACCCATATACAAGTATAACTGTTGGATAAATAATAACGCATGACGCTAGTAATTGTATCGTATAAGAGTTAAACTTATGAGACTAAAGTCTTAATATTCTCGCGACTATCCAAGCGTAACCAGGTCTGCATTTCGTGGTCATTCACCCCACGCGGCAGTAGGGCCTCACGATAGTTTTTGTGTACCATTTCAGGCTTTTCACCCAGGGGGTATCCCATGTTCCCAGCCCCATCCTATGAAACCAATGCCTGGGACCTTGCATGGACTAGCACAACATATCTAGGCAGTTAAATAAACAACTCGTCCGATGTACTATTGTGCCATATATCATTGGATCAACAATTATATAAAATCAATAAATTTGCCAACATGATAAAAAAATTGCAACACCAGTCCTAACAGGTATACATTACAATATATATATATGCAATTTATGAAGAGATCTCACTACTTGGACAAATAACAACTACTATCAGGTCATTTATCAAAATATATCAGCAATAAGTTACATCTACGTGGATTTTTGTACAAATCTAAAAAAAAACCACATGCACGCATGGATTCTTATTGGATTATGAAATTGAAGTTACAATTGTGTTATTTAAACCATTATTTGCAAGATTTAAGCAAACCCAGCCAATGCTTGTAACCCACCTAAGATTTATTCCACTTTAAAGTTGAGTGGTTTAATTTATCTACATGAAACAACAATTAGTTTTAAAACAAGAGTTGAGTACTAGGTTCCCACCTCTATGATGATTGAAGCACAAGATTAAAGTGGTGGATTGATACGAACCCCGCCAAGAACTGATAAAACCAGCAGCAAAGACGGTCAAAAAAATCATTTCTACAATCACGTTTGAATGGAAACCTCGACACATTGCTTATAAAGAAGCAAGAAAAATGGTATCATATGGAATGAAAAAGTGACCCATCTCCTATAAAGAGATGAGAACCTTGGTAATAAAGAAGACATGATTGAAGAGATGATTAATAAGTCGAATACGAATGCCATGGGAAATTCTTATAAGTTCGATAGTTTTTCAAAGAACCAAAGAAAAACTCTCTCAAATTTTGTTAATCAATCTTGTCTAAAACCAATACAATCGGCCTTTTTAAATAGGACGTAAAAACAAAACCTATTCAAAACACAATAAGAAAAATAGAGCAATTCCTAATTGACTAAGAAAAAACATTCCTTTTTAAAAAACGAAAAACATTCTTAATTGAATAAGGAAATAATAAACAAGTCCTATAATTTAAAACTACTAAAAATGCGATCTTTTAGATTATTTCAAGCATTGAATTATGAAATTCTAGCCTTGACCTTGTGACACACGATTAACACCTTCAATGGGCCTGTGAAAATCCAGCCTTTTAACCTCACGATTTTCAGTTTTGAATTCTTTCTGAAAAAATGTGTTTTAGAGTCGCCAATCACTACCTCAAAAGGACACTAAGGCGACGTAGACTTTACGTCGCCCAAGTATACATATACGTCGCCCATATCTGAGGCGACGTAGGATACGTAGCTTAAGGTACGTCTCCTAAGCTTTGTCGCCCTAGGTAATAGGCAACGTAAACAAATAATTACGTCGCCTAAGAAAAATCCAAGTGACGTAACAACTACATACGTCGCCTATGTGGTCAGAGCAAAATTGACTTTGACTGGACTTTAGGCGACGTAGTTAAATAAGTACGTCGCCCAAGTAAAAACCTAGGCGATGTAATTATTTAACTACGTCGCCTAAAGTCCAGTCAAAGTCAACTCTATTCTGACCTTAAGCGACGTAGGTAACAAATTACGTCGCCTAGGTTTCTTACTTGAGCGACGTATGTATTGTACATACGTCGCCTAAGGTCAGAGCAAAGTTGACTTTGACTGGACTTTAGGTGACGTAGTTAAATAATTATGTCGCCTAGGTTGCTTACTTGGGCGACGTTCTTATTTTACTTACGTTGCCTAAGTGAATTAAAATAATTATAGAAATTGCATGTTTCTGTGTGCACCCCACACGTGTACTTCTATACAAATAACCTGCATTACAAACCAATTTCATTAATTCAAACATCCTGCCCAATTGTTCATATTTTTCATTCATTCAAATATCAAAACATTCAATTATTCAAATATCTAAGCATTAAATTATTCAAATATCTAAGCATTCAATTAAATGTTCAAAACGTTTATAAATTATAGCAATGTCCTACAAAACTGTTATAAAAACTTTACAATCATATAAAATTGATCAATAAGAAAATAAACCTAAAACTATCCTGCATTGGAGCCATCGGATGGCGGAGCCCTCATATTCATCTGCCTCACCATTTCTACAAGCTGGGCCTGTACCCTCGCTTCGAACTTCAGCTGCTCCCTATCTCGATCCTGCCGCTCCCTCTCGAGCTGCCTCTCGCGCTCCTACCGATCCCGTCTTTCCTGTTGAAGACGCTCCTCCAGTTCCTTTTGATTTTCCCTAAGTCTGGCGAACTCCTCCTCAATCCTCGCGTTTTGGGGCTCCGGCCGTGATGGTCCTCTCATCCTCGGCTGCTTGGCGACGCTGCTGCCTAAGTCGGGAACCCTGGTCCCTCTTGAAGGACCGACCACCCTCTCCATAAGCCCGATCTTTTCATCAATAGAGAGTCTCGGCGGGGCTATGATTGAGGCTGGCGAGGAGCCATCCGATGTATCCTCGATCGGAGGCATACTCTCCATCAATGAGGCAACCACCTCATCGCTCGACTGCTGAACCTGTGACTGCAAATAGCAATAAATATAATTAATGAATTTCTTATTACAAATAATTAAGCATAAGGATCGAATTTCTTATTACAAATAACTAGCAATAAATGTAATGAATTAATAAACAATAAACTTACCGTGCCCTTAGGATCGAATTTCTTGTACATGTTTATGTATGTCTTCGCGTGAGGAGCTTGCTCGCCTTTCTTCGTGTACTCCTCAGCCCGAGCTGAGGAGTACACGAAGAAATATTGAGAATAATCATGGACCAAATATTGAGAATAATCATCACTATTTCATCATATGTAAATCATATTTATACATAAGATGAAAATAGTAGGTTCGGTAAAATAGACAGATGTGTTTGCATATATGAAGTACAGAAATTGGGGACTAGCTACCTCTAATGCCCAGGATTCCTTTCTAACAAAGAATTCTTGTTTTGCAGGGAAAAAATTGCTAATATTGATGCAATCCCTTTTAGGAAAAAGTTGGCTCAAACGGGGTAATTTTATCCCCTGTTATTAAAAAAAATTAAAAACTACACCTTGTCCCCTTGTTATATATAGTCATGATTAAAAATTTTTTAGTGTCTAATGACTATCATATCTAATGCTCATCATGTGGCCTATGATAGTCATAAGGCAACAGTTCTTTGAATCAATTCTCAAAACAAATCAAATAGAAAGTAGTTTTTAGTAAGGATAAGATGCATGTGTTTAAGTAAAATTGAAGATATTCCTAGAGATTTAAGAGGGGCGAATGAGAATAAATCTTACGTGGAAAATGGTGGTGGTGAGTGACGGTGGCGGCGGTGAGCGAGGGCAGTGGTGGTGGTGAGCGGAAATGGGGGCTAGGGTTTCGAGGTGGTGATGGTCGGAAATGGGGGAGGTGGTGGTGGTCGAAAATGAGTGCTAGGGTTTCGAGGTGGTGGTGGTCGGAAATGAGGGAGGAGGGAGAACTGAGAGATAGAGGGAGAATGAGAATGTTTCGCGGAAAAATTAAATTGGGGTGAAGGGTTTAATTTATCCTATTCACTTGGGCGGCGTAGGTATTTAACTACGTCACCTATTACATAACCTAAGCGACGTAATTTAATTACCTACGTCGCCCAAGTGAATTTAAAATTTTCAGAATATTTTAAATTTTTGTGAAATTTTAAGGGGGAAAACCTTTTGGGTGACGTATTCATTTTTACGTCGCCTAAGTTTATCTTAGGAGACGTAAAAATGAAAACTACATTGCCTAAGTCACTCTTAGGAGACGTAAAAATTAAAACTACGTCGCCTAAGAGTTTTTAATAAATTTTTTATTTTAATAGTAATTTAATTTTAATAATTTTAATAAGATAATATGTATTATAATTATAACCTGCCCAATTATATTTTAGTAATAATTTATTTAATAATCATAATAATTATTATTATAACCCGATAAGGGTGCAGCAGATTATTATAACGCAATAAACAGATACATAGCAGTAGATTTGCTTCGTGTGCCTTACTATCAATGAGGTTCTGAGCTTCTTCAATTCTGTACAACCGAAGCTTATAGAGAAAAAAGGTTATTCTTAAGGTTTTAGTGTTGGTTTGGAAGATTTTTTTATCCCCAAGGAACTCCAAGAGAATATTCAGACGAGTATTTAAACGCACATAATAATCTCAATCATCATCATCATCATCATCATCATCATCATCATCGTCGTCTTCATCCTCATCGCTGCTATATAGATCATTGTTAAACCCTTCAGCATCGTCGGAATCTTCATCCTTGTCATAATGATCATCCTCGTCTTCATCTTCATTTTCATATACGGGAATATTTACAAATGGTACTAGACCTAGGTTGATAAATAACTCCGATGTAGGAAGACATATCGCATTCCGCTCTTGATAAGGTTCGTCTACTTCATATAGTGGATTGTCCATATTGTCCCTTGCAAGTGTGGCCTCACTGAACGTACCTCTGTGTGCCATATGGTTGACGACTTTCCAACCCTCACCAGCCAACGGATCATCTATATAGAACACTTGGGTTGCTGTCGTGGCCAGAATAAATATAAAGTCGTTGTACCAACTATTCGTGTTCACGGAAGTAAGACCACGATTATACTGTACGCTGCTGGGAATAGTAGGGTCGTTGTTGTACCACTTACACTTGAACAACATAACTGGCATGCGTTCCGAGTTAGTTAGTTGGAAAACTGATTGCAGAATCCCGTAGTATGTTAGATCACCAGCCACGCATGTCACTCCACTATTCTGAGTCTTTCGAATCCGGTCTCGATGCTCAGTAACAAATTTGGCACCGTTCACCTCGCACTGAGAGAAAATAGTGCACATCATAGGCTGAGATGCAAGGATCTGTATATCCCGGCTGTATTTAGGATCATGTATTTGTAGCAGATGGAGCATCTGCATAATAATATATATACATTGAACATCAGTGAAATGTAAATATGCATGCGACAAGTGAAAGTAAGTTAAAGCTGAAAGTTTACCCATTTGGGGAGGTGGTCAAGAAACGACGCCACACAATCAGCATCAGTGCCGTGTGGAGCTATTTCCATAAATTGTCGGCGGTGAGTCTCAATATACCATTTTGTTTTTGTACAGTTTATCATAACACACCAGTGAGCCGTCGCAATTTGTTGCTTACTAAGACGGACGTTCCTGACGCAACCTTTGGGCTTTACGAGGTGGGAGACAATGGAAATGTTCCACTAAGGTGAATCCGGTATGACTTCATCACTCGCGTTAGGATCATACAATAGTTATTGATGAAAGTCACACACTTGTGCATGATGCTTCGCTCGGCAATACACCCCTCTAGGTAACGCTTGTTTTCAACATCTTTCTTGTATTCTCTAGGCTGCCTGTAAGATTGCGCAATTATATAGTACAAATGTATACAATTAAAGACAATTATATATAGTATCCTAAAATTTGAAATAATACCTTCAACGCTCGGGCGCAAATTGTTTGGAAGAATCTGCAATACTCTACTAACGCGTCGACGATGTCCCTTCCTAAATATGGTAGGATAACCACAGGAAGAACACGCTGAAGCATGACATGGAAATCTTGAGTCTTCAATCTGAAAAACTTTTTATCAGACAGTCTAATCTTACTCTTTAGGCTTCCAGCATAACCTCTTAGATATTTAACACCTGCAATTCGATCAAATACGTCCCTCTGATCCTTAGGACGAACTGTGTAATTCGCCTAAGGTAGCATCACTTTTCTTGACGGCCTTGTCCTCGACCAAAGATTGTTGCGTATGCCATCTTCTTTAGAGTTAATCGAGATTTCACATCATCCTTAGCCTTTCCATCGAGACCCAGAACGGTGCCCAAGATGTTGTCGCATACATTTTTTTCAATGTGCATCACATCTAATGCATGTCTCACACTCGATGATGTCTAGTAAAGCAGTTCCCAAAATATACTGACGTGAGTCCAACACAGTCTCTTTTTAGCTGCCTGACATTAAGTACAACACAACTTATAAATTTACAATATCATAAATTAACTTATTACAATATCACAACTAATGTTAGTTTGAGCCATACCTATTTGAAGTCAGGATGCAGATGCAAAGAATTCCAAGGGTAAGAAAAACTATTGGTAGCTTCAAGAACCTGACATGCAGACTTTCTTTGTGGGGCGGGTTTGAGCTCTGGCTCCCCATTAAACCTTTCTGATCGCCTCCGATAAGGGTGATCTTCGGAAAGCCATCTACGCGCGCCCTGGTATGACATCCTTCCATTATTGTGAACCGCAACAATATCTTCCAAACATATGGGACATGCCTTGTACCCTTTTGTCTGAATACCTCCCAACATTCTTAGTCCTAGAAAGTCGCTGATGGTCCACATAACGGCTGCCCTCATGTTGAATGCCACTTCACCGTATCGATCCCAAGTCGAAACCCCCGTCTCCCACAGCATCTTAAGTTCATCAATCAGTGGTCTCATAAAAACATTCAGAGTCTTTCCTGGATTCTTGGGGCCGGATATTAGTAAGACTAGAATGTTAAACTCCTTATTCATACACAATGAAGGCAGCAAATTATAAGGTATCGCAATAACAAGCCAGCAGCTGTAGGGAACCGCCGTAGTAGAGTACGGACTGAACTTGTCTGACGTTAGAGCAAGACGTACGTTTCTAATGTCGGCGGTAAATTGCGGTTGGGACCTGTAACATGACGAGACAAATTCCTTAATATGAAAATAATTAAACTAACAGTTTAGTAAATTGTATATGTACGAACTGTAAATATATACGTCACTTGTCGAAATCCTTCCATGCTTCTCCATCCGTTGGATGTCTAAGATATTCAGTATCTTCTCTTCTTTCCCCATGCCACCGTATTTCCTTTGCAATATGTTCGCAACTATACAGACGCTGCAACCTCGGTGCCAATGGAAAGTACCGAACCGTCTTCCGGGCAATCCATTTGCCACCGCCTATATTTTCTTCTTCATATCTTGACTCACCGCAAATGGGACATTGATCTAGGTCTTTACCCTCCTTGTAAAACAGGTAGCAGCCATAGTAACACCCGTGGATGACCTCGTAACCCATGCCGATCTTCTTTAAGGCCTTTTTTATAGCTTTGTATGAGTCGGGGTACTTGTTCCTTTCGGGCAACAGGTAATTAATTTTAGCAGCCCACTTGTTGAAAGATGTGTTTGCCATATTGAAACTCTGTTTCAGCTGCAGCGATCTAAGCATTGAAGCTAGCGCTGTGACTTGACTACCCTCGTACAGTGGAGTCACTGCTTCGTCTAAGAGACGCTGATATGCTATCAAATTTTCTTTGGTCAAAGGGTCGGCATGAAATGCATTGTCAACGCCAGCATGATCATACGATTCACGAAAAGGAAAAGCATCTTGTACGAAGTCTATGGTCGAGTTACTTGAAGACACCCGGTTCTGTTCTTCTTTCCATTGCGAAGGTGTCTCTAGAATTTCCCCGTGTAGGTTCCATACTGTATACGACTCCATTATACCCACATTGGTCAAGTGGATGTATATTTCATCTAATGTCACCCGTTGGCCCATGTTGAAACATTTTTTGCAGGGACATGGATACAATCCAGTCGAACTGTTGCCATTTTCTCGTACATACTCTAAGAACTCCATTAGCCCCACAATGAATTCCGTTGAACCTCTTGAGCATTTCATCCAGTTCTTATTCATTTTCGATCACTGTCATATGACAAATAATTACAAACTCAAAAATTAACAACAACTAAGAATAATACTAACGTATATATAAAAAAGGGACAACAACTAACAACAATACTATATCTTCAACACCAAATACACATTTTCTACACTAAACACGATATCTATATAAAGTAAAAAATTAGTAAAAAATTAATATTAGTAATAAATAGAGTACCTAAAGATCAAAAAAGCTCTTAATGAGGGAAATGATGTTGATTTTCATCTTCAAAATCGCCAAAATTAACTCTAAAACACATCAACCTCGAAAATAGCATGTTCATAGGCGACGTAGTACGAATGTAGAGATCAAATAGGGGCAACAACTGACAATAATACTATATGTTCAACACTAAATACACATTTTCTACACTAAACACAATATATATATAAACACAAAAAGTAGTAAATAATTAATATTAATAAGAGATAGAGTACCTAAACATCAAACAAACCTTTAATGAGGGAAATGATGTTGATTTTCACCTTCAAAATCGCCCAAATTAACTCTAAAACTGAAAATGGCATGTTCTTAGGCGACGTAGTACTAACCTAGTGATCAAATAGGGGCAACATCTAACAACAATACTATATCTTCAACACCAATTACAAATTTTCTACACTAAACACAATATCTATATAAACACAAAAATTAATAAATAATTAATATTAATAAGAGATAGATTACCTAAAGATCAAACAAGCCTTTAATGAGGGAAATGATGTTGATTTTCACCTTCAAAATCGCCAAAATCGCCCAAAGTAGCTTTAAAGCACATCAACCTCGAAAATGGAGGAGAGGTTCTGATATAAAGATGACCTGATCTTAGGCGACGTAAAAACTATACCTACATCGCCTAAGAGACATATTAGGCGACGTACTTATAGTTTCTACGTCGCTTAAAGGTTAGTCAAACCCCTGTTGACTGCCACTTAAAAGTGTCGGTGGTCAACAGCTTTTGTGCGACGTGTGAATTTGAGTACGTCGTGCTAGATAATCTTAGGCCACGTGTCATTATTACGTCGCCTAGGATATTCTTAGGCGACTTATTCCATTGACTACGTCGTCCAAGAGCCTTGTTGGTGTAGTGAATTTGTTTTACAAAAAAAATAAACAAAATATTATATAAAAGATAATCTAAAAATGGACTGTCTCTTACACTTGAAAAACCAAAGATTGATTGATAATTACTTTGCTAAGGTTCGGGAACTACGTTACGAATTAGGAAGGTGTTAGGCACCTAATCCGCCCTTTCGTTTTCTTGATGGATCATGTATTTAATTCCAATTTTAGATATTTTGCAACTAGTTTGATTTTTTTTCAAAATAGTTCTTTCAAATAAATTCAATTTAAAACAATATTTATGAAATTAGACTTGAGCTAATAAACGCTTACATATTCATTCGTATAATGAAATCAGAGTCTCGTAATTCCACATTTGGAAATTATTTTTTGTGGGTTTTTGTTTTAAAAACATGTCAAAACATATTTTAGTTTTCTTGTTATGAGAACCTGCGCTTTTGACGCCGGCCCCCTTTAGTGGGGATTCCTCCGATTTTTCGATTTATTTGGAAAACGGTTCGTTTTATCATAGAGAAAATGTGACAATTTGTAAATGAGATCATAGTCGCCACTTTGTTTTACTAAACAAACAAAAGTCTATGTAAAAGAGGAACATTTATGAATTAAACGACCTCTTAAACACAATTAATGCAAAATCATTTGATTGGAAGGTTCAGGAATTAAGTTACGAATCGGGAAGGTGTTAGGCACCCAATTCACCCCTTTCAGTCTCGAACTAGGATATACATGTAATTATAATCGAAAATTCACCCCTTTCAGTCTCTAATAGTTTTAGGAAAACGAGATTTAGGGTGGGGATGGAAAGCATGTACTTCATATTTCGCCCATTAACTTTAGAAATCAGTGTGTCGTTTGAAAAATGATTTTGATAATGATAGATAGAAAAACAAGTGTTTTTAACAAAGTTTAGGACTTTTTGGTAACTAATTCGATTTTTTGAATCGGAAACCCAGTAATCCTCGAGATTTGTTCATCAATAGTGTAAAACATTTTAATTATTTAAATCGACATTGACGAATCTAGTATTCTCATATTGGATATATAAGTAAGTACCATGATTTAAAGATTAAATCGGGTGCAAACGCTTATTGATTCCTTCGTGAACCGAAACTGATAATACTAGGGTTTCAAAATTTTAACTGATAAAAATACGTTTTAAAATGGTTACAGCTTGTTCCATGCCTTTGGTCTTGAAAACGGGGTTTAAATATGGAATTTGGACTAATTTTGAGATAAATAGCAAATTTCACATGCAATTGATCAATTAAAATTGATAAAATAAAGACAGATAAAAAAAAGTCAGAATGCGATATAAAATACCCGAGAACCTTGAAAATAGTTCCCAGAGTTGACTAATGCTTCAAATGGAGTCTGGGCAGGTGTATTTATACCTGAAAAATAAAATGGGCTGGGCCAGGGGTTTCTGTTGTGTGGATAGATGCCTTTGGAGCATTTTTCTACAAGACAACTGTTTTTTGTGTCTTTTGGACAGATGCTTCTAGGGCATTTGTCTACAAGACAAATATTTTTTTTACCCAAGACGGTTTTTGTTATTCTGAGAAAACAGGACACTGGATTGATCTAAATTTTTAATATGTTGTTACCCATGCAAAAACATATCTACTGACCAAATTTGATCTTACTTGGGCTTCGAAGGCCTCTATTTGATTACCTGAAGTGAATTCTTAGTTTTCTGAATTTTCATAGATCCAGCCGTCAAATCGAGCTAATTTTCAAGTATACTACTCCTTATGGCACTATCTAACAAACCTCAAAGTTTGAGGATGATCAAGAATCAAGAAATCTCATTGTTAAAATACTCACAAGATTTGACGGTTTTTGGTTTCGATAACGTCTGGAAGTTCTCTTAACTTCTCGTCTGGATATACTTTTGGCTTTATTCTTTGACTTGTAGCACATGTATATAGTATGTATGCACGTATCAATGCTTGTGCATGTATGCGTGCTCATTTTCCTAGAGATCAAAATTCTTACAAGGGTCACAAAATGAAGTGTTCACAGACCCTCTCGGCTTAGGTTCTTTATGAAGCAAAAAAACTAGGATAACAATGAGAACGCATCATTTTGTAGCACTCGCATGAATCCTATGTGCTATTTTGAAAATGATGTAATGCAAATGATGCCGTGTTATGCTGTTTTTCTCCGCTTTGGATGGATAGGTGATTTAGGGATTACTCGGGGCACGTCATGTACTTTTCTATGATGGGATGGTTCAGCTAGAAATTCTAATTTGATTGTTGAACTGATGTACTCCAACAGGCAGGGACGGTTCTTGTCCACGATTCTGATTCGGTGTTGAGCTAATGTACACCCACAGGCAGGGACAGTTCCGTTAATAATTCTGATTCGGTGTTGAGTTGATATACTCCCGCAAGCAGGGATGGTTTTGTCAACAATTTTGTTTGTCAAACTGATGTACTCCCATAGGCAGAGACAGTTCCCCTAACAATTCTGATGAGCTGATGTACTCCCACAAGTAGGGACGATTCTGTCAACGATTTGCTGTTTGTAAAACTGATGTACTCCCACAGGCAGCGATGGTTCCGTTAACAATTCTGATTTAGTGTTAAGCTCATGTATTCCCACAGGCAGGGACGGTTCTGTCAATGATTTGATGTTTGTTAAACTGATGTATTCCTACAGGCAAGGACGGTTCCGTTAACAATTCTGATTGAGTATTGAGCTGATGTACTCCCACAGGCAGGGACGATTATGTTAACAATTTTTGTTTGTTAAACTGATGTACTCCCACGGGTAGGGATAGTTTCGTTAATAATTCTGATTCAGTGTTAAGCTGATGTACTCCCACAGGCAGGGGCGATTCTATCAACGATTTACTGTTTGTTAAACTGATGTATTCCCACAGGCAGGGACGGTTCCGTTAACAATTTTAATTCGGTATTGAGCTAATGTACTCCCACGGGCAAGGACGGTTCTGTAAATAATTTGATGTTTGTTAAACTGATGTACTCCCACAGGCATGGACGGTTCCGTTAACAATTATAATTCGGTGTTGAGCTAATGTACTCCCATAAGAAGGGATGATTCTGCCAACGATTTCCTGTTAAACTGATGTACTCCCACATGCAGGGACGATTCTGTTATGAATTTTGATTCGGTGTTGAGCTGATGTAGTCCCATTGGCAGGGGCGGTTCTGTTAATGTGTGACGCCCCGAAATTCCGTTGAGAGGATTTTACCTTCGGGACCCGATTAATCACGGTGTCCTATGAGAAGACGGGTGATAAGCTGTAAACATAACTTAAATAAAAATAGAATTATTAATAAAGCCATATATTCTGAAAAAAATTGGCATGTGGAGTTTGTACATAGAGCAAACCAAAACCTCTTAAAATAACATATGTTTAACTTAAAATAATATCTCCACATCTGTCAACATCTTGTCAAATAAAAAGCACAGTACATTACAAAATGATCCCTTTAACGGGGTTCCAATCTCATACAAATACTTTACATATATGGCTTGAGAGTTTAACACATTGTAATACGAATTCTTAAACAAAGAAGACACAAGTCGTTTCCCAACGACTTTAGTAATCTAGTCTTCAGAGCTATCTAGACTTGGTGAGCGCACCGTTCCCCGGGAAAAACCTGCAAAACCAGGTTTGGAAAATGGAAGTGAGGCAAACGGGCTCAGTGGGAACTATAAGAGTTGTATAAGAAAATAGATTAGAAACTATGCATGCCATGCTATGCATTATACTGAAAATAGTTTGTTTGCTGCTTCTCTGTAATAAACCATCTCTAGGTAGAAATGTATATATATACAAATGTAAATACATATACATATATAATACATTTAAGAAGCAGCCAATGCATGGAAAACCTTTTGTGTAGTGTATGTATAATGTCCCCGACCCAAAATATAAGAAAAGCAATAAGTATATATACATCATCATAATGTATATGCCACAACACCGCGACTAGATCTATCTCATCAATCACATATATCATACTCACGTTTAGGATTTTCACATCTACTGTGCACAAAGATAGCCGGTAACTAGATTTCTTCTGCCCCCAAGGCAGGGACCACCTACCAGGTCCACCTAGACGCTACCTCACGCAGCCACACAGGCATAAACTATCTCATGCAGCCACAAAGGCATACGCTACAATAATCCTTAACTAGCCACTAATGCTATACGCTACAGGTAATAACCATCTATGTAGTACGAACGGTGTGGCCATCCGATATGAAGTAATCATCTCATCAAAGTATATAATATAATTAAGAATATCCAAATACAAGCTCAACATAAAGTATATAAAGTGTGTAGGCCAATACGCTTTAAAATCCGTAGTAGTTATAGTAGTAGTAGTAATGTTGTTGAGCTTAAACATGATTAGCCAAGTCCGTTAATTTGTAAGAGAAACCAGAAAATCGTCAGTTTGGGAGGTTTCATATGTTTTCATCAATTTGGCCCCAAGCCAAGTCAAATACAATCCAATAATGTATACGAGTTCCCAATTAGCCTCCCAATATGATTTAAAGACTTGATTTCTTCAAAACACATTTATGTGTTTGACCAACTTACTTACGGAATGGATAGGTGAGTATAAAATCTCATAATATGGTTTATAAATTAAAACAAATCAACAATACCGCTAATATATATAACTTTCTCCAAAATATAGTTTAAATCCCATATATGACATCATACATAAGCGTATCAAAGTTTAGCGTCTATAATCGTATACGTACTTGAAGGTCATATACCAAACTTTCATATAAATCATATCCAATTAGGGATTTTTGTCTAAGATTGTTATTGATGTCATATATGATGCAAATCCATCAAAAGTATCCAAAGAAATTGACCCAAGCCCCATGCATATGCAACTTTGAGTAGAAAACTTAGTTTTTGCTTGATTTGGTGTAAATATGTTATGATAAGTTGAAAAGAAGTTTGAATAATATTTTTCCCACCTTTGGAGGGTCAATCCCTAGAAGTATTGTAGAAGGAACGAGCCAAGGAAGCACATATGCGAAAACCCCCAATTTAAGCTCCAAAACCCTAGCCATGGAGGATTTGGATGGAGAAGGAGATGAAGATGATGATAGAGGAGATGATGATGGTGTTATTTTGATGTGGGATATAAGCTCCAAATTCGCCCCTCATTTCTCTCTAAGAACTCTCTAGAACTGGTGTGTAAATGAGGAGGAAAGGAGAAGAAGAAATATATAAAAAATCTCGCCAGTACGATGTAGTCGACTCTCTACTGTTCATGTAGTCGACTACATGAGGTAGTCGACTCCCCTCACTTCCATGTAGTTGACTACATGGTGTAATTTCTGCCTCCTTCAGTTTTTGGTCAACAACTCGACTTCGTACCCACTTTTGGGCATCAAGTAGTTGGAATTGGGTCTCGGCCAAAACATGAAAGTTGGAGAGGGGATGTAGGTGAAGACGTGGAAGAAAACGGAGACTCATTTTGAGTTCGGATGAAGAAGATATGAACTTTCAAAGTCAGGCAGAAATCATTAATCTCGTAGGATCGAAACTTGTGATTTTCGAACCGATTTCCGTTCGAGCCACCTGAAATGACTTAGGGTCATTATAACACACTTAAATATGTTAATATGACTTGTTAGAAATTTCCAAACCATGCCAACCTTTCCAGAACCCAATTGGGCTATCCGAAGCCAAATTCTATTTTATACGCGATACGGGCCATGATTTGCAAGACATAAGGAAACCGGGTGATACAATATCCCCTCTTTAATAAATTTCATCCTCAAAATTCCCATAGGATAGTTATCAGCCCAATGTACAAGTGGTTCTAAATTCAACATAGCTTCCCTTCCTTAAAAGAGGAGACTAGAATAGCCAATGAAGAAAGATTCTGAACTTGAGGATCAGAACAAGAGAAATCGTCTTATCAAACGATGAAGAAGAAAAAACAAATAATTAAAGTTATCTAATTCATTCTCTTTCACAAGCCACAACCTCTTTAAGAGTTTCAATGGAAAGTGATACTTGATCAAACACAAGGGTTTTCAACCGCCGATACACAAGAACGAAGTAGCGGATGATAGAACTTTCATTCCATAGCCTCTTTCTCTCATCCAACTTATTGGGCAATGTAACCATCATATCTTCACTACTCCAGTTTCCACCTACTACGTTCTTCGACTCGACAAAGGCACTATGTTCAAGATTCACCCCGTAATGGCTTTAGGAGTTTCTAACTCAAGAAACTTGGGTTGATCGGTTTAAAATACGGGGTGATTGAAGTTCCAAAACAAGAGATTAAGTTAATAACCATCAAACAAATTCTTAGGTGATCCTAAGTTTCGAATACATAAGGGTTTCGGTGTCACACTACTCACGGAAAGGTTCCATCTCCAAGGAAACAAAGAATGATTGAAAGGTCTAAAATGAAGTGTCGGGCCTATTTTACGGTATATCGATGGCCTGAATTCCATTTCCATATATTCGTGAGGAAATAGTATAAGCCAATCTCCCAAGAGTTAAATAAGAGCAACTCTCAATTCGGTTAAGATAACCATGGTGTTATCTAGCCAGTAGATATATAGCTCCATTAGAGGTTAGAGGCACCGGACCAAAATCTTTAACGTTCGAATGTGAAAATCAAATTTCGTACCCTGCTTTAAAATTCATACTGGATTCCAATTCCATCCAATCGGAACGAGTAAATGAGGAAAATGCACGGGTCAATTTCTAAAAGATGAATCATAATAACTCACAAAATTTAGAACTAAAAATTCTTAGGAGGTTGTTTCAAAATACAAGCGGTAGTTATACTAACAAATTCATTCCTTGCCCTGAATGTCTTCTCTTAGCCTAGACGAATTCTTGAACTGAGAATGAAATTTCAGTGGACATCGAGTAAACTTTAGACTAAGAGAATAGGCTCACAGAGAGCTCGCTAAATTATAGTGAATGTTTGAAGTCCTCTCATCTGAATACATGATCCCGTGATCACTTCGTAATCATGACCCCAACTATTCCACTAGTAACCCAGGAGGTGGAGTATCACAACTCACAGTCATGAGTCAACTGACATGGTATGAATACCGCATATTCGAACTGTAAGGATTTTCTACTAATGCATTTGCCATGCATAGCATTTCCAATAAAAGAAATTTATAAAATCTTACCTATCTCCCCCTTAACAGGCAATAGACATACATCTTGGGAAAACCCCTTCGGAAATCCACTATGTATATAGCGAAAATGATAGGCTCATTGTACGCTACCATGATCTTAAGAGAGTTCATACTACTTCAAGGGTGAAATTCATACCCAATAGAATAATTCAGATTGTTTTCCCCCGAGGCAGAACAAGATTTAACACACCCAAATATATATATATAGTTGTAAGACGGAAGGGAATAGCGGCAGAAATGAGGTCTACTTAACTCAATCGAGTGTCGACTCTTCTCCTTAAAGGGTTTGCCCGTGGTATCAATGAGGCTTGAATCTGGAGTACTGCTTTAAATCCCAAGCCATCATCAAGAGGGGAATAGAAAGGTCTCAAACTTAAAACTCTTACCTCCTCATCACCTGAACTCTTGAAATAGGGTAGGAGAAATTCTCACAAGGACACTAATCCCGCACTTCAGGTATGATTTTCTGTTCTTGACTTCTCCTTTAGCGAAAACTCGCTTTACAACTAGCATACACTTCACTATCGTTAGATGTCCACATAGAAGGGTAGGGGCAATTTCTTGAAAGTGTTCATCTCGCTGAGGCTAACTCAATAAGGGTCAAGCAATTGTACACCTCGTGTCTCAAAGGCACTGCACCTTCCTAGCATGAGGATAGTTCAAAAACTGAGTTCACTAATTCACCTTTGATATGTCATCACGCTATCCTTTATCAATTTGAACAACTCCCCTCCATAAGGATGAACGAAAACATATTAAAGTTGAACGTGTGCCCAAAGTTCCACTTAAAAATAACAAAGGAAATGAAATAAAAGAACATCGAGTTCTACTAAGGGTTCCATCCCTTTTTGCCACGAGAGCTAGCCATTAGGCAAACACTCTTCCTCAGGATTTACCAAGGAAGTTCACTTATAATCCCTTTACAAACTAAATTCTCAAGGTTAGATACAATACACTCAATCAAGAGTATGAGGTTTACAAAAGGAATAGTTACCCTAACCTTGAATCGACAAGTCATAGAGCTTTCGCTGCGTTACTCTGATGGGTCCCCCTAATGAAGGTGGAATAAAATTGTACTTTAGACGAATTCATTGTGGGTTCCTTATCGCGAAGGAAAGATAGGATTGCAACTAATAAAGGTGAGATGCCTTTTGGATACTATTAGAAATTCTCTCCCATCACTTTAGGGAACAAGGCATAACACACAGATGTGCTGGATACAAGGGTCAATAAAGGGGTTTTGTTCCCAATTAAACTTACATGACAAACAAAATGAGGCTTCGATTCCGAAATAAGCATAGTCAATGCTTTTCCTGAGGCAGGAATACTTATAACTGATCATTCTCAAAAGAAAATACACATAAAGTATGTCTCACCACTGTCATATGCCTTTTTATTCCAAGGAATAACACACCCCAGGCACACATGAGGCATCGGCGTCCATAAGAAAGTTCAGTCATACATCCACTTTCTATCACAAGGAATACAACAACCATAATCACTTACGAGTTATTGGCGCCGGGAAGAATGCTTAGACATTATCCTCATCGAATCTCACCTCATGAGATGGGATATATACATATACACGACCAAACTTGGTCATTCTCAGGCATTCCATGTGGGTTTTCAAGAAATTTTGCTCACCATTCCACTATAAAATAGTTATCTTGCCGAAAAGATCTCGCAAGCCAAATGATTTCTAGAACAACATAGAAGTTTACTCATAATAGAGTAATCAATCTGGACATAATCCACATATTCCCTCTCTCGTAGCTAGACCTGCAAGTTCGAACGCGGCCATATGGTTACAGAGGAACGATCGTCCACGCACTAGGTTCACCCCGCAAGAAATTGAAGAAGAAGCAATGGGGGTAAACACGAGGAATAGGACTTTAGCAGCCATTCTCCTACGAGTATGCCACATTCTTACCTCAGTCAGTAGTAGTGGACTGGTGGCTTATCAGATAGTCAACCGTTGGTCGGCGGATGACTATAACATAATCCATCAGTCGCCTTTTGCTCACTTAGTGGCAAAACTAATCCTGAACACTAATCATATATGTAAAATAGGTGATATAGGAGCCAATGACAGAAATAATTTACGAAATAGGCCAAAAGAATTAAGCTAGAACTTTGTGAATGGACGTAACCAAAACAAACCACATATCCTTTCACAATTGTCCCATTTTCCAAATATCCTAACGGTAGAATCCTAATGGACGAAAACATATCGACTTTCCAAGGGACACCTCAACCGCTAACATCACTAATCTAGGATCTACCCTTAAATCCCCTGAGGAAAACGTCAAACCTATAGCTCTGATACCAACTTGTGACGCCCCGAAATCCCATTGAGACGATTTCACCTCTGGGACCCGGTTAATCACGGTGTCGTACGCGACGACGGGTGATAAGCTATAAATCATAAGTTAAATAAAAATAGAATTATTAATAAAGCCATATATTCTAAAATTTTTTGGCATGTGGAGTTTGTACATAGAGCAGACCAAAACCTGTTAAAATAACATATGTTTGACTTAAAATAATATCTCCACATCTGTCAACATCTTGTCAAATAAAAAGCACAGAACACATTACAAAGTGATCCCTTTAACGAGGTTCCAATCTCATACAAATACTTTACATATATGGCTTGAGAGTTTAACACATTGTAATACGAATTCTTAAACAAAGAAGACACAAGTTTTTTCCCAACGACTTTAGTAATCTAGTCTTCAGAGCTGTCTAGACTTGGTGAGCGCACTGTTCCCCGGGAAATACCTGCAAAACCTGGTTTGAAAAATGGGAGTGAGCCAAACGGACTCAGTGGAAACTATAAGAGTTGTATAAGAAAATAGATTAGAAACTATGCATGCCATGCTATGCATTATACTGAAAATAGTTTGTTTACTGCTTCTCTGTAATAAACCATCTCTAGGTAGAAATGTATATATATATACAAATGTAAATACATATACATATATAATACATTTAAGAAGTAGCCAATGCATGGAAAATCTTTTGTGTAATGTATGTATAATGTCCCCGACCCAAAGTATAAGAAAAGCAATATGTATATATACTAGGGTATACTCGTGCCATCCGGCACGGTAAATTAAATAAGAACCGATAATAAGATAAAAAAGAGTAATGTGTGATGAATCTAAATCGACAAACTTATGTTCAATATATCTTCATGTTAGACCAACTAAAAGTAAACTGGATTAGACCGACTTGTTTTTAATTTTTAAATAATTGTTTAATCATATTTTTTTATCTTAATTTGATCTCGGCAAAATAAGTTTTTAACAAATTAAACTCAAGGCCATATGTAAAAATAATTCAATCACGTCTGTTGGTATGATTTGAAAATAGTCCAAAACTTTAACTGATATATTGTGAACACTCCTAAAAACGACATTATAAGATGATCAATAATAATTTACGAACACATAAAATATTTTGATCTTGGCAAAATAAGTTTTTAACAAATTAAATTCAAGGCCATATGTGAAAATAATTCAACCACGTCTGGAATGATTTAAAAATAGTTTAAAAATTTAACTGATATATTGTGAACATTCCGAAAAACGATATACTAAGATGATCAATAATGTACGAATGCATAAAGTACATCCTTAAATTTACGAACACTAATGTACAAACACTATGTTGGATCTCGTTTAATTGATCTTGATTAGTGAATTTTAAATATTAAATTTTAATTTTTTTATTTTAAGTTATGACATTTTTAATGTAGAAAAAATGATTGATATTTGAGAATTTATTGTGTGTATATTATTAGTGTTAAATGATACTCAATAAATTTTCTTATTTTTTTTACAGAATTTTATAGTCATGGTGGATCTTGTTTAATTAATAATGATTAGTAAATTTAAATATTAAATTCATAATTCTATAGTTATGATGGATGTTGTTTAATTGATTTTGATTAGTAGATTTAAATATTATTTTTTTATGAAATTTCTTGATTAGTATATTTTAAATATTAGATATTAGATATTAAATATTAAATTTTTTATTTTAAGTTATGACATTTTTAATGTAGAAAAAATGATTGATATGTGAGAATTATTGTGTGTATATTATTAGTATTAAATGTTACTCATGATTGATATGTGAGAATTATTGTAAATTTAAATATTAAATTCATAATTCTATAGTGTGTATATTATTAGTATTAAATGTTACTTTTTAATGTAAAAATATTTATTGGTGTGTGAGAGTTTACAATAAATTTTTAATTTTCTTATTTTTTTTACATAATTTTATAGTCATGGTGGATCTTGTTTAATTAATAATGATTAGTAAATTTAAATATTAAATTCATAATTCTATAGTTATGATGGATGTTGTTTAATTGATTTTGATTAGTAGATTTAAATATTATTTTTTTATGAAATTTCTTGATTAGTATATTTTAAATATTAGATATTAAATATTAAATTTTTTATTTTAAGTTATGACATTTTTAATGTAAAAATATTTATTGGTGTGTGAGAGTTTACTTTGTTTAAGTTATGACATTTTTAATGTAGAAAAAATGATTGATATGTGAGAATTATTGTGTGTATATTATTAGTATTAAATGTTACTCAATAAATTTTCTTATTTTTTTTACAGAATTTTATAGTCATGGTGGATCTTGTTTAATTAATAATGATTAGTAAATTTAAATATTAAATTCATAATTCTATAGTTATGATGGATGTTGTTTAATTGATTTTGATTAGTAGATTTAAATATTATTTTTTTATGAAATTTCTTGATTAGTATATTTTAAATATTAGATATTAAATATTAAATTTTTTATTTTAAGTTATGACATTTTTAACGTAAAAATATTTATTGGTGTGTGAGAGTTTACTTTGTTTAAGTTATGACATTTTTAATGTAGAAAAAATGATTGATATGTGTGAATTATTGTGTGTATATTATTAGTATTAAATGTTACTCAATAAATTTTCTTATTTTTTTTTACATAATTTTATAGTCATGGTGGATCTTATTTAATTAATAATGATTAGTAAATTTAAATATTAAATTCATAATTCTATAGTTGTGATGGATGTTGTTTAATTGATTTTGATTAGTAGATTTAAATATTACTTTTTTGTGAAATTTATTGATTAGTATATTTTAAATATTAGATATTAAATATTAAATTTTTTATTTTAAGTTATAACATTTTTAACGTAAAAATATTTATTGGCGTGTGAGAGTTTACTTTGTGTATATTATTGGTGTTAAATGTTACTTAATATATTTTTTTTACATAATTCTATAGTCATGATGGATCTTGTTTAATTGATCTTGATTTGTAGATTTTAAATACTAAATTTTTATTAAATTTTGAATTTTTATTTTAAAATATGGCATTTTTAATATAGAAAAAATTATTGGTGTGTGAGAATTTATTGTGTGTATATTATTGGTGTGAGTGTTTTAACTTTTATGTGACATCTTGATGTGTGTATAAAACTCATCCAAGGGTGTAGAGTTAATGCACACCATAACATGTATATTTTTAACCATTAGATTTTTATATTTTTTGAAAATAAATTTAGTCAAACTTGATGTTTTATAATATAGATACATCATCATACTGTATATGCCACAACACCACGACTAGATCTATCTCATCAATCACATGTATCATACTCACGTCTAGGATTTTCACATCTACTGTGCACAGAGATAGCCGGCAACTCGGTTTCTTCTGCCCCCAAGGCAGGGACCACTAACCAAGTCCACCTAGATGCTACCCCACGCAGCCACACAGGCATACGCTACCTCACGCAGCCACAAAGGCATACGCTACAATAATCCTCACGTAGCCACTAAGGCTATACGCTATAGGTAATAACCATCTATCTAGTACGAATGGTGTGGCCATCCGATATGAAATCATAGTAATCATCTCATCAAAGTATATAATATAATTAAGAATATCCAAATACAAGCTCAACATAAAGTATATAAAGTGTGTAGGCCAATACGCCTTAAAATCCGTATTAGTTGTAGTAGTAGTAGTATTGTTGTTGAGCTTAAACATGATTAGCCAAGTCCGTTAATTTGTAAGAGAAACAAGAAAATCATCAGTTTGGGAGGTTTCATATGTTTTCATCAATTTGGCCCCAAGCTAAGTCAAATACAATCCAATAATGTATACGAGTTCCCAATTAGCCTCCCAATATGATTTAAAGACTTGATTTATTCAAAACACATTTATGTATTTAACCAGCATACTTACAGACTGGATATGTGACGCCCCGAATCACGTTCTGAGATTTTCACCTCCTGGACTCGGTTAATCACGGCTGCCGTGCGCGACGGCGGGTTTGAAATATAAAAATCACAACTTTTAAAAACTTTTCTTAAATAAAACATAATCCTGTTTAAGAGCTCATTTTACAAAACCAAGGCATGTGGAGTTAGTTCGGGTAATAAATCAACTTGTAACATTTAAAATCCTTTTTCATACAAATAGAATCACATCAAGCCATACATAAATCAACTCCACATATATAAAACCATTAATACAAATTACAATACAAATCGTTTATCAAATCATAGTCCGTTTACAATAAAAAGGAAATCAAATTGATTATACAACATAGTCCTTTCTCGAAGAAGGACTAGACACAGACTGTGGACATCAGAGGCCTCTATACACGTACATCATACCCCTTCTGAGATACTGTGCCTGCAAAACTGTTAGAAAACGGGATGAGCCAAATCCGGGCTCAGTGGGAACTATATAAGTTTTATATAGAAAATACTTTGCTTTTAATGTATACTTTGAAAACGTGCAATGCAATGCCATGCAAGCCCAAGTGCATGCAACCCCACTAGGACTTCAATCCTAGCTATCCTGAATCCACCTATCCAACAATCCAATCTCTCCTCTAACCATCCACAAAATAATACACCAAGGAATTTCCACAACTCGAGGAGATAATTAACCCAAAGTCGCCTCATAACAACTCTAGCATCCTAAGGCTCGATATACTACGGAGTATCCATTCTGAAGTGTAACTCCACACTCTTCTATGCTATACGTCGCCTACACCATAAGGCGTATCTACAGGCCAAGTATTCATTGTTATCTCTTTACTTATAATTCATTATGAATCTTATACTTGGCTAGCTAACAAGCTTCGTTCCAAGATCTTTAGCCTAACCGTTATATCACGTAGTACTCTCATTAGGCTATCTCGTTAACTATGATTTCCCTATTAATCATGAGTATATTATCTGCACCATGATCTGGCTCGCCATTCCATAATCCCCACGCATTCGCATACCCATACATCATTTCTAAGTTCAATAATTATTATCTCTTTCCACTTTATATATATATATATATATATTAATACATTATGAAAGGCTCGATAGTTCTCTACGTGTATCCTGTTCTGTTTAGATGTGTTCGCATAAGTCTTTATATCACATATATATCATAGCCGAGGCAACACATACAAATCAATACGAGACATGATACGATACAATAATAATCACAGCACAATCACAATCTCACAATAACTCTCGTATCACGTCTCTAGTATAATGCCTCAGTTTCACCCCGCGGTCAGTCCAGGCCCAGAACAGAGAATCCAGCGAGTCCCGAAGGATCCAAGGTTCTTGTCCATGTCTCCTCCAGGTGGGGAGTGGTTCAGGGACTTAGTTCTCCAAGTAGGTCATTCGGTGATAACCCACGCGACAGTCACTTTCCCGGGGACAACACCCCGAATAGTTAACGAGGAGAACACCACATACAAACCACATCGACACTCTGGAGAAACTACACCAGGCGATACCCTAGTGGGTGATGACCATCAGTAGCCCAAAAACTTCCCGGGGACTCACCATTTGGGAAATAGTGGCACACGGGACCTGCTCCGCTTGCCGGGGAAACTCGTCTAACCAAGGACACATAGTCCAGTTGGAAGGCAAGATACCTAGAGTGGGCTCTCCTTTGTGGACACACACAACCACTGGCGGAGTCACCGACTTCATTTTCCCCGTGCACGGTTTAGGGCCTTTTCACCCATGGGCGGCAATAGGCGGCCCTCCTTCGAGTCACGGGGAGCTACCCGGTGCTCGGTATATCATCATATCCAGCCCATACGTGTGATCGCATCAACAGGAATATACCGATTCCTCATTCAACAACGTATAATCATCAATCATCCATCACACGTATGGCTAATCAACATATACATACAATCATATAATAATCATCATCATCATGATTATCGTTCATCATTCATCATTTGTCACATCATCATTATCACCGTTAACACAAGCGTCGTCATCACGCTTATAATCAGTATTCTCATCGTTGGTCATTTCACATAATATGGCAATCCACACAACTCTATGTACAATATCATACCATTGCCCATTACCCATAATCATTAGTATCATTATAATCAATAATTCCCATTATTCGGCCGATTGATTTATTATCAATATATATATTACATCTCATATGTCTCATATGTATCAAACTACGGCCATAAGCGTTCTATGTTAATTCCCAAACCTCGTAGCCCAACTAAGCATCAATCATTGTGCTTCGAGTTTAACTAGTGTACGTATAACTCTTCTTAGCCACTTACAATTCCAGTTAAGGTATCCCATGCCCTATCAATAATAGATACTACACCACTAGATGGCATCTAGGCCATATCTTCGTTGCTAATGCCTAACACGCACTCCATGCAAATCATTAAACCCGCATGTTATGGTATCTCGCTCTACCATAATGAGTTCTTGGTCCAACAACCATAAATAGAACTCAACACTATTAACTATATACATATCCATGCATCTCTATGCCATATGATCCATAATCAATCATTATTCAAACGCCAATCCCGAAATCCTCTTTAGCCTAGTTCATACCTTAGGCTATAAAGTGGATACGATGTGTAGATAAGAGAACAAGGCTCACAACATGGTCATAACTGATGATTCATGATATCTAGGAAATAATCTATCCATATACATCACTAATCTAGGGTTTACCTTGCCCAAATCCCATAAGATGCAAACAACATGTAGTTGTGAAGAAAATCCCCAATTTGAGTTCAAAACTCTAATTAAACGAGTAATAAATTGAAATCAAGGGTTTAGTACTAGTGTTCCCACCTTAGACAAGCAAGACCGAGGAATTGAGGAAGCGTAGAAGCCGTCTCGCCGAAACCCTAGCTCCCACACGAGCTCCAATGGAGGAAGAAGGCGAGGAAGATGATGAATAGCATAGGAGAAAGTGATTCGGCACTCCAATCTTGTAGGAGGAAGAAGAGATGACAAGAATCTCCCTCTCTCTCTCTCTAGAACTCTCTAGAGAGTGGTGGAAGTGTTTAGCTCGAAAATGACGAGTGTTGGGTGATAAATGGGTCAAAAACGGGTTAAAAACGCTCAAAACCGACATTCAGGTGAACCATGATCGATCATGGGTCCCCCATGATCGATCATGAACCCTTCTGGAGTTCCTCTGGAGTACCATGATCGATCATGGCCTTCCATGATCGATCATGGAAGTCACTGCAACAGCAAATGACTTTCTGAGCCCGAAACGGACCTCGAAACGGTTGAATCTTGACTCGGCCCAAACACGAAAGTTATAGAGGGAAAAGAAATGAAAACTTGGCCGAAAACGGAGAGTCATTTGGACATCGGATGAAAAAGTTATGTCCTCTCAAAGTTGGCTAGAAATCAACGAATCGCGAAAAGTCGAAACACGCGATTTACGCCTCGGTTTCAACTCGAACCACTCGAATAACGAAACGATCACTCCCTCAAACTAAATATACCTAACATGACATACTAAAACTATCGGGTCAGGTGCGAAGGGCACGGAACTCAATGCTCACTCCCTAACGGAGATTAAGACATATCGGGCTGAAGAGAAGGTCAACGCGAAAAAAGGAACACGGGGTATTACAGGATAGGTGAGTATAAAATCTCATAAATATGGTTTATAACTTAAAACACAACAACAATACCACTAATATGTGTAGCTTTGTCCAAAATATAGTTTAAATCCCATATATGACATCATAAATAAGTGTATCAAAGTTTAGTGTATATAATCGTATACGTACTTGAAGGTCATATACCAAACTTTCATATAAATCATATCCAATTAGGGATTTTTGTCTAAGATTGTTATTGATGTCATATATGATGCAAATCCATCAAAAGTATCTAAAAAAAATTGACCCAAGCCCCATGCATATGCAACTTTGAGTAGAAAACTTAGGTTTTGCTTGATTTGGTGTAAATATGTTATGATAAGTTGAAAAGAAGTTTGAATAATATTGTTTCCACCTTAGGAGGGTCAATCCCTCGAAGTATTGCAGAAGAAACGAGCCAAGGAAGTGCATACGCGAAAACCCCCAATTTAAGCTCCAAAACCCTAGCCATGGAGGATTTGGATGGAGAAGGAGATGAAGATGATGATGGTGTTGTTTTGATGCGGGATATAAGGCCTTGAATGATTTCTTATATCCCCCCAAATTCGCCCCTCATTTCTCTCTAAGAACTCTCTAGAACTGGTGTGTAAATGAGGAGGAAATGAGAAGAAGAAATATATAAAAAACCTCGCTAGTACGATGTAGTCGACTCTCTACTATTCATGTAGTCGAATACATGAGGTAGTCGACTCACCTCACTTCCATGTAGTCGACTACATGGTGTAATTTCTGCCTCCTTCAGTTTTTGGTCAACAGCTCGACTTCACACCAACTTTTGGGCATCAAGGAGTTGGAATTGGGTCTCGGCCAAAACATGAAAGTTGTAGAGGGGATTGAGGTGAAAACGTGGCCAAAAATGAGGACTCATTTGGAGTTCAGATGAAGAAGATAAGGACTTTCAAAGTCGGGCAAAAATCATTAATCGAGTAAAATCGAAACTTGTGATTTTCGAACCGATTTCCGTCCAAGCCACCCGAAATGACTTAGGGTCATTATAACACACTTAAATATGTTAATATGACTTGTTAGAAATTTCCAAACCATGCCAACCTTTCCAGAACCCAATTGGACTATCCGAAGCCAAATTCTGTTTTATACGCGATACGGGCCGTGATTTGCAAGAGATAAGGAAACCGGGTGTTACATAATGATTTTCTTTTTGTTAAATTAATGTAGTATGTAACGCCCTGTGTTTTTAACCTATAATTAGTGAATTTAATCTCCCTGTCTAGGTTGGCGCTAGACCGGTTTGGCCTTTTATCAGACCGGTCCGTAGTCTAAAACTTGGGAAATTCTTTGGCGCCAGACCGGTATAGCCTTTTTTCAGACAGGTCCGCAGTATTTAATTTGTGGGATTTCTTGGTGCCGGACCGGTCTTCACTTTTGTCATACCGGTCCGCAGTGAAAAAATCTATAGCATTATTTTTAACGAATTGACCACTTTGACCCAATTTTAAAACCATTTCTCCTTCATTTCAGTCCATTTTTGTGGGAGAGAAATCTGAGAGAAATTCTAGAGAGAGAGATTGAGGGTGATTCTTGATGGGTTTTGAAGGTTTCATGGCTCCAAATTGAGTTTTTTTTATTGAAATCGTAGATTTTTCATCTCCTTCGCATTCTATACCCATTTTCGGGCTTGTATGTGGGATTTAGGAGATTCTTGGAGCTAAAACTAGGCCACTACATTTTGTTCTTCTAGCTTTCCAGGTGGGAACTCCCCTCTTCTCCTTAATTTTCGAAAGTTTTAGTTGATTGGGTGGAAAACACTAGATTTTGGTGCCAAATTCATATTTTCCTCATACATACAGGTGGTATAATGATATATTGAACCTTGATTTGTATTTTCATGTTGGATTGTAATCAGATGGTGATGTATTTCACACCCTCGTGATGTTTTGGTTTATTGAACAGGGTGGATTTCTTAGTATGTACAAATACTTCATGCCGAAATTTTGTTAGATTCCCCTGCTTTTGTGTATTATTATTGCTTCAAATCATTTGTTTATCTACTGTTAATTTAATACAGCATTCATTAACACCTACTTAATTAGGCGGGTTGTTATAGTTGGTATCAGAGGCATAGGTTCAATTTCCTTTTTGACGAGGTATGGGTAGATATGATCATTCTTTTCCTTCAGCACATGACCGTATCGAGTTGGTAGAATTAAATTAACACTGCTAATAGGCATAGGTGACGGGTGAATTAAACACTAATTAACTATATGCACAACATACGATTTTTTTTAAAGCATCTGTCTACTGTAGCTTATTATAGTTGAACTTGATGACCCACTGTATTATCGATCAAAATTTGTTTTAGCGTATTCCTTGGCTTCTGTTCTCTTTTATCATGATTATTGTTGTGGATTGAACTCTTCTCTTATTTTCCTATAGAATGCCACCTAAACTCTCCACTAGTAATAGACCAGCTTTTGATCCTCTTGTCGATGAGGGAGAAGGTTCTAGAGGCCGTGATGGTAGTCGTGGTCTTATGTCCTCTATGAGGAGAATGATGAAAGAATTCATGGGGGAATTAAAAGAAGTTATGAAAGCTTCTTATGACTCTACTGCAGACGCTCGTGTGAATCGTTCCCAGACCATTAGAAATCTTAATAGTGGAGGACATGATAGGAATAAGGAGGCAGCAGCCATTCAGAATCAAGGGGAATCCAGCTAAGTTGTTAAGGTTGTTCAACCGATTAGACCCAACCAAATTTGATGGGACTAAGGGACCTGAGGATGCAGAATCTTGGTTGTTCGATGTAATGGAAAAGATCGATTTGATCAAAACTCCTGATGCACTACGCCCTAGGCTAGTAGCTTCCAAACTAACCTAGTCTGCACAAGGTTGGCAGAGAAGGCAAAGTGGGACAGTTAACATGAATTCTTGGGGAGTGTTTAGTAAGGAATTTAAGAATCAATTTATATCCGATGCCTATCGAAGGAGAAAAAGGGAAGAGCTTCGGATGTTGAGGCAAGAAGGGATGACGGTGGCGGAGTACCACCAAAAATTTAAAAAATTATGTTTTCACATGGATCGGCCGTTAGATAAGGAAAAGATGGAGTCATTTTTCTTTGGTCTTCCGGCAGATTTTCAAGATGTCTTAAGTGCATGCAATTACCAGACTTATAAAGAAGTAGTAGAAGCCACTTACTAGAGAGATTCAGTTCTAATGGAGCCTAGTAGGGGAATTTATGATAGTCATTCAGACAGGCTCTCTTACTCATCGGATAAGGGGAAGAAAATGAGTAGTTTTGGTAATTGGGGAAGAAATAAGAAGGCCAAGTCGAGTTTGAAATCTTCGGGAGGTCTCTATTCTAGTGATGGAAGTAGTAGTACTGGTAGTTTCCCTAGGTCTTGCTATATGTGTGGGCAGTAGGGACATCGAGTAAGAGCTTGTCCAAAAAATCCACAAGTGTACCGGGGAGATCGTAGTAAAGGCGAGGGTAGTAGCTCTAGCCGAGGTATGAGCTGTGGTCGTAATGGCAAGTAGGGCTGTAGCCAGTCAGGCAAGTCCTCAACTAGATCATCCCAGTCAGTTAACCAAGAGGTTGAACAGCAAACGGCGAGTGGCCGGTATCAGCCCAACCAGTTTTTTTTCCAACATGATTACTCTCAGTCACTTCAATTCCACGAGCAATCCTTTTCGGGACCTATACAGCCTCAGGGTCACAGAAACTAAGGTGGCCGAGTTTATAACTTGGCAACGTCCGCTACTCAAGAGGACCACACGGTAATGGAAGGTAGTCTTATTTTGTTTACTACTGGTGTTAGAGTTCTTTTCAATTCGGGTGCATCTCATTCTTTCATATCCTCAGCATGTGAATTTAGTTTGGGTTTGAAACCTAATAGACTTGCCTCGTCTATCTGAATTAACACGCCCTTAGGGGGTGTTGCTGTTCTTACTCAATATTGTACTGCCATTATTTCTCCGCACAACGATTGCCATGTGGAGGATGATTTTGTTCTTATAGATATGGGTTTATATGATTTGATTCTGGGTATGGATTGGTTGTCAAAATATTGTGCCATCATAGATTGCTATGCTAAGAAGGTGACCGCCTATCATTGGGGCCAAATCCTTGTGTTTTATGGAGAAAGATACGGGTTATACCCGGTGACTTATGCATGTAAGCGAGAACAAAGAAATTACTTGGGTTGGTTATTTAGCATAATTGCTGAAGAGTCTCCTAAGTTATCACTTACGGTTATACCCATTGTTAACGAGTTTCTTGATGTTTTTCCTGATGAATTGCCGAGTTTTCTGCCCCACCGTGAGGTTGATTTCTTTATAGATATTGTTCTAGGGGTTGAAGTTTCTATAGCTCCTTTTCGTATGGCTCCTGCTGAGCTAAAGGAATTACGTACACAACTAGACGATCTCCTAGCCAAGGAATTAATTCGTCCTAGTACCTCTCCTTGGGGAGCCTCGGTCCTATTTGCCAAAAAGGCTGATGGTTCTCTTCGTATGTGTATTGACTATCGTCAATTGAATCGTCATACCATCAAGAACAAGTATCCACTTCCACGCATTGACGATTTTTTCGAACAGTTATAGGGTGCATCCTTTTTCTTGAAAATTGATCTTCGATCTAGCTATCATCAGTTGAGGGTCTGAGAGGAAGATTTTTCCAAGACCTATTTTTGTACTTGTTATGGGCATTTTGAATTCTTGGTTATGCCATTTGGGTTAACCAATGCTCCTGCAGCGTTTATGAACTTGATGCAAACGATCTTCCGACCGTATCTTGATCATTTTGTTGTGATTTTTGTGGACGACATCCTTATCTATTCTCGTTCTGAGGCTGAACACGTTACTCATCTTAGAATGGCATTGTAATTATTCGTGAGCACCAGCTATATGCCACATTCTCTAAATGTGATTTTTGGCAATAGGAAGTGAAGTTCCTGGGTCATATCGTCAATAGATTTGGAGTCTCAGTGGATCCGGCTAAGGTTGAAGCCGTGTCTAGTTGCAAGCAACCTACAAGTGTTACCAAGGTTCGGACTTTTCTCGGATTAGCTGGTTATTATCGCCATTTCATCCAAGATTTTTCTAAGATTGCATCTTCTCTTACGGTCTTACTCAGGAAAGAGTACCGTTCATTTGCGATGAAGATTGTGAGTATGATTTCAATGAGCTTAAATGTCGTCTTACATCTGCTCCGATACTCGCCTTGTCGCATAGAGGGCTAGGCTATACCATTTATTATAAAGCGTCTCGTTTGGGATTACGGTATGTGCTCATGCAATTAAATCATGTCATTGGTTATGCATCAAGATAGCTTAAGACTCACGAGAAAAATTACCCAACACACGACCTGGATTGGCAGCGGTAGTTTTTGCTTTGAAGATCTGGCGACACTATTTATACGATGAGACATTCGAAGTCTTCTCTGATTATAAGAGCTTGAAGTACATCTTCACTCAGAAGGATCTGAATCTGAGACAATGCCGATGGATGGAATACTTTGAGGACTACGATTTCACGCTACAGTATCACCCGGGCAAGGCTAATGTGGTGACAGAGGCATTGAGTAGAAAATCTCAAGGCTCGATTTCCGCTTTGAGCTGCCGTGAATGGAGACTCCACCAAGAATTGAATAAATATGACTTGGTAGTGAATCAGAGAGATAACATGGCCTTCTTGTCAACGATTGTTGCCAGGCCAGTAATGGTGAGTCGGGTGATTGAAAGCCGGGGCCAAGATGAAGATCTAGTATGGTGCCGTAATCGGATGTTATCCGGAGAGTACATTGATGACATCACCATCGAGCACGATGGTGGCATAAGATATAAATGGAAGTTGGTAGTACCTCAGTACAATAAAGAATTACAGCAAGCTATGTTAGCCGAGGCCCATAATTCAAATTTTTTGATCCACCCAGGGGGTACCAAGATGTTTCGTGAACTCAAAAGAATGTATTGGTGGTCAAGAATGAAGAAGGATGTGGCAAACTTCATGGCAAGATGTCTTTCTTGTCAGAAGATCAAAATCGAACATCATAAACGTTCTGGTCAATTACAACCTTTGCCAATCCCATAATGGAAACGAGAGAATATCATTATGGATTTCCTTATGGGTTTACCAAGGACCCAGTCTAAGAATGATGCAGTTTGGCTAGTAGTTAACAAATTAACTAAATCGGCTCATTTCCTTCTTATTCAAGAGAAGTTTCCCGTAGGGAGGTTGGTGAAGATTTATATTATGGAGATTGTGAGATTGCATGGTGTTCCATTGTCGGTGGTATCAGATAGAGATCCCTAGTTTACATCAAAATTTTGGACAACATTACAGAGGAGTATGGGAACTCAACTGGACTTTAGCACTGCGTACCACTTACAAACTGATGGACAATCTAAGCGAACCATTTAGATATTAGAGGATATGTTAAGAGCTTGTGTGTTGGATTTCAGGGGAAAATAGGATGAACACTTTCCATTAGCCGAATTTGCTTATAACAATAGTTTTCAGTCAAGCATTGGAATGGCACCGTTCGAGGCCTTGTATGGCAGACCTTGTAGATCTCTGATATGTTGGTTAGAAGAGGGAGAATCATCACTCTTGGGACCACAGCTAGTTCAAGAGACTACTGAGAAGATAACGTTGATTAAACAAAAACTTCAGATAGCCCAAAGTCGTCAGAAATCGTATGCCGATGTTAGGAAGAAACCCGTAGAATTTGAGGTTAATGATTATATGTTCTTGAAGGTAAAACCCCACCATAGCATTGTCCGTTTCAAGAACAAGGGTAAATTGGCTCCTAGATATATTAGACCCTATAGGATCATCAAGAAATTAGGGGCTGCAGCGTACCGTTTAGAACATCCTCCAAAAATCGAGCGTGTTCACAATGTGTTCCACATGTCCATGCTTCGTTTGTATGTTCCTGACCCATCTAATGTTTTACTGGTTGAGGAGATTGAGATTGATGAGAAAGATACATATAAGACCTATCCGGTGAGAATTAAGGACCGTAAAGAGCAAATGTTGAGGAAACGAGTCATCCCGTTGCTTAAGGTGATTTGGCATCACCATGGTGAGGAGGAAGCTATGTGGGAGTTAGAATTGGATATCCGTAGCAAGTACCCTTTCCTTTTCAACGAAGGTAAATTTTCTTACCGTATTATTGATTCAATTTCGAGGTCGAAATTTCTCTAAGGAGGGTAGATTGTAACGCCATGTGTTTTTAACCTATAATTTGTGGGATTTCTTGGTGCCGAACTGGTCTCCACTTTTCCCAGACCGGTCCGCAGTGTAAAAATTTGTAGCATTGTTTTTAACGAATTGACCACTTTGACCCAATTTTAAAACCATTTCCCCTTCATTTCAGTCCATTTTCGTGGGAGAGCAATCTGAGAGCAATTCTAAAAAGAGAGAGGGTGATTCTTGATGGGTTTTGAAGGTTTCATGGTTCCAAATTGAGTTTTTCTTACCGAAATCGCAGATTTTTCATCTCCTTTGCATTCTCTACCCATTTTCGGGCTTGCATGTGGGATTTGGGAAATTCTTGGAGCTGAAACCAAGCCACTAAATTATGTTCTTCTAGCTTTCCAGGTGGGAACTCTTCTCTTCTCTTTAATTTTTGAAAGTTTGAGTTGATTGGGTTCAAAACACTAGATTTCGGTGCCAAATTCATGTTTTCCTCCTACATGCAGGTGGTATAATCATATATTGAACCTTGATTTGTATTTGCATGTTGGACTATTTATGTTGGATTATAATCAAATGGTGATGTATTTCACACCCTCGTGATGTTTTGGTTTATTGAACAAGGTGGATTTCTTAGTATGTACGAATACTTCATGCCAAAATTTTGTTAGATTCCTCTGTTTTTGTGTATTATTATTGCTTCAAATCATTTGTTTATCTGTTGTTAATTTAATACAGCATCCGTTAACACCTGCTTAATTAGGTTAGTTGTTACAGTCCTATTTATCTATCGATTATAACTCATAAACCATCAACAACAAAGCCTAAAAGGTTCAATATATATGTACTCAATTGAGAATTTGGTACTGAAATGGCTAGGATCATTGAATAAATGTCTAATACTTGACATTTCTACTTAAATTGACAATTTTTAGGAAAATAAACACTTTTAATTTATTTTTAACTTGTTATTAGACATACACTCAATGCTCGATGATGACTCTAAAAAAGTCTAGTGATTTCTTCTCAATACTTGGCTTACGAGATTGTATAAGTCATGTTTATAACTAAGTGGCTTGGTGTTTCATGTTAGACGCATAATAAAAATCATGATTATTAATTGATTGTAATTATGGTCACTTAAAACAACCTTTTTACAAATAACTAATCGCGGTGAGGTTACGAGGTATTTGGAACCAGAAAGCACCGGTATAAAAATGCTTGAGTTGATATTATTGCACAGACCTATGGGAAGATGGGGTATTGTAAAATCTGGTTACAAGTGCACAAACCCATGGATTAGATGGGGTGCGTATTTGAGTTTCATAATCCGTCTAGTACCATTATTAGGTCGAGGAGGTGGATGGGCGTTTATACAATTATCGAGAAAGATATACGTTGACAACAATCTTACTTTTATGGTGTAAAATAAAAGGGTTTTTCTTATTAATATGTATAACTTGGAAAATCTTTGTCAAAGATGAAATTTATAAGTTTTTATAACATGACATGTATATGCACTGCATTTCCCTTTCCCTATAGTTCTCACTGGGCCAGTTTTGGCTCATTCCTTCATTTATCTTTCAGGTATGCCACGTGGTACAGCAGAGGTCGAGAACCAGGTCCGAGTTCATCTTAGAGCCACTCTAATGCCCTTATGGATTTTAGTTTCGTTGTATTATCTTTGATAGTGGAACTTGTTATTTCGAATGAAGTTGAGAGACTTTGTAACATCTATGGTTGTATAAGTTTATATTTCGAACTTAGACTTTATCTGGATTTCGGTTTGTAATTGAACCTTGATTTGTATTTACATGTTGGACTATTTACGTTGGATTGTAATCAGATGGTGATGTATTTCACACCCCCGTGATGTTTTGGTTTATTAAACAGGGTGGATTTCTTAGTATGTACGAATAATTCATGCCGAAATTTGGTTAGATTCCCCTGTTTTTGTGTATTAGTATTGGTTCAAATCATTTGTTTATATGCTGTTAATTTAATACAGCATCCTTTAACACCTGCATAATTAGGCGGGTTGTTATATACTCCCACAAGCAGGGATGGTTTTGTTAGGAATTTTGATTCGGTATTGAGTTGATGTACTCCCACAAGTAGGGATGGTTCTGTTAACGATTTTTTTATTAAATTGTTGTATTCCCATAGGCAGGGACAGTTCTGTTAACAATTCTGATTCGGTGTTGAGCTGATTTACTCCACGGGCAAGGACGATTCTATCAATGATTTGTTGTTAAACTGATGTACTCTCACATGTAGGGACGGTTCCGTTAACAATTTTGATTCGGTGTTGAGCTGATGTACTCCTATAGGTAGGGATGGTTATGTCAACAATTTGTTGTTTATTAAACTAATGTACTCCCACAGACAGGGATGGTTCCATTAATAATTCTGATTTGATGTTGAGCTGATGTACTCCCACAAGCAGAAACAATTTTATTAACAATTCTTATTCAGTTGTTGTGTTTGAACCGCGTAGAGGGGTAAGCCCCCTACATTAACGAAGTGCGTGGACCGCGCAGAGGGGTGAGCCGTCCTGCTTTAACGAAGTGGGTGGGCCGCGCAGAGGGGTGAGCCCCCTACTTTAGCGAAGTGCTTGGGCCGCGCAGAGGGGTGATCCCCCTGTTATAGCAAAATGTGTGAGATGGTGAATATCTACTGGGGACATTGCTTTGGTTTGCAAGGCTTCACCTATAAAGGTTGGTGATCTACTAGAGAGAGGATAACTGATGGTTTGTTGGAGAAATGAGACATCCTTCGGCCTAGGATGTAAGGTTGAGATGTGGGGGATTGATGATATCTTGAGGTGATGAAAGTTAATGATCCGCTAAGGTGGTAAGAGTCTCAGAGAAGACAAAGAGAGAGAAAGTTTTTGTGTGATATCTTTTTGGAAAAAACAAGAACTTTTGACTAACTTATTTTTTTCTTTAGAAAGGATCGAGTTACATTCTCTCATTTCTCGCACCTCATGCATGAGTTTCGGACTTTGGCTCTTACTTTGCTTCCTTGGCATTTTTTCTCGTATTATAAGGGTACGATTCTGCTTATTATGTTTTTATATCATAAGAAAAGAATTTTTTGTAGCTGCATTGATTTGTGTTTTTCGATGCCCTTATTCCTCCGTGATTGTTTGAAAGCTTTTTTATGCATCTTACTTATTCTATTTTGCATGGTCACAGCCTTCCTCACCCAAGACATAGACCTGGGCCTTTTCGCCTAGTTGTCACCCTTAGTGTGGCTCTTGCTATCATCTTTTCCTATTTTCTTTTTTTCGATATTTTTCTTTTAGCACTACGGGATGTATCCTCTTTTCTACTATTTCATTTTTTTCTTGTATCCACTTTGTTCCTAATCACTTAGTCAGGTATTTATAGCGTCATCGTCCTTGCAATTTGAGAATGTTTCTTTTGGAAGTTCACAATTGACATCGTCGTGCTGTGTTTGTGATTTTCAGTCCGAGAACCTTTAGGAGTGTCTCGAAGACTTCTTTGAAAAGAAGAGGCTATGCCAAAAGCCCTTTTGCAGGGTTGTTCCCTGTGTATCAGTTGCAACATGTTCTCATTCTAATCTTTCTCTCTTTAACTTTCTTTAATATCCCTTCAAATGGGGCTTTTTTGGTTTGTGGAGAGGGTTTGGGATTTGCCTGTAGAAAGGGCTTTGGATATGTGCCAGTGGAAAGTGCTTGGAATTGCCTGTAGAATGGGCTTGGGACTTTCCTATGAAAAGGGCTTGGGTTCGTGCCTGTGGAAAGGGCTTTGGATTCATGCATATGGAAAAGGCTTTGGGTTTGATTTATAATCTTGTAGTGCCTTTTTAGGAGGGCTTGTGACTCTCTTGGAGAAACTTTGATGTTATTCGATGCTCTGAGAAGAATTTAGTATGTTGGTACCCATGCTAAAACCTATCTACTGACCATATTTGAGCTCATTTGGGCTTCGGGAAGGCCTCTGTCAGATTACTCGAAGTGAACTCCCAGGTTTTTAAATTTTTGGTGATCCAGCCGTTGGATCAAGCTGATTTTCGAGTATGCTACTCCATATGGCAGTATTTAACAACCCTCAAAATTTGAGGTTGATCAGAAATCAAGAACTTTGATTGTGCAAATATTAACAAGATTTGACGATTTTTGGTTCCGACAGCTTCTGAAACTTTTCGTAACTTCTTGTCCGGATGTCCTTTTGGCTTTCTTCTTTGATCTGTAGCACATGTATATAGTATGTATGCATGTATGGATGATCTTGCATGTATGCGTGTTCATTTTTCTAGAGATCGGGATTCTTGTGAGAGCCACAAAATGAGGTGTTCACACTTGTAAAACTTCGAAAGGACTTGTTTTAGAAGGTGGTGAATTTCTTTGCAAATTATCTTATTTTTTGTATTAAAACTTGCATTTAAAATGATAAAACTTGTATTTAAATGCGGAAATTAAATTATAAAAATTTGTAAATGCCTACCTGATGTGTGTAAAAAGAAATAATAGTTGCTTGCCTTGTTGCTAGCTTCCTCCTTCTTCCTTGCTTACTTGCTTCTTCATCCTTCTAAAACTTTCTCTCTCTAGAACCCTCCTTCTCTCTAGGATTGTAATGCTTAAAAAACTCTAAAGACTCTTCTAAACTTCCTCCTACTCTCTCTAAGAACCCCTATATGTTCCCTCTTCCAAGTCCCCTCACAATGAACCTCCAAAGCCCTATTTATAGAGAAAAATATTTGCCTATTGCACGGCCTGTGACATGGGGCTGCGGCAGGAGCCTGCGGTACACAATAAATTGAATTTCTCTTGAGAAATTGATACACCTTGAAATATAAGTGGCCGATTATGACGCCCCGAAATCCCGTTGAGAGGATTTCACCTCCGGGACCTGGTTAATCACGGTGTCGTACGCGACGACGGGTGTTAAGGTATAAATTATAACTTAGATAAAAAGAGAATTCCATACACAGCGGTAATTTTAGAAAATTTGGCATGTGGAGTTTATTCATATAGTAAACCAAATCCTGTCAAAATGTACATATAATCGTTTTCCAATAAATACTCCGCATTTAAGAAAGGTCATATATACAAAGCCTCCAATGAGGTCCCAATACAAAATAAAATAGTTTTACAACAATGTTTCAACAGTACAACAATCAATAGGATGTGCGACTTATTATCAATATAAGAAAAAGTATAATACTAGTCGTTTCCAAACGACTTTGGTAATCAGAGGCTGTCGGGAGCTACTAGACTCCATAAGCGTACCATCCCCGGGAACACCTGCAAAACCTGGTTTGGAAAATGGGAGTGAGCCAAACGGGCTCAGTGGGAACTATAAGGTTGTATAAGAAAATAGATTAGAAACTATGCATGTCATGCTATGAATTATATTGAAAATAGTTTATATGCTGCTTCTCTATAATAAACTATATCTGGGTAGAAATGTGTACATACAAATATAAATACATGTACATATATAATACATTTATGAAGCAGCCAATGCACGGAAAACCATTCGTGATATATATATAATGTCCCCAACCCAAAGTATAAGAAAGGCAATACATGTATATATATATCATCATACTGTATATGCCACAGCACCGCGACTAGATCTATCACATCAATCACATATATCATACTCACATCTAGGATTTTCATACATCTATTGTGCACAGAGATAGCCGGCAACTCGGTTTCTTCTGCCGCCAAGGCAGGGACCACCTACCAGGTCCCCCTAGACGCTACCTCACGTAGGCACAAAGGCATACGCTACTAATAATACTCACGTAGCCACTAAGGCATACGCTACAGGTAATAACCAATATCTATCTAGTACGAACGGTGTGGCCATCCGATAATAAATCCAAATAAACTCCAAAGGATAGTAAACGCATCAAATCAAGGAAATCATAAGAACATATATAATTCAATAGATGTAGATCTGTATATACATACATTCCATATGTATTCGTATAACTCGTATATATGTATCCATTCTAGATATGTGTACATATGCATATTGTATAACATGTAGTGGTATTGTTGTTGTACTTGAACTAGGCTTGCCAGGTCCGTCAACTAGTGGCTCAGTTAACAGATCAAGAATTTGGGAGGTATTCTATGCTTTCAGTCAATTGGCACCAAAGCCAAATATAATATAGTTTTCAGAGTATATAAATTCTATATAGACCTCCCCTTAAGATCATAACACTTTGTTTATACATAAAGGGTTTATAATCATGCCCAGCACAGTTACGGACTGGCCAAATAAGTAATAAAATACATAAAGTCTAAGCCAATAGCCAAAGTACAACAACAATATCCCATATATGCGTAATCAAAGCTAAAGTATATTTTTAAAACCATGTATAGCCCCGTAAGTACGCATACTATAGCGTACAGTTCACTATCATATCCGTACATAAGGGTTTTATACCAATCTTACCAAAAACAGTATAGAAATTGGGGCTTATCATAAAATACATCATTTATAATCATATCAAGTATAAATCAAACCAAATATCAAGAAAAATTGATCCCAAAACCCCATTATCATGCATTTATAGAAAAACCCTAGGTTTGGGTTGATTTGGTGTAAATGTGTTATAATAAGTTGAAAAAAAGTTTAAATAGTATTGTTCCCACCTATTGAGGGTTAATCCCTCAAAGAATTGCGGAAGAATCGAACCCAAAAGGCGTTGACGCGAAAACCCCCAAAATTCCTTCCAAGCCCTAGCCATGGCTACCAAAGGAGGAAGAAGATGATGAAAATAGTGATGATGATGATGGTTTGATGTGGGTGTGATGAGGAAGGAAGCGCCTTAGATGATCACGGAATTTTCCCCAAAATCGCCCTCAATCTCTCTTTAAAAGCTCTCCAAGTGGTTGGGTGAAAATGAGAAGGAAAAGGGAGGAAATAAGCTTTAAAATCTCGCCCAGATCGATGTAGTCAACTGCATTAGAACCATGTAGTCGACTTCCACTATTCACAGCACATAGTTTTGCTATTTGGTCACATTCTCAACTTCACGCCCAATTTTGGCCATCAAAGGGCTGGAATTAGGTATCGGCCAAAACACAAAAATTGTAGATTGGATCAAAACCTAGAGATTGGCGAAAATGGAGACTCATTTGGAGTTCAGATGAAGAAGATATGGTCTTCCAAAGTTGGGTAAAAACCATTAATTGCATAGGACCGAAACTTGTGATTTTCGAGCCGATTTTCGTCCGAGCAACCCGAAATGACTTATGATCATTATCACATATTTAAATATCTTAATATGACTTGTTGAAAGTTTCAGAACCATACCAACCTTTCCAGAACCCAATTTGGCCATCCGAAGCCCGATTTTGCCTTATACACGATATGGGTCGTGATTTTGCAAGAGATAAGGAAACGGGGTGTTACACCGATAACCTCGTAATCGGACATAATACACATACGATGAAATAAAAATGAGACGTAAGAATGTTGTAGTATAATAATGGTACGTAATTGATTAATAATAAATTATGTGCACAATGAGAAGGACAAATTACGATAATTGTGATGGCCTTGTGTTTGTTTATTATTGAACTCCATATGTGTGATCATTGATGATGTGGGCTTGTGATTTATATTGTTGGTGAATGAATGGATATATTCATGTTGGTTCGATTACACATATGGGCTAGATTGATTTCCAAGCACATGGGTCGCGACCGTGTGGCTCGTTACCAGGCCGCCTATTCCCTGGGTGAAAGTCCCTAAACCGTGCACGAAAAATTAATCGGTGACTGCACCGAGTGGTTGAAATCCCACAAAAGGAGATCCCACTCGATGTATCTTGCCATCCCACTAGACTATGTGCTCTTGGTTAGAAGAGTTTATCTGGCAAGCGTATTAGGTTTCATGTCCCACTATTAACCAAGTGGTGAGTTCCTAGGAAGTAGTTAGACTACTAATGGACACCACCTTACTAGGGTAGTCTCTTGGTGTAGTTCCTTCCGAGTGTCGAAGTTGGCTTGTATGGGTGTTCTTCTCATTAACTATTTGGAGTGTTATTCCCGGGAAAATGTCTTGCGTGGGTAATCTCCAAATGAATTACTTGATAGGACCAAGGCCCTGAGCCACTTCCCCACTTAGAGGAGAGATGGATATTTGGAGCTTGGGAACCTTCGGGGTCTATTGTTCTGAGCTTAATCAACCGCAAGGTAAAACTGAGGCATTATGCTAGATATATGATACGAGGACACATGTGATATTATTGATTGTGGTTATTATTATTATATCACATCTTATGTTGCTTTATATATAATGCCTTGGATGTATTGTGAATAGTGTAAGAATGAACACGGACATGATTGAATGCGCCATAATATATATAAAGGTGACTGTGTCATAACGTAATAAGACATAAAGTGGCCTGGAAGTATTAGCGATCATTAATCATTGGATTTAATATATAGGCGAGTGTACACTTATAGTCTATGAGATTAGTTGGCTTGATCATAATGAACATAAGATATTAATAATCAAAGTGGCAATCGTAGCTAATGGTATAGCTTGATGGGAAAACACCATATCGTATCACTTAAGATGAAATAGGTATTGGCCATTGTGAACACCTCATTTTGCGACCCCCGCAAGAATCCCAAACACTAGGAAAATGAACACACATGCATGCACGAGAATTACTAGATGCATAAATATTGTTTACATGTGATACAGGTCAAAGAAGGAAGCCAAAAGGACACCCGGAAGAGAAGTTACGAAGAGAAGTTACGAGAATTACTGAAAACTGCCAGAACCAAAAACCATCAAAACTCCTAAAAACTTGATAAAGGAGCGTTGCCCATTTATGATCATCCTTAAACTTTAATGGGTGTTATACATTGCCAAAAGGAGCAACATACTCAGAAATCAGCTCAATCCAATGGCTGGATCTCCGGGAATTCAGAAAACCAGGAGGTTACTTCGAGTAATCAAAATATGACCTTCCCGAAGTCCAAATGAGCTCAAATTTGGTAAATATACAGGGTATACAATAGGGAACAACATACTAAAAAATAAGATCGATCCGATAATCTGTTTGATGTGAATTAGAAAAACCGCGTACGAACATACACCCTTAGGGGTGTGTCCCCACAACACAGTAGTTGGGACACAAGCCTTTGGAGCTTGTTTCCACAGTCAAATCCCTCCTAGTTGATTTTTTATTTTTTCGCGTTTTGATATTTCCCGACCTCCAAAAATTATGAAATTTTGTGGAGAGCTAGGAAATGTTACTTGGAATAACATATTAAAAAATAAGCTCGATCCAATGGTCAAATCTTCGTAAATTTGAAAAAACTGGGAATTAAGCTTGAAAAATCAAACGGGGACCTTACCGATGTCCAAAAATTCTGAAATTTGGACAATAAGTAGGTCTTAACATGGGTAATAACATGTAAAAAAATCAGATTAGTCCGATGTTTTGTTTGGACGGAATTGTAAAAATTGTCACACATTTAATCAGGGTTTGTTAACGAACACACCCTTTATTCGCGGACATGACCTAAATGTTTATCCGCGGACACACCCTTTGTCCGAAGACAAACACTTCCGGACCTAGCCCATTAACTATTCTACAGCTATAAATACACCTGCACTGACCCCATTTGAGGCATCAGTCAGCTCTGGGACTTCGGGAACAACACTCTAAAATAGTATTCTACTATTTTCGAGATTCTCAAGTATTTTTTATCTTAGTCTGGCTTAATTTTTTTATGTTTTTATTTTATCAGTTATAATTGATCAATCGCCTGTAAAAATTGTTGTTTATCTCAAAATTAGTCCATATTTCACATTTAAACCTTGTTTTCTAAACCAAAGGCGTAGAAATGAGTTGAAACCATTTTTAAACATATTTTTATCAATTAATTTTACAAAATCTCAGTTTTATCTATCTCGGTTTACGAAGGAATCAATACAAGTCCGTACCCAGTTTAATCTATAAATTGCGATGCATACCCAAATATCCAATATGAGAGTACTGGATTTGTGAATACTAGTTTAAATTATTAAACTGTGGTACACTATTGAAGAATGAATCTTGAGGATTGCCAGAAATTCGATTCCAAATCAAATTAGCTTTTGAAACGCCCTAAATCTTCCTAAAAATATTTTTTTTCTCTCTATCATTATAAAGATCATTTTTCAAAATCACACATACACCGATTTCCAAAATTGAAGGGCGAATTACGAAGCACATGGTTTTCATCCTCACCCCAAAATCCCATTTTCTTTAAATTTTGGGTTGATTTGCAATTACATCAATTAATATGCAAATGTTCGGTTATAATTTCACGCATATCCTACTTAGAGACCGAAAGGGCGAATTGGGTGCCTAACACCTTCCCGATTCGTAACTTAATCCTAGAACCTTCAAATCAACTGGTTTTGCATTAATTGTGTTTAAGAGGTCGTTTGATTTATAAATGTTCATCTTTTACACAGACTTTCGTTTGTTTAGTAAAACAAACTGGCGACTCTGATTCCTTTGCAAATTGTCACCTTTTCTCTATAATAAAACAAACCGTTTTCCAAAATTAAAGCAGAAAAACCGGAGGAATGGCCGCCTAGGGGGGCGGCGTCAAAACCCGGGTTCTCAACGTGGCGACTCTGTTGGGGATTTTTTTTAAGAGGATTAGACTTTAAACAAGAGTAGAATATGCGTGGATAATCGTTCTTTACGTGTTTTTCTTTTCAGGCGTTAGTTTTAGGATAACATAGATGCGATTTAGGTGGATACCCTGATTCACTATTTGTTTATAATTATTTGCTTGAGGAAAATATTTTCATAAATAAAAATTGAAAGCACTTAAACAAACCCTAAAGCGCTAATCATAATGTACTTCCATAATTGTTATTTTGCACGCGCGCACTATCATCATGCATTACCACAAGTGAGAAATTACTCCATTCAACCTGGAAATAATGCTTACTAAGTAAGGAGTTGGCTAGTATGGGTCAACATAAACCGAAAGCTCTTATTTCCACTCTCTTTGACCAAGTACTAACTGAGGTATACCAAGTGATGAGAACACTCACGTACCTGGGACGTATATCAAAAGGCCCTTCCACGTACTCGCCCTTGGGATATATAGCAAGACCTAGTCAAATAGGAGGGAGCCTAAACCTTACCTATCAAACCATGCTTGCATATAAAATGCGTTATCTTAGTACACGTAAATTTTTACATGTTTTCTTGACCATCAGTTGTGAGTTTAGTGAACAAAAGGTCTTGTCATACATACCAATTCTTGGTTTGGCAAGTACGGTCCGGTGGCTATCCAACCCCAGCCATAGAAATTCCTCACTAACAATCATTAGTCAAAATTTTCCTATCACTTTTCTATGAAAAGCAACTCTAAGAGGAGAGAACTTCCTGATTTTCGAAAATGTTTTCCAAAAATATTTTCCAAAAAATGAGTCATTTTCCAAAAACGAGTTTTTTAAAAATAATTTCCAAAATCGGAAGGTTATAAGGGCACCCTGGAATGTATATTCTACCCTAAACCTATCCACGGGGCTTCCAAGTTATTGCTGCTGGTCTGTTTTTGTTTAAACACCAAAAAGTGATTTTCGATTTGCATTTCATTATCGTACTCTTTTTCGAGAATTATGCAATCAATTGGCAGAAAGTATCATTTATCTAGAAAAGTCACACCACCCTTATGTCCCGATTTTTTCCACTACTCTCAGGTTTTCATATTGAAAGACACTGGCCGGTTGGGCTGGTAGGGATTGTATAGGTAGACTTAATAGATCGGACTCACCTCTCATAATGCCGCCACGACGTGCTCTCGATTATCACAATGAACAGGTCAAGGATAACGAATGAGGGGGCAATAACACTGAAGGTCAACACCATGCAACGGATCTGCCGCCCGGTCCCGTTTTATCCATCAACCTTGAAGCCCTATCTCTGGAATAATTTTACCAAATGATACAAGGTATGGCCCAATCTATGAACACCATAGCCAATTTGCAGAGAACCACTCAAGCCCGTCTAGATACCTTACTAGGTGCCTGAGCACTTACCGAACCAAATCAACTGAACCCTAATCCCGCTCACAACCAAGGCCAAGGCCAACCAATTCCCCCTCCTCAGCAGAATATTCCACCTTAACAAAATGTCCTACTTATTCCTCCACCTCACTAAGGCCCATCAGCACCAGATCCGGTCAATATGTGGCTTCATCTTGAGCACAATCACCCTCGACAACACCACAACCCACTTTTTGAAGGGCAAGAACTAGATCCATATATGGGGCAGTATACTGAGTCCGTAGTTGAACAGGCTAAGAAAAATGAGGCTATCACTCAGTTGAAGGAACAAATGAAAGCTTTGAACCAGAAAGTAGTGGATAAGGCTGACGATATAGCCGACCTCTAAAATTTGTCTCTTTTCCCCAAGGCCAGGTTACCAGTAGGTTTAAAGCTTCCCAATGTGGAAAAATTCTCCGAAAACACTTCCCTTCATTTGCATCTTAAGGCCTATGTTCGTACTATGCAGTTGTATGGGTTGAACGAGGCTCACTTGGCTCAGGGTTTCCATCAGACTTTAACAGGGCCCTCACACAGTTAGTTTCTGGGGTTGGAAAAACACAGGGTGGCCGATTGGAAGAGTATCGTAAAGGAATTCATGGAGCACTACAAGTCAAACAAAGAGCTGAAAGTTACTCATAAACACCTTAAAATGTCTAAGCAGTGGGAAACTGAGAATGTCAGTGATTTTGTCACACGTTGGAGAGAGTTGGCATCACAAATGATTGACTAGGTCTTTAAAGAAGAACAATTGGGGGTTGATAGTCAATAATTTTAAGCACGAAATAAGAAACGGCATGGGGCGACAATACTTCGAGAAATACAAAGCTTTGATGCATGTGGCCAATGAAACTAAGGAAGAACTAGCAAAGGCCGATGAGGTTAAGAAAGCCTCATCTCAATACAAGAAAACTACTTCTTCCATTAATCAAGTATGGTTTCAGCAGAATCCGTGGTCTTATCAAAGAAGTGATTTCCAGTATCCACGAGAAAAAATAAAGACCAACATTTTGCATGTCTGCCAGCCTCACTAAGCAAAACCCTGGCCGCACAACAAGAAAGTGGAATCATACGACCACTAGCCCCCCGAGCCCCCCCTAACCCACTTCCTAATGGTTGGAGGGCCAACGAACACTGCGAATACCACCAAGGCCCAGGACACAGCAGTGACCGATGCATGGCCTTAAGGCACACCATCCAGGATCTAATCGAGTCGGGAAGAATCCCTAACCCAGAGCCACCAAATGTTGTGAAGAATCCGCTCCCAAACCATGGAGGGGTAATCAATGTTGTATTAGTTGAAAAAGAAGAATGTTATCCCAGCTCCTTGATCAAGCCAGTGAGGAAGAACGGAGGAAATGCTGTAGTAGTTTATCGTGTTAAGGGCCGTGTAGGCTGGGGTTGGGTAAAGGGAGAGGAATAGAACTTGGAAACCATGTTCCAAGATATGATAAAAGAAGCTCCGTAAGTTTCGAAGAAACCAGTATATGATTCTCATGTTAGCAAGTGGATCCAAGAAATGAAAATATTGCCCGAAAAGGGGTTGGGCAAGAATAATCAGGGTATTGTCGAACCCATTGTTGTCAAAACCCAATTGCGCCGGCAAGGTTTAGGTTACCAGGAAAAAAAGTGAAGATTGGGCAAGATACGCCTAGTAGGAAGTGGTCCCTTTGAGAAAAATCACTAGAGCACATATTGATACAATCAGTGTTGACTGGTCAAAGGTACCTGCAAAATCTAATATGGATGAAAAGAAAAATTTAGCTAAATGGGTACAACAGCTCACTTGATCAAGGAAGGTTTATCAAACCCAAGAAAAAGGGAAGGAAGAAAGCAAGAAGGAAGTGGCTCAGCCCGAAAAGAGCCAAGTTGTTAAACAACTGAAGAAAACGGAAACTCAAATCTCCATTTGGGGGTTATTAGTATCTTCCAAACCCTATCGAGCAGCCCTCCTTAAGCTCATGGACGAGGCCATAGTCCCTATAGAATCAACCCCAGAACAGTTAACGTCCATGATTGGGACTCTAAATCTACAGAACAGTTTTTCCTTTTCAGATGAAGACATGTCGCCTTTAAAGAGAAATCATGACCAGGCTCTCCATATATCTGTTGAAACTAAAGGAAGGATAGTTCTGAAAGTGCTTATTAATAACGGGGAAACCATAAATGTTTGCCCACTCAAAACCTTCAAGGCTTTAGGGCTCGATGAAGATAGCCTGGAAGAATTGCCAGTGACAGAAAGGGCTTTTGATAATACCAAAAGGTCGGTTTTGGGGTCTGTGGAATTGTGCTGCTTAATTGGACCAATCGAGTTCCCTGTGGAATCCCAGGTCATTGACATACCGTCAAGCTTGAACCTTTTACTTGGGCACGCCTGGATACATGTTGTGGGAGCATTACCATCCTTTCTGCACCAGAAGATCAAGATCGTAGTAGGAGATGAAATTAGCGTGATACATGGTGATTGTGCAAAAACCATAATGCCTAAAGACATGCCAGTCTTAGGCATAGGAAGCCAAAATGTGTAGTTGGGAGGTTTTTAATGTGAACCAAGGTACATGCCTTGACCACACAGAAGATCACATACCTGCCACCTGAAATTGTGCCATTTTTAAATGAGCGGGTACTAGTAATGATGCACACCATGGGTTATATACCGGGCCGAGGATTGGGAGATAGATAGGTCGGGATAGCTAAGCCGATTGAACCCTATATGCAAGGAAGGAAATTCGCTGAATTGGGTTTCACATGTAACACAGAGGATGAAATCATAGATGAATCGGGTTGTGGAATGATTAATACCTCTCTCAATGGTTTTTTCGTGAAAGAAGGAGAGGATTTTCCATTTTATGTTTTCCAAGAGCCGTGGGTCAATTCGGAAGGTAATAGAGTGCCAGGGTTTGAAATCTTTTATATTATAGATCTATACTACAAAGAAAGCCAGATGCACAACACCGAGCGTCGGAGTTATGGTGCGAAGCTTCAGGATGAGAATAATGAAAGGAGGTGGAAGATATAGCAAGTATGATGCATAATCTGTTCTTTGAAGAGACACAAATCATGACAATTATTGAGGAAAAGCAAGTACTGGACCCGGTCACATTGATTCGCCTAGTGCAAGATGGGGGGAATTTGAGCTAAAAAGGGAGTGAACTTGTAAGGGATAAAATTGTGGGTAGAATGAGCGACTATGAGCTCTTAGGAGAATTTTTTAATGTTTTCGATAGCATTTTCGTTAATAAGATAGCATCTATTTCTCAGTATCCAAATGTGTCAGCAAAAATTGAATCCATGAATGATATTCCCAAAAAATGCAAACAACGAATCCAAATCGAAGAGGGTGAAACTGTTATAATTAACCTAGGAACCGATGAGGATAAGAAGGAAGTAAAGATCGGGGCTGAACTGAGCAAAGCCGCAGATGAAGACTTGCGTGAGTTATTGAAACAATATATCGATGTATTTTCCTGGTCCTATGCATACATGCCAATATTAAGCACAGATATAATAATGCATGAAATCCACACTAAGCCAGAATGTCGACCGGTCAAACAGAAACTCAGAAAGTTGATACCAGAATGGTCACTCAAAGTTAAGGAAGAAGTAAAAAAACAACTAAAATTGGGATTCATTTGAGTAGTGGATTGTCCGACATGGTTGGCTAACGCGGTGCCAATGCCGAAGCCAAACGGGAAGGTAAGGGTGTGTGTAGATTATCGGGATCTCAACAAGGCCTGCGCAAAAGATGATTTCCCATTGCCAAGCATTGATCTGATTGTATATAACACTGCCAATCAGGCCCTGAAGTCATTTGTTGATGGGTTTGCCGGTTATAATCAGATAAAAATGCACCCTGACCACCAGGATAAGACTGCTTTCATAACTCCATGGTGAACATACTGTTATACAGTTATGCCATTCGGACTGAAAAATGCCGGAGCAACATACCAAAGGGCTGTAACCACATTATTCTATGATATGATCCATAAGGAGGTAGAAGTTTATGTGGATGACATGATCATTAAGCCTAAAGAAACAAAAGGGCATCTTCCCACCCTCAAGGCCTTATTTGATAGACTCCGGCAATTCTAGATGAAGTTAAATCCACAGACGTGTGTATTCACGGTAACCAAAGGCAAGCTGCTGGGGTATATGGTTAGCAAGAAAGGGATCGAGGTAGACCCTACCAAGGTAAAGGCAATCCAAGAAATGCCCTTGCCACGCACCGAAAAAGAAATCAGAGGGTTCTTGGGTAAGCTATAGTATATCAGCCGATTCATATCCCATCTCACGCAGAAATGTGAACCTATATTCAAGTTGTTGCAAATGTCATTGGATGGTCAATGGAATGAACAATGCTAGATAGCATTTGATAGAATCTAATAGTATCTCACGGCAGGAGCCATGTTGGCCTAGCACATAGCTCATAGTCGGAAAGAGCAGGCAATCTATTATATCAGCAAGAAGTTGTCACCTTATGAAAGGAATTATTCACCATTAGAGAGATCATGCGCAGCGATAATTTAGGTCACACAGAAACTGCGCCATTATATGCTCGTATTCTCAGTTACTCTCATAGCCCGATTAGACTCGCGAAAGTACTTATTCAAAAAATTGGTGTTAACTAACCGCATGGCCAAGTGGCTATTCTTACTGTCAGAGTTTGATATCACTTATGTCATTCAAAAGGCGATTAAAGGGCAAATTATCGTAGACTTCTTAGCCAGTAACCCTATTACAAAAGGAGAAGAAAGGGAAGAACCCAGCTTTCCTGATGAAACAGTTATGTTTGCAGAAGTAGAGGGTGATTGAAAGTTATATTTTGACGGAACTACAAACAAAAATGGTTATGGGATATGAATCCTGTTGATCTCACATGATCAAGTTCACTCGCCATTGTCCTTTCGGCTCCAATTCGATTGCACCATACCGCTGAGTATGAAGTTTGGATCATGGGCTTAGAGATCACACTTGAGAAGGGGGTAACAAAGATACAGGTATTTAGAGATTCGGCCCTAATCATTCATCGATACTCCAAAAATGGAAGATCAAAGAAGAGAAGCTCATCCCTTACTTAGAACGATTGCAAGAGGTGGTAAACAAGTTCAAAAGGTTTAGGTTTCATCATGTCCCTCGCTGCCAGAATAATTTTGCTGATGCTAGCCACTCTGGCATCAATGGTAGAAATTCCCGAAGATCTGATGTCTTGTCCTTGAGTGTGAAAGAGAAAAAAAGGGTAGGCCCATCAACATGGTATTATGACATCTTGAGGGTTTTAAAATAAGGAAAATATCTTGAGGGTGCTGACAAGAAAATTTGAATAGCACTTCGAAGATTGGCCGCTTAATTCATTATTTGCTCAGAAAAATTGTACAAAATAAGTCACGACGGGATACATCTCAGAAGCCAGAAAGAGGAAAAGTTCCAGCCAGTTATGGATGGAGTACAGGAGGAAAATGCGGACCTCACATGAGTGGACACACCTTGGCCCGCAAGATAGTCCAACAAACTAGACCACCATGCAACGAGACTGTAACGGCCATGTTACAAAAGGCCACCTGTGTCATGTCCATGCAAAATCTTAGAAACTCCCTCTAAAAGAATTGTACACTATAACAATGCCCTGACCCTTCTTAGTTTGGGGAATAGATGTCATTGGAAAAATATCACCACCGGCAAGCAATAGGCACAAATACATACGGGTAATAATCAATTACTTCACAAAATGGGTAGAAGTGGAATTGTATGCGAAGTTTGATGCCAAGAAAGTGGTAAGGTTTATCCAAAGAAACATCATCTGCAGATATGGAGTAACGCATGAAATGGTGTCAGATAATGGAACTCACTTTGAGGGAGAAGTGATATGACCTACGGTGATATCGCTCAAAACCCACAAACACAATGAATTGGTTGTGTGAACTTCGACACATATACACACGAAAATCGTAGCAAATTAATGACCCGGACCATTTCTATAATCAGATTATGGTGGAAAAAGAAGACGCCACAATCGGGTGCGGAATACCGATTGATAAGTCGGATGAACGCCACGGACAAACCAATAAGTTCAAGTAGTTTGTGAAGAACCAAAGTGGATTAAATCACTCAATATTATTATGAATAAAGTCTTAGATAATAAAATAAAACAATGAACCCCCTTTAAATAGGGTGTAGAAAACTTAGGCAACAAGAAACCAATCTAACAAGGAATCCTCAAAACAAATCCTAATCAAACAAGAACTAGTCTCCTAAATTATTTAAAAGAAATAATAACAATAATAACTAAATAATAAATAAAAACATGTAGGCTTGACTCCACACTCTTGGGCCTCATAGACATGGTCTTCTCACTCAAATTGGGCTTGAATAAGTGTAATCCATCATCCATTTTGTGCTCCACGTTTTCCCCCTCCAATGGGCTTGATTGTGCCTTTTTCTTGAGCCCAAATAGCTTGAATCAATCCATTAAGCTCTGCCTTTAACTTCTTAGCCCACGACCTTGTAGTTGGGCCTGTTGGAACTTTGATGGCTTTTGAATTGTCTTCATTTTGCACAACAGCCTTGCCTCTATCATTCCCCTCCTCTTAAAAAGGATTTTCCCTCAAGTCATCATTGGCATCAAATGGACTTAAGTCAGCAATGTTAAAAGTAGCGTTAACGTTGTACTCTCCTGGTAGATCAAGCTTATAAGCATTATCGTTGACACGCACAAGAACTTGAAAAGGTCCATCTCCTCTAGGAAGTAGCTTAGAATGACGTTTCTCCTGAAATCGTTCTTTCCACATGTGCAGCCATACCCAATCTCCAGGTTCAAAAACCAGCTTCTGACGTCCTTTATTCGCCTACTTTGCATATAGCTTCGTCCTCATTTCAGTGTTGAGCCTTGCCTTCTCATGGATCTGCTTAACAAACTCAGCCTTTTTCTTTCCATTAAGATTAGTATATTGAGAATAAGGTAATGGAGATAAATCTAATGGAGTCAAAGGATTAAATCCATACACAATTTCAAAAGGTGAAAATTGAGTAGCAAAATGAATAGTGCGATTATAAGCAAACTCAACATGCAGTAAACATTCCTCCCATGTTCTAATGTTCTTTTTAACGATAGCCCTTAACAAAGTAGATAAAGTTCTATTCACAATCTCAGTTTGGCAATCAGATTGTGGGTGACAAGTAGTAGAAAATAATAACTTAGTCCCTAACTTACACCACAAGGTCTTCCAAAAGTAGCTTAAGAACTTAGTATCTCTATCTGAAACAGTGGTCCTAGGTATACCATGCAATCTCACAAATTCTCTAAACAACAAATCAGCAACATGCGTAGCATCATTGGCTTTGTGACATGGAATAAAATGAGCCATTTTAAAAAATCTATCCACAACCACAAAAATCGAATCTCTACCATTCTTAGACCTAGGTAAACCCAAAACAAAATCCATGGAAATATCTATCCAAGGTTCACTAGGAATAGGTAATGGTGTATATAGGCCATGCAGTTGCACATGGTGATGGAGACATAAATACAGGATCGTTTGATATTGCGTATAGATTGAACAAAAATTTTTTTTTGCTAAAACCCTATAAGAATAAAGGGATTTCACCTTTGTGGATCATGTAGAGGATCCATATGAGGAGACTAGGGTTTGAAAACATCAGATTGCGATTTGGTCAGATTTTTTTAATTCTCGCTGGGCTGCGAAAATTAATTTTTTTCGCCACCGAAACGACTTCTGATCGTCCTGATTTTTGCGCAATAATGGTAACTTTGCGTTCCAAACCACATATCCAAAAATCAGCCCGATCCAACGGTGGGATCAAACGTTACGATTGATTTACAACTGCTGTGCCGAAAAACCTAAAGATCTTCTATCGTATTCCTTTCGCCATCAAATCTTGCACCAAGTGTGGGCTATGGTATCACCAAGATTTTCTCCTCTCTCAATAGAACAAATCCTAACTCATAAGAATTATTGTTATCATGAGAGGAGACTAGGTCGGCGTATATATAAGGCTACGATAGGGACCTTAAGGAGAAATAAGTGTTTGGGCTTCCTATGGAAAGGTGGAATCCTAATTCCACTATGAATTAGTTCCTTCCAGAAATTATAATTCACACCACTAAAGAATTATAATTGCACTCCCGTCCTTATCTCAAAATTATATTTCGAGCTCCTTATTATTAAATACTTATTATTCTCCCCACGTTAAGATTACAGATAACCGTCACTTAAATTAAATTACTGACAATTATATTTAAATGACTTCTTAATCCTTGAGCTTACCACTTAACTTATTTGACATGTCGGATTAACATAATCCACCTGCAGGGTTTGACATGATCAAAACTTATAAGCTTCTCAAGGGGCTATCATCAATCCCTATACCGGGACGTGGATTTTGACAATAATTAATATTCATCATATATATAGTATCGTCATCCAATTCACGAAGATTATTGATCCATAAATGAATCTCACTTTTAACGAATCAAAACAACAAACACTACATATATATGTCTATTAATTATTTCAAGATTAAGAGCATAAGTAATCATAATAACCATGTGATTTTAAATTATTTTATATAGTTAGTATAAAAACAATTAACCCAAACTGGTCCTATTCAATACACACAAAGTGTACTAGCACAACGAGTTAAAACTATACCATTTCCTGTAGTTAAGATAAACTACTAAAACTTGTGCTACAATCCTACCGATGGGTGTCCAATTCCATCTAAGACTGTGAACCATTAAACTTATATTCCACAAGAACCGATGATAAGATCTTCTGTGTGTAAGCTATACTCTACACACCAAATCATCTACTATATGGAATAAAAGACACACATGCACAATATTTATATAATGCAACCATTGCCCATACAGATTCTCATTAAAAAAGCAAAACCAAGTTTATAACATATCCAAACCAACAAGAAAATTATGGCTTTTAGTATATCACTCTAACAATCTCCCACTTAGACTCAAAGCCATGCAGCTATGCATCTCACTCCCATTCCCTCAACGTGAACACTCTATGTGTTTTCCCTTCTAATGAATCCTTGGCTCTTTCAAGTTCGCAACTTTTTCACTATTATCAAAATAAAGTGAAATAGCTTATAACACTGAAGATGCCACATCTAGATTCATATGGAAGTTCCTGAGCCAAACCGCTGCCTTAGCTGCTTTTAAAGCAGCCACATATTCAGCTTTCATGGTGGAATCAACAATGCCTGACAGCTTGTTACTCCTCCAACCAATGACTCTACCTCTTAGAGTAAACACATAACCTGAAGTTGACTTTCTGGAATTTTAACTTTTGACTAAAAATCCCTATCTGTGTATCCAACAGGTACTAGACTGTTTGCCTGGTAAACCAACATAAAAACTTGAGTCCTATTAAGGTACTTAAGTATATGTTTTACCACAATCCAGTGTTCTTTCCCTGGATTAGACTGGTATCTGCTAACCATATCAATGGTAAAGCAAATTTCTGGTCTAGTACACAATTTAGCATACATGAGGCTTCCCACTGCCGAAGCATAAGGAACTCCCCTTATCCTCTCTATCTTATCATGTGTCTTATGACATTGATCTTGGATAGAGTGATTCCATACCTAAAAAGGGAGAAACCCTTTCTTGGAATCTTGTATACTAACTCTGGCAAGAATTGTATCGACGTAAGTACTTTGGATAAGCCTAACATCCTATTTTTCCAATCTCGCATAAGCTTAATACAAGGATGTGACTGGCTTCTCCTAAGCCCTTCATATCGAACTGATTTGTTAACTATACCCTCACTGAAGATAATATTCACGTATCGCTTCCAATAAGTAAGATATTATCCACATACAATACCTAAAATACCACCGCGCTTCGGCTACGCCTTTTGTACACACAAGACTCATCTGAACATTGAATCAAAACCAAAAGATTTGATTTCATGGTCAAAACAGATGTTTCAATCTAGACACTTGCTTAAGACCCATAAATGGGCTTCTTCAGCTTGCACAACATGTGCTCTTGGCCCTTTTCTATGAATCCTTCTGGTTGCATCATAGATGCTTTTATCAAGACTTCCATTAAGGAAATCTTTCTTGACATCCGCTTGCCAAATCTCGTAATTAAGATGAGCCGCAATGGATAAGAGAATCTGAATAGACTTTGGCAAGGCTACCGGCAAAAAGGTTTCATCATAATCGATCCCCTTCTTTCTGAGTGATCCCTTTTAGCAACAAGCCTTGATTTAAGCCCGTCTAATCCTCTCTATCTCTTATATACCCACTTGCATCCGATAGGTTTTATCCCTTCGGGTGGTTTTATAAGATCCCAGACTTTGTTAGAGTACATGGACTCTATTTCAGATTTCATAACCCTTTGCCATTTTCTGTATCTTTATCTTGAAGTACTTCATTGTAGTTAAATATGGTTCGTTTCTTATTCATCAGGGACCTTGTCATAAGACTCTCCCAAGAACATAAAACGACCAGGTTAACGAACAACCCTCCCACTACGATGAGGCACTACTTGTGTTTGTGTACATTGTGCAAATATTGAACATACTAACTCACTATCCACACATTGTGCTGGTTCAAGAACCTACGTATTAGTGATTTGTTCAAGATGTGCACAAGTATCGGCAATCCTCCCACTACGACTAGGTAATGGAATGTCGATATCCATTTACTGTGGTATTTCCTTTTGTACTAAAGGTATAGACGAATTGTGCCCTGTTTTTCTCTCCTCTTATTTCCACTACAACAACATTACTTCTGGGCTTATGGTCTATGATATAATCATCTTCTAAGAATCTGACATTGATAATAATAACCTTAAATTCTCGAGGATTATAAAATAAACCACCATTGATTCATTTTGGATACGTAACAAAGAAATACACTTCTATTCTTGATTCCAACAAATTCGCATTACCTTTCAGCACATGTGCTGGACTACCCCATACCTGAATATGTTGCAGACTAGGCTTACGCCCAGCCCGCAATTCTATGGGTATAGTAGGTACTAACTTTGATGGTACCAAGTTCAGAATATATACAGCTATTTATAAAGCATATCCCCAAAAAGAATCAGGTAGGTCTGAATAACTCGTCATAGATCTTACCATTTCTATAAGAGTCTTATTCCTTCTTTCTACTACACCATCATGCTGTGGCATCCTCGGTGCAGACAACTGGGATGCAATCCCATTCTCTAATAAGTATTCCTTGAACTATCCCAAGAGGTATTCACCACCACGATCTGATCGTAGTGCCTTGATACATTTTTCTAGATGCTTCTCCGTTTCTGTCTTGAATTCTTTGAATTTTTCAAAGACTTCAGACTTACGTCGCATTAAGTAAATGTATCTATACTTTAAATAATCATCTACAAATGTGATGAATACTCAAAGCCTCCTCTAGTCTGGACATTCATGTGACCATACAAATCAGAGTGAACCAGTTTTAACTATTCTTTAGCGCTATAGCCTTTTGCCAAGAATGATCTCTTAGTCATTTTACTTTCTAAACAGGATTCACAAACTGGAAGTGCCTCCACTTCCAATGAACCTAATGGCCCATTTTCGACCAGTTTTTGAATTCTTTTTAGATTAATATGACCAAGGCGTAAATGCCAAAAATACATTTGGTTCATTTTGAAGGTTCCTTTCTCTTAATTGGTAAATTATTAATGCTATTCAATTCACTCAGTGGTAGTATTGACAAGTCAGGATTTAATAATATAAAGATCAATCACTAATGTACCAGAACAAACAAACTATTTATTTTTTCTAATGATAACTGATTTATCATTAAAATAAATAAAATATTTGTCCTCAACCAATCTAGAAATAGAAATCAAATTCCTTCTAATGGAAGATACATATAGACATTACTTAATCATTAATATCCTATTCTGACTAAACTGAAGATAAATATCTTCTACTGCAACTGTTGTCACATTCGTAGCTGCCCATATGTAAATTTTCTCTATTTTTAAGTTGTCTGGTTTCCTGGAACCCTTGCAAAGTATTGCTGACATGATTAGTGGCTCCTGAATCTACACACCAGGTACTGGTAGATCGGACCACTAAACAAGATATAACAACAAATAGATGAAATTTACATATGTTGTTATAACGGTTTAGGAAACAGGGACGATCTTTCTTCAAATGCACTTTCTACTGATAGTGAAAACATTGGCCCATAGGCTTTTTCACTCCTCCTAAAGGTTCAGTGACTGCTGCATGTACTGCTCCTTGTGGGACTGCAACTTATGCATTCTTCTTCTTCGTTTCTTGCTTTTGGGCATAGAAGTTGAAGCTTTCTCAGCCACTAGAGTACTAGCAAGCTTACCAAGGAGTTCCTCAACTGCTTAGAATTCTTTAAGAAGTTCCAACAACGAATAAAGCTAATTCATGTTGTAATTATGTCAGAATCTCTTAAATAAATCCAGCAGCGACTGGAGAATGATATCGACCTGAGTTTCCCCATCGATTTCAACTCCAAAGATCTCTTAGTTCATTCAGAAGACTGATCATCTTAAAAACAAGATCTTTAACTCGGGTTCCTTCAGTAATAGTCATGTTCATGAGGCATTTCGTCGAAACCTACCTTGCGACATGATCCTGATCCTCAAAAATATCTTTGAGGTTCAGCATTATGTCGTAGGCGGTGGCAAAAGACTAATGTTAATGTTGTAGCACATTTGACAAAAATGCCAGAATGTAAAACCACGCCATCTCATCAGCCTTTTTTCACCTCCGGCAAGCCTGGGTTTCCTTATCGGTCTTCCCCTTACCAGGTTTTGCTGGACCAGACTCAATGAGCACAAACTTGTACTCTTTAACAGTAAGCACAATATTCAAGTTCCCTTTTTAGTCAATATAATTAGGTCCAATCAATTTGTTTTAGTCGAGAATGATTAAAAGTGGATTGAAAGAGTTTGCCATTTTAAAACTTGAGAATCACATACAAATTATGATGGACAATAATAACTTTGAACACATATTTTAAATATAGTACCCTCTACCATTTCAAAAAACGTTCGCCAGCAGCCTAAGACTTTGAACAATATGCCCCGTTAATGAGGTCGTCTATTATTCATTATTTCTTAGACAGATGTAAACCTATTAAATTTTACTATCTAGACAATCCTTTATCGTCAAGCAATAAATACTATCCTAGACAATCCTTTATTGTCAAGTAAAATTTAAATAGCCGACTTCCTTTGGTCCTACAAATAATAGTAGATACTCAGTTGGAGAGCATATTATTATTTATATCTAAGTGTATACCATCATTTAATTTAGTCCAATGATTCTGCAATTTATTCTCTCCGATATGGAGGTGAGCACTAAAACCCACACGAAAAATAAATCACATCATTTAAAATTATCAGTCAGTGAAATTTGTACAATGATTCCGCAATCTATTCTTTCCGATATGGAGGTGAGCACTATAACACACATGAAGAATAAATTACATCATCTACAAATCAATGATGGAGACCGTGGGATTTTTATGTGAAAAAATCCCTCACCCACTTAGTATTTTAAAACATTATTTTCTGAGGGTTAAGAAAATTTTATATTAAATTCTAGTCAACTAAAATACAAGGGTATGAAATATAAAAGACATGTGTAATAAAATTATTTTGCTTCTTTTTTTTAAAAAAAAAATTTATATTTTTCAATTACGCAAATTTATATTTATATACCCTTTTTTAATTTGACAAGAACTAAACATAAAATAAAAGGTGATCTAGGTATGGTCATGTATCCATGTTGTCCAAAATTATAAGGAAACCTAATAATTAAACACACATGACCAACACACAATCACACAAAGCATTAAACCATTCAATAATAAGAATAATTAAATCCCTGCTATTATGGTCCAAGCTTCATCATCCCTAGTCTGTTGAAAAACCTATCACGACCTACGTCACCACTTCACTGACTATGTCGGGAATCAACTTGGTGGAAACACCTTCTTCAACGTTCTTTGTTAAAGAAACTGCAATCTTAGATACAAAGGTCCTATGCCTCCATTTAAGGAGTTCACACATAAATTATTATATCTAAACTGTAAATAAAATTACATAGATCCTATGCCTCCTTTTAAGTAGTTCACAAATCTGATCTAAATTTAATTTACAAACATGAATAAAACCCAAATCATCATGCACATTAAAATTAACCACAAATAAAAAAATCGTGGGATCCAATCACATAAAACATAATTATGTGACCATAATAGCGGGACAAGAACACTGCAAAACAAGGGTTAGCGAGTTCTACGTTATATCCAACAATAACATGCATTAATAGATTTAACTGGACAACATGGCTAGTTCAATCCGTACGCAGTATCAAAGAAAACCAATCGCTCTGATACCAATTGATGGAGACATAAATACAGGATCGTTTGATATTGCGTATAGATTAAACAAAAATTTTTTTTTGCTAAAACCCTATAAGAATAAAGGGATTTCACCTTTGTGGATCATGTAGAGGATCCATATGAGGAGACTAGGGTTTGAAAACATCAGATTGCGATTTGGTCAAATTTTTTTAATTCTCGCTGGGCTGCGAAAATTAATTTTTTTCGCCACTGAAACGACTTCTGATCGTCCTGATTTTACGCGATATAAAAATAACTTTGCGTTCCAAACCACATATCCAAAAATCAACCCGATCCAACGGTGGGATCAAAAGTTACAATTGATTTACGACTGCTATGCCGAAAAACCTAAAGATCTTCTATCGTATTCCTTTCGCCATCAAATCTTGCACCAAGTGTGGGCTATGGTATCACCAAGATTTTCTCCTCTCTCAATAGAACAAATACTAACTCATAAGAATTATTGTTATCATGAGAGGAGACTAGGTCGGCGTATATATAAGGCTACGATAGGGACCTTAAGAAGAAATAAGTGTTTGGGCTTCCTATGGAAAGTTGGAATCCTAATTCCACTATGAATTAGTTCCTTCCAGAAATTATAATTCGCACCACTAAAGAATTATAATTGCACTCCCGTCCTTATCTCAAAATTATATTTCGAGCTCCTTATTATTAAATATTTATTATTCTCCCCACGTTAAGATTACAGATAATCGTCACTTAAATTAAATTACTGACAATTATATTTAAATGACTTCTTAATCCTTGAGCTTACCACTTAACTTATTTGACATGTCGGATTAACATAATCCACCTGCAGGGTTTGACATGATCAAAACTTATAAGCTTCTCAAGGGGCTATCATCAATCCCTATACCGGGACGTGGATTCTGTCAATAATTAATATTCATCATATATATAGTATCGTCATCCAATTCACGAAGATTATTGATCCATAAATGAATCTCACTTTTAACGAATCAAAACAACAAACACTACATATATATGTCTATTAATTATTTCAAGATTAAGAGCATAAGTAATCATAATAACCATGTGATTTTAAATTATTTTATATAGTCAGTATAAAAACAATTAACCCAAACGGGTCCTATTCAATACACACAAAGTGTACTAGCACAACGAGTTAAAACTATACCATTTCCTGTAGTTAAGATAAACTACTAAAACTTGTGCTACAATCCTACCGATGGGTGTCCAATTCCATTTAAGACTGTGAACCATTAAACTTATATTCCACAAGAACCGATGATAAGATCTTCTGTGTGTAAGCTATACTCTACACACCAAATCATCTACTATATGGAATAAAAGACACACATGCACAATATTTATATAATGCAACCATTGCCCATACAGATTCTCATTAAAAAAGCAAAACCAAGTTTATAACATATCCAAACCAACAAGAAAATTATGGCTTTTAGTATATCACTCTAACACACGGGACTTTGCTTGCCGACACGTGACACATCTTCCACAAATTCTCTCAACGTCTTTTTTCATATGTGGCCAAAAGAAGTGTTCTTGCAAAATATCTAAGGTCTTAGCAATCCTGAAGTGCCCCATCAAACCTCCCCCATGGGCTTCCCTCACTAACAAGTCACGCATAGAGCAATTAGGCATACATAACTTATTCTCACGAAATAAAAACCATCATGCCTGAAGAACTTACCCACTGCGTTTTTCTCACATGCTTTATACTCCTCACAAAAATCAACATCAATTGGATACAATTCCTTTATATGCTCAAAACCAAGTAATTTAGCATAAAGGGTAGAATTAACACATATCTTCGTGAAAGCGCATCAGCAACAATATTTTCTTTACCTTGATCGGTGTGAATCACAAACTCCTTAGGCCAAAGGTAGTGCTGTCATGTTTCCAATGCTCTAACCAATGCATACAATTCCTTGTCATACGTCGGATAGTTCAAGGCTGCCCCACTCAATTTCTCGCTAAAGTAAGTGATTGGTTTTCTTCCTTGCATAAGAACAACCCCTATTCCCAAACCCAATGTATCACACTCAAGTTCGAATGATTTAGTGAAATCTGGTAATGCAAGTACGGGCGCATGGGTCAACTTCTCCTAGATCAATTAGAACACCATCTCTTACTCAACCTCCCCAATTTGAATCCCACGTTCTTCTTGATCACCTCGGTCAGTGGCGCGGCTATGATACTAAAATCTTTCACAAACCGCCAGTAAAAGCTAGCAAGTCCATGAAAACTTCGTACACTCCCCACAGTTGTAGGACTTGGCCACTCTCGTATTGCACGTACTTTCTCCTCATCAACCTGTATACCTTGTGCACTCACAACAAAACCAAGGAAGACAAGCTTATCGGTGCAAAAAGTGCACTTCTTCATGTTAGTAAATAACTTTTCTTTTCGAAGCACATCTAAAACTGATTTTAAATGCTCAACATGATCCTCCAAGGTTTTGCTATAAATCAAGATATCATCAAAGTAGACAACAACGAATCTGCCTATAAATGCACGCAAAACATGATTCATTAAACGCATGAAAGTGCTCAGTGCATTACTTAGCCCAAAAGGCATCACAAACCACTCATATAAACCATGTTTGGTTTTAAAAGCAGTTTTCCATTCATCTCCTTCTTTCATTCTAATTTGATTATACCCACTTTTTAAATCAATTTTAGAAAATACACAAGCTCCATGCAACTCATCCAACATATCATCTAAGCGAGGAATAGGATGGCGATACTTTACCGTTATATTGTTGATAGCTCGACAATCAACACACATTCTCCACATCCCATCCTTCTTAAGCACTAAAATCACCGGAACAGCACACGGACTCATGCTTTCTCTCACGTGCCCTTTCTCCATCAGTCCAGACACTTGCCTTTGTAGCTCCTTCATCTCCTCCAGGTTGCTTCGATAGGCTGGTCTGTTTGGAATGGTAGCGCCATGAACAAAATCAATTTGATGCTCAATCCCTCTAATTGGCGGTAATCTATGTGGCATCTCGTCGGGAAAGACATCCGCATAATCCTGAAATAAATAAACAATAGAACTAAGCAAAACGAGTTAAGTTCATTAATATTTAAATATGCCTCCTTATACAAAAGCACAATCATCGGCTGACTTGAATACAATGCTCTTTTAACTTCACTCGTTCTCGCATAAAAGTTCTTTTGTTTTCTCTCTCTCATTTTTTTCAACTTCGCTTTTTTTTTCCCTCTCTTTCTTTCTTTTTCTCACTCTCTTTCTTTTGCTCACTCTCTTTTTTTAGCTCACTCTCTTTCTTTTGGTCACTCTCCCTTTGCAATTTTAATTGATCTTTATACACTTGCTTTGGTAACATAAGGACAAGAGTAATCATCTTATGATTGAGCTCGAAAGAATATTTGTTGGTGAATCCATCATGCTTCACTCGGTGATCAAATTGCCATGGTTTCCCTAATAATAGATGACCAGCTTGTATTGGTACTACGTCGCATAAAACCTTATCTTCATACTTCCCAATACGAAATGGGACTAATACTTGCTTGTTCACCTTGATCTCCCCACTATCATTCAACCATTGCAACTTATATGGCTTGGGATGCTTAATAGGCAGCCCTAGCTTCTCTACCATAATAGTACTTGCAACATTCGTATAACTTCCGCCATCAATAATCACACTACACACCTTGCTGTTCACTACGCATCTAGTATGGAAGAGATTTTCTCGTTGTACTTCCTCATATTTTTTAACTTGCACACTAAGAGATTTCCTTGCAACCAACAAATCTCCTTCAGCCGCAAGCTCTTCTCCTTCATCATCCACATCTTCTAATAATGGCAAAGAATCAATATTAAACTCTTCATCGGTCTCAATTTCGCCGTTGTCTCGAATCACCATAGCTCTTTGATTCGGACATTGGTTTGCCTTATGACCCCTGCCTTGACACTTGAAACATTTAATATCACGATTTTGAGGTGTGTTAGGATCAGGTTTACCTTGGTTTCCAAGGCTGGTTTTCCCTTGTTTGGGCTCGATTTTGGGCTTTAACGCGGCTGATTTCTCCTCTTTCTTCCAAAAGGGATTTGATTTCTAAGAGGGTGTGGTTGGACTTTAGTTTTGGCGTAGGCTACCCCTCCTCTTGAGTTGATTCTCAATCTTGATCGCCACGTGCACCATATTTTCCAACTCAACATAATGTTGCAAATCCACCGCATTAGTAATTTCCCGGTTCAACCCATTCAAAAACCTACCCATAGTAGCCTCTCGATCTTCGTCTACGTTCGCTAGGATCATGGCTACTTCCATCTCCTTAAAATAATCTTCCACGCTACGGTTGCCCTGTGTAAGCCTTTGTAACTTTTGATACATCTCTCGGTAATAATGGCTAGGTACGAATCGCTTTCTCATCACTGTCTTCATATCTTCCCATATCTCAATAGGACTCTCTTTATTTCTTCATCTGTTCATTACTAATTGGTCCCACCACACAATTACATATTCAGAGAAATCAATGGCAGCAAGTTTCACCTTCTTTATCTCGGAGTAATTATGGCAATCAAACACTAGCTCAACTTTCTTCTTGTAACACCCGTAGGGTAAATGCACCACATTTTATGTCCTAGAAGCGAGAGTGTGCTGGAGCTGTATCCGAATGTAGGGAATGTTTTCACACTATTTTATAGATGTTATTACATTCATCTTTTAGATCAAAAAGATTCATCTTAAGTGTTTCGGTCAAAATTTACGAAATTTTGCATTTTAAACTTACCCGACGAACCGACCTTTAGTCATTCGAGACATCATAACTTTTTCATTTTATATCGGAATGGAGTCCCGTTTATGCCATTGGAAAGGTATTTCAATTTCCAAGAACTTTCGTGTTTGGCCCGAAACCTAATTCCCACTTCTCGTTGGTCAAATCAGGGGTACAAGATCAGTTGGTGGCATAAACAAGCAAGTCGGAGATGAACCAACCTCCAGAGCCATGTAGTTGACTACATGGAGTTGGGAAGTCGACTAGATGATGAAGTCGACTACATGAATAGTAATGTAGTCGACTACATTGCCCTGTAGTGGTCAAAATCGTATTTTTCAAGCTTGGACTCGATTTTTATATAACCTACACCCCTTATTCTCTTCCATTTCGATTAGGGCAAGGGGAGAGAGTAGAGAGAAGTGAGAGATCATGGAGATGGGTTCACGAGAGTGATTCTACCTCATCCTACAACCCAAAACAAGAATCAAACACATCATCACCATCATTTTCTTCCTTCTTCCATTTTCTCCAAGTTAGGGCTCAAAGCTTAATGGGGGAATCTTGCGCTTCGGTTGCCTAAAGTTTGATCCGCGGCTCAAGTTGTGAAGGTTTAACGTTATCGAGGTAGGAACACTAGTATTAAAACCCATTTTAAGAGTTTATGCACCAATCACCATTTTTATACAAATTTGGGGGTTTTCTATATATATGTCTATTGTTGCGTATATATGAACTTTGGGTCTATAAATTATTATGGAAATGGTTGATTATTACTTATAAATCGTAGAATATCATATTTCCTCATGTATCTCTTCCATTTCGTTGATTTATGACAAACCCTTGTTCCTGGCTTCTAGCGCGCATGTACTTATTAGTCCGTATGGTAAAATAAACCTTTGATACGCACTTTATCTTACACTATATTCATGAAATGGACTATTATATCTTTTTACATGATGTATATGACCTTATAATTATTATTGGGATATTAATAGTTTTCCTTATACGGAGTAGTCAACACCGCTCGTACCAGGTAAATGATTATTACCTGTAGCGTATAGCCTTGGTGGCTACGTGAGATTATTGTAGCGTATGCCTTTGTGGCTGGGTGAGGTAGCGTGTGCCTTTGTGGCTGCGTTAGTTAGCGTCTAGGTGGACCTGGTAGGTGGTCCCTGCATTGGGGGCACAAGAAACTGAGTTGCCAGCTATCTCTGTGCACAGTAGATGTTAAAATCCTAAACGTTAGTATGACATATGTGATATAGATCTGGTCGCGGTGTCTTGACATTGTATTTATTACATTGTATACATGTATTCATGACTTATGAACAAGGATTTCTCACCAACTCATTTTATAAAGGATTACTCTATATATATACCTGTTTTCCTTACAAAATCCTATAGTTCCTACTGGGCCCGTTTGGCTCACAGTTTTTCCTACGCAGGTACTTCTAAGGATGGGACGGGAAGAGCTGATAAGGGAAAGGCCGACAAATCTTAGTCTTCTCTGATACTGTAGTACGAGGGCCTTCCACTATGGAAAGGCTGTGTTACCAACCTTATTGTAGCATAACTAGACGTGTATTAACTTAGACATGTTTGTATAATCTATGTAGCTTACTTGAAGTTGTGGAGACTTTGCTACTTATTACTGTTCTGTAGATCTATGTATATATTTTGTGGATATTTATTATCCTCCTATCTTTTTCTTATTGTTATGTGTAGCAGAGTTGGAGGAACATGTTAATTGTTTAGTGCTATCCTGTTATGGACGAGTGACTTACGTTTTAGTTAACCGGTGCGCAACGGTATAGACTAATTTGTAAGGCACGAGTTAACAGGAGGGTAAGCTACAATTATAGCATGTTCCCATTTGATGGCGTTATTTATGCTTGGCCATTGCATATTTTCTTGTCTCATTAGAATTTCTTAATTTAAACTCACTTCCGCCATCGCGTACAGCTCCGTGACCAACCGTGTTCCGGAGGTTCTCCCTTTCAACGGAACTTGGGGCGTCACACTTCTCCCATTCAAGATAAGCTTCGGGATCATTCTTTCCTTGAAACGACGGAATCTTCATCTTTATGCTACCTATATTGTTATCCTCCCTGTTTCTACCTTCTCTATTCCATCCAGCATATCTCCTATTGGCGACCACCGGGTTCCAGTCATCGTCATCTTCAAACCCACCATCATAGGATTCTTCATCCTCAACCCTCGCTTCTCTAGGTTGGATTCTCCCTCTCCTACGAGCATGAGCATTATTTGATTGCTCGATTTGTGTATTCTCTATCCAGTCTATCCGCTCATGAACCATCTCCATCTCAACTCTCAACATCTTCCTCATCTCCCCTAACAATGCTTGCACCTGTAAGCTCGGAATGGCTGGTTGCCGTTCCTCCTCTTTTTTTGAAGTTGATTCTTTGCTATTAGACATTGTTTATAACCTGCAAAATAGAATTAAGTACCTCACAAGCACTCCCTCACGTGTTTCACTCAAATGAATGATTCACTCAATTCACTCGTGTATCACTCCACAATTTTTTTTTGACTTTTACCCCCTAATAATCTCATAGCTTACCCCTCTTTCCGCTCAAATTAATGCTCTATAGGTTCTTATTGAACTACTAAATTAAATATCGGAATGTGAATGGACAGTTCACGCGATGAATTAATAAGAAACTAGAATCCCAACGATTACAGACACAATAAGGGGCAAAAGAACGCGAAATAGGTGCGAAAATTCAGTCTCGTGGAAACGTGATTTTTGGAATCCTTGAACCCTATAGAATCCAAATCTAAAAAGAAATAATTGCGAATTTTGGAAATCCTTGGACCCTATAGAATCAATAATTGCTAATTGAACTACTCAATTTTTTAAATTTTTTAAAATTTTTTTTTATTCTAGTTCTCTCGACTTTTTACTTTAATCTGGAGTAGTCAAAATTTTCAGAATTCAAAATTTCAGCTGAAATAATTAACACAATTCAAAACTCAACAAAATCGAATTTTAAGCACTAAACAAAACTTATATAAGCAGCCAACAGATTCGCAACAGTTAGGGTTTATATGATTAATGAAACAATCAATCGCATATAGGGTTTATATGCAGAAATCGAAGTTTTAATAACCCTAACAATCTCGTATCCCAATAAAACGCAAGGTAGTAAGGGTTGTATTACAATCGAAAACTAACCCTAACTATGTCGAAATCCTACCCTAGGTAGAAACAATAGAAACTAATTCGCGATAGCAAATAGACTATGATGGACGGATTCGCAGCTAAGGTTTAAAAGAACAAATTAAAGGAATTAGACTTTAAACCACAAATGAAGCAGATTCGTAATAGGTGCAATTCGAGTGTACTTTAGCAATCAAGAACAAATTCGAAAAACTAAGCAAGAACAGATGCAGAATAATGAAATTTTTTTTAAAAAAATATTTACGAAGAACACAAAAAACAAACACAATAAATAAATAAGCAGAACGAAGAACAAAAACATGAAGAACAGAAACACGAATCAAACAATTACTAATTAATGGATAGATAAAACCTGATGGTAGAACCCCTCTGATACCAACTGATACAAACTACGGTAATATCGCTCAAAACCAGCAAACAAAATGAATTGGTTATGCGAACCTCAACACAGATACACCGAAAACCATAGCAAATTAATGACCTGGACGGTTTCTATAATCACATTATGGTGGAAAAAGAAGACGCCACAATCGAGTGCGGAATACCGATTGATAAGTCAGATGAACGCCACTGACAAACCGATAAGTTCAAGTAGTTCGTGAAGAACCAAAGAGGATTAAATCACCCAATATTATTATGAATAATGTCTTAGATAATAAAATAAAACAATGAACCCCCTTTAAATAGGGTGTAGAAAACTTAAGCAACAAGAAACCAATCCAACAAGGAATCCTCAAAACAAATCCTAATCAAACAAGAACTAGTCTCCTAAATTATTTAAAAGAAATAATAACAATAATAACTAAATAATAAATAAAAACGTGTGGGCCTGACTCCATACTCTTGGGCCTCATAGACATGGTCTTCTCACTCAAATTGGGCTTGAATAAGTGTAATACAGCCTCCATTTTGTGCTCCACGTTTTTCCCCTCCAATGGGCTTGATTGTGCCTTCTTCTTGAGCCCAAATAGCTTGAATCAGTCCATTAAGCTCTGCCTTTAACTTCTTAGCTTTTGACCTTGTAGTTGGGCCTGTTGGAACTTGGATAGCCTTTGAATTGTCTTCATTTTGCACAATCCTTGCCTCCATCAAGAAGCCAATGATATAATGGAAGAATATGGGATACACAGACACGAATCGTCCCCCTACAGACCCCAGACCAATGGCGCGGTAGAAGCAGCAAATAAGAACCTAAAGAATGTGATCAGTAAAATGATGAAAAATGGGCGAGACTGGGCTGATAAACTATCATACGCGTTATGGGGATACTGCACTACAAAACGGGTGTTTATAAATGCAACACCGTTCTCATTAACATATAGGATGGAAGCAGTACTGCCGGTTGAAATGGAAATTCCGTCACTAAGGGTGATACTAGAGAGCTCGGTGTTTGAATTAGACTGGGTCCAAAGCCGTTATGAGGAATTGGTATTACTCGATAGAAAAGACTGAAAGCCGCCTATCATCAACAGGGGTATTAGAAAAGAATTGCCAAAACATTCAATTAGAGGGTGAAAGCAAGAAGGATACAGGTAAATGATTTGGTGCTAAAAGAAATTAGGGAACTAGCCAGAGATCTGAGGGGTAAATTCGCAAAGAAATGGACGGGACCATCTATTGTCAAGAAAATCTTGTCCGGGGTAACAATCATACTCACAGATACAGATGGACAATAGTTCAACTCTCTAATTAATCTTGATCGTTTGAAGAAATATTATCAATAAAGACATAAGCCGGCACACCCAAGAACTACGTAGACCTAAGCCCCACAACCAAGCTTTTGAGATATAAAAACAACGGGAACGTAGGCAACCTGAGAAGTGACTTCAGGCCTGGTCTAATTTTTATAAAATAAAATAAACCCTACATTCATATTCTTCTTTCAAAATGACAAAACATGTTTACAAAAACAAAATGAATTTCAAAATGCACCCTAAAACATCTTTTCACGCTAAAACCTTCAAAAATTACGAAGCATCCCTAAGCTAGTGGGAGTGGCATGTGGTCGTCCTTAGCAGAACGCTCAATCCTGGCCTGATCCATTATCTCATAATCGATCACTATAGCATTAGCAAGGGGAGCCTCCTCCATAAACTCAAACCAACGCATCTGACGGGGGACACCAAGAACCTAGTCCTGAACTCTATCCCAGATCCACCTCACATGTACCTCAACCATAGGACGAGAAATCCTAAACTCAACAGCTCTGAAAGACCTAGTGAAACGCTCCCTCCACATAACCAGAAGCCTAAGAGAAAGTCGGGCATCAACAAGAACAGAGTCGGCCCTGAAATCTCGAGGAGCAGGTAAGTCCATCCAAGGAACATTGATTGTCGAGCAACCTCGAATGGATGTAGAAAGAAGTGAGATGTAAACCCCGTATCCGCACATAATACTGACCCCCTATAAACAAAACCACCGACCATAACCGCCACCACCGCACATGCCACCTAATGAATCGGGTTACCTCAACAAAGACCTCGGTCCAATCATGAGAACTCCGAGAACCACCAAGCAACAAAGTACGATCAAAAAACATGCAGGATTTCACAGAATGGCAGGGCCCACCTACCTATCTAATACAAATCGAAAACGATCTAAAAGCCACATTTATAGCAATATCATGCTATCATGAAAAACATTAGATCCACCAGAAGATATGGCATCTAATCCATTCAAAGTCTCACCCAAGACATATGGAACAACCGAACGCCCACTAAGAGCTTGGTGAACCAGTAAACCAATATACGGGTCAACAATGAAGTCCCTATGTGAACACCCCAATCCACGACTCTCGTATGAATACGGCCTTTCTTAAAACGGGCATATTGCATTCAGTCCTGAGTCATCATGCATATAGAAGACCGTTAGGAAAGACTCTAATTTTCGGATGCGTTAGGAGTCTGAGATAACCTTTGTTGCTTCTTCGCTTACTAGGACGGGGATCGACCTACCCAACCGTACGCATCCAACCGCACGCACCAACCGTACGGCTACCTGCCAGATGCATCAACCGTACCAACCCTACGGCTACCTGCCAGCCGTGCGGTTGGCACCTAGCCGCACGCCCCAGCCGCACGCCCTAGCTGCACGCCCTGCGGCTACCCCCAACCGCACGCCACCAGCTGCACCCCCTGCGGCTACCCCCTTGCGGTTGGCCTCTTTTGGAGCGTTTTTGGCGGAAATTTCCCTATAAATAGGACCCTTGGGCTCTCATTTAGGATCATCAACACTCACTAGTGTTTTTAGTAAGGTGAAGTTCTGTCAAAATCATTAGAGAGTTTTCTTTTAGAGAATTTCTAGTGAGAGAAAAGGGCTAGTGAGAGAAAGTTAGTGAGAGAAAGCTTTAGAGAAAGAAAGTTTTAGAGAGAGAAAGAGGCAAGCAAGGCAATCAAGGCAAGGTTCTTATTTCAGGCGCATCAGGTACGTCTTTTTGCCACTCTACTAATTTCAATACTGCATTTAAATTCATTTTTAATACAGAAAGTTAGATAACTTACAAAGAAGTTCACTGCTTTCAAAATAAATCATTTTCTAAATTTTACAAGAAAACTAAAAACCTGTTTTGACACGTTTTCAAAACAAACAAAAATACAAAAACAGTTTCCAAAAGAATGGAACTACGAGACTCTGATTTCATTCTACGAATGAATACGTAGGCGCTCGCAAAGCTCGAGTCTAATTTCAAAATATTATTTTTAAACTAAATTTATCCGAAAAGGATAATTCTAAAAATTATTCAAACTACTTGCAAGATATCTAAAATAGGAATTAGATACATGATCCATTAAGAGACCGAAAGGGCGAATTGGGTGCCTAACACCTTCCCAATTCGTAACGTAGTTCCCGAACCCTAGCAAAGTATATTTTAAACTCTGGTTTCAAACGAATGAAAGATAGTCTGTTTTCGAATTATCCTTCGTACGATCTTTTGTTTGTTTTCTCGTAAAACAAACTGGCGACTCTACAAAACACGTTTTCCTTCAAATAAAGAAAAACCGAGAACGAGGACACCCTTCTCGGGTCGTGGGTTCGAATTCTCACACCCTAGTAACAAATAGAAAAGTGGCAAAACAACATACCATGGCACCATTAGTACGAGCATGAGAAAAACTAGGGTCATCTTGAGAATCAAGCAAAATCCTAACCAGACGACGAAGATCCAGGCCATCAGGGCTAAACATTGAACAACAAATATGGGAGTCCGCATGAAGAATCTCTGCAAGAATCAAACGGGGACTGAGGATAGGAGCCAAAGCGGCAAGCTCGGCATCGAAAGGCTGACCTAAGAACCAAGCAAACTCCTCATAAGTAGGATAGAGCTCGTCAATGCCAAAACATAAAACATGATCAACAGGATCCCAATAAGACATGGCCCCCGAGAATAAAAATGTACTAAATATCCATAGACCGCAAGTGAAAAAGACGACCCCAATCCCCCCAGTTCAAAGCAGTGTCATCACGCATGAGCAGCCTAAGAGACTGTAGGAATTTGAGAGTAGCATCGGAACAGAAAGTAGACATAGTATGAGTAAAAAGAAGAAAAATAAAAGAATAAAAGAATGGGAGAATGGGAAAATGACTAAAAGGATGAGATATATATAGGGGTCACACCTTTGTCCGTGGACAAACACCTTAAGATGTTTGTCCGCAAGATACGAACCACCCTTTCGTCCGCAGACAATCACCTTAGGATGTTTGCCTGAAAGAGACAAACCCCCTTTTCTCTACAGATAAACACCTTAAGATATTTGCCCGCAAGGCACAAACCACCCTTTGTCTTCAAAGACAGAAAGGTATGTTTCTGCCTACAAAAATTCTCAAGATCCACCGGTCGAGGGACGCAGAAACACAAGAAACTCCAGACGTTAAAAGCCCTGGCATAAACACGACGCATATCCCCCAACGAACAGTAACCAATTCATCATCCGGTGGTCTAGGAAAAAGATACATATCAGGCGTCACAACAGAGCAGACCTTACATGCCATCGGCTCGCCACCAAAAAGATAGGGAATAACATCAGGTATATCGGGAAAACGAAAAAGAGATGAAGATTGACCCAGGCCAGAAGGAATCTGTTAATCCACTGTGAACCTCCTGGCCACCTCCTTCTGCCCCAAATCCCGCTGAGTAGCCAAAAAATTTTGCCTCAATGTTGCAGCATAGCACCTTTTGAGCCACTAGTCGCATGAGTGCCTAAAAAGAGAGAACTAAAACAGCAAGGAACGTAGGCAAACCATCAAGAAAATTTGAATCCAACCCCTGACCCACTTGTTGACCCCCAGCATTAAATTCCTCAAGATAATCGGAACCGAAGAGACCTGACATAGTCACACCCACATCACCACCCTAGGCTTCACCATTGGCATCAGCACCACCACTAGCCATACAACCACTAGCTTTACCAACACCACCACCCTCTGTGAACACCCCAATCCAAGACTCGTATGAATCTGATTTTTATATAAAACAAGCATTCCGCATCAAGTCTTGAGTCATCATGCATATAGAAGACAGTTAGGAAAGACTCTGACCTTTAAAGTACTAGCCGTACGCCCCCAACCGCACGGCTACCTGCCAACCGTGCGGTTGGGTCCCAGCCGCAGCCCCTAGCCATAGGTCCCAGCCGCGCGGCCAACCGCACCCTCCAACCGGAGGTCCTAGCCTCACCCCCAACGTCTACCCCCTGCGGCTGGCCTCTTTTGAAGTATTTTTGGCGAAAATTTCTTTATAAATAGGACCCTTGGGGTTTCATTTGGGATTATCAATACTCAATAGAGTTTTTAGAAGAGGAAAAATTTTGTCAAAATAATAAAAGAGAGAGTTTTAGAGAGAGAAAGCTTTAGAGAGAGAAAGTGATGGAAAGAAAGTTCTAGAGAGAGAAAAATCTTAGAGAGAGAAAGTTTTAGAGAGAGAAGGAAACAAGTAAGGAAGTCAAGGCAAGGATCTTTATTCTTCTTCAAGTGCTTCAGGTACATCTTTCTACAATTAAATTTCAATACTGCATTTAAATACAAATTTTAATCCTAAAAATTAGATAACTTGTAAAGGAGTTCACTACTTTCGAAATTAGTCTTTTCTAAGTTTTACAAGAAAACTAAAACCTGTTTTGACACGTTTTCAAAACAAAACAAAATACAAAAATAGTTTCCAAATAAGTAAAACTACGAGACTCTAATTTTATTCCTCGAATGAATATGTAGGCGCTAGCTGACGCGAACCCGGATCGTCTTTCCTAGCCAGGCTAATGGATCCTCAACCCGAAGCCTATAAACAGACTCGAACCTTGGAAAACGTCGATGAGATGGAAGGCGGAAACCTCAACCCAACGCTTAAAGAAGCGCGAACCTCGGTATAATGAATGACGCCACAATCTAGTGTGATTGCTAGATTGATAAGTCAAGAACAATTGAATTTACTCAATTCAACATGTTCAACATGCTCTTAAAGAACACAAAGAGAAAGCTCTCAATTTAATTAATCATCAAAACTTAATTAATAAAACAATAATGTGCCTCCTTTAAATAGGAGAAACAAAGCTAGAATCCTAATTCAAAAAGGAAACTAATTCCAACTTAGAAAAGGGAAATAACTTCTAGAATAATCCTAACACAATAAGGAAATTAATAATAAGACAATAAGGAAAATATTCAAAAAGGAAACTACTAATTCTAATTCCTAATTGAATAATGAGACTCAAGAAGCCCTATTAATTTAAAAACAATTTAAATTAATATCTTCTAGATTATTCCAATGGGACTCCTTGCCGTTTTAACCTCTTGAACTTCCACGCCCAGTCCTTAGGAACTCCATTAAATGTATGATTATCATTTAAGCTCCTTTCTTCAAGCATGTGAAATTCTATAAAATTCCATTTGAATTTCCATGCTCTATCCTTGTGATTCATCATGTGCGGATCATCATTTAGAATGCCACAAACCACCATGGTTGAATAGAAATTGAAGCTAGACCGGATCATATCATACCCCTCTTCTTCAAGAAGATTCGTCCTCGAATCTTTGCTAAGCTTTGTTTGATTCAACCCACATCTTCCAATTTGCAGCTTGGCCTTCTTTGACAAACGGAATTCATCGAACTTGAGGCTATGCTTCAACTCGATCATCTTTAGTTCATTGAAGAAACTTCCCGGCTGATAATTCGGATGGAAATTATACTTGTCCACACCAATGAAGTCTACACGCTCCACTTCATCAACTTCCAACTCCGGTTCTTTGGCTAGAATCTTTTCTCTTCCCTTTGCAAAGATCCTCCTCGCTTCCATGGCTGCCTTGGAAATTCCTTGATCTCCTCCGTAACTAATCTCCATATTTCTTTCACTCTCTATGGCTGCCATGCTATTCAACTCCCCCGCTAAATCCGGCTTACCTACAACACTCTCATAAAAGCAAAGAAACATAGTCTCATTCGTGCCAAGAGTGCACTTCTTGAGGTTAGCGATTAGCGCATCAAAATTCATCATAAGCAATTGATTATTCCAACTAATCGATATGTAACAATTCAAACTACTATTATTACATGACAATGTGATATTCCAATGATCAAAGCCTTTCAAAACAAATTTTCCCAAGAATGGCTCAAAATTTTGATTATTTAAACTCACAAAAGCATTATTCAAATTCACAGAGTTAGTTACCCATTCAAACAATCCACGCTCAGTTTTGAATCCCATAAGCTTCTTTGGGCAACAACTTTCCAATTCAAGTTCATCAACACCTTGCTTTAAAGCTTGCTGTCTATGTTCCAACTCAACTTTTCCTTGGTGTTGATCTCCAACGCCCTGCAAATAAGACACAATAGATATAGGCAAAGTGGGATTAAAATTGTTAGTATTTGAAAAGTCTTCCTCCGATTCACTCTGTTTTGCCTCAATCTCCCTCACTTCACTCAAGTCTTTTTCAAACTCATTCTCACTAAAGATCACTGAATTTTCTTTTTCTCTCTCTTTTACCTCATTCTCTTTTATTTTCCTTTCACACTCTTTTTTTTCCTCAGCCTCATTACTCTCTTTCCTTTCCTCACTAGCCTTACTACTCTTTTCTTGCTTTTGCTCATTCTCTCTTTTTTTATCACTCTCCTTTTGTAACTTCATTTGATCTTCATGAGCTTGCTTTGGTGGCAATGGAACAAGAGTAACGGTTCTCTCATTCATCTTGAAAGAGTATTTATTGGAAACGCCATTGTAATTGGCTTGCCTATCAAGTTGCCATTGTCGACCCAAAATCATGTGGCCGGCTTGCATTGGAACCACATCGCATAAAACTTCATCCTTGTACTTCCCAATGCTAAGAGAAATAAGCACTTGTTCGTTCACCCTTATCACTCCATTATCATTCAGCCATTGCAACTTATAAGGACACGGGTGCTTGAAAGTAGGCAGTTTCAACTTCTCAATCATTGTTGTGCTAGCAAAGTTTGAGTAAACTCCCCCATCAATTATCAAACTACACACCTTCTCTTGCACGAGGCATCTAGTTCGAAATATATTTGCTCGCACGCTTGGGTCACCACATTCAGCTAGCAATTCACCTTCTACGGCTTGTTCCTCAATTTGGTATAGCACAAAACTTCCCCTCCTCTTAAACTGCTCATAAGTTTTGGTAAACAATTCGTTAAACTTAGAAACTCTTCATCAAACAAGGAAGCCTTTTTCGTGGTACTACTGAAATTTTGTTTTATCCTTTCCCTATTAGAAGCTTCACTTAATCGCATGCGCCGTCTAATTTCTAGATTTTTTACTTGCGCACTATCCCTTTTAAACTCCTCATCACGCCAACTTTGCTCAAAATTAAAATAAGACATTCTTGCGCTGCCAAAATAAGGATTAGTACAAATAAAGAAATAAAATTTTCTCACGCACTCCCTTACGTGTATCACTCAAGTATCACACATTTTTTTTTCTCTCGTGTTTGTCACTCAAGTAATAATAAACCTCACAATTTTTCTCCTTGGAACTTTTAAAACAAGTTGAACAATATGAATATATCGCAAGTCCCCAACAACCAATCGCACACCCAACAATTAGATTGAGCGCCTTCACAATGATTAACTAAGGACTCAATAAACCAAATTCTAGCAATATTAATGAGCCAAACGAATTTCTAGAATTGCTAGAATATTGCAAGCAGAATTTCAAAGAACAAACGAGCAATAAGTCCTAGTTGATAAAGCAATTCAAAGTTCCTATGAATATCTAGAATTCCCAAGCAAAATAGATTTAAAAGGAACAAAATAAGAATCCCAACTAGACTAAGGATGCAACAATGATCAATAAACCCAAACGATTGAATATTATTCGAAAATTTCTAGGGTTCAACTTGAATCCTCAATTTCAACAATAGCGCAAACTTTCATAACAATCAAACCCCTATTCAATGAAGCATGAAGAAACCTAGGGTTTTCACTTGAACAATTCAAACTTTAATGTATTTTAATTCTAAACAACTCACCCTAAACAAAATAATCCAATTTTATTTTTTAAAGCAATTTAGAAATTCTGTTTTTTTTTTTTTTTTTTTTTTCAGAATCACTGTTCACGCGGCACTGTTCATGCGATACTATTCACGCGGCACTGTTCATGCGATACTATTCACGCGGCACTGTTCATCGAGTACTGTTCACGCACTGTTCATCGTTACTGTTCACGCAACTGTTCACAGCACTATTCATCATTACTGTTCACGCGTACTGTTCACGGTTACTGTTCATCCGAATAATTTTTTTTTTTTTTTTTTCAGAATCTATAAACCCTTAACACAATTTTTTTGGAATAAGATTAACAAGAATGAAGGCCTAGGGTTTCAAGAATCTACTAAGAAATTGAAAGAACAAGAAACTAAGATAGAAAACCTGGATAAAAAAGTCTCCTCTGATACCAATAACGCGAACCCGGATCGTCTTTCCTAGCCAGGCTAATGGATCCTCAACCCGAAGCCTATAAACAGACTCGAACCTTGGAAAACGTCGATGAGATGGAAGGCGGAAACCTCAACCCAACGCTTAAAGAAGCGCGAACCTCGGTATAATGAATGACGCCACAATCTAGTGTGATTGCTAGATTGATAAGTCAAGAACAATTGAATTTACTCAATTCAACAGGTTCAACATGCTCTTAAAGAACACAAAGAGAAAGCTCTCAATTTAATTAATCATCAAAACTTAATTAATAAAACAATAATGTGCCTCCTTTAAATAGGAGAAACAAAGCTAGAATCCTAATTCAAAAAGGAAACTAATTCCAACTTAGAAAAGGAAAATAACTTCTAGAATAATCCTAACACAATAAGGAAATTAATAATAAGACAATAAGGAAAATATTCAAAAAGGAAACTACTAATTCTAATTCCTAATTGAATAATGAGACTCAAGAAGCCCTATTAATTTAAAAACAATTTAAATTAATATCTTCTAGATTATTCCAATGGGACTCCTTGCCGTTTTAACCTCTTGAACTTCCACGCCCAGTCCTTAGGAACTCCATTAAATGTATGATTATCATTTAAGCTCCTTGCTTCAAGCATGTGAAATTCTATAAAATTCCATTTGAATTTCCATGCTCTATCCTTGTGATTCATCATGTGCGGATCATCATTTAGAATGCCACAAACCACCATGGTTGAATAGAAATTGAAGCTAGACCGGATCATATCACTAGCAAAGCTCGAGTCTGATTTTAAAATACTGTTTTAAACTAAATTTATCTAGAAAGGACTATTTTAAAAACTATTCAAATTACTTGCAAGATATCTAAAATAGGAATTAAATGCATGATCCATTAAGAGACCGAAAGGGCAAATTGGGTGCCTAACACCTTCCCAATTCGTAACGTAGTTCCTAAACCATAATAAATCAAGTTATTAATAAATCTCTGGTTTTAAATGTATGAAAGATAGTTCATTTTTGAATTATGTTTTGTATGATCGTTTGTTTGTTTTCTTGTAAAACAAACTGGCGACTCCAACCATAGAGGACTATTCAAAAGAAACTTGACCATGCAACTCTAGCCAAGGGGTCCAATTCACTTACAAAAGAAAAGCAAAAAGATGTAATGAGAAACCGTGCAAAAATATGCACAACATACAGAAAGGAAAAAAAACGTACCCGATTGGGGTTGACTCCATGAATGTCCGGCCGACACAAGGCCGAATCTTTATATTGATAAGGCCTTCGACAAAGGCTCGCATGAAGCCGACGAAAATAAGGAAAGCCTCAGGAAGGAAAGAGCCGGGCAAGGCCATAACCAATAGAAGCAAGAACCATAAACAAAAATTCAAGTTAAGTAAAAGGTAGAATAAAGAAATTACCTCATAAAGCATAGACATCCCTCGGTGGGTGGGAGAAGAACGGTGAGAAAATCTATCCATAGATTCGTATAAAACCGCCAAAACCTTCCTTAGTCCCAAGAACAAATAACACTAAAGTCTCTCAAAAGAACCAACCAATGCAAGCATGCCTCATCGCTACCACGGGCCACAAACAACTCTAGTAACACTAAAAGAATGATACACCGAGCAAGTTGACGAATCTTTTGCTGAAAAAGCACCCCACCACTAGCAGAAATACGTTCATTCTCAGACCGAAGATGAGCAACTAATGTACGATGACGAATCACGTTACCAGGAGAGCTCCATCCTAAAGAAACAATTTTTTCTTCACAAGAAATGCGAACGGCGGGAGAAGACTCGATAAGGTCGCCACCAATTGTTAAACCTGTCAGAGCATATAAATCCATGGGAGTCATGGTCATCTCCCCCCAGCTCTAGAGAAAGGTGTGAGTGGTATCAAACCAGCGTTCAGCCAGTGCAGTTAACAAATACTGACTGTGCAACAGGCGCTTCGACTGATGGAGACATTAATATAGGATTGTTTGATATTGCGTATAGATTGAACAAAATACTTTTGCTAAAACCCTATAAGAATAAAGGAATTTTACCTTTGTGGATCATGTAGAGGATCCATATGAGGAGTCTAGGGTTTAAAAGCATCATATTGCGATTTGGTCAAATTTTTTTAATTCTCGCTGGGTTGCGAAAATTTATTGTTTTCGCCACCGAAACGACTTCTGATCGTCTTGATTCTTTAACAAATAATAATAACTTTGCGTTCCGAACGACATATCCAAAAATCAGCCCGATCCAACAGTGCAATCAAAAGTTACGATTAATTTACGACTGTTGTGCCAAAAACCTAAAGATCTTCTATCGTATTCCTTCCGCCATCAAATCTTGCACCGAGTTTGGGCTACAGTATCACCAAGATTTTCTCCTCTCTCAATAGAACAAATCCTAACTCATAAGAATTATTGTTATCATGAGAAGAGACAAGGCCGGCGTATATATAAGGCTACGATAGGGACCTTAAGGAGAAATAAGCGTTTGGGCTTCCTATGGAAAGTTGGAATCCTGATTCCACTATGAATTAGATCCTTCCATAAATTATAATTCACACCACTAAAGAATTATAATTGCACTCCCGTCCTTATCTCAAAATTATATTTCGAGCTCCTTATTATTAAATACTTATTATTCTCCCCACATTAAGATTACAGATAATCGTCATTTAAATTAAATTACTGACAATTATATTTAAATGAGTTCTTAATCCTTGAGCCTACCACTTAACTTTATTTGATATGTCGGATTAACATAATCCACCTGCAGAGTTTGACATGATCAAAACTTATAAGCTTCTCAAGGGGCTATCATCAATCCCTATATCGGGACGTGAATTCCGTCAATAATTAATATTCATCATACATATAGTATCATCATCCAATTCACGAAGATTATTGATCCATAAATGAATCTCACTCTTAATGAGTCAAAACAACAAACACTACATATATATGTCTATTAATTATTTCAAGATTAAGAGCATAAGTAATCATAATAACCATGGGATTTTAAATTGTTTTATATAGTCAGTATAAAAACAATTAACCCAAACTGGTCCTATTCAATACACACAAAGTGTACTAGCACAACGAGTTAAAACTATACCGTTTCCTGTAGTTAAGATAAACTACTAAAACTTGTGCTACAATCCTACCGATGGGTGTCCAATTCCATCTAAGACTATAAACCATTAAACTTATATTTCACAAGAACCGATGATATGATCTTCTGTGTGTAAGCTATACTCTACACACCAAATCATCTACTATATGGAATAAAAGACGCACATGCACAATATTTAAATAAATAATATAATGCAACCATTGCCCATAAAGATTCTTATTAAAATAGCAAAACCAAGTTTATAACATATCCAAACCAACAAGAAAATTATGGCTTTTAGTATATCACTCTAACAATCTCCCACTTAGACTCAAAGCCATGCAGCTATGCATCTCACTCCCATTCCCTCAACGTGAACATGTGTTTTCACTTCTTATGAATCCTCGGCTCTTTCAAGTTCGCAACCGTTTCACTATTATCAAAATAAAGTGAAATAGCTTATAACACTGAAGGTGCCACATCTAGATTCATATGGAAGTTCCTGAGCCAAACCGCCTCCTTAGCTGGTCCTAAAGCAGCCACATATTCAGCTTTCATGGTGGAGTTAGCAATGCATGACTGCTTGATACTCCTCCAACCAATGACTCCACCTCTTAGAGTAAACACATAACCTGAAGTTGACTTTCTGGAATCCTAACTTTTGACTAAAAACACTTGTCTGTGTATCCAACAAGTACTAGAATGTTTTCCTGATAAACCAACATAAAATCTTGAGTCCTTTAATGGTACTTAAGTATATGTTTTACCACAGTCCAGTGTTCTTTCCCTGGATTAGACTGATATCTGCTAACCATATTAACAGTAAAGCAAAATGTCTAGTCTAGTACACAATGTAGTATACATGAGGCTTCCCACTGCCAAAGCATAAAGAACTCCCCTCATCCTCTCTATCTTATCATGTGTCTTATGACATTGATCTTGGATATAATGATTCCATACCTAAAAAGGGATAAACCCTTTCTTGGAATCTTGTATACTAACTCTAGCAAGAATTGTATTGATGTAAGTACTTTGGATAAGCCCAGCATCCTATTTTTCCAATCTCGCATAAGCTTAATTGTAATACCCTATGTTCTTTTTTTCGCTTTGACCTTCTCTTAAGCCCGGTATGGCTTAATTTTTGTTAGAAAGCGAGCAATGGGTTCCGTGCTCTTCGTACTCTACCCAATAGTTCTAGTATGTCATATTAGGTATATTAAGTTTGAGGGAGTGATCTTTATGTTATTCGGGTGGTTCGGATTGAAACCGAGGCGTAAATCGCATATTTCGACTTTTCGCGATTTGTCAATTTCTGGTCAACTTTGAGAGGCCATAACTTCTTCATCCAATGTCCAAATGACTCTTCATTTGCTTCCAAGTCTTCATTTCTTTTCCCTCTACAACTTTCGTGTTTGGGCCGAGTCAAGATTCAGTCATTTTGAGGTTCATTTCGGGCTTAAAAAGTCATTTACTGATGCAGTGACTTCCATGATCGATCATGGAAGGCCATGATGGATAGGAATTCCATAAGGGTTCGTGATCGATCATGGGGGACCCATGATCGATCATGGTTCACCTGAATGTCGGTTTTGAGCGTTTTTAACCCGTTTTTGACCCATTTATCACCCAACACTCCTTATTTTCGAGCCAAACACATCCACCACTCTCTAGAGAGTTCTAGAGAGAGAGAGAGGGAGATTCTTGTCAGTTCTTCATCCTCCTACAAGATTGGAGCCTCGAATCGCTTCCTCCTTCGCTATTCATCATCTTTCTCACCTTCTTCCTCCATTGGAGCTAGTGTTGGAGCTAGGGTTTTGGCAAGATGGCTTCTACGCTTTCTCAACTCCTTAGTCTTGCTTCTATAAGGTGGGAACACTAGTACTAAACCCTTGATTTCAATTTACTACTCGCTGAATTAGAGTTTTAAACCCAAATTGGGGATTTTCATCAAAAGTACATGTTGTTTGCATCTCATAGGGTTTGGGCAAGGTATATCTTTGATTAGTGGTGTATATGGATAGATTATCTCTTAGATATCATGTATCATCACTTATTTCCATAATATGAGCCTTGTTCTCTCATCTACACATCGTATCCTCATTGAGACTAAAGGAATGAACTAGGCTAGAGAGGATTTCGGGATTTATGTTTGAATCATGGTTGGTTATGGATTATATGGATTAGATATGCATGTCTATGTATATAGTTGAAAATGTTGAACTCTATCTATGGTTGTTGAGCCAAGAACCCATTACGGCATAGCGATATACCATAACATACGGGTTTAATGACTTGTGTGGAGCGTGCTAGGCATTAGTAACGAGAATATGACATCGATACTCTTTAAGAACGTATAGAACACCCTTATTAGGGCATGTGATCGACTTAGTTAAGAACATGAACAACTAGGTGATTTGTATTAATATGCCGGTTGAGCGAGGGACACACTGATCGATAATTGGCTTAATGACTAGGTAGAGAATCAACATAAGATGCTTATAACACATGATGATATGTAATATATATATTGATAATGAATCAGTCGGCCGTATAATAAGAATTATTAATTAAATGGTAAAGTCCCAGATAATTGGATTAATGATAACGATGACGTGATTAATGATGAATGAACGACGATTATAATGATGATGATGACGACGATTATGTGATTGTATATATATATATATATATATGTGTTGTTAGCCAAACGTGTGATGGATGATTTGATGATTATATATGTTGTTGAATACGGAATCGACATAATCCTGTTGATGCGATCACACGTATGGGCTAGATATGATGATTTACCAAGCACCGGGTAGCTCCCCGTGACTCGAAGGAGGGCCGCTTATTGCCGCCCGTGGGTGAAAAGGCCCTAAACAGTGCACGGGAAAATGAAGCGGTGACTCCACCGATGGTTGTGTGTGTCCACAAAGGAGAGCCTACTATAGGTATCTTGCCTTCCAACTGGACTATGTGTCCTTGGTTAGACGAGTTTTCCCGGCAAGCGGAGCAGGTCCCATGTGCCACTACTTCCCAAATGGTGAGTCCTCGGGAAGTAGTTGGGCTACTAATGGTCATCACCCACTAGGGTATCGCCTGGTGTAGTTTCTCTAGGGTGTTGTGGGAACTTGTATGGGCGTTCTCCTCGTTAACTATTCGGAGTGTTATTCCTGAGAAAATGTCTTGAGGGTTATCTCCGAATGACCTACTTGGAGAACCAAATCCTTGAGCCACCACCCCACCTGGAGGAGACATGGATAAGAGCTTTGGATCCTTTGGGACTCGCTAGATTTATTGCTCTGGGCCTGGACTGACCTCGGGGTGAAACTGAGGCATTATACTAGAGACGTGATACGAGAGTTGTTGTGAGATTGTGATTGTGCTGTGATTATTATTGTATCATATCATGTCTCGTACTGATTTGTATATGTTGCCTCGGCTATGATATATCTGATGTAAAGACTTATATGGACACATCTAGACATAATAAGGTACACGTAGAAAACTATCGAGCCTTTCATAATGTATTAATATATAAAGTGGAAAGAGATAATGATTATTAAACTTAGAAGTATCGTATGGATATACGGACGCGTACGGATTATGGAATAGCGAGCCCGATCATAATGCATATAATATACTCATAATTGGAGGGTAATCGTAGGTAACGAGATAGCCTAGTGAGAGTACGACGTAATGTAACGGTTTAGGCTAAAGGATCTTGGGAAGATACCTATTAGGTGGCCAAGTATAAGATTCATAGTGGATTGTAATTAAAGTGATAACAATGAACACTTGGCCTATAGTTACGACTTATGGAGTAAGGACCGGATAGCGTAGAAGAGTGTGGAGTTACACTTAAGAGTGGATAGCCCGTAGTATATCGAACCTTAAGAAGCCATAGTTTGATATGAGGCAACTGCAGTCAATTGATCTCCTCGGGTTATGAAAATTTCTTAGAATTTATCTTATGGACGGTTAGAAGAGAGATCGGGTTGTTGGGTAAATGGCTTCCGGGAAGCTAGGATAGGAATCCTAGTAGGGTTGCATACACTCGGGTTTGCATTGCATTGCATTGTACGTTTTCAAACTATTACATCAAAGTAAAGTATTTTTTATATAAAACCTATATAGTTCCCACTGAGCCCGAATTTAGCTCATCCCATTTTCCTAACAGTTTTGCAGGCATAGCATCTCGGACAGGGTATGATGTACGTGTATAGAGGCCTCAGATGTCCATAGTCTACGTCTAGTCCTTCTTCGGGAATGGACTATATTGTATAATCAATCTAATTTCCTTTTTATTGTAAACAAACTTTGATTTGATAAACAATTTGTATTGTATATTTGTATCAATGGTTTCAGATATGTGGAGTTGATTTAAGTATGGTTTGATGTGATTCCATTTGTATGGAAAAGTGATTTTAAATGTTACAGATTGGTTTATTACCCGAACTAACTCCATATGCCTTCATTTTGTAAAATGAGCTTTTAAACAAGATCACCATTTTATTTAAGAAAAGTTTTTTTAAAAAGTTGTGGATTTCGTATTTTAAACCCGCCGTCGCGGACGACATCCGTGATTAATCGGGTCCCGGAGGTGAAAATCTCAGAACGAGATTTGGGGCGTCACATTAATACCAAGGATGTGACTGCCTTTTCCTAAGCCCTTCATATCGAACTGACTTGTTAACCATACCCTCACTGAAGATAATATTCACATATCGCTTCCAATAAGTAAGATATTATCCACATACAATACCTGGAATACCACCGTGCTTTCGTTGCGCCTTTTGTACACACAAGATTCATCCGAATATTGATCAAAATCAAAAGATTTGATTGCATGGTCAAAACAGATGTTCCAAGATCTAAACACTTGCTTAAGCCCATAAATGGGCTTCTTGAGCTTGCACAACATGTGCTCTTGGCCCTTTGCTATGAATCCTTCTGGTTGCATCATATAGATGCTTTTATCAAGACTTCCATTAAGGAACCTGTCTTGACATCCACTTGCCAAATCTCGTAATCAAGATGAATCGCAACGGATAAAAGAATCCGAATAGACTTTGGCATGGCTACCGGCAAAAAGGTTTCATCATAACCGATCCCCTTCTTTCTGAGTGATCCCTTTTAGCAACAAGCCTTGATTTAAGCCCGTCTAATCCTCTCTATCTCTTATATACCACTTGCATCCGATAGGTTTTATCCCTTCGCGTGGTTTTATAAGATCCCAGACTTTGTTAGAGTACATGGACTCTATTTTAGATTTCATAACCCTTTGCCATTTTTCTATATCTTTATCTTGAAGTACTTCATTGTAGTTAAAAAGAGTTCGTTTCTTGTTCATCAGGGACCTTGTCATAAGACTCTCCCAAGAACATAAAACGACCAGGTTGACGAACAACCCTCCCACTACGACGAGGCACTACTTGTGTTTATGTACATTGTGCAAATATTGAACATGTTAACTCACTATCCACACGTTGTGCTGGTTCAAGAACCAACGTATTAGTGATTTGTTCAAGATGTGGACAAGTATCTGCAATCCTCCCACTACGACGAGGTAATGGAATGTCGATATCCATTTATTGTGGTATTTCCTCTTGTACTAAAGGTATAGACGAATTGTGCCTTGTTTTTCTCTCCTCTCATTTCCACTACAACAACACTACTCCTGGGCATATGATCTATGATATAATCCTCTTCTAAGAATCTGGCATTGATAATAATAATACTATATTCTTGAGGATTATTAAATAAACCACGCTTGGTTCCTTTTCGATATGTAACAAAGAAACACATTTTCTTTCTTGATTCCAACTTATCCGCATTACCTTTCATCACATGTGCTGGACTACCCCATACCCGAATATGCCGCAGTTTAGGCTTACGGCCAGTCCGCAATTCTATAGGTGTAGTAGGTACTGACTCTGATGGTACTAAGTTCATAATATATGCAGCTATTTCTAAAGCATATCCCCAAAAAGAATCAGGTAGGTCTGAATAACTCATCAACCTTTTTCCACCTTCAGCAAGCCTGGGTTTCCTCATCGGTCGCCCCCTTACCAGGTTCTGCTGGACAAGACTCAGTGAGCATAAACTTCTACTCTTTAACAGTAGGCACAATGTTCAAGTTCCCTTTTTCGGTCAATATAATAGGTCCAATCAATTTGTTTTAGTTGAGAATAATTAAAAGTGGATCGAAAGAGTTTGCCATTTTAAAACTTGAGAATCACATACAAATTATGATGGACAATAATAACTTTGAACACATATTTTTAATATGGTACTCTCTACCATTTCAAAAAGCGTTCGCCAGGAGCCTAAGACTTTGAACAATATGCCCCGTTAGTGAGGTCGTCTATTATTCACTATTTTTTAGACATATGTAAACCTATTAAATGTTACTATCTAGACAATGCCTTATTGTCAAGCAATACATACTATCTAGACAATCCTTAATTGTCAAGTAAAATTTAAATAGTTGACTTCCTTTGGTCCTACAAATAATAGGAGGGACTTAGTTGGAGAGCATCATTTAATTTAGTCTAATGATTCTGCAATTTATTCTTTTCGATACGGAGGTGAGCATTAAAACCCACACGAAAAATAAATCACATCATTTAAAATTATCATTCAGTAAAATTTGTACAATGATTCCGCAATCTATTCTTTTCGATATAGGAGGTGAGCACTATAACTCACACGAAGAATAAATTACATCATCTACAAACCAATGATGGAGACCATGGGATTTTTATGTAAAAAAATCTCTCACCCACTTAGTATTTAAAATATTATTTTCTGAGGGTTAAGAAAATTTTATATTAAATTTTAGTTAACTAAAATACAAGGGTATGAAATATAAACGACATGTGCAATAAAATTATTTTGCTGCTTTTTTTAAAAAAAATTATATTTTTTAATTACGCAAAATTTATATTTATATACCCTTTTTTAATTTGACAAGAACTAAACATAAAATAAAAGGTGATCTAGGTATGGTCATGTATCCATGTTGTCTAAAATTATAAGGAAACCTAATAATTAAAACATATATGACCAACACACAATCACACAAAGCATTAAACCATTCAATAATAAGAATAATTAAATCCTTGCTATTATGGTCCAATCTTCATCATCCCTAGTTCGTTGAAAACCTGTAATGACCTATGTCGCCACTTTATTGACTATGTCGGGAATCAACCTTGGTGGAAACGCTTTCTTCAACGTTCTTCATTAAAGAAATTGCAATCTTAGATACAAAGGTCCTATGCCTCCATTTAAGGAGTTCACACATAAACTATTATATTTAAACTGTAAATAAAATTACATAGATCGCATGCCTCCTTTTAAGGAGTTCACAAATCTGATCTAAATTTAATTTACAACTATGAATAAAACCCAAATCATCATACACATTAAAATTAACCACGAATAAAAACATCGTGGGATCCAATCACATAAAACATTATTACATGACCATAATAGCGGGACAAGAACACTACAAAACAAGGGTTAGCGAGTTCTACGTTCTATTCAACAACAACATGCATGAATAGATTTAACTGGACAACATGGCTAGTTCAATCCGTACGCAGTATCAAAGAAAACCAATCCTCTGATACTAATTGATGGAGACATTAATACAGGATCGTTTAATATTGCGTATAGATTGAACAAAATACTTTTGCTAAAACCCTATAAGAATAAAGGAATTTCACCATTGTGTATCATGTAGAGGATCCATATGAGGAGACTAGGGTTTAAAAGCATCACATTGCGATCTGGTCAAATTTTTTTCAATTCTCGCTGGGCTGCGAAAATCGATTATTTTAGCCACCGAAACGACTTTTGATCGTCCTGATTCTTCATTAAACAATAATAACTTTGCGTTCCGAACGACATATCCAAAAATCAGCCCGATCCAACGGTGCGATCAAAAGTTACGATTAATTTACGACTGTTGTGCCGAAAACCTAAAGATCTTCTATCGTATTCCTTCCGCCATCAAATCTTGCACCGAGTGTGGGCTACAATATCACCAAGATTTTCTCCTCTCTCAATAAAAAAACCCTAACTCATGAGAATTATATTTATTATGAGAAGAGACAAGGCTGACATATATATAAGGCTACGATAGGGACCTTAAGGAGAAATAAGTGTTTGGGCTTCCTATGGAAAGTTAGAATCCTAATTCCACTATGAATTAGTTCCTTACATAAATTATAATTCACACCACTAAAGAATTATAATTTCACTCCCGTCCTTATCTCAAAATTATATTTCGAATTCCTTATTATTAAATATTTATTATTCTCCCCACGTTAAGATTACAGATAACCGTCATTTAAATTAAATTACTGACAATTATATTTAAATGAGTTCGTAATCCTTGAGCCTACCACTTAACTTATTTGATATGTCGGATTAACATAATCCACCTGCAGAGTTTGACATGATCAAAACTTATAAGCTTCTCGAGGGGCTATCATCAATCCCTATACCGGGACGTGGATTCCGTCAATAATTAATATTCATCATACATATAGTATTGTCATCCAATTCACGAAGATTATTGATCCATAAATGAATCTCACTCTTAATGAGTCAAAACAACAAACACTACATATATATGTCTATTAATTATTTCAAGATTAAGAGCATAAGTAATCATAATAACCATGGGATTTTAAATTGTTTTATATAGTCAATATAAAAACAATTAACCCAGACTGGTCCTATTCAATACACACAAAGTGTACTAACACAACGAGTTAAAACTATACCGTTTCCTGTAGTTAAGATAAACTACTAAAACTTGTGCTGTAATCCTACCGATGGGTGTCCAATTCCATCTAAGACTGTGAACCATTAAACTTATATTTCAAAAGAATCGATGATATGATCTTATGTGTGTAAGCTATACTCTACACACCAAATCATCAACTATATAGAATAAAAGACGCACATGCACAATATTTAAATAAATAATATAATGCAACCATTGCCCATAAAGATTCTCATTAAAATAGCAAAACCAAGTTTATAACATATCCAAACCAACAAGAAAATTATGGCTTTTAGTATATCACTCTAACACCGACAGCATATCCATAATAGGGCAAAACGGGGTTGCACACAAGAAGTCCCGAAACGCCGGAGGAGTAGAAATCCAAACTTCCCGAATCGAATTCGGAGAGCCTCGGTGTAATACCCCATATTTTAATTTGTTTTAAATTGAATTTTATTAGCTTATTTATACTCATGTGAGTGATCGTTTGGTGATTCGGGTAGTCCGAATCGATTTCAGTTGGTAAATAGGAAGTTTTGGTTCTTTGCGATTCGTTAATTCTAGCTAACTTTGAGCTATCGTAATTTCTTCATTACTTATCCGATTAAGATTCCATATGTGAAGGCATCTAGGATTTGTACTGTTTTACAACTTTTGTGTTTTAGCCGAAAGCTAATTCACACTCCACGTTGGTTAAAACAGCGTGCAAAGTAGGTCAGTTAGTAAATTCTGGTCAATCAGTAGCATTGTATTCGGCGAATTTTTGGGATTTATATGTCCATAATTTGGGAAAACTTTTTCTAAAAAGTTTTAGATCTTTAAATTACCTTTTCGTGGACATAAAGATCACCTTAATCGGAGTTTCGAGCGAAACGTTATGGCCGAAGCAAAAATAGTGCTCCAGAGCCCAAAATTATAGCGCGGACAGGTATCGCGTTTTTGGCATACCGGTCTGGCACCAAATTTTTGGGAAATTTGTGTTCCGCGGACTGGTATTCGATATTTGGCATACCGGTCTGCCAGTTAAACTTTTTCACCGACTTAAACACGTTTTAAAGCTATTTTTTTATCATTTTTCACCCCAACTTCGACCCAAACACTTCCACACACCTCTGGGGAGTTCTAGAGGGTTCTAGAGAGAGAAAGAGAGAGATTTCTACGCATTTTTCATCCTCGATCAAAGAATCAAGCTCTAAATCATTCACACATCATTCTTCTTCACTATTCATCATCTTCTACCTTGGTTTTCTTCAATAGAAGCTCAAGCGTGAGCTTTAGCTACGTGGGTTGGGCTTATACATCATTGATTCGAGGATTTTGCTATGCTAGGAACGTGTTAACGCAAGGGCTTTAGGATCTCATCGAACGGGGCTTCGGTTTCCAAGATTGAGGTAGGGGTTTTAAACCTTATTTTCATAAAAAGCTCGATGGTATGATTTTATCTACTGATAAATGGATGATTATATACATATAGGTGATATATAAAGCACACATCTCTTGTTATTAATTATACATGGATGATTTTATATATGTATGTTAATATGTTGATCATATCATTTAATATTCATAAGTTGTGCATGATTGAGCTATGAATTTCATAAAGTGAAGCAAGGTATGCCATATAAACTCGATATTCACATAGTATTTGATATCTACGAGATGTCCCTCGGGTGTATATGTGTTAAGTTGATATGATTGAACTAGTAAATGATTTTGGTATGCTTAGGGACAAGTATGATGTTTGACAAGGTTTATGTTGTATATGTTGTTTCTAGTTTACATTTAGAGCATGAATTGCATGCTATGCATGATTATTGTGTCAATCATGTGACGCCCCGAATCCCGTTTCGTGATTTTCACCTCCAAGACCCGGTTAATCACCGATGTCGTGTGCGACGGCGGATTTAAAATATAAAAATTACAACCTTTAAAAGTCTTTTTCTGGATAAAACTTGATCCATTTGAAAAATCCGTTTTATAAAATTTTGGCATGAGGAGTTCGTTTGAACAACAATCTGCCTTGTAAAAATTTGAAACCATTTTCATACAAACAAAAATTCCAATCATATATCCTCCAACGAGGTCATAATCCAAGTTAAAATACTATACACCATTTTCAATAATTATACATATAATCAACTTGAATTTTGAATTATACAAACAATATTTGAAACTAGTAAAAGACAAGTCGTTTACGAATGACTATACATGTCTAAGGTAATCAAAGGTCCTAGACTTCACAATCGTGCCATCCCCCGAGATGTACCTGTAAAATTGGGTTGGAAAATGGGACTGAGCCAAACAAGGGCTCAGTGGAAACTATATAGGTTGCATAAATAAAAATATACGTTGTGGAAAGAATACATGTGAGGTGTAGTAATGAAAGTACTTTCCTTATTGTAATAAAGATTATATTATACGCGTTAAAGTACACTACAGGGGCTAGGGGTGTTGTCACAAATCTGAAAACCGAACGAACGAACGGAACCGATCCATTTCAATCCGAAATTATTCGAACCAAAAAAAAACCAAAACCGATTGATTCGGGTTTCGGGTTTCGGGTTTGGTTTACCTGAATTAAATCGAAAGACCGAATATGTTAAAAAAAAGACCTAAAGATGATTCCTCTCACTTTTCTCAGTTCTCTGCCGCATAGTGCATCATCAGCGTCTCTCTCTTTCTCTCTCTCTCTCTTACTCTCATGTTATAGCCTAAAGCAGATCAACTTTTTTTCATGTCTCTCTTTGCTGCGCATTGCACAATCCTCAACATTTCCACCGTTCAATTTCTCTTGATCGAGATATAGTTTCGCCTTTTCTGTGAATTTTCGTGGTTGGGTCAGCTGTTTTTTAAATGATTTTGATGTTAATTTCTGTTTGAATGAGGCTAAACTAGTTGTGTTTCATTGAGATATTAGGTTTAATTTGATGTTTTTGTTTCGAGGTTTGTAAAATTTGTGAATTTATTCGGTAAGGCTAATGATTTTTCTTGTGAACTTTGTACACCACTTTCTTATTTTGGGTTCTATGAGGAAACCTACATACATATAGTTTTTAAAGAAGTAATTTTAAATGGTTCAATTTGTAGATTAAAGGACAGCCATATAGGTTACCAAAACTGGGATTCTATCATAACTCGTAAAAATAATAAAATTAATTGCTTTAATTCCAAACATAGAATTACATAAAAATCTTTAGGTAATGAAAGATTATTGATCTTGAATTTCTTATAACTGTTGTTGGCTAGTACAATATGGAATGATACAATACCTCAAATATATTTTATGTTATCTATCTACCAGAATTGAATGATATACTCCAATATTATTACACTATAAGTCAAATACCTATCATTGCTTAAGTTACTCAGTTAACTTAGTAGAGCTAAATTCTCAATTAAACAGGATAATATAGTTTTCAATAATAAAGAAACACTACATTTTTATACCTCATTTTCAGTTGAATATTGTGAATCGGGTGTTTTGATTATTATAATTTATACATTTCGGGATTTTGGTTTGTTGGAGGTTCATTTATCCTCTACAAATGATTGTATAAAGATGGGCTACTTTCACATGCTTCCCTTTTTTGCTCATTTATAATTTCAACATTTCTCTCACTTTTAAATATTTTTATTTGTTTTGAAGACCTTTGTTTTGAACTTATTAGTTGTTGCATTTATCCAGTGAAATCTCTGCAATCTATCTTGCTTCATTGTTCTTTCTTTACTTTGCTGACTTGATTCCAATGTTAGGCAACCAAAACCCCTAATCCCAAACTATTATGTGTATACAGAACTTTATACTTTAGCCTAATGTGGTACATATGTATTGTTTAACATGTGGAACCTTCTTAAATATATGAATTAACATATTCTTCTGAGTTAATTACATATCCCACCCCTTAAGTTTACAGTTTGTCCCACTTTGGTCCATGGAGTATAAAACGGCACTCATAAAACCGACAAGTATAACCCGTGTCCCACTCTAGTCCAAAATTGGATGGGCCGTCAGAAAAGGAAACGAAATCTCGCATGTGACCAACACGTGACGTATTTAGAGGGGCAATATTGGCAAATCACCTCCATTTTTCCCACTAATACGTGCTTAACCTCAATTGAAACCCTAAAACAAAAAATTATATTTGTTTAGAGAGAGAGAGTTATAGATGTTTCGAACCCTAAAATTTGTAACATCAAACCCTAGATTGAGATTCCATTAATTCTCCTAATGACTTGGAACTTACGTACGCTAGAGTTACAAGATTTTGGCACCCCAATATATGGTTAGAAGTTTTTCTTTATTCTTATGTTTGGACAAAAAATTTCCCCCTTTTTATTTTATTTGCAGTTTTAATATTATTTTTTTGTGAATGGTGATCCCTCCGTTGTTATTATGTTGTTTAATGCATTGTCCTTTTATCCATTACTTTAATGCAGCATCGGATGGATGTTTTACTATAAAAATGCATTATGGGGGTCAATTAAATAACACATGCTACACAGATTACTTGGGAGGTAAGCATTCGGTTGCCTATTTTGACTATTGTGATATCGATAAATTGTCAATCATTGAATTCACTGCTATGGCTAAAGAGTTGAATTTAGTTGGAGCATTAACTTTCTATGTTCAAGGATTAACCCTCGGTGAACCTACATTTGTAAATTGCATTGACCATGATAAGGATATTTTCCAGATGCTTAGATTTATTAATAAAGAAGGTGAAGTTGATGTGTATGTGGAGTGTTCTGCACCTGTGGAAGTTGTATTACCTGAGAAAGAATTTCATACATGGGAAGAATATGTCAATAGTGTGGAGGAGGAGGATAGAAGTGAGTATAATGTTAACAGTGATTCATCAACTGACCTTGAGAATATGTTTGATAATGAGTATGATGAAGAAGAGGATGATGCTAATTTTGATGCTAATGTTGATAGAGATGCAGAATTTGCGGGTTTGAATTCAACTGGTAATGACAAAGAAGATGTGGCACCTAATTTACATGTAGATTCTGAAAATGAATTTGAAACTGAATTGATGAGTGATATAGGTTATGCTTCTGAAAATGAAAGTAAGCCTAAGTTCCCTATTTTTAACCCTAAAATTGATATGGATAATCCCATTTTTAAGTTAGACATGATTTTTGTAAATAATCAAGAATTTAAAGCAGCTGTCAGAGCATATTCCATAAAGAATAGGAAAAGAATTACGTTCCCAAGGAATGAATCCCTTAGGGTGCATGGAGTGTGTAGTGATGGGTGCCCATGGAATATATATGTTTCAAAGATGCAGGATTCTCTAAATATGCAAATCAAAACCTTTGTCAATGGGCATAAATGTACTAGAAAATTTAAGAACCCACATGTCAACTCCAACTGGATGTCTGAGAAATACTTAAACACTTTTAGGTCCAACCCAAAAACCCCTGTGGAATGCTTTAAAGATACAGTAATGAGAGAACATATTGTGAGTGTATCTAGGTCTCAAGTGTATAGGGCCAGGAAAAAGGCTTTTGATCTTATTTAAGGGACTTATGTTGAATAGTTTGTTAAGTTGGGTTCTTATATGGAAGAGGTAAGGAGAAGTAATCTAGGGACTACAATTTTCTTGAAGGAAGTGGATGGGTGCTTAGAACATAAGTTTGAGAGATTATATGTGTGCTTTCAGGCTTGTAAGGAGGGGTTCAAAGCAGGTTGTAGACCAGTGGTGGGTGTTGATGGGTGTCACCTAAAAGGACCACACAGGGGGATATTGCTGGCTTCTATTGGTGTTGATGCTAGTATGTTTCCTATTGCATATGCTGTGGTTGAGAGTGAAAATAAGCAACCATGGGTATGGTTTTTGGAATCCCTTGCCCAAGATTTAGAAATTAGTGACCAATGTCAATGGACCTTCATTTCAGACAAGCAAAAATGCCTATTACCTGCATTTGAGGATGTGCTCACAAAAGTTCATCACAGATATTGTGTGTTACATTTGTACTCCAACTTTAAGTCAAAAGGGTATAGAGGAATGGTTTTTAAGGATTTGTTGTGGAATGCAGCCACTGCTTCAAATATGGCTTATTTTGAGCATGCAAGGCAGAAGATGCATGAAACGTCTGAAGATGCTGTTGAATTTTTTGTAGACAAACCAGCTCTTTTTTGGTCTAGGTCTTATTTCTCTACATTCCCAAAGTGTGACATACTTATAAACAATATTTATGAGAATTTCAACAAATGCAAATTGGAAGCTCGAGGAAAGCCAATACTGTCTTTACTTGAGGGTGTCAGAGCTTATATAATGAATAAGATGCAGTCTTCTAGGGAGAAAGCTAAGAAATGGCATGGCTTAATTTGTCCAAAGATCCAAGAAAGACTTGAAGTGGCATAAAAAAGCTGCAGGATGTATATTAAAATGGAGTGGGGAAAAGAAGTTTGAAGTAACTGAGATGTTTGGTGAACAATTCACAGTTGACTTAGATGAAAGTAGCTGTGCATGTGGAAAGTGGGATTTAAGTGGTATACCTTGCGCACACAATATAGTAGCAATAAACTTCATACAAGAAGAGCCTGAGATGTATGTGCATAAGTGTTATCACATTGAGACTTTCAAGAAGATATATGAGCCTTTGATCAAGCCAATGAATGGCAGTGACATGTGGCCGAAAAGCTCATTGGCTCCTGTCTTACCACCAAACTATAAAGCACAACTAGGTAGGCCAAAGAACCATAAGAGAAGGAAGAAAGTAGATGAGGCAAAGAAGAATCCAAACAAACTGGGGAAAAGGCATAAAAATTCTCTAAAGTGTAGTGTTTGTGGCATTCTTGGCCACAATAAAAGGAGTTGTAAAAAGCAAAAAAATAATGGAAGTGGTGAAGGCAGCAGCAGTCGAAATAGAGGAAGAACTGAAGTAAGTTTTACTTAATTATGCACATGCAATGCTCCAATGTTAACTTATATTACTTAATTATACATTTCAATTTGTTTATATTGTAGGCTCAGACTGCTTCTAAAGCTGTAGGCAAATCGCCCATGCCTCAGAAGAAAGGAAATACTTCTCCAATGCTCACACCACACAAGCTTGACCAATTACCTGTAAGTACCAGCTCTTTTGAATGACATTCGGATAAAGCTACTATTATTTAACTCAAAGTTATATTGTATTATAGGTTACAAAACCTTTTTCATCACAACCATTACCTGAAAGTTGAACCACTAGTGATGTGAATATGGGTCAAAGTGGAGGAAGTGGAAGCAAGGTTATGAGCACATCACCACCAAAGTTCATATTTAAAGAAGGGAGGAGGTACATCACAGTAGCAGGCTTGCAGGGAGCATCTTTGAAGAAAAAGCTTTGAAGAAGCACATCATTAGCAGTGTTGTTTTATATATATGGTTTTTTTGTTTATATGTATTGGCCATATAATTTAGGCTTGAACATGGGTTTTTTGTTTTGCTATATTAGGCTCGAACATGGGTTTTTTGTTTTGCTATATTGGCCATAGAATTTAGGCCTAATCTTGTTAACTATTGTTTGGTATATATTGGCTGTAGAATTTAGGCCTGATCTTGTTAACTCTTGTTTGGTATATATTGGCCAAATGATATATGTATTGCAGCATGTCATCAATGAATTGATGTTTTTATTAATGTACTAAAACAGAACAGAGCATATTCATTCCCACAGATTAAAATAGAGAAGAGCACATTAATTTCATTAACAACCAATGCAAAATACATCCATAGACACAACAACTGCACCAACCACTACTACATACTAAGATAAACAGAGTATCCACCAACAGAGCATTCACCACTACAACTACACCAACCACTACTACATACTAAAGTTTTGTATTTTCCTCTACATTTGACGAGTTATTTATCACTAAGAAAAAAACTATCAGTAGTAGCACCAGCAACAAGACCATCCACACCCTCTCTCTCCTCTTGTACCTCTTCATTTCATTATCTCCAGCATTAATCCTCCTCAATAGATCAGGAATTATTTTTTTAGATCTCGCACACATGGGGGGGTCAACCCAAGTGAAAAACCCACAATGGTCCTGCTGCATTTTCAACACATTCATTCAAGTATCAATTTAACGAAAAAGAACAAGAATATAAACTAGGCTAACGAATAAGAAAAAGATAGATGATTTTTACCCTAACATTGTCACACTTTCTGAATCTTCGACTTGGGTTTTTGTCAGTCCATGAAGTTCTCAAAACCGTAGGCTTCATGCAGTAGCATACATGGGGAGGCCTCATCTTCTCTTTTTGTCTTTTAGGTTAATGCTCTGTTATCTTCTTTCTCTCTCTAATGTTTTCAATTTTTGGAATGGATTTATTTAACTATTGCTTTCATTAATTTTGTAGTCAATCTCGAAAGTGATTACCAATATTGCCCCTCTAAATACGTCACGTGTTAGACGTCACATGCGAGATTCCGTTTCTTTTTCTGACGGCCTGTCCAATTTTGGACAAGAGTGTGACACGGGTTATACTTGTAGGTTTTATGAGTGCCGTTTCATACTTCATGGACCAAAATGGGACAAATTGTAAACTTAAAGGGTGAGATATGTAATTAACTCTATTCTTCCTCATCATTGGATTACATATTTAGAATCACTCTTCTTAAAATATGTAAGTGATATATATTGAAAGAATCTTCTTATATTTAAGTGATATTGAAAGAATATGTAAGTGATATTCTTCCTGATCATTGGATTACATATTTAGAATCACTCTTCTTATATATTGAAAGAATCCCCTCCACTGCTACATCATCTGAAATTCTTTTGGTAATGTTTCTCCTGTTTTCGTATTACTATTTAATTTCTTTCGTTTTAGTCTGATACATAATTTGTCCAACTGTGAATAAAATTGTTGAATTTTGACACCAATTTCTAATTTTTTTTCCACTTAAAGTTCCCTTCAATCTGAGTGAGTTTTAGTTTCATTCATTTATGTTTGCTTTTTTAACGTCTACTTTTAATGTATCCAAATGTGACGAAGTTTGTTGAATTTAGACACCAATTGCTGCTTTTTTACCACTTAATTCCCCTTCAATCTGAGTGGGTTTTAGTTTCTTTCATATATGTGTCTTAGCGCTCTCTCAATTCCAATGAATTTTCCACCAACACGTAGCAAGGCTTTCTCATTGAATTTTTTCAAAGTTGGATTTTAAATGTCTATTTTTACTTATCAATATGTTGCTTCTCCTTAACTTATGCATACAAATACATACACACGTTATATACATATACATGAATTTGGGGTTTTCACAATCCAGAAAATTGAGTTACCCTCTTATGCCAATACTCTTTAACTCCCCTTCTATTCTAATTTTAGTTTCTTTCCTCTCACAATAGTTTTAAACTTTATGTTGTTTAGTGGAAGTTTGTGAAAATATTTAATAATCATAAAATTAAAGGCCTATCCCAGCCTTTTTTGAACGCCCTCGAACTGTTTGATAATATTACCAAACGAATGCTCTGATGGTAAAAATCATTAACTCATGATACAATATAGTTGTTGGTAGACATTAAGCCATTACGATGCAAATGCGGTCGGGCCAATAGTCAAGCACGGCACAACACCCCACAATACTACGTAAAAGGTACCTACTATTTTCTGTTAATAATATTTTGACTCTTAATTTGTATTTTTACTTTGTCTCTCGAAGAATGTGTTCGTTAATTTTACTGTTTCTTCATAATTTCTTATACTATATTATTAGATTAAGTGTATATATTACAGTGATTTGCTTTCTAAGCTTGTGTTTTTGGGCTCTATTTGGTCCATCTTGGACATTTGACATAATGCCTTAAACAAGTATTATCTTCAATAACGGACTTGAAAATTGAGTTGGTCTCGAGTGGCTGGCAGGTTAGATTTAGAAATTGTGGTGCACTCACAGAAAATAATAATAAAGAACCTACGATCAAAAGGATAAAAAGAAATGTATTAGAGAACAAATTTGGTAAATATGTCATTCTACTGTTGTTTTTAGAACTCCCACCTACTATACCAGTTAATTAAGAGTTCCTCCGCCAAGTGTCTCCTCTCTCCCTCTTATGCTTCCATTCTTCTCACGCGCGCCTCTCATCACTATCGCAATTAACACACCTTCAACTATCTTCAACGGTTCTCCAACTGCAATGACCCTTCGTCTTAAAATCTCCAGTTTCTTTTTCTTCCGAAGTCTTTCTCAATTGAAAACCGTCACGACTGTTTTCAAATTGGTTTCCCTCTTTTGTTTCCTCTCTCCTTTTTGACATGAATCATCTCTTCCCGTAGATTCTTCCAAAGTCTTACCGGCCTTTCTTTCCGAACCTCCAATAATTGCCTAATCTCATGATTAGTGGATTTTATTATTTTCATCATTGTCGAGATTCTCTATCCCCATCCCCACGGCAATTTGAAACTCTCTCCTTGAGTCTGGGCCGTATTATATCTCCATGGTAACAGTACTTCTCTCTCAACATAGTAGTAAATATGACACTAAATTCTTTGTGACAGGTATAGAGCTTTTATTTTAAGAATTTCGGTTTGCTTCCTATTAGAAGTTTTCTATGCAATTTTTGTTGATATATTTATTTAAATTCTTTATCTTTGCAATTTGTGTCAGTTGATTTAATTCAAGTATATATAAACAGTTTGTGTTAATTGTTTTTGTCTCTTATGATGATTACTTAAATAAATTTCGTTCTTTTGAGAACAATACAATACAACGCAGAATTTGTATAGAGACCATTTATAAAAGCATCTTTCATCACTTATATATTTTTTCTTTTGATTCAGAAAACATTTCCCTTTATTGTATAGATATATTTACCCGCATGTGTAGTTATATATATATGTCTGTGTGAACGAAAAAATCATTTTTTAAGTTGTCAACAAAATTTTGGACAAAGTTGTTAGAGCTTATGTAATTTGGTTCAATTTTATACATATTGTCTAGCAGAAAATTTTTGTGCCCCTAATCATTGATTTATAGCAGATGGTAATGGAAAGTGTAATTCTCCTACTGCTTATTTTGTGCTTTTGATTGAGGCTTTTGAGAAGATTGCTATTTGGAAGGCTTCCAATATGCCCATTAAGTATAGAAGGTACTATTGATTGAACTCTGAATAAATTATCTGAAAATTTTTGTTTTATTGTTTCCACCAGTAGATTCCTATTCCTCTTCTCCTTTTCATCTTCTCACAATCATTATCACATCCTGAAAATTCCTGTGCTTCTATTGATCGATTAATACCATGAAAATTCCAATACATTAGACATATGGTGTGCTTTATGAAGCATATAAGTAAAATATGAAAATCTAATGTACAAAAATTAAGCACTATATCTTACAATTTTTTGATATAATAGATTCATAATCTTCTTTTATTTATCCTCTAATCACTAATCTTAGATGATATCTTCAGTTGGACTTTCAAGACTGGGAATAATTTTTTTCCTCTAGCCAATTTTGAAGTCTAAAAGGGAAACAAGAATTTTCCCTCCATCTCTGAATTGAAACTTTTGAATGGTATGTTTTATTTGAATTATCGAACACCAGATGTATGGTACATATGATCTCAATTTTTTGGATATCTTTTTTCCCCTCCTTTTTCTCTTATGCAATGATTGCCCATAGATTGGTCTAGATTACCCAAAAACAACTATGTTTTATACATTGGTAGGACATTATTTCTATTCTTACATGAATTTGAGGCATAAAGATGGCGATTTTTTAGTTACTTAAACAGTTGATTATGATATTTATTGGAAATTTTTAAGCAATTAATTAAACAGTTTTTAATTAATTAAATAGTTTTATACATTGGTAGGACATTATTTTTATTCCTTCATATTAGCTTCCTCTAAAATATTGGCATCTCTTTTGAACCAATTGTTCCCTACTTTTTTGCAATCACTATAACAATCAAATAATTGAACTCCTGCAATTTTTTATTTTTTTTGCTTGCACATGATATTGGTTGAACTGCAAGAAAATGAAAACTGATTCCAAAAATATTGCCTACTCCACTATCTCAAATTGATATCTAACTTTTTTCTATTTATGTTAGTATTGTTTCAATACTTTATTTATTTACTACAATATTGTTTTATTACTTTAAACTTTAATATGTATTATTCGGAATGATACCTTTAAATTTTTACTACCATTATCCATATCCCTATCCGTTTGCTCGGATATTTGTAAATACTGTCCAAATACGAAAGGGATTTAGATTTTTGGATATGGATCTACTTACACCCCTTCTAATTTAGTACTTCATAATATTTCTGCAGAAGGAACTTTAAATTCACATAATTACAGGTACAATTTATTTCTATTTTTACATCTATTTCTATCATAATTGTTCTGGTTGTTGGTTATTTTTCCTATTGAGGCTGTAATGCCGTGATTTTGGTACTTCTATAAAATTAAATTTGTTCTTCTCTTATCATGACTTTCCTATTTAATTTTTTTGAAGCGCAACCCTTTCCTTGGAGGTATACACAAAGTCTATTTTTCCTATGTGCATAGTTTTTACATTCTTGAAGTGGATTTTGAGTCGTCCTTGAAAAATTGAAATCCAGATGCAAGTGGTTATTTAAGACATGATGGAGGTGACTCCTCTTTAAGCAATGATTGTACTATTGAGGTGACTAGATCATGAGAGTTTGAGTTTGCTGGCAAATTTAGGATTGTGAAACATTATTTTCCAATATTTAAGGGGTGCCTATACGTATGCATTCATTGCAGTATCTCTAAGCAAGCAAGTCCAAGTCCCGATACTATTAAGCTTGAGGAATGGAATATTTGTATTAAATGTTATTAGCTACAATTTTCAAACATATTTGTAATGATTTTAATCTACTTAAGAGAACTTCTTTGGCCATACAAACTTGGATTTGAATACATCTTTGTATATCATTCTTATTTCTTTCTTAATTTCTTCTTTCCAATTAGTTGCTCTTAAGTAACACTTCTTTTATGCTTTTTCCCATAGCCTATTCTTTATTCACCAATATAAGTGGAAAGGAGGCTCAAATTCTTGACAATTTCAAGGAAGAAATAGTTAGTCAATGGGCTATCTAATTGGCCACAAGGTAATGATATACCAATTTAAATTACTAAATTAGTAGACTAAATGGCGCATAAGAAAGTGCATTTGTCCGCTAAAATTTTGACAAATGCACTTTTTGATACATTATTCAACATATTAACTTGGTTGTTTATCTATATCTATATATATATTTATTAAATCTCTGATCACGATACTAATGCTCCCTTCTTTAAAATAGCATGAATGGCGCATACAATAATCAGTAAGCTACTTCAAACTACTAGAATCTTAATTGATTGTTAAATTTACCAGGTCAACTGTAATTTACAAAATTTTGAAAATCCAAACATATAGAAGTATGTGTAGTAAAAATGTTTGTTCAACAAATTATTCAAAATGTTACCCAAAAATTGTAACTCGCCCGCCCATCGGGCGGGTTGAAAAGTGAGATAATTGTTTTGGGAATAGAGATAGCAACTAAAAACTCCCAGGTTTGAAACAAAGTGTATATATATATGTATCTCTCCCTACTTTCACTCAATCATGCCAATTTCTCTCTTCAGGTCAGAATTCTCTTTCCTTCTCTATCTCTCGCACAATAAACATCATTCTATATCTGTCAGGGGACGAGATAAGGAGAGAGATAAGCATAAAAGATAGGGAAAGATAGGGGTAGAGACAGAGATGCTCTCAACAAAGATAAGGGAAAAGAGATAATCAGGGAGAAGGAGAGGGAAGCTGATAAGGATAGGACTATAGAGAGAGAGATAATGTTAGTTGGAAACAATGGTGAAGATGGTCAGTATAGGGATGTGGCGAAGCAGGGGTTAGGCTGTCATCATGACAAGGATAGCATAAAAAGCAACAAGCATGAACAAAATGCTGAAGATGATACTAGTGCTTCCCACTTGTCAGCGGTTGAGCTCGATGAGCACATTTTGAAGTAAGTGAAACCTCCGTTATTGACTCTTTTACTGTCATGTTTTCGTTATACCTAGCAATTCTATGTTCCCTATTGGAACCTTGATAGCCTTGGGCCATTCTAGAAATTTAATGTTTGATATCATTTTGCTTCAGGGCATGTTGAATAGCCTATATATATATATATGTATATAATGTACATATGTCTATACTATATCGATAATTTAGAGAGAAAGAATTATTTTATTCCATAATCATAATGAACGAAAACAATTTACCTTATATAGGAAATAAACACAACTCCTAATTAACCTAGAGTCCCTATAAAGATGGGATTCTACCCACAAATAAAATAACATAAATAACTAAAATAAATAATACTGAATTATCAATACTCCCCCTCAAGTTGGTGCGAAGATATCCGTCATGCCCAACTTGCTCACTTGAAATTCGAATGGTTGCCTTAACAGGCCCTTGGTCAAAATATCTGCAACTTGTTGATTAGACGGAACAAAGGGAGTACATATAATTCCACCTTCTAGTTTCTCTTTGATGAAGTGCCTATCAATCTCAACATGTTTTGTCCTATCATGTAAGACCGGGTTGTGGGCTGTAACGACCCGGTCGCACCTCAGTACGATATTGTCCGCTCTGGGTAGCGTCCTAGCCAGGCCTCAGCCCCAGGACATCTACCCTCACGGCTTTGTTTCTGGGAGCTCACGACCAGCTTCCCAGGGGGTCACCCATCCCTGGATTTCTCTGGTCCAAGCACGCTTAACTTCGGAGTTCTTATGGGATCCGAAGCCAGTGAGCTCCCAAAAGGCCTTGGGACGCGGTTGGAGCCGGTCGCCAGGACAAAACCGTGAGGGCGGGTGTTCGATCCCGTGCCAGAGCGGACAATATCGCCGCTGCGTACTCTGATACGAGGACGAGGCCCCTTGGGACGCGGTTGGAGCCGGTCGCCAGGACAAAACCGTGAGGGCGGGTGTTCGATCCCGTGCCAGAGCGGACAATATCGCCGCTGCGTACTCTGATACCAGGACGAGGTCTTTTGGGTAGCTCACTGGCTTCGGATCCCATAAGAACTCCGAAGTTAAGCGTGCTTGGACCAGAGAAATCCAAGGATGGGTGACCCCCTGGGAAGCTGGTCGTGAGCTCCCAGAAACAAAGCCGTGAGGGTAGATGTCCTGGGGCTGAGGCCTGGCTAGGACGCTACCCAGAGCGGACAATATCGTACTGAGGTGCGACCGGGTCGTTACATGGGCAATACTGATAGCAGCCTTGTTATCACAGTATAGCTTCATCGGGAGACTTATTGGCCTTTTGAGTTCCTCTAAGACCCTTTGTAGCCAAAGAACTTCACATACTCCTTGAGCCATTGCTAAACCAGCTTCTGCACTGCTTCTAGCGACAACATTTTGCTTCTTGCTTCTCCATGTAACCAAGTTGCCCCAAAGAAACGTACAGTAACCAGACGTGGACCGTCTATCAGTAACCGAGCCAGCCCAATCAGCATCGGTATACACCTCTATCCCTCTTTTATCGTTATTCTTGAAGAACAGACCTTTCCCTGGGGAGCCTTTGAGGTAACGAAGAATACGATACACAGCCTCTAGATGCTCTTCACATGGTGAGTGCATGAACTGACTAACCATGCTCACAGCGAAAGCAATGTCAGGGCGCGGGTTGTGATTTCTTATATGGTTGAGACGGAAAAACCGTTCGTTGATGTTTTGCTAATTCACAAGATTCACATCGAAATTTAAGCAAATTTTTATTCATTAATAACTTGGGAAACAAATGCTTTAAATACTGAAAGTTTGGATGTCCTAATCTATAATGCCATAACAAAATCTGACTATCATTAGAAACAGAAATAGAATTAAAACAAGTTTGTCGGTCTTGCCTTCCAGAGGTAGACCCATTATTGAAGAAGTAAAGACCCACATCCTGTTTAGCAACCCCAATCGTCTTCCCTGAATTTGAATCCTGAAATTCACAATGAGAAGACCAAAAGTTAACTTGACAATTGAGATCAAGAGCTAATTTGCTGACAGATATAAGATTGTACGATAGATTAGGGACATGTAAGACATCTTTAAGAGTGAGAGACGGTGAGACGATTATGGTTCCTTTGCCGGCAACCGCAACGAATGAACCATCAACAATTTTAACCTTTTGATTCCCTGCACACGGAGTATATGACGAAAAAAATTCCGAGGTACCAGTCATGTGGTCAGTAGCCCCTGAATCTAGTATCCAGTTGCTATGGGATTTGATGCAAGCAATTGTAGCTGTACACGTATTACCTGACTGAGCTATGGAACATGAGGAGTCAGAGTTTCCTAAGGAATGATTTTGAACCATTTTACACAGATGCTCTATTTGTTCCTTTGTGAATGGAAGTAGTTTTGAGGAAGACTGTTGCTCTGAATCAGCATTGCTAGTTTGGAATGCTCGTGCACCTCCTCTAGTTTTGTTATCAAGAACTACCAGTGCAGAGCCTTCATCATTTGTAAGGGGTGCACGTTCGTCTTTCAACATCACAGATCGTCGAGCCTCTTCTCTTCGTACTTCAAAAAATACCTCTCTGATAGTGGGCAAGGGTATCCTACCTAAAATACAACCCCAAACTTTGTCTAGGTCCTTGTTTAGTCCAGCCAAGAAGACAAACACACGAATTCGCTCAACCTTCTTCTTGTAACGGGCACTATTATTCACATAACCTAATTTTCTTTTGCCGTTAATAGACACCCTCATTGATTGTGCCCATGCGAGATAGTTTCTTCCGTTCAACTTGTGATTGATATTCGCTACCGGATTCTCACCCACCATAGCAAGTTTATAGTTTATATTGCCAGAGCAATATAACCGGAACAGTGACAGACTAACCGGAATAGTGGCAGATTAACCGGAACAGTACCAAACCGGATCAAACTCACCAAACCAAGACCACAACACGGTGCGGAACAGTGAGACGAACTGGTCGGTAGATTTTGGCAGTGGTCGGAGCTTCCACGCGCTGCCACGCGCGGTTATGGTGGTCGGCATGTGAGATCCACGCACAAAAGCCGGCGGCGCGTGAGGGTTCTTTTTCCAGTGAGGTTTTTTGCCGTGAGCTCGTCTGAGAATTCCGAGCACTACTGTGTGGGTGGTGTGATTGAAAGGCTAGGGTTTGATGGTGCACCGTAGTAGTTTGCGGCTAGGGTTTCTAGCGTAAATAAATCTGCTGCGGCTAGGGTTTTTTTTGCTGAAATAATCCTGCCTATGGAGTTCCTAACTCCTTCCTAACCTACCTCTGATACCATGATAATTTAGAGAGAAAGAATTATTTTATTCCATAATCATAATGAACGAAAACAATGCACCTTATATAGGAAATAAACACAACTCCTAATTAACCTAGAGTCCCTATCAAGATGGGATTCTACCCACAAATAAAATAACATAAATAACTAAAATAAATAATACTGAATTATCAATATATATATTAAGTGAGAGTTCTTTTGGTGTGTATCCCATCATACTTCAAAAATGAAAGTAGTGCTTATACTACGATTTGAACCTAAGACCTTAAAAATAGTACTTCTTATGTTCCAAAATAGGAATGGGCTATCCATCTATGAGAGCTTAAAACAAGATGGAGTTGCTCTTACAACAACCACATTAGGATATTCATATATTTATCATTGTCTTGCTAAATTATCAAATCTTATCATAACTATAGACCTAGGTTTATCGTGGGAGTATGATATTGTGCACGCGGGACAATCATCAAGAACTCTGCCCTGAGAGTGAATTAATGTAAGCATTGAATGAATCCTAATCTAGACTGAAATCCGGTAAAATACTAATCTGATGATTCTTCGGAAACCTCTTCTGAGTAAAACCGGTTTAAATAGCTAAATATGACTCGAATCTGGGGCAACTTTCCCTTCTGAAATTATAAACGTAGGAAAGTCGGGGTCTGAAAGAGAGGGCAATCATTTTTGATGCAAGACAATAGGGAAGTACTAAAGAGTAGTGTTGACTGCTTAACATAAAAAGAATTGAGAAGAAAAGAGGAGAAAAATACTAGTATCACACTAGTAGATTCTAGGAATCACTAGCAGAAAACCTTAGGTAACACACCTAGGGCTGAGATTGCAAAACACGGCCTTTAAAGCGAAGCATAAAGCTGCAAAAGAGATTATTGCAAGCCTATATGTAGAGTTTGTGATGGCATTTGGACTCCCCCACAATAATAAAGGGCCTTTAAGTCTTCTACCCTGCCAAAACTTTTAATGACATATATACAATGTAATTCCAAGATATTTAACTTACCACACAAGACTTTACTTTCCAGACTTCTAGATCATTCTTGATTTTAGTAAAACATTATTTTAAAGCCCAAGAACCTATATTTTACCATTCTATTAAAAGTAAGTCCTAACTTGGCCCGTTGTTCCATATATCCCAAATTGAAAATTGGGTGTTAGAACCCCTTAACTGATACATCTGTTTTAATTTGTTCTTCCTTGGGTTTCTTCTTGTCTGCAAAAGTTTCAACCAAGAATCTGGATATTTTTATCATTATGATCTCGGGTCAGGCATGCACTTGATTGTTTTTCCTCTTGTTAGTAAACTTTGAGCCAAGTTTTCAATACAGCACAAACTAGTTGTCACAGCCGCCCCTGACACCCACTCATCACTGTGTTCAATCCCGTGAAGGGCTTCTCTGTAATACCCCGTGTTCTTTTTTTTTCGCGTTGACCTTCTCTAAAGCCCGGTATGGCTTAATCTCCGTCAGAGAGCGAGCATTGGGCTCCGTGCCCTTCATACTCGACTGGATAGTGCTAGTATGTCATGTTAGTTATATTTAGTTTGAGGGAGTGATCATTACGTTATTCGGGTGGTTCGGGTTGAAACCGAAGCGTAAATCGCGTGTTTCGACTTTTCGCGATTCGTAGATTTCTAGCCAACTTTGAGAGGTCATAACTTCTTCATCCGATATCCAAATGACTCTCTGTTTTTGGCCACGTCTTCATTTCTTTGCCCTATACAACTTTCGTGTTTGGGACGAGTCGAGATTCAGCCGTTTGGAGGTCTGTTTCGGCCTCAGAAAGTCATTTGCTGTTGCAGTGACTTCCATGATCGATCATGGAAGGGCCATGATCGATCATGGTCCTCCAGAGAGTTCCAGAACGGTTCATGATCGATCATGGGGGACCCATGATCGATCATGGTTCACCTGTAAGTCGGTTTTGAGCGTTTTTAACTCGTTTTTAAGCCATTTAACACCCCCACAACCCCATTTTCGAGCATCCAACGTAGAGAGGGACTGAGGGAGATTCTAGAGAGCTCTAGAGAGAGAGACTAGAGATTATACACATCTCTCATCCCTCATCCAAGATTTGTGTCCCGAATCGCTTTCTCCTTTACTATTCATCATATTTCTCGCTTTCTTCCTCCGTTGGAGCTTGCGTTGGAGCTAGGGCTGTAGCGGTATGGCTTCTACGCTTCATCAACTTGCGGATTCATCTTGTCTAAGGTGGGGACACTAGTACAAAAACTTGTTTTCCAACGTTTGATTGATGATTAGCGATTTAAACTACAAATTGGGGATTTTGATCAAAAGCATGTGTTGTTTGCATCTCTTGGGGTTTAGGCTAGATAATTCTTAGATTAGTGATAGATATTGATATATTATCAGTCCTATAGCGTGATTGGTCATCTAGTTTCATGATTGAGCATGCGTATCTAGAGGTTCATGTGAAACCAACTCCGTAGCTATTCGTATGACTTATAAATTGGGGTTTTTAGGTCTTGTGCTTATAGATGGATGATTGTGGGTTATTAATGATAGAAATACACATCTATACCACTAGATACGATCGAAGGGTATTATTTATGGTATGTGTGGTGAGAATCCACTACGGTGGAGCGATAAGCCTTAGCATACGAGTCTAGTGGCTTGTGTGGAGCATGCTAGGCATTAGTAACGAGAGTTTAGTCTCGATACTCTTTAAGAACACATAAAACATAGTTATCAGGGTATGGATTGCCCATGGTCATGAATACGAACATCTAGGCGAGTTGTATTAGTATGCTGGATGAGCTAGAATCGTAACAACCAATACATGGCTTGATAGGATGACGTGAGTATCATCATAAAACACATAATGAGATATATGACGTTAATAATGAACCAATTGGCCTTATTATGAGAATGATCATGTCACAATAAACGTATGGAGTATACGAGTGATGAATACTCTTGTAAAAATGATTGACAATGATGTTAATGATGATAAATGGATAGTGGGCGATTGTATGATTATATATATGATGCTTAGCCATATGTGTGATGTATAATTGATGATGATGATGATATTCATTGTGGGAAATGAATGAATGTGATGTATGTTACTGTGATCACACATATGGGCTGGATATGATGATATACCGAGCACCGGGTAGCTCCCCGTGACTCGAAGGAGGGCCGCCTATTGCCGCCCGTGGGTGAAAAGGCCCTAAACCGTGCACGGGGAAAATGAAGTCGGTGACTCCACCGGTGGTTGTGTTGCCCACAAAGGAGAGCCCACTCTAGGTATCTTGCCTTCTAACAGGACTATGTGTTCTCGGTTAGACGAGTTTTCCCGGCAAGTGGAGCAGGTCCCGTGTGCCACTACTTCCCAAATGGTGAGTCCCCGGGAAGTAGTTGGGCTACTAATGGTCATCACCCACTAGGGTATCGCCTGGTGTAGTTTCTCCAGAGTGTCGATGTGGTTTGTATGTGGTATTCTCCTCGTTAACTATTCGGGGTGTTGTCCCCGGGAAAGTGACCGTCGCGTGGGTTATCTCCGAATGACCTACTTGGAGAACTAAGTCCCTGAACCACTCCCCACTTGGAGGAGACATGGACAAGAACCTTGGATCCTTCGGGACTCGCTGGATTCTCTGTTCTGGGCCTGGTCAGACCGCGGGGTGAAACTGAGGCACTATACTGGAGATATGATACGGATCGATGTGTTGTGGATATGTATTGTTTATATTATCATTATTATTGTATTGTATCATATCTTGTATGGCATGGTTGATTATATATTGCCTCAGACGAGTGTACCTTTGGTGAGAACAATGACACAGACACTATCGTAAATGAACATAATATATATATATAGGACAGTGTTGGCCACTCATAACGTACTAACACATAAAGTGGAAAGTATTAATAGCTAATGGCCATAGAAACATAATATACGAGTGTGAGAACATGGTTTGGTTGTGATGACGAGCTAGTGGTAATGCCTTGTAGGTGGCCAAGTATAGAATCCATAATGTACTATAACTAAAGAGAAAACAGTAGATACTTGGCCACTTGTCATAATTTATGGTATAGGCACTGAATAGCATAGTATAGCCTTGAGTTACACTTGAGAACGGATTCAAGTAGGTTTATACCCTCGATTCCCTAGTACTGTGAGATCGATTTAGGGTTTACCAAGGGAAATCTAAGGATGGAATAGGTTAATCGGATAGTCAGCTTCCTGGTGACTAGGATGGGATTCCTAGTGGGTTTTGCACACACGGGTGTGTGAGTTTCATTGTACTGCATGGTTTTCAAACTACTGCATTGATGAAAAACAACTATTTTCTATATAAAACCTATATAGTTCCCACTGAGCCCGGATTTGGCTCACCCTGTTTTCTAAACAGTTTTGCAGGTTAAGCATTGGGAATTGGCGCGTGGTCTACGAGTCTAGTAGCCTCTGATGTCCTATATCTTTTGTAGTCCTTGAATTAAGGACCTGGTTGTATATGATCTTATGTTGTATTAAACTCTTTGTAATTATGTATAGACTTTACAATTATTTTGGGTAATGAACTTTGGATTTGTATAAACGATTATTATATATATATATGTGTGGAGTTGAACGTGAATGTGCCTTGTAAACCTCACGAGTTTGGCTTTTATTTAAATGAACTCCACATGCCGAGCATTTGTAAAACGGGACATTTTATTTAAGAAAAGTTTTAAAAAGTCGTGATTTTTTTTATATTCTACCTCCGCCGTCGCGCACGGCATCCGTGATTAACCGGGTCCCGGAGGTGAAAATCTCAGAACGGGATTCGGGGCGTCACATTCTCGATCAATTTTTCAAACAGAAACCAGAACTAGCTTGATCAACACATTCCCTCTCCTTATTTGCTGAAAATGCAAAATAAAAAAATAGTGCCTGTGAAATGCTTCTCAATCAATTTTTCAAAGAGAAACCAGAACTAGCTTGATCAACATATTCCCTCTCTTTACTTGCTGAAAATGCAAAATAAAAAAAATAGTGAAAGACCATCTTATTTTATTCATTGTGATTGTTTTTCTGCAATGATGCAGAGTATTGTCATTTTTAATAATATTTTGCCCTGAGCCATTTGTCTAGTAGCTTCTGTAACACCCCGCCTTAACTATACATGATAGCACCTGTAATTAAGGCCTGAAAAGTCACTAACCCATCTTAGTAGGACTAAGACAGGCGTATAAGAAGAATATAGATCAACGACAACATATAAAACAAGCAATGACAAGCATTGGGTGCAAAAATGATACTATAACTGATAAACATGCATCATAGATATACATGGTATGCATTATATGAACAACAAAAATATATAGATAGTCCTCGGGCTAGCCGTGGCTTCCCGGACTAACACATCTATTACAAAAATTAACCGTAGTATCAGAGCCTTCTACTTCGTCCCCGAACCCATCGTCTCTTTGTCCCCCTGGAACTCATGAGTATCTGAAATAGTTTAAAGAAATGGGGTGAGCTATACGCTCAGTAGGGGTAAGTAGTCACGTACAAAATATAATTCAGTTTAAAACCATATGTTCGTTTTATAATGCATGCATATGCCAATGCAGGTTACCTCCCTTGTGTCAACCTTAGAGCCACGTAGCCAGAATATATCCATACCGAATTGGAGTATAACAAGGGCCTGACTGCCCGAGAGAAAATCCGACATTGATCATAAATTGGCCCATCGGCCCCAAAGTATATCAATCGATCATAATCAATTTGGACCACATGTCCACCAATAGTAAGATAATCACAGAACCATCAGTGCCTTACTGTTGTCTAGATTTTCGGCCTACACACCACTGACTCTAGACAGCCGATGCGTTACTGCCCTCCGGAGGTTTAGGGATTTTCAACCCAAGGGCACCAGGCCCTACTTATTTTCCATCTCGGTAGGCACAGATCAATACATCATCCTTTCACAATCGGAGGGCCACAATAGAATCATATACGGGTCCATATCACATCCAGAATAAGATCATAACGAGTTTTCATCATCATAGTAATCATCAAGAGAAATACGCCCTTATGTCTAGCCATAAGAATGATCCACATATGCCGAGAATCCTTCAAGTATTTAGTTGACACAATAATAATATGCATGATATGCAAAACATGCTATTTCATGGATACTAAGCAATTTCTGCCATATTCACTCCCATAACTTTCACATCATATCCCTTGGTATGTACAATTCGTCAATAAACCAGTTTATTTGCAAACAACATGTACACCACCAAAGGATACCACGTATAGTTCAAATAACACTTATTAACAAGTGCTTATGGCATATCTTGCATCAAATCGAGCCACCAAAATTTTATAAGTCATAAAAATAGCATGAACACTTTAATATTCAAGTTTCTAAAGCAATTGATAACCGTGAACAGCAATTCTTGACTAATAAAAACATACTATCTAGTTTTGAAAGCCATAGAACCCCTACCTCGTGTTTATTAGCCGTATAAAAGGAAGAAAGAAGAGAATCCAAGCTCTCCCAAAGAAATCCCAAGGAGTAAGATGATGGATAGTGAAATTGAAGATGATTCGGATGATTTTGAGCTTTTATTTTGGATTGATGTTGAAAAATGAGTAAAAATCCTTCAAAGAACCACCTTTATCTCTCTCTAGAGTCCTCAAGTTGATAGGAGTGAGTTTGGGTCGAGTTTTGTGTGTTATGGTGATAAATGGTGAGAAAATGGGGTTAAAACTCTAGAAAATTCGACACCTAGGGCTCCAAGATCGATCTTGGACCTCCCAAGATAGATCTTGGGAGCTCTCAGCCAAAGATGATTTCACAGCACGGACCACTGTTGGTATTTTGGTCATAACTCCTTGCTCGGAACTCAGATTTGGGTGATCTTTATGTTCACGGAAAGGTAACTAAAAGATCTACAACTTCCGAAGAGGAAGTTTCCCCAAATTATGGATAGATTATTCCCAAAATTTCGATGAAGACAGCGTTCTGCCGAAGTGTTACAGAATGACCAGATTTAACGATGGGCCTACTTTGCACCCTGTTTTGACCCACAAGGAGTGAGAATTAGCTTTCGCTCAAAACATGAAAGTTGTAGAATAATACAAATAATAGATACACATGTGAACGGAATCTTAATCGGATAAGTAACGAAAAAATTACGATAGTTCAAAGTTAGCTAGAATTCACAAATCACAAAGAATCAAAACTTCCTATTTACCAACCGAAATTGATTCGGACCACCCAAATCACCAAACGATCATTCACATGTGTATAAAGGAGCTAATATAATATAATTAAATATAGGATGTTACAATCTCTCCCACTAAATAAAATTTCGTCCTCGAAATTTAGATATTACATATGAATCAAGTAATTCGGGATACTTGCTACGAATTTCTATCTCTAACTCCCACGTTGCCTCCTCGGCTCCGTGATGCAACCATAAGACTTTTACCAACAGGATAACTTTGTTTCGTAGCACCTGATCTCGGCGGTCTAGAATCTGTATCAGGCGAGTTTCATATGTTCCATCATCTGAGACCTCGAGGCTTTCCCATCGACCAATATGAGAAGGATCATGAACGTACCGGCGTAACATCGATACATGGAAGACATTGTGAACGTTAGAAAGTTATGGCGGCAAATATAGACAATATGAAACATTCCCAATATGTTCCAGAATCTCAAAAGGCCCAATGTATCGGGGAGATAGCTTCCATTTACTACCGAACCACGTAACACCGAAACGATGCTTGGCTTTCAAGAACACATGGTTACCAACTTTGAATTCTAGCGGACGACGTCTCCTATCGGCATAACTTTGCTGCCAACTCTAGGGCGGTAAGAAGATGTTGTCGAATGGTCTTAATCTTTTCGGTAGTTTGTTCTACTAATTCCGGACCTAACAGAGTTCTTTCCCCGACTTCATACCAGCATACCGGGGATCTGCACGGACGACCATAAAGGGCTTCGTAAGGCGCCATACCTATACTTGTGACGCCTCGAATTCCGTTATGAAATTTTCACTTTCGGGACCCGGTTAATCACGGATGCCGTGCACGACGGCGGGTTTGAAATACAAAAATCATAACTTTTAAAAACTTTTCTCAAACAAAACATGATCTTGTTTAAAAGCTTATTTTACAAAATCAAGGCATGTGGAGTTAGTTCGGGTAATAAACCAACCTGTAACATTTAAAACCCCTTTTTCCATACAAATGGAATCACATCAAACCATACTTAAATCAACTCCACATATATAAAACCATTTATACAAATTTACAATACAAATCGTTTATCAAATCGTAGTTCGTTTACAATCAAATAGAAACCAAAATAACTATATAATGTAGTCCTTTCTCGAAGAAGGACTAGACGCAGATTGTGGACATCAGAGGCCTCTATACACGTACATCATACACCACCCGAGATGCTATGCCTGCAAAACTGTTAGAAAACGGGATGAGCCAAATCCGGGCTCAGTGGGAACTATATAGGTTTTGTATAGAAAATACTTCACTTTAATGTAATAATTTGAAAACGTGTAATGCAATGCAATGCAACCCCGAGTGCATGCAACCTCACTAGGACTTCCATCCTAGCTACCCGTAAGCCATTTATCCAACAATCCGATCTCTCGTCTAACTATCCATAAGATAAAACCCTAAGGAATTCCACAACTCAAGGAGATTGCTAGTCTAAAGTCACCTCGTATCAATCACTAGCTTCCTAAGGTTCGACATGATACGGATTATCCTCTTTCAACAGTAAGTCCACATTATACTATGATATCCGTCGCCTACACCATAAGTCGTAACTGTTGGCCAAGTGTTCATTGTTATCACTTTAATTATAATACATTATGGATCTTATACTTGGCCACCTAATAGGCTTTGTCCCAAGATCTTTAGCCTAAACCGTTATATACGACGTACTCTCATTGGGCCATCTCATTAGCTACGATTTCCTTTTAATCATGAGTATATTATATGCATTATGATCTGGCTCGTTATTCCGTAATCCGTACGCGTCCGTATATCCATATGTCACTTCTAAGTTCAATAATTATTATCTCTTTCCACTTTATATATTAATACATTATGAAAGGCTCGATAGTTCTCTACATGTATCTTGTTCTGTCTAGATGTGTCCGCATAAGTCTTTACATCAATTACATCATAGCCGAGGCAACACATATAAATCAACACGAGACATGATACGATTCAATAATAATCACAGCACAATCACAATCTCACAACAACTCTCGTATCACGTCTCCAGTATATTGCCTCAGTTCGACCCCGCGGTTAGTCCAGGCCCAGAACAGAGGATCTCAAAAGGTACAAGGTTCTTATTTCATGTCTCTTTCGAGTGGAGAGTGGCTAGGGACTTATTTTCTAAGTAGTTCATTCGGAGATAACCGTGCAGGACATTTTCCCAGGAATAAACTCCAAATAGTTAACGAAGAGAACACCTCATACAAGCCATCTCGACACTCTGGAAGGAACTACACCAGGCGATACCCTAGCAGGGTAATGACCATTAGTAGCCCAACTACTTTCCGGGAAACTCACCATTTGGAAAGTAGTCGCACACGAGACCTGCTCCGCTGACAGGAAAACTCGACTAACCGAGAACACATAGTCCTGTTGGAAGGCAAGATACCTAGAGTGGGCTCTCCTTTGTGGGCACACAACCACCGACGGAGTCATCGACTTCATTTTCCCCGTGCACGGTTTAGGGCCTTTTCACCCATGGGCGGCAATAGGCGGCCCTACTTCTAGTCACGGGGAGCTACCCGGTGCTCGGTAAATCATCATATCCAGCTCATACGTGTGATCGCATCAACAGGAATATATCGATTCCTCATTCAACAATATGCATATAATCATCAATCATCCATCACACGTATGGCTAATCAACATATATATACAATCACATAATCATCATCATCATCATCATGATTATCGTTCATCGTTCATCATTCGTCACATCATCATTATTATCAATCCAATTATCCGGGACTTTATCATTTAATTAATAATTCCCATTATTCGTCCGATTGATTTGTTATCAATTTATTACATCTCATTATGTGCCATATGTATGAAACTACGTCCATAAGCGTTCGATGTTAATTCTCTAGCTAGTCATTAAGCCAAGTATCGATCAGTGTGCCCCTCGCTCAACCGTAATATTAATACAAATCACCTAGTTGTTCATGTTCTTAACTAAGGAAATCCATGCCCTAATAAGTGTGTTCTATGCGTTGTTAAATAGTATCGAGGTCATATCCTCGTTGCTAATGCCTAACACGCTCCACACAAGTCATTAAACCCGTATGTTATGGTATATCGCTCTGTCGTAATGGGTTCTTGGTTCAACAATCATGGATAGAGTTCAACACTCTCAACTATATACGTATACATGCATATATAATCCATATAATCCATAATCAACCATGATTCAAGCATAAATCCCGAAATTCTCTCTAGCCTAGTTCACTCCCTTAGTCTCAATGAGGATACGATGTGTAGATGAGAGAACAAGGCTCATAACATGGTAATAAATGATGATACATGATATCTAAAAGATAATCTATCTATAAGAATCACTAGTCTAAGGTTTACTTAATCCAAACCCCATGAGATGCAAACAACATGTAGTTGCGATGAAAATCTCCAACTTGAGTTCAAAACTCTAATTCAACGAGTAATAATTTGAAATCAAGAGTTTAGTACTAGTGTTCCCACCTTAGACAAGCCGAATCCGCAAGTTGATGAAGCGTAGAAGCCGTACGCCAAAGCCCTAGCTCCAACGCAAGCTCTAATGGAGGAAGAATGTGAGAAGGATGATGAATAACGAAAGAGGAAGCGATTTGGGGCTCAAATCTTGTAAGATGATGAAGAAACAACAAGAATCTCCCTCTCTCTCTCTAGAACTCTCTAGAGAGTGGTGGAGGTGTGTGGCTCGAAAATGAGGAGTAATGGGTGTTAAATGGGTCAAAAACGGGTTAAAAACGCTCAAAACTGACATTCAGGTCCCCCATGATCGATCATGAACCCTTCTGGAATTCCTCTAGAGGACCATGATCGATCATGGCCTTCCATGATCGATCATGGAAGTCACTACATTAGCAAATGACTTTTTGAGCTCGAAACAAACCTCGAAATGGCTGAATCTCGACTCGGGCCGAACACGAAAGTTGTAGAGGGCTAAGAAATGAAGTCGTGGCCACAAACGGGGAGTCGTTTGGATATCGGATGAAGAAGTTATGGCCTCTCAAACTTGGCCAAAAATCTATGAATCGCGAAAAGCTGAAATACGCGATTTACGCCTCGGTTTCAACCCGAATAACATAATGATCACTCCCTCAAACTAAATATACCTAACATGACATACTAGAACTATCGGGTTGGGTACGAAGGGCTCAAAACCCAATACTCGATCTTTAACGGAGATTAAGCTGTACCGGGCTTAAAAGAAGGTCAAAGCGAAAAAAGGAACACGGGGTATTATAATACTAGCCTAGGAGCTATTATTATATGAAAACTCGATTAATGGCAAATGTTCCATCTAGTTTTCTCGAAAGTCAAGGACACATGCTCTCAACATATCCTCAAGTATTTGGATAACTCGCCCGGATTGTCCATCAGTCTGTGGATGGAATGTTGTACTGAAGTTCAATTGAGTCCCCAAAGCCCTTTGAAGACTCTCCCAAAATCGAGAAGTGAAACTTGGATCTCGATCCGACACAATGGTTAATGGAACCCCATGGAGCTTGACTATCTCCCGAACATAGAGTTTTCCCAAACTCTCTACATTTTGGTTATTTCGGATGGGAAGGAAGTGAGCAGACTTCGTCAATCTATCAATAACCACCCAAATAGTAACTTGACCCCCTAATGCCTTCAGTAATCCCGAAACAAAATCCATGGTGACATGTTCCCATTTCCATTCGGGAATGGGTAATGGTTGGAGTTGTCCTGCGGGCCTTTGGTGCTCGGCCTTCACTAGTTGACACGTCATACATTTACCTACGAAATTTGCGACATCTTTCTTCATGCCACTCCACCAGAAGTTTCGACACATGTCCCGGTACATCTTTGTACTACCGGGATGGATAAAAAATTTGGAATGGTGTGTTTGACTTAGAATTTCATTTCTAAGTTCTGGATCATTCGGTACTACTAGTCTATTCCGGACTCAAATCCCACCATCAGTCCCAAGTTTATATCCACCATATTCGGCTTGCGTAGCCAAATTGATCACGTATTACTCGGAATGCTTCATCTACCCGTTAAGCATCTATCACTCGTTATTGGATTGCTGGTTGGGCAATCATATTATACAAATAGGCTTGGTTCTCATCACGATTTACCATGAGGTTGTATCGTTGTAATTCCTCCCTTAATCTCTATTCCCAACATCGCAACGCTGCTAAGGACCCCTGAGATTTCCGGCTTAAGGCATCGGCTACCACATTAGCCTTGCCCGGGTGATATTGCAAAATGAAATCATAATCTTCAAGATACTCTACCACCGACGTTGTCTAAGGTTCAGATCTTTTTGGGTGAAGATGTACTTCAGGCTCTTATGATCTAAGTAAACTTCGAATCTCTCGCCATACAAGTAATGACTCTAAATCTTAAGAGCAAAGACACCGCTGCTAACTCTAGATCGTGAGTAGGATAGTTTTTCTCATGTTGCTTGAATTTTCGAGAAGCATAAGCCATAACATGCTCTTCCTGCATTAGAACACTACCCAAACCAAGCCTAGGCGCATCACAGTATATCGTATAACCCTTTCCCCGCTCGGGTAAAACAAGAACTGGAGCCGAAGTAAGCCTATCTTTCAGCTCCAAGAAGGCTTTTTCACATAACTCATCCCAAATGAACTGAACGCCTTTATGAGTTAGGCGTATCAACAGTAAAGCTATGCGGGAGAAATCTTTGACAAATCGACGATAATACCCCGACAAACCCAAGAAACTTCTGACCTCGGTCACATTTCGAGGTCTCTCCCACTTTAGGACTTCTTTTACCTTCCCCGAATCTACAAAGATACCCTTCCTTGAGACGACATGTCCCAAGAATTTGACTTCTGACATCCAGAAGTCACATTTGCTAAGTTTGGCGTACAACTTATGATCTCGAAGAACTTGAAGAGCTAAACGAAGATGATTTTCATGCTCTTTATTCGACTTAGAATAGATAAGGAAATCATCTATAAAGACTACCACAAATTGGTCGAGATACGGACAATATAAACTATTCATTAGATCCATAAAACCAGCTGGTGCATTCGTTAACCCGAATGGCATCACCAAGAACTCATAATGCCCATATCGAGTACGAAAGGCTGTCTTTGGAATATCTTCCTCACGGATCAACATCTGGTGATAGTCCGATCGAAGATCGATCTTTCAAAGCCCAACGGCACCTTGCAATTGATCGAACAAATAATTTATTCACGGCAACGAATACTTGTTCTTAATAGTGACTCAATTCAACTGACGATATTTTATACATAACTGCAAAGACTCATCTCGCTTCTTAGCGAATAAGACGAGTGCACCCCATGGAAACACACTGGGTCTGATAAACCCTTTCCGTAATAATTCGTCAATTTGAACCTACAGCTCCTTTAGTTCAGCAGGAGCCATACGATACGGGGCTAAAGATATTGGTGCAGTACCCGGAACGATGTCAATAGAGAAGTCCACCTCCCGATGTGGGGGTAGACCTGGAAGATCATCAGGAAATACATCAAAAAATTCCTTAACCACGGGAAGATCAGAGGGACGAGAACAACCATCCTCTCGTGCTATGATACTAGCCAACCACCCAAAGTAACTTCGTTGTTCTCTGGGTTTCAGAAATGCACATGGAACAAATGACTTGAGTTCACACTGGAAGGTCAAAACATCACTATTTGATAGCAGAATTGATACCAGACGTCTAGAGCAATCAATTACCACAAGGAAAGTGGCTAACCAATCCATACCCAGTATAAGATCATAATCCCCTGTATCAAGGACAATAAGATCAAACTCTACCAAGGACTCCCCAAAACTCAAGGAGCAGTTCTTACAAACAGATCCCAACTGAATTCTATTTCCCGTGGGTGTACCAACCCATAAGGGTATATTCAATAATTCAATACACAATCCCAATCTATCAACCAACGCACGTGAAATAAAGGAATGGGAGGCACCAGTATCAAATAAAACTTTAACCCAAGTACTAAAAAACAAGATAGTACCTTCCATTACTTTAACATCTGCCTACTCTGACTGTGTCAATGTGTATACCCGACCCTGAGTTCTGCCACCACCCCGAGAGTATGAGCTTCCGCCTCTTCGAGACCCACTCTAATTCTGTCGACGGCCCTGGCCACCTTGGTTACCAGAGAAAGATTGGCCCTCACCGCCCGTACAGGTTGAACCCTGATACTGTGGCCGACTATAAGAAGATTGGGACACCTACTGACCTATATTAGGGAAATCTCTACGGAGATGTCCTGGTTGACTGCCTCTAAAACAGATCCTCTCCCCAGGTCCCTGACCCTCAGAACCAATCCCCAAAAATCGACCTCTCCCAGCGCCGCCACTAAACGACCTGGAATCGCCCCTGGACCTCTTTCCCGAGCCATCTGCTCTCTTTCCCTCATAACCCCTCTTCTTATCAAGAAACCTACTAGCATATATCCTCTCTTCTTCCACCTTCATCGCCATTCTTATGGCTTCAGCAACACTGCCGTGATTCAATTGATACACCTTCTCTCAAATAGAAGGTTTTAATCCCTTCAAGAACAAATGTATCTTTTCCTCTAGGTCATTTTCTAGACTCTTATCAAAACGACTCAGACCTTCAAATTTTATCTCGTTCTCTGCCATAGACATGTTCCCTTGAATCAGGGAACGAAACCCATCTCTCTTCAGACTACGGTGAACGGATGAAAAATAATGTTCCAAAAATAACTGGGTAAATTGTTCCCAGGAGGTAGGAGCGTCCGCCCTCCTAGACACGTTCCTCCACCATATACCAGCTTGATCAACCAGCTGGTTGGTCCCCAAATTGATCTTCAAGTCATCGGGTAAAGTCATAACTTCAAATGCTCTCTCGATTTGATTGAGCCAAGACTCTGCCGCATCGGGACCAGACGTCTCATTGAATGTAGGTGGGGCTAGCTTTTTGAACTTCTCTAGGGCCACCATAGCCCTATTCTCTTAGACTCTACCCTGGAGTTGCTCGATATGTCCTAGCACGTTAGCCAACTCTTGGGCCATTGCATGTATAGCGTCTACTGACTCCCCGGAGGTGGAACTCTCATGGGTGGTATTGTGATTTGGTGAAGTCATCACTCTATATGAAAACAAGAAAAGAAACATCATGACAACCCAATATACGTTAACAAGACAGTAATCTATCACAATATGTCACAAATTTTGTCCCACAACCCAAGTAATCGCAAAACCTATACTCTGATACCAAATTGTAACACCCCTACCTTAACTATACAGGATAACACCTATAATTAAGGCCTGGAGAATCACTAACCCATCTTAGTAGGACTAAGACAGGCATATAAGAAGAATATAGATCAACGACAACATATAAAACAAGTAATGACAAGCATTGCGTGCAAAAATGAGACTATAACTGATAAACATACATCATAGATATATATGGTATGCATTATAGTTCAAATAACACTTATTAGCAAGTGTATATGGCATATCTTGCATCAAATCGAGCCATCACAATTTTATAAGTTATAAAAATAGCATGAACACATTAATATTCAAGTTTCTCAAGCAGTTGATAATCGTGAACAACGATTCTTGACTAATAAAAACATATTATCTAGTTTTGAAAGCCATAGAACCCCTATCTCGTGTTTATTAGCCGTATAAAAGGAAGAAAGAAGATAATCCAAGCTCTCCAAAAAGAATCCCAAGGAGTAAGATGATGGATAGTGAAGTTGAAGATGATTCGGACGATTTTGAGTTTTTATTTCGGATTGATGTTGAAAAATGAGTAAGAATCCTTCAAAGAACCACCTTTATCTCTCTCTAGAGTCCTAAAGTTGATAGGAGTGAGTTTGGGTTGAGTTTTATGTGTTATGGTGATAAATGGTGAGAAAATGGGGTTAAAACTCTAGAAAATTCGACACCCAGGGCTCCAAGATTGATCTTGGACCTCCCAAGATCGATCTTGGGAGCTCTCAGCCAAAGATTATGGCACACAGGGCTCCAAGATCGATCTTGGATCTCCTAAGATCAATCTTAGGAGCTCTAAACCAAAGATGATTTCACAGCACTGACCACTGTTGGTATTTTAGTCATAACTCCTTGCTCGGAATTGGATTTGGGTAATCTTTATGTCTACGGAAAGGTAACTCAAAGATCTAAGACTTCATAAGAGGAAGTTTTCCCAAATTATGGATAGATTATTCCCAGAATTTTGACGACGACAGCGCTCTGCCGAAGCGTAACCGAATGATCAGAATTTAACGATGGGCCTACTTTGCGCCATGTTTTGACCCACAAGGAGTGCGAATTAGCTTTCGGTCAAAACACAAAAGTTGTAGAATGATACAAATACTAGGTACATGCGTGAACGAAATCTTAATTGGATATGTAACGAAAAAATTACGATAGCTCAAAGTTAGCTAGAATTCACAAATCACAAAGAACCAAAACTTCCTATTTACCAACCGAAATCGATTCGGACCACCCGAATCACCAAACGATCATTCACATGTGTATAAAGGAGCTAATATAATATAATTAAATACATGATGTTACAGCTTCCATGTTTATATTAGTGACAGTTGGTGCATGATGTTTCGGTTTAGCAAGTTAAATGGACTAAATGTTAGACTGCTTCATTCATGTGTATAATTTGTATATAAATTAATTTTGCAATCTTCTTTCTTGTCATCAACATAATATTTTTTGTTTCTAAAAAAAATAAAATTATGACAATTGGACCCCGATAGCTTTTATTAACATAATTTTTTAGAGTCCACGTGAGCAAAATATGAGTTACTTTTTCCTTTTGTTCAGTTTTCATACTTTCGTCGGGATTAAGGAAGAAAGATTGAAGAAAAAGTCTGAATGTAATTCAGATGTTTTAGCATGGGCTAGTAAGAGCCGCATGAAAGCTTGAGGAGAAAGAAATGTTGAGAAGAAGAAAGCCTTGCAACTATCAAAGGTTTTTGAGGAACAGGTTGGTTATTTTTCAATTGTTGTCTTGTTTTTATCTATTCCCGGGGTATTCACTTTCTTATTATCATGTAAACGATCAACTTCAAATATTATCTGCTAGGACGATATCTTTCAAGGAGAAAGAGACGATGAGGCGGCACCCCAGCATACTGCTCATATGTTCATTTACACTCATTTTCACTCATACAATACAAGTTGAAATTTATCACATACTTCAGTGTTAAAACTCTTTTGATTATAGTTTCATTATCATGCGCTTCAAATTAAAACCTTAGCAACATATATGATCAAAGAATAACTTTTGAAGTACATCGCAAATTTACAACAAAGGAATAAATCTAGTATAACTAAAAAATAGATTGCAAATAGCAAAACAAAGCAGTAATATATTATAGTCCTCAGTAGTCATGAGGAAATGTTATAGTAGGTTGGGTAGAAATTTTATGATTGTTTCTTATCCTTTGTGCATTAAAATCTATGTAGATGTTACATGGTGAAAATGCAATAACAAGCCCTAGTGTAATACCTTACTTGTTAATTTGGTGCTAATCACTTTCGCTAATCGTGCTTAAGGCTAATTCTTGCTTCGGTCGGTCATTTTTTATTGTGGGTGCGTTTCAATGGTTCCAATGCTTCTCCCAAGTTACGTTAGCCATATTACACATGTGCGTAGGATTGGAATGTAGATTGGGGAACCGTAGCCAAATTTGATGTGCTAACAGCAACGATTGAAGTTTTTAGAGTTCGAAATCTCTTTATTTAATTTAGAGCCTTAAACATTGCATCATAGCCTAATATATTGTCATTTAAACCTCCTTATACTCCTCTTATATGTCCCAAGACATTCCTAAGGCAATGGATTGAGTTCGGTAGAACTAGCACAAATAAAGCCCGATTGTAGGTTTTTTGGATTTTCGACATAAATACAGTATTTTGGCCATAAATTCTTCATCCGATGTCCGAATGGTTCCCCATTTGTACCATTGGAAAGGTAATTCAATTGTATACAACTTTTGTGTTTTGGCCGAGACGTAATTCTCACTCTTCGATGGCCAAAAATGAGTCCGAAGATGAATCTGTGGCCAAACAGCAGATGCTGACGATAATGCCATGTAGTTGACTACATCTTACTTAGTGTAGTCGACTACAATGCATCAGAATAGTCAAAATTGTGTTTTCTAGAGGTTTGACCATATGCTTAACCCATTTTATCCATAGGACTTCTTATACTCGAGCCATACACCACAAAACACACTCAAAACCCTAGAGAGAGATTAAGAAGAAGATTTGGGAGGATTATTCAACTAATTCAAGATTTGGTCAAGATTTATACATATTCATCATCTTCTTCACCTTCATTCCTCCATTGAAGCTTGGGAGAGCTTGTAGGGGAGCTAGTCCAGCCACCACCACTTCGATCCAACACTTCTATCTTGATTTAAAGCTTTAATAGAGGTGGGAACAATAATATTAAACATGTTTTCTTAACATTTATGTGTTGCATGTAGTGTTTTGGTACAACTTGGGGGTTTTTGATAAAACTTAGGGTTTGATTGCATTCATGTGGGTTTGGGAAGATAAACCTTAAATTGATGAAGTATTATGTCTTAGAATCATTTAATATACGTGATCAAACAAGTAGATACACATACATCGCTATGTATGAAGTTTTAGCTAAAAATCCCCAAATACGTAAACTAGTCTTAACTAGTTTTAGATTCACTAATGTATATACATACTTGAGATGATAAATTGTACCTAATGTGCTGGAGATGCACCCAAATATATAGGGTATAGATTGCCATAGTAGTAATTATGGAAAATTAGTGTATTGTAACTATACCGGATAGGTGCGTAAATACACTTGGCTCTGCTAGAATGACATTTAAGCATGAGAGATACTTATAGGGCCTTAATTATACACATAATATATACTCTAAGACTTAAAGGACGTGTAATACACGAATTGGCCAAAAAGCATGAATAATAACTTAACGATGAGATTACATATACTACTTACCTATTATTAATACGATCACGCATAAAGGATGGATTGATAGCGAGCACTGGGTCACGCCCGTGCGGCTTGTTACAGGGTTGTGGTCTCTTGGTGAAAGTTCCTAAACCATGCACGGAAAAATAATAGGTAACTCCACCTGGTGGTTGAAATCCCATGAAGGATAGCCTACTCGAGGTATTTTTCCTTCTCATGAGTGAGGAATAGTCCAAGAGTCTCGGGCTTGCGAGCTTCTCTTGCTAGCGGAGTAGTTTCATGTGGCTCTACCAACGAGGTCGTGTATCGCGAGAAGTAGTAGCACTACTATTGGGTACTCACCTTATGAGGTTTAGGTCTTCTATTGTAGTTCCGTTTTAGTGACGGAGTCAGCTTGTATGGGTGTCCTACTAGTTAACTAATTAGAGGGTAGTCCCCGAAAATATGGCCTGCATTGGTGTACTCCAAATGACTTACTTGTTAGGACTAAGTCCCTGAGCGACTCCCTCGCTTAGAGGAGACATGATTAGTTTAAAGCTTGAGGTCCTCTGGGAACCGTTGCTCTAGGCCTAGTCATACCGCGGGGTGAAGCTGGAGCACTATTCTAGAGATATGACGGATTGGAGCTATATGCTTGTTATTCTATTGTTGTCATTACCTTATCATATCTCTAGTCTTTATTGCTATATTGATTGATGTGTTACTACGTTGGATTATGATGGGACAAACTACACACCTACTTGTGGATAGGCAATACGAACGAATCATAATGAACATAAGAAATTAATAATTAAAGTGGTAATCACATTCAATATGACAGCTAGGTGCTTGAATAATGTATACTAATATTATAATGAGATCATTGATGGTCTTAGGCATAATTGGTGGATACCTACATGCGTAGCACTTAGCAGTTTCCTTTAGGATTGTGCTTATTAGTAGCCAAGTATGGAATTCATAATGAATCATAATTAAAGTGAAAATTATAAATACTTAGCTTAGAGTTATCGGCTTTCCCTTATATATATGAATTAGCCTTCGGATTGCATCGATGTAAAGTATACGGTGTTGATCCAATTTTCGGTAGTCAAGTTTACCTTAGCATGACGAACCATAGGAAGTTGGTAACTAAAAAGGAGGATTATAGATCATTAAACCCTAGAGGTTCGTGACCTTGTAGAGCATTATATCTATGGAACTTAGGGGCATGTTTGACTAGTAGAGTTAGATAGCTTTTGGTGTCTAGGATGGGAATCTTAGCAGGAGTTCGACATACATGCGTGTGGATTGCATTACACTATTTTCATACTAAAGTACTATACTATGGAGCTTACTTTTTATAAAAATTGTACGTGCCTTCGACTGCTAGCTGTATTTTCTTATATTAAACTTATATAGTTCCCACTGAGCCTGGATTTGGCTCATTCCCTCTTTCCAACAATATTGCAGGTTAGGCATCATGAGTGGCACGTGGTACAATTCTTTAGAAGCCTCTGATGTCCATTACCCTTTTTGTAATCCTTTACAAGAATGATTAAGATTGTATAACTGTTTTGTACTCCCGATACATTATGTATTTGTAATAACTCTTTGTTTAAGGACTGGAATGGATTCCTAATGTCAAAGTTGTATTTCAAGTAAACTTGTATAAACTATTTCGAAAATGTGGAGTGATTTTATTATTTGTTTGGATCTAGGTATGATCTGTATAAAAACGGTTTTTAACTATCACATGTTAGTTTATTTGACTATACGGGTTCCACATGCCGGATTTTTCAGACGAGGCTTTATTGTATGACTTATTTTCAACAATGTTTTAAATTATAACAATTTTCACCCGCTGTCTTCGTACGGCACCGTGATTAACCGTGTCTCGGAGGTCTAAACCTCTCAATGGGATTCGGGGCGTCTCATCTAGTCTATCAAAAAATAATGTAATGAGGCATTTGATTAATTATTTTCTTAAATGAAACACCAAAATAGAAAAATGTCCATGCAACAGGGCCGGCCTTGAGATTCAAGGGGCCCTTAGCAAGCTTTTCTCTTTGGGGCCCTTTTCCATATGTTGTTCGAATGTTAGGAAAGTTATGTAGGAAATTTGTTCCCAATAATTAAAATTGTGGTAAAGTTTAATAAAAGAAAAATAAACTTACTTTTTATGTATACGTTTGGTTGGCAAGAAAATAGGAAATAATATTTGTAATTAAGTTTAAAAAAAAAAGCAAAAAAGAAAATAATTTGTCTTAAATAACACAACAGAATCATTGACTAGAAAGTTTTGAACATCCAACTAACTGCACAAGAACTTAGTAAATGTGCTATGACGGTAATCACTAGAGAAAGACACCATCTTCGATATAGTCTCAAACACTTTAGAATTTAATATAAAAGTGTATTATTAAAAATTTCAGAACAATGGGCCAAAATAAGGGGCCCTACCCAACTGCCTAGGTCGCCTAGGCCCAGGACCTGCTTTGCCATGCAATTGCATTCCAAAAGCACTTCTTTGATGAATCTAAGGATAATGATGATAAGCGAAAATTGTAGGATTTTCATTCTACAATATCTGCAGTGCACGAGGCTTGTTATTCTAAAATGCTCCTTTCCTCGTATACTCTTTTTTTTTCTTCCTGCCATATGATTTTTTTTGGCCTGACCTTTGAATGGTACAAACAGCTTGACAAAGTAATTGAAGGTGGGGCTGTTGTTTTGACGCTCAAGGATCAGGGCATACTTGTCAATGGTGACATGAATGAAGGTAAATCATTTTTGTGTGATTTTAATTCTTGTGCATTCCTCTCATCATCTTGGGTAATTGATGCACTGAAATTTCCTTGGATGACATTATGCTGTAAATACAGATGTTGATATGCCTGAAAATGTGGAATTGGCAAGCAAAAACAGAGCAGCGAGGCTTATAAGGCTGCGAAAAAGAAAACGGGGATTTATGTTGACAAGTGAGGTTATATTTCATTAAATTCAACACCCCATTGATGTACTGCAGAAAACTAACTACCAGTTGTTGATTCTACCATTTCAGGTTTAATGATGAGCCTGGTCCTGAGAAGAAAATTCTTCCATCGTATGATAATCTGGTTGCGGATGAGGTTAAGCCCTTATCTTTGTGTATGTGTAAGTAATGATGTAAATTTTGTGCTCAACTGACATATTTTCTTCCGGGGAGTTACTCTGGATGCAAATGGACGATTCACTGGAGAAGCAGAGAAGAAATTGGAGGCGGTAATTATTTTTCCTCTTTTGGGTTCTAATTTTTTTTATGGCTTTCGTACTCTTTTTTCCTTTTTCAATATCAACTTCTCTGTCAAGGATTAGAGTGAAATTTATTATGAAATGTAAATGAAGTAGACTACTGGGGATACCCCTCCCCCATCAACATGCCCTTTGAAGGGAATTTAATTTCACGTAGGGGGGGTTCTAACCCTGCTGCTCTTTAGGAAGGCAGGCAGTGATACCATGTGAGCTACGCAGCTCATTTTTAAAAATTCTTAAGTTGATAAAGGGGCATGTTCTTTATTGCCAGCTCCGTAAAAGGATAGGGTGTTAACCCGCGCAATCAAGTTGAAGATCTTGTTTCAATGGGGAAGACCTCATTAGACTATTATACTCACAAAGAAATGCTTCCGTTTTAAAAAGCCTAAGAAAAAGAATTCTTTGAAAAAGAAAGATAAGCTGGATTTGAAAGCCCTTGAGGCAGAAGCCATCTCTGCAGGACTGGGTGTTGGTAATCTTGGTACTCGTGATGATGGGAAGAGGCAAGCCCTTTAAGAGGAACAAGAGAGATTAGAGGCTGAAAGCACTCAGATTGGAGAAAACTCTCCCTATACAAACAAAAGAAGATGATACTCCAGTTTTTGATGATGATGAAGATCCCGATAAATCTTTAGATAGGGTAAGAAGATAAGCACTGAAAAAGAAAGATGACAGGAGTAGAAGTGGAGGCAGCAACAATAGAAAACAATAGATCGTTCACCGGGTTTGCTGCCCGCTGGAAAGGCAGAAGAAATTGATGAAACCATAGGGAGAATCTTTCTCCTCTAATACCTAGTTGAAAAATGGAGTTAAGCCTTAGTTGCTTTTTCTATTTCATATTTCTTGAATTTAAACCTTAGTTGCTTTTGCTCTTTCAGAAGCTCATAAGCCTGATGATGAAGATGTTTTTATGGAGGAAGATGTCGTACCAGAAATTTCTGGTCAAGATCGCAAAGACGATGTTGGCTGCACTGAGGTGAAAGAGACTACTGAAGAAGAAGCCTCCATTAATCAGCATAAAGAGGAGATAGTCCCAGATGAAACATTTCACGAAGTTGCTGTTGGAAAGGGATTATCAGGCGCACTAAGGCTTCTTAAAGACTGAGGATCACTTGGCCGAGGTATTGAATGGAGCGGTCAGAACATGGACAAGGAAAAAAGCAAACTTGTTGCGATTTACGAGAACGATGGTACAAAGGAGATACACATTGAGAGGACAGATGAATATGGACGTATTGTAAGTACTTTCATAATTGATTTCGTATTTCACTTGACTTCCATTCTGTTAGTTTCTGCTAAAATATAGTTTCAATCTGAGGCAATGGGTTTAGAAGGTCCCCTCCACAGTCAATTTTTTGTTCTTCCTTCTTTTTTCATTTACAAATCCGTGGTACGCACACAAATTTTGTATACACATATATACGCATAAATACACAATTAATGAAGTCACTAAAGAGAGTAACAATTGGGGTTTCCGTGTTGGTGGGTAGTTGCCGAGCTCTGATGAAGTCACCAGAGCTCCGGCGGTGGGACATGAGTGGCAGTGATGGTTGGTGAATGATGAGCCTGGTGGCCTCTCAAAAGTGAGGGGAAATACAAAAGTTTGGTAAGGAAATATGAAAAAATGTGGCAAGGGTATAAATTAACCATTAAAAAAAAGTGGTGTGTCATGGCTAAAACAAATTGTGGAGGAAGTCCTTCATGTGTTGGGTCTATGCATTTAATTGTGAAAGGAGGATTTGCAACTCATTTTCTCTTTTCAATTTTCAACCTTAAAGCTAGGCATTCTCTTCCCGTTAACTAATTAAGGTTCTCCCCCTTTTTATGACCAGTTGGCACCAAAAGAATCCTTCCAGTTGCTTTCAAATATTTTTCATGGAAATGGTCCTGGGAAAATGAAACAAGAAAAGCACATGAGGCAATACGAGGAGGAACAGAAGGGTAAACAAATGATGAATTCGGATAAACCATCATCGTCTGTGCAAAGGATAAGGGATGCTCAAGCTAAACTGAAGACGCCCTATCTTGATCTTACCGGGAATGTCAAATCTGGGTATTTTGAGTTTCACTTGTTGCTTTGTCGATTTATGTTTTAAATCGTTGCTGAAATTTGAATGACCTTACAGATATATCACTTTATAAATAGCATTTGTGGTTCTGAGTATGAATTAAGGTTTAAGAATGATCTTTTAAACTTGGTTAACTGCATCCCTGTGTATTTTAGAATCCCATACAGGTCCATGGAGTGATGACTAAGAACGTGTAAGGCAGGTTTAACGTGTTTTAACTGGGCGAAGGGAGGTGTATGCCTCAAATTTTCTGAAAAATAACCAAATCTTGTTAAGAATTACTAATAACATCATAAAAGTATTATACATTGGTTAGCATAACTAAGAGGTCCAAAATCATCGTCACTAACACAATGACTAATATAATATTGTCAGAAAAAAATGCTTTATAACAAAATATATGAAACATTCGTAGTAGATTATGAAACATATGGTGTAACCTGTACATATATAATGTATAATATTGTTTAAGTATATGTTCTAAATACATACATATGAAAGATTAGGTACCTTTGTTTTTCTTAGTGCTATCTAAAACCTTTGTTCCATGAAATATGAACCATTGCATATGTAATATACAGGACTTGGCTCCTCTGCATCACACATTTGTTTCAATGGTCGAAAATGAACATATACAAGTGTACATCTACTTCTGGTTTGAATTTTTTGATGAATTTTTGTGGAGATAATCTACTTATTATAAAGATCATCTCCACCAAGTTTCATGAAAAAATTCATCCGTTTAGCCGTGGAATTGGATTTGGCTCCTCTGCATCACACATTTGTTTCAATGTCGTCCAATACGGTCTAGTTCAAGGGCTAAATGGATGAAATTTTTCTTGAAACTTGGTCAAGATGATCTCTATGATGATTAGATCATCTCCACAAGATTTCATTAGAAGATTCAATTTATAATCGGGTGAGATAATGATCATTTTTTTTTATAGAAAACAAAAATTTTATTGATCTGCTAAAGGAATTACAAAACAAACTATGCTAATGAGCAGTGGATAAGACATCCATTGGAACTAAAAACAACAAAAGAAAGAAATTCCTTTGCCTATGAAAAGGTTACAAAAAACTAAACTCTAACCCACATATCCATCCCTAAAACTAACGCAATCCAAACTAAACGAAAAACGCTCTGTATCATCAAAAGTATTCGAAGCTTTAGACCATAATCCAATCAGAAACTATGTATGCTCCCAGATTCCATTAGCGATGTTGCTTTTGTCCTCAAACGTCCTTTTATTTCGTTCTATCCAAATCGACCATGCCAAGGCCAGAACTGCAAATCTCCATATTAACTTCAAATTCTTACTATTATGCTTGAAAGTCCACTTGATGAGTATAAACTCAGCCCAACTCTTAGGAAAAGCACCCAGCACTCCAAACATATCAAAAATCCTTACCCACACACATCATTAACAAACATGCACTGCAGCAGAATATGGTCCATGTTTTCTATTGCCCGTTTACACAAAATGCACCACGAAGGAGATGATGATCATTTAAAATTTCAATAGTAAAAAATGAACATATATATCAATTTTTTATTACACTTAATTCGGGTTTGAATTTCTTGATGAAATTTCGTGGATATAATCTAGTCATTATAGAGATTATATCCTCCAAGTTTCGTGAAAAAATTCACTCGTTTATTCTTCAAACTAGACCCCATTAGACGAAATTGATCGGAAAGTATAATGGAGATAAGCCAAGTCAACTTGGCTCGTCTCCATTACACATTCGGTTCAATTTCATCCAATAGGGTCTAGTTCGAGGCTAAAGGATGAAATTATTTTAGTATCCCATGTAGGCCCACAGGGGCCTTGTGCCATATAGATTGAATAAGCTATCAAAGGTTTTGTGGGGCTAATTTGTATGAGCAAGGACTTGGGATGCAAGATCTTTTTTCTTTGCTTTAGAGTAATTTCAAGTATGAATGCTGGTTCCAACCCCAAGGGGACAGTCAGGAGTTTGAGTCCTCTATTCCTCTCGAGACCACCTCTCATAGTCTTTCCCGGTATATTTCAATTGGTGGTTTTAATTGTTTAAACATACCATTGGGAATTAGTCAAATGTTATAAGAGGTGTGGATAACTTTGGTTATATGAAAAAAAGAACTAGAGTTTTAAATCTGAACCATTTATCTTTCTCCATTACTGCATTTTCCAGAGTATTCGTGCTTCTTAGTTTCAGCTTAGAAGCACAAGCAGTAGTGTTTTTAGCTTGAAAACCCCAATTCTGTATGCCTACTTGGGGGATGCTTTTGATCTTAGAGCTCTACTTTGTTTGATGATGTTTTCATATGATCAAATCATCCACGTACATGAAATTTGTCCTCACACAAACAAATCAGCGTCAGAGTTTCCCAAAATAATGAATTGCAAATGTCCAAGTGAAAAACCATAGTTTTCTGTCTTAGATCTTGTAATGGAGTAGTAAATGTAACTAGTGTTAATAATCTTTTTTGATCATTTTCAAAGTAATAATCCGAATTTATTTTTGTAGTTGAGTGAAATTATATAATTTGTGTAGGTTGCTTAAGCACTCAGACGGTCCAAAGAAAGCGAGGATCTTTTGGGCTGGACTCTGGAGTGAACCCATTTGGAGGGAAAAAAGCTCTGCTACCATTAAGCCGAGAATTTCCTCTGTTGTACAACAAAGAAGGCCTTGCCTTGCCTGGGGAGCAAGAGCAATTTGCTAAAGAACCTTGTTTATGGCTGCCATTGACTGTGTAGTTCCGAAAATAGCGACGGTTTCATGCGTATGATATTCAATTTTCGTTAACTGAAATAGTTTTACAAAAAATGTATTAACTTTCTTCTTGGTGAGACCCCGAACTGAAGAGAGCTTTTGTAATCTTAGTTGTTGATCCTGTTTACCAAACTAAAGCTAAATCATGCAATAACTTGAGTGTTTGATTGCACTTGTCTTCCACCGGAAATATCCTCTCTCAGAGTTTTATATTTCCATCTTTAGTGATGTCTGCACAATTTTCCATATAATCAGTTTCCACAGTACAACTGGGCTCAGCCTATTTTTTTTCCTTTCATTGTTAATCAAATAACCACCCTCTTCGAGTTTTTAGTTTAAGACTACTTTTCTTGGAAAACAGAGCCTACATCATCTCATCTGTTTTCTGTTTATCTTTGTAAGCAATTTTATGTAACAACTAAGAGGGAATTTGGTATCCTTAAAAGATGCTATGGTTTCAATTTTTTTGCTTTGCATTTGAGTATATATCTAGAAAACTAATGTACTGGACATCATTCCGGAATCGTTTACAAATGTATGTGGTTAAAGAATAATGATACACGTACCATCTTAAATCACCAAATTAATAGCCCAAGTAAAGTGAAAGAAAGTCCGTAAGTCAGTGTTTCAAACGGACACAACACAATGACTAATGCACTTTCTAAACATCTAAGTTGGTACATGTATCGTGACTCCAATATAAACTGACAAAAAGAACAAAAGGATCCATCTAATCTAACATTTTTCTCCTTTTTCTCGCAAAGTGCAATAATTTGAACAACTATTTATTTTATTTTATTTTTCCATTGAAAAAGGGGCATACAGCTTATACAGGGCATAAAAAACCATTGTCCCAAACAAAAGACAAACGGTGATCCACTTCCCATATCCGAATGTCCCTTCCCAAACGTGAGCTTAACAGGATCATAATGGGACAATATATGCGATCACAAACCATAAGAAACTGACCATTTTTTCCCATTAGATATATGATTTCCTGTACAAGTTGCCAAAAGCTTGAAGCAAATGGATAAAACTCAACCCGAAGCTAATATATATATGCTTCTCAATGGCGTGGGGGAGAATGGGATTCATATTTGTTGTTGGTAGTTATGTTTGTTAAGTTTCTTTTTTTATTAACACATAAAAGCCATTGTTTGGTCTTTCAATAATCTGTTGCCTTTTCTATTGTTTTTTAGCAACGTAATGTTTTTGGGTTAACTTTACATTTCTATCGAGTATGATATTGAACAATTTAGTAAGACCAACTTTGTTCTCATGTAATGTCTCATTGCTGTGAGATTCTTGTATGATAGGGTTGTGGATGGATTGGATAATCAAATTGAGAGACGAAGCAAATGTCTAGGGCCATGTAATGCAGTGAGATTATTTGGGTGTGTTTTTAGTTTAGTTACACTTCTACTCAAATGGATATGAGTTTTGTGTTTCGAGTGAGGATTTGCATATCTTCCCCAATGATTTTAGTGATAGTGTCTTGACTGATATACTTCTTGAATTGTTATTAAGTTGTGGCGTTTGTCATATGACTATTTGATGTTGCTTCAAAAACGCGCTTGATTTGGCGGGAACTTGGTATTCCGTGTCTGATGGAATTTGGTTTCCTTTCATTGATGAGGTTTATGGCAGTGATTTACAGTTCTGTTATAATTCACAAAGCCATATCAACCAGTCCTTCTGTCCCTAACCCGTGTTTGATTTTCACCAGTTCTAAGAATGCACTAATTTCACCGCAATCAATGGTTTAGAACAAAATTCGTTTCCTACACGAAAAAGGAAAGTGAACCCTTAATTTGGGATGGAGTACTTCTTAGTATGTGTAGTTTATTTTAGTTATATACTGTCTAACATTTCTTTGTCTAATGAATTGTTTGAACCTATGTTGCTGTTGATAGCTCATTTGGAAACAGGGTGGAAAATTACAAGAAACATTAATACTGGAGGAGGTGGATGCATTGCATCTACCAGGCCTCTTTGTCTTTTGAAAGAAGAGGAGGAAATGGGAATGGAAACAAGGAGGGGAGTGAAAAAACGAAAGATATGTGGTAAGAACGCATTTTTTACGTTTTTTATTTTATACTGAATCAAACTGCCTTTTCCTTTTTTATTTTGGCCTAAATGTTAAAGAACGCTGTTGTTTTTTGTGTTGGCCACTAGCATATTTATGAATTTCTCACCCTATATGTATGCTGATGGTTCCACTTACATTAGTTAAGAGAGAGGTGGTTTTTTTTGGAAGAAAGTACTAAGATATTTGGACCGTTCCTTTAAACCTAAGCAAATCTCCTGTCCATATTGTTATACCAATGTATTGAATCATATCTTTTAACTCTAACCACCGGCAAGTGGTCTAGTGGTAGCACACTGTAACTAGCACTAAATTCGACTAAGAGCTCCCTAGGTCAAATCTTGACAGTTGTAGAAACATTTGGTGGCTAGGGACTGGTCACTATTCCACAAATAGAGCTTAGTCAAGGTCAGGGCCGGCCAAGGGGGGAGGCAACCTAGGCAAATGCCTAGGGCCCCATTTTAGGAGAGGGGACCAATTTTTTTATTATTATTGAAGGTATCTAACTGTAAGAAATAAAACTTGAGGGGCACTTTGAAAATTAAAATGAAATTAAAGTAGGAGAGAGATCCTTATGGAGTTATGGATTATATTGCTTGCATATTTTTTGATTGTTGATTTAAGCCTTAATTTGTTGATTGTTGATTTAATAGTTATTTAGTTATGATTTAGTTGCCCCCGTAAAAATGAAATGAATGATCACTGAGATAAATATTTGTCTCACTCTGGAGATTTATAGACATAATAAAAAATCTATGAAGCACAGACTCGACATGCGACACGCAATTTTTTCAAAATGTAGGACAGGACATGTGGGGGGATACGTTTTTAATTAATTAATTATATATGCAATAAACATTGTAAATATTTAAGAATTCAATAAAATGAAACTAGATTGCATTAATAATCCAAATACTCAAAACATGATCATTAAATTGTTTCATAATTAAAGTATCAAAAAGCATACAAAGACTAAATTGTTCCATAGAATGATAGAAAACAAAAGGGGAACATAAAAAGTGGCTTAGTTGGCATCATCTTCAGTTGATGTTGCAATGAAGAAGCATTAGGAGTAGTATCCATCTAAATCAATTATCAAGTATTAGAGACTATTATTAAATTAAAGTGTCGGAGAGAGTATTGGAGAGTGTCGGAGTATTCAACAAGTGTTAGGCTAGACACGTGGGCTCCAAGAGAGTGTCCGTGCTTAAGAGCATAAAACACAAACTCAATAATGAAAACATGGGTAGGTTTGGTTTATCAACTACAGTAATTCTAACTTCAGATTAAATTCCGAAAACAAGCTCAGTCAATTCAAATGCATTCTGATTTCCAATGATACAACTTATTTTGTATTATGAGATTTGTTACATTGATTACGTCCCAAAAAGGGAAATGGAACTGTTAATTTGAGACATCCCATAAAAAATACCCTCGATGTAATTATTGGTACATTCATTAGTGTTTTCTCCTTGGTAATTTTATTGACTCTTTTATTTCAAATTTTCTTTGTCAAGGCTTACACTTGATTCTACCCGGAGATTTACCCTTCTCCTCAGCCAATGAAAAATAAAATACTATGTTATAAGAAAAGTATTAAAAGAGGGGGTGGTGGGCAGGATCAAGATACTTTGACTGCACGTTTACATGAATATTCTAATCATATGATATTGGAATGATAGGTCGACATCTTATTAACATTTTAATAGTATTATACTCTAGTCAACTCATTGAAAGCAAATAACTACTGACATAGACAATACATGTGATGGTTTCGTATATTTTTTGTTACAAATTCGAATATTTTATCTATTAATCTTATGTTAATTGTAGACTTAATTATTAACTTTCTTTTTTAATTAAGTAATTGATTGGGTCTATTTTTTGGGGCTTTTTGGCTTCAAATTATTAAATAGTATGATTTTAAGATTGTTTCGTTGAAGGAGAAAACAATAATATGGGACCTTAATTTTCGTCAATAATAAGTTTCGCTTGAGACCCTAAATTCCTAGAACCGGCCGTGGTCGAGGTGCGCAAATGCTAGGAAGATTTTTATCGCTTTTGACGTGTGTACTCCAAAGTCTCACGTTAACTTTGAATCTTTAGGCCATTTCCAATGGTATTTGCCATTTCTATCTTAGTTTTTTATTTTACTTGACATTTATTTAAGAATGAGAGATAATTAGTGGGTTTTTTATATCCAATAAATTGTGTATTATATAGAAATGGTGATAGAAAAAATTCTATTGAAACATATTTTTTTAATTTTTCTTATTTATCATAAAAATTTGCATGATTAAAAATGACCATTAAAAATAGTCTTAGTGCCGGAGTTTCGCTCGCAATGTATATCGATTCACTTCTTTCGAAAATAACAGTATTCCATTTCATTCTCATTGTCTCTCCATGTTTCACAACCAATGAGAGTGCAACACGTATGCAATGTGGGGCCACGTTTCTTCATCACGGTGACAAAAGACGTCATATGTGGAGCTGCATTGTCATTTTTAATTATTTTTTTTCTTTAATTTAGCAGTGAAAGAGGGTGAGATGGACCTCTGGAAGACTTCACTCATCAGATTTTGAGCAGAAGATTGAACATAATTATAAATAAACAAATAAATTTTAAAATGTATAAATTAATATAAATTTATAATATTAAAAATAATCAAATAAAGTTTAAAATATATACCTTTGTAGTGAATTTTAGAACGGAATTTTAATTCACATAGAAAGCTTTGCAATTTTAATACCATTTATTATATAGTTTTCTTTTCGGTAAGTTTGTTATAATGTTATATAGAAGTCTTATACAAAACATTTAATTTAACAAAAATTCTAACATGCTTAATTATTTTAGCGAAATAAAGTAGAGTTTAAATATATTTGAAATACTAATTCTAATATAACTCTAACTTTTAATTAGTTTAACCACATAAAGAATTGTTTAAATTTATTTGGAATACTAATACTAATATAAAAATATATGAAGTTACATTATTTTTTTAATGTAAATCTTAAAATCTTGTGTTTAAAATCAAGTAGCATATTTGTTTATACAAAAAAGATGAAAGTTATTCGTAATTTTATATATAATATAGATATTGATATAGATTTTAGTTATTTATCAATCTTTTCTACTGGCAATATTTTTAGAATTTTTTAATTTAATTTTAATTCTAAAGTTTTATCTTCTTAATGGGTAGAAATGGATTGGATTGGGTCGGATCATTCGATAACGTAATGAATTGTATACAAATCCAATACTCAAATTAAGGGTCTTACCATATAATTTTGGTTTGTTTTTCAAGAATTCAATCTAATCAGATGACATACTTTTTTTTTTTTTTTTTTGTCTCGATGTGAAACTTGATAATTTTAAGAAAAGAAAAAAAGTTAACCTCCTTATTAGAATTCACAGCAGAGCAATGTCATATTTCTCTGCATCTATAGTGATGGGGTACATTTTAAGATTATACAATTTATTGATACATTCGTTCTTATAATTAATTAAGAGAGAATTACTAATTTATTTTTTTATTCAGATTTTGTTAATTTAACCGCATTTTGTCTAATTTTATTTATAAGATAAATAATAATAAAATAATTAAATGTTTTTTTAAGTACCACATGATTCCCATTATTTCACTGTAGTTATACCAACCACTAATTTGGGGTGATGCTATTGACACATTTCAATATGCTTTGTAACACTTTCTCTCTTCTTAACACTCCTTGAGTATGAGAACACTGAGTCGGTTGGCATGAGTCGAGTCAGTGTTGGGTAAAAAAAAATATTAAGCACAAGATACTCGGCACTACTTGCCGAGTAAACTATTATACCCTCAGCGAGAATGTGTTGAGTAAAACTTCATACATTTTTTTTAGCATTGCATGTACAGTTCCAGTTTTTACTGTTCTAAAACTGAATGACAATGATAAAAAGGGTAATGGTGGGTTCCTAAAAATGAAGAAAACTGAATATTTTAGATGGTGAAAAGGGTAATTGAGAGTCTAAATCCGTTTACTTAAATTAATTTCGTAGATGAGGAAGAATAGTGGTGGTTAGTATTTAGATTATCTGGGGCAGTTTGCTTGAAAAAAATTTGGTACATTAGAAACACTTGCAAAATGTAACAATGGTTCAAGTGACAAAAGAGAGCGTGTTCTAATTTCAAGAACTAAAGTTGAAATCATTCACACCTCTTGATCTCGCCATCTCAAATTGATAATTTTACCATCTTGAAGAATCAAAGTTCAAATCCTCCGCTCGTCGCTTCTCCCTATCTCAAATTGACAATTTTACCTTCTTAATTTTTGAGATTTCATTTGGGCACTCTATCACATCTTTTACCACTTGAGCTGAAGTCCGGTGTATTAAAACCCTCGTTAAGGATGTTAAATTAATTATGGTTAACTAGTTACTCAACCAGCCACTTATGATTTCTATAGTTTTTTTTTCTTCTTCTTTAAATTACTTATTTGAATCTCTCTAGAGTGTAGTTGGAACCTGAACTACTTGTCATCAAACTTTTGTGCAGCTCTTCACTCCCCCGTGCTTAAATAGGTTATTCGGGTTATGCCAAATTCAAAATCATGGGAACCAATTGTCAATTTAATTGAGTACAATATTCTTTTGATTAAAAAAAAGTACGATCTATGGAATATAAATTTTTAAAGTAATCTGAACCAATTTCCAATTTAATTAAGTAGAGTACAATTTACTTTTGATTAATGAAAAACGTAAAGTAAGAAACACAAAGTTAGATAGTACATTGAAAATCATAATCAACAGTGGAGTGTGGCTAATGGAACTCCACATATACTCTGGCAGTCTAAAACAACTTTTCCGGACACTAAAGCATCACAAAAGATCATGAAGAAGTTAGATAGTACATTGAACATCGTAATCAATAGTCGAGCGTAACAAGAGCAAAACATTGCTTTGTGCCCAATCGGAATGACCATAATTGGACTTCCGTCCCTTCTTCTAAATCAGCATTCTCCGGCACGAGCTTATACCAATTCGTCGTTAAAACGTATGCGCTTGAATTCATATTCCACTCTTTCATATTTAACGTCCATTCCACTGAACGAGGATCGATCAAAGTCACCTCTAGTTGATTCTTCATCACAAACTTCTTCTCTTCATCTGTCAAAAACTCTGCTATCTTTTGTTTAAATGGTATCGAAAAACAATTGAGCAGTTGGGTCAGATCAGACTTGAACAATTGATTCTATATAACCAAAAATGGCTCCGAACCCCCCATGGCGTTGACTTTCTCTCTATACTTTTGGGGCAGTGGCGGAGGTTGTTGATTGGCTGGTGAATCATGGGCACTAATTCTTTTGTTGGTCTTCTTCTTCGGCTTCACAGCCTCAACAAATTTGTTCTCCTTGACAACATAGCGCATGAAAGAAGAACCCCATGTTTTATTTCTTATGAAAATGAACTTTCTTTGTTTGCAACTCTGGGTGGTGGGTTTGCAGCGCAACAACTGAGTTCTTCATTCTTGATCTTCTTCTTGTTATTATGCATGGTGACTTTTCCTTCTTCTTGATAGTATTCGGTGAGTAGGCGTTTCTTGGGTGGAAACTTTTGATAAAAATCTTCATATATATCTGGTGATACTGTCACAGTAAAAAAGATTAGAAGAACTGGTAGTAGCATACTATGGAAGAAGATTAGAAGAACTGGTTTACTACTAATACAAGAATTATTATTAGAAAGTTTTATATAACCCGACGAGATTATTCTTCTCACCCCAATTTGAGAAAACGCATCTCTGTTAGGCTAGTCGAAAGAAGGGGATTCAGGTTCAGTTGAACTGGGTAATCACCAACGGCTAATAGAGGGAAGTAGAGGATTGGAACAATGTCGTTTTGATTTAATTGTTAATTGTTGAAGCGTCATTGTTTTGATTGGTTCAATTAAGGTAGAAGTTACCAGTGATCAAAAAAAAAGAAAATTTATCGTTAAATAAAGATTTTCATAAATAATACTCTTCAACCAAAAATTCAACACAGGGTACCTAATTCTTTCTTATTTTGATCGCGTGAAAAACAATTTTACTGTTAAAAAGAAATATATATTACAATATTTTTCAAAGCTTCTCGCCCTTAATTATGTTAATTTCCAACGCACTATATTAGGTATTTCCTTGCATCCTAGAAAGATATTGCGAGTAAGTCGCACAAATTTAATTTCAAAACAACGGCTGAAATATATGAGATATAAAATATATGGGGTTTAGTGGGGTTATTTAAGATATCCCTTATTATAGTGTGGAAATTATTACGTGTTGTTTTTGAAGAAGAAGATGGCGAATTATTAAAGGAGTACCTTTGATAACGATCAGAAATTATTGCAGGAGATTTACCTTCTGAAGATTTTTTCCTCTTCGTCGAATATTCCTCTTAATTCTTTGTCGACCAATAATTCTAGTAGTACCAGAGGAGACGAGTACTTATTGAGTATGCGACGACTAGCTTTGAATTCTTTCTCTTCTTTGCAAATTGTCATCTTAGGAGTATGTATTTTTTTTTTTTTTTAATAAGTCCTCTAAGCCCAAGTTAGGGCATTAGAGTAATGGCATAAATAAAGAAAAAGATAGCTGGAGGCTACAAAAGTCTAACCCCAAAGGCTTATAAGAAGGTCTCTTTCAAGGGGATTATGAAAATAAATGAGACTAAACTTGAAAAATAAACTAAGTCTATATAACAAAGATCACTACCCAAGAAGAGAAAAAATGCCAAAATACAAGGCCAAAAAGCAATACATTAATAAAAACTAATAATGCCATAAGTCTTCAAAAGGTTCACCAAAGGTGTGAGCCAAACATGAATTATGCTTAAGCATAATCTTGGCTTCAAACATGAATTATGCTGGGCTCGGAAGAGTGCAATCATTTGATGTAGGTCATCGAAGCAAGCGTTTGACTTTTTGCACCATCTCCTATATCAACGATCAGATTCCGACTTTTTTCCCCTTTTCCTCTTAACTTTTGTTTTAGAACTTGACTCACTAGATAAACTAGGAGATGAGTTCTTAGACAAAAGAGGGGAGGAAGGAAAAGAGGAAGCCAAGAGAGCATTGATAAAAGAATTTTGGGGAGTGTGAGAGAGCCTTGGGGGAGGACCTGAACCTTGAGCATTAATAACATTAATGTCATTAATTTTTAAGTCCATTGAAAAAGCTTTGATTGGGGTCTCAAAGGTGAGATTTTTAATCAAATGATTTTTCAAGTAGGGCCCATAAAAATCATTAAAAGATGGGTCATAAACAAGGCTAGCATCAACCCCTTCAACCACCAAATCCTCATCAAATAAATCCACATTATCAAATGTGGATTCCGCGATCAAATATTTGAAAGAAATCTTTTTACGATAATAAAAACCGGGCAACAAATTATTCTTTTTTTGGAGAGGGGTCGGGCATCACCAAAAAATGGATGTTGGGATCTCAAATAATATTTTTTTTAACAATTGGGAGGCCCATTGTTAGAGGGGGTGGTCGACCCATTAATGGGAAGGGGAGAGAGCTGCAAATTGTGCTTGATGGCAGGCCCAATGTTAGAAAAGGAAGTGGGCAGAGAATTTGACTTGGGGTTATTAAGAGTCTTAGCCAAAGAAGGGCCTTGGGGTTATTAGGTAAGGAAAGGATTTCGCCAATTTAAGTTCCTTTGGTTACCTTCCAATTTATAAGTTGAGCAGTTTAAAATTAGTTGATTCGTGAATTATTTAATTTGAGTATTTGGTTGCGAAAACAAACTAATATATAAGTTAATATCTAAGATATTAAATAAGAAAACGTAAAGATATAATTTAAATTACATAACTTATAACCATTATACATATTCATCCGAAACAAATCATTTCACAATTTTATTTTATTTTTGTTGAAATGAAAAAATTTACAATTTGTTAGTTGACAATGAAACAATTAAAAATGGGATTATCATTTATGCAGCCAAACGAGCTTAGAAGATCTCTTTAATTAGTCTCGATGTTTCGTTTTTCTTTTCTTTCCAATTTGTAAGAAAAAAAAATAGTAAAATAAAAATCCCTTAAAGAGTACGTGTAATTAAGAATCTCCAACGGTACGGTGCATGTAATGGTTCGATTAGGTACGTGTCCTCGATCACTTTGTTTAGAAAATAGGGGAAACAAAATCTGATTTGAGAAATAAGAAATGAACTTTATATTTTACTTAAAATTTATTGATATTAACAAAACAATAAAACTTGCCTTAAGGAAAAAAATCTAGGGAATAATATTTTTAAAAATTAATGGCGTATTTTTTTCGGATTATAAAAGAAGTGCATCGTTTATTTTGTATTAGATTTTCAGATTGTAATTTTTTGTACTATTGTGCAAAATTAATTTTGCACTATATCTTTTCAGCATATTACTATGTCAAAGTGTTTAATTGATAGTGCTTTACGGTTATTTTAACAAATTCAAAATTTAAACACATTTGTTGATAGAAACACACACTATAATTTTTTAGGTTAAGCAAAGTTAAGTTTGTAGTCAATGTTTTTAATACATTATTATGTATTGGTGTTTGTTTGACGTTGCTTTTATAATTACACGAGTGGCATATAAATATATATTTCTTAAAAAATAAAGACAGATCATACAAAACAAAATTTGCATTAAATGTTTTGGATTGCTATTTTTTTTTTGCAAAGTTAAGGTTGCACAAAATGTAATTATAATCAAACACCTTATTTTTTATTTTTATTTTTGTGTCCTAACTAGCATTCTTATACTTCTCATAAGTTCAGTTTGATTTTTGCATAGATGTAATATCGAACCTTTTATTTATACCCACCTCTGTTGTAGTTGTGGTTACACCTATTGTTAAGGTGGTTGTAAACTCATTACTTACAAAAAAAAAGAGTTGTATTAAAAAAAGGGCAGTGATAAATGCAACCTCTTTTGTTGTCACTAATTAATGCCCTCTAAATTTTTTATAAATATTAAAATAAACTTTATTTCCACCACCCTCCCATTTCACTTTTTTATCCAAAGGTTAACTATTAATTAACTTAATTAATTAATCATTAATCACAACAAAACAATACTATAATCTTTTACCACCCTCTTCTTCTTCTCCTCCTCCTCCTCCTCGTTCTCATCCTCCCTCCTCTTCTTCAAAACGTACATATATACATAAATACAAAATAAAAATTTTGAATTCTCTACATAGCGATAATTTCAAAATACAATTTTTTTTATACATTATAATATTTTTCCATCTAAGTATGAATCCACAATCATAATGATAAGGGTGGACTAACAAAGGATTGAACAACCACGTTCATGTGGGTTGAAACCAAAACCACCAAGCCTAAGGCCCTATATTAGTGCAGTGAAGCTTTACTTTCTATTTTATTCCCATTGTCTTAAACTAATAGCATCTCTCCTTCTTTGGATGCATGTCTCAAATTAATTGTTTCATTTCTTTCATGGGACTTGGCTCCTCTCCATTATCCCTTTGGTTAAATTCCATCCAAGGGGGTCTAATTTGAGGGTTAAACGGATGAATGTTTTTCATGAAACGTGGTAGAGATGGTCTCTATAATGAGTAGATCATGTCCACAAAATTTCATCAATAAATTAAAACCAGAGTGGGCGTAGTAAAATTTTGATGCATTTGTTCATTTTCAACCATTCAAATTTTAGATTATCAATATACGTAACAAATCCATAATAGATAAAAAGTTGTAATTATTGATTGAATTAAAATGAGTGCTTTTATTCATAAAAAGTTCTAATGTGAAAAGTGAGATTTTAAATTTTAGACAGAGGAATTATTATTTTCCCTTACATCCGCATTAGAGTTCCAGAGTATCCAACCCAAAATTAATTGGCAATAAGTGGAGTAACTATTTTATTGTATTGCTTTGTGAGGATCCTTTCTCCTTACTGAGTATATACTAGGTGACGTGAAACTCGTGTGACCGTTGAGCCTGAGTAGCTAGCGGGTAATGAATAAACCCTCCCTCTAGTACCATATTAAAATTCTGACTTTGAGTTTTGTGTTTGTTAACAAAAAAGACCAATTTCAACTTGATTAATGGTAAAGTTATTTCTTGTGGTGAGAGGATAAATTTTTACTACACTCATTTTTGGTATGTATTTTTTGTTTGAAGCAATCATCCATTTAGTTCTCATAATAAACTCTATAGGATAATAGAGAAGAGTCAAATCCATACGCTTAAATTAATTTCATAAAAAAGAAAGAATAGCGGTGGTTGGTATTTAGATTATGTGTGGTACTTTTTGGTGGTTTAATTTGGATAGAGAATGAAGGCTTTTGTTTGGTATCTTAATTACAGTATTGCAAGAATTATTGCACTTCGCTTGAAAAAAAAATCAATATAATTATTCTCTCTTTTTTATATCTTACCAGATGGTACATTGAAAATCATAATGAACAGTCGAGTGTAGCTATTGGAACTCCATACTCCGGCACTCGAAAACAACTTTTGCGGACATTAAAGCATCACAAAAGATCATGAAACTAGGAGGTAGATAGTACATTGAATATTGTAATCAACAGTCGAGCGTAACAAGAACAAAACATAGCGTTGTGCCCAATCGGAACGACCACAATTGGACTTCTGTCCCTTCTTCTAGATCAGCATTCTCCAGCACGAGCTTATACCAATTCGTAGTTAAAACGTATACACTTGTATTAATATTCCACTCTTTCATATTTAACGTCCATTCTACCAAACAAGGATCGATCAAAGTCACCTCTAGTTGATTCTTCTTCACAAACTCCTTCTCTTCATCTGTCAAAAAATCTGCTCTCTTTTGTTTAAATGGTATCGAAAAACGATTGTGCTGTTGGGTCAGGTCAGACTTGAACAATCGTTTCTGTATTACCAAAAATGGCTCCGAACCCCCCATGACGTCAACTTTCTCTCTGTACTTTAGGAGCAGTGGTGGAGGTTGTTGATTGGCTGGCGAATCATAGCCACTAATTCTTTTGTTGCTCTTCTTCTTCTTCGGCTTCAGGGCGTCAACAAATTCGTTTTCCTTGACAAAGTAGTGCATGAAAGAAGAACCCCATGCTTTATTTTTGATAATTTAAACTTTCTTTGCAATTCTGGTGTTGGTTTTGCAGCGCAACAACTAAATTCTTCATTCTTGATCTTCTTCTTGTTATCATGCACAGCGGCTTCTCCTTCTTTATAGTAGTCGGAGAGTAGGCATTTCTTGGGTGGAAACTTTTGCGAAATCTGCTTGTGTTGGAGTTTTTGTGTATTTAAAGAAAAAATAAAACCAAAACAAGGTGATTTAATGTGTTGTGATGTTATCCCAAGTCCCACATAGGAGAGATATAAAACCTTTCGTGGGTTTTTATATGGAAGAATTTGCTTAAGGGCTTGAGCCCTTTGGGCATTAGACTTTTGTGCTATTGGGTGAGGACTTGGATGAGTGTGGTTCTCGACCCGACCCGGTCTCGGGTTTTGGGCTTGTGTAGTGTATTATCTTTTTATACAAAATACATTTAAAGAATTTTATTTATTAAAAATAAATTAAATTATAAAAAACAAAAAGGGAATGGCTCCCTCTTTTTACTCCGCGTTTTCCTCCTCCTTTTTCTCCAAAACGCTCCACTAACTCCCTCCATGTTTTCTTGCGGATTTTCCGGAATTTGGTTTTTTGGTTCGTTCTTTATCCTTTAATAACGGATCTCATTTCAAAAAGAAAAAAATACAACTGACAGAACGAAGAGAGAGATCCACCTACAAAAATATTTTCCGGCAGAAAAAAAATTTTAGCCTCCGGCGGTAGAAAAAATTTCCGATCCCGAGCAATTAAAAGAGTGTTATTGTCGAGCGATCGAAAACGTGCACATCGATCGTACAGAGGGTATCTGGGCTGTTTCATCCTGGGGACGGCGTGGCATAATCAGAACTGCTAGCACATTTCCGGGCAGAGCCGCGAAACGTCTTAAAGAGAGCGACTTAGTCCGCGACTCAACCCGGTGGACTCAACCCGGTGTATTCTCTACCACAAACTGTTTCATTTCTGCAGTTCATATTTTTATAACGGCTTGCCCATAGGTTCTTCATATCTGGTGATACTGTCACATATTTTTTTAATTTTATCGATCATCAGTAAAATTAAACCTACTAGTAGTAGTGTACTATAGAAGAAGATTAGAAGAACTGGGTTAATACTAATACAATAATTATTATTGGAAAGTTTAATTCTATAAAATCATGCAACTCATCTCTTAAATGTGGCGCGTTTGTTAAAATCTAACATACAAAAGTAGAAGTTACTAGTGATAAAAAATCTTTGGTCGTTAAATAAAGATTTTCATAAATAATACTTTTCGACCAAAAATTCAACACAGGGTACCTATTTTTTTTTCTTTATTTTGATAGCCGGAAAAACAATTTTACTGTTAAAAAGAAACATATTTTACAATATTTTCCAAGGCTTCCCACCCTTCATTGTTAAAACTTGCGTGCGATTGCATTACTTTCCATCTACAGTAGGTATCTCCTTGCATCCTAGAAAAATTTTGCGAGTAAGTTGCGCAAATTTAATTTTAAAACATCGGCTTGAAATATATGAGACACAAAATATATGGAGTGCAAAGAAAGATGTAACGGGTTTATTTAAGATATCCTTATTATAGTATCGGCATTATTATATTACGTGTTAGAGTACACTATTGTTGTTTTTGAAGAAGAAGAAGAAGAAGAAATATTAAAAGTAACTTCGATAACTATTAGAAATTATTGCAGGAGATTTATCTTCCGAAGATTTCTTCAGCTTCAACGAATATTCCTCTTGATCAGCTTTCTCTTCTTTGTCGACCAATAATTCTAGTAGTATTGGAGGAGACGGGTTGGGGTTGTCGTCAGCATCAGATTGGTAACCATAGTACTTATCCATTATGCGACTAACTTTGAATTCATTCTCTTCTTTGTAAATTTTCATCTTATGATTCAACAAATTAAAAGAAAGAGGATAATAATGGGGAATTCTAATTTTCTATTAAGAGCAGAGAAATTAGAAAAAGAGAGTAGGGTTAAGGAGCTTTTGATTGTGAAATTTGCTTTTCTTCTGGACTTGTATGCATAATTATATAGAGAGAATATGCTAACTATGTCTCTTTTAAGGAATTTGATTCCACTTTAACCACTCACGAGTACGCTTATTTCCATATATATACCAGAAATCTGTTAATTCATCTGGACATCAATTAATTGAACTGTTATAAAAATATTGATATGTGGATATTCATAACTAATATTATAAGATAAAATTTATCCCACATTGAAATTGTGGTATGCATGAGGGATTACCTAATAGTATATATATTGGATTTATCCCACATTAATTATGTAGAGAAGTAAGGAGGTTAGCTCTTAATATAAATAGAGCTAACCCCTACACATATTGGATATCAGTTGAGTAATAAGATTTCTCTTATTCTCTTATTTCTGTCTCTCTCTATTATTTTAACACGTTATCAGAACGACTGCTCTACAGTCAATTGGAGGCCATTGCGAAAGCAGGCCACCATAGTTAAAATATTTTCCTTCTTATTGAAGGCCGGCTGGTCATGCGAAAGCATGTTCTTCTTGGAGGCCAGTTCAATATCAAGCATCGTAATTTCTTCATACAGTTCAGATCTATAATTTTTATTTTTTTTTCTTTCATAATATTATGATTCATGTTGTTTGTCTTTTTTATTATTGTTATAAATATTGAATATTCTATTTTATAAATAATCTGGACCTGAAGTTTCATGATTTATACTTTTGAGACTTTAAATTTATAATCATTATTATCTTGACCCGAAGTTCCACGATTTATATTTTTGGAACCTGAAGTTTCCTATTCATCATTATGGACCCGAAGATCCATAATTTATTTTTGGGACCTGAAGTTCCCTATTCATTATTATGGACCCGAAGATCCATATTTTATATTTGGGACCTGAAGTTCCCTATTTATTATTATGAACCGAAGATCCATATTTTAATTTTGGGACCTGAAGTTTCCTATCCATTATTATGGACCCGAAGATCCATATTTTATTTTTGGGACCTAAAGTTTTCTATTCATTATTATGGACTCGAATATCCAAAAATTTATATTTGGGACCTGAAGTTCCCCATTCATTATTATAGACCCGAAGATCTATGATTTATATTTGAAGTTAAAGGCTTTTATTTTATTTAGAGATATGAAATTCTCTAAATTAAGACATGAAGTTTCATAATAATTATTTTGAATCTAAAGTTTTATAGTCATAAATTTGGACATGAAGCTCCATAGTCATAAATTTGGACCTGAAGTTCCAATAACAATATGCTTCAATAATCAAATCTAAAATTTTGATATAAGAGGATATTGAATTAAAGTCCCATAAATTTGGTAACCTAAATTTGGGCCTGAAGTCCCATATAACTGTTAAATTTTTATTTAATTAAAATTATATATAACTTTGTATATAAGTATGCTGTTGTTATATTATTTCCTATTTGAACTTAACAAATCTCTTATTCTACCACTTCTCTATAATTGCTCAAAGCATTACAAACATAATAAATTAGCATGTAATGTTAGATTTTTCAACCCCTAAGCTTATTTATAAAACCAAAAGTTTTATTATTTCTTATGAACCCGAAATTTCATATTTAAGCAAGAACTTACAGTTCATTATTTCTTATGAGCCTAAAGTCTCATAAGATAAAGTATCAACTCTCAACTTTATACGTCATCAATTTATACATACTTAAAAATGACTTAGTAGTTTTTTTGGCAATCCTTGAAAGATGGATAAGACCACCAGAAGATGGTCATCATGCCAATACTCGTAATGAATAGATTGAATATATGACAATGGTTGAGTATGACTTTTTATTTTTGATCATTTGCTCCTAAAGCATCACTATCAAAGACTCCCCATCTATTATACCTTGAATATGTTCCTGAAGTAGCAATATCAAGATTATTGTTTTTCAATTGGTCTAGACAAAGTTGATTGTCTCCTTATATCAGAATCGAACAACCAAATATTGATAGAATCATAATTTTAGAACAATTAGTTCTAAGGCAATTCCTGAAGTGGTGGTAAAAATGGTAACTGCCCCAGCAGAGGTAGAAAGAAAAATCAATATAAAATTCAAGAACCACCTGAAGTGGTTTGTTGAGAAGTGCCGGACCTTAAATCATAAGTATATACCGAAATATGTGGTAATTAAATACAAGACCTTTATTAATAATGTGAGACAATCATACTGAATGAGGGGGAGCATGAAATTATTTTTTTATAAAACTGCTGATTACACTCCTCTTGATGAAGAGACTTTTGATGAGAAGTTGAGAGCGAAAAATCAATTTAGGTCCAGAAGACCTAAATTATCATTTATTTATGATTCTTTTATTTAAATGTATGAATTATGGATTGCATAATACACTTTTCAGATGGTGTCATATCATATACTATTATTGAAAAACAAGAAGTTTTTCAATAAGTTAGTGGTTAATATATACAAAAAGTATCCACTATAGTTGGACTTATACCAAAGATTGAAGGCTCCAGAAGAGCCTATATAATATATCAACATATTCATTAAAGATTATTATTATCAAGCAGTTCTTCAAGAAACTTGCTTCACTTTAATGAGTATCATATTGAAATAAATAGTGAAGGTAACAATGAATTACTATGCATTATTAACTAGTGTTGGGAGTCAGAAGCTTACACTAGAATCATTATTACTTTCTCCTCGGATCTCTATTGCACAACATTGTGCATTATTACTAGTGTTAAGAGCCAAAAGCTTCCACTAGAAAAAATTAAGTATTTTATCATCGAGTGTCTATTATACAACGCTTTTTAGTATTGAATCACTCTTTATTATGAGTAAGAAGCTCAAGCCGAGCTCAAAGTCAAAAATTTAGTTATCTCAAAAATTTTCAACTCTTTGCATGATAGGTAGGTATCTTAGAAGTACCATATTAAGAAAAATAATAATAAACAACTTTTAAGGGTACAAGTTTACTAAATTTGTATTTTTTTTCTACCATGTATTTGCAAAGGTAAACTTGTTACTAAATTATTTTATTTAAATTTTTTTTGGATTGACATTTTTTTTAAAAGAATGCAAGATGATATTTGTCCCTCTGTAGATGCTCCAAGACTATAGATTCCTATTGGTATGTAAGTTTTCTTCATTCTACTATATATTATTTTTTTTACAAGCTTATCATGCAAATTCAAAAATACAACTACTAAATTTAATTTTCTCATAGTTAGTTTTATTATTCATATATGGTTTGACCCATTTTTGATAATCTCGTATTTAAAATCAATTAAAGGAGATGTGTTTATTGCACGTTTTGCAAATTATCACTTTGATGAGAAAGTATTCCCGCCGTTAGGGGGAGATAAGAAAGTTCCTGCAGAACTATCCGTTCCAGAAGAACGGCGAGAATTATAGTGGAACAATACCACTATGTCTCATCTAGACCCACGTACATCACAATGTGAGAAGGTACGGAGAATATTGTTTTGTAAGAAATTGCAAACACATTACTAATTGATTTAATGATGCAGTAAAATGCAACAAAGTTATATGTGCCAGCTATAAATACAGTTGTCATAATTAGTATCCATGCAGGATACTTTCAAAATATGGCAATTAATGAATCTGTACCACGCCAGAAGCGTGGCAGACCTATAGGTTCCAAAGATTGAACTCTCTAGAAGAAGAAGTCTGATTAATCATGCCCTAAGAACACTCCTGAAGAGGTTCCTCATTTCACTCAAGAAGAGGTTATGAGAAAATCCACTCTCTTTAAGGCTCCTGAAGTGGCCATTGTCTTGAAAAAGACGCAAGTCCCTGAAGAGACTACATGAGCCCCTGAAGAAGCATTGGTACCAAATAATAAAGAGATCTCAATATTTAATAAAAGAGATGTGGAATATAAATAAAATGTCATCGATGATTTATTTGTATATACAGTAGCTACTGGAATATCAAAGGGCAATGATAATAATGATATACAACCACGTACAATAAATAAATGTCGACAAGAAAAAATTGGCCAAATGAGAAATTGCCATTAATGCAAAATTTGAGTCTCTAAATGAAACGTGGTATATTTGGACCTATAGTACGAACCCCAAATAATATATTAATATTTTTTTGTTACAAATGGGTGTTCATAAGAAATTAAATTATAATAATAAAAAGGAATAAGGCACAACTTGTGGCACAAAGTTTCCTGCAGAAACTTGGGATTGATTATGAGTATAGTATTTTCCTGATTATGGATCCAATATATAAATTTTAAATATCTTATAATTAGCTTAGCAGTTGTTGAAATATGATATATGAGACTCAGATACTGTGAAACTGCTAATTTATACGGGGACTTAGACTCTAACATTTATGTGAAAATCCCAAAAGGATTAACTTTGCCTGAAGCAAAGTCGAAGAGTACGTACTCAATAAAATTAAGACGCTAATTGTATGGACTTATCCATTCCAGAAGAATGTGATACAATCGTCTTAGTAAGATTTATCTAAGGAATGAAATAGAAACAATCCCATTTGCCATGTGTCTTTATAAACGAATAATCAAAAATGATTTTCAATAGTAGCAGTTTATATGGATACATTACTCGAGACTCCTGAAGAGTTCGAAAAAAACTGCTAACTATTTGAAGAAGGAATTTGAAATGAAGGACCTTGGAAAAATAAAATTCTGTCTCGGCCTGCAGATCGAGAGAAGCACTAGTGGGATATTAGTCCATCAATCTAACTATACTGAGAATGTATTGAAACGTTTTGGTATGGACTAAGCACTCCCATGGTTGTCCGGTCTTTAGATGTAAAGAAATATCCATACCGTCCTAAGGAAGATGATGAAGAAGTATTGGGTCCTGAAGTACCATATTTAAGTGCGATTGGTGCCCTATTATATTTAGCACAATGTACTAGGCCGGATATTTCATTCTCAGTTAATTTGCTTGCTAGATATAGCTCAGCACCAACTAAATGACATTGGACTGGTGTCAAACATATCCTCATATATTTACGAGGAACCACTAATTTAGGCTTATTTTATTCACATAATTCTAATGGTTCTGAGTTAATAGGATATGTAGATTCAAGATATCTTTCTGATCCTCATACGGCACGATCTCAAACAGGTTATGTATTTCTTAGTGGTAATACCGCTATCTCTTGGCGATCTACTAAACAAACTTTAGTAGCCACTTCTTCTAATCATTCTGAAATTTTAGCTCTTCATGAAGCTAGTCGAGAATGTGTGTGGTTGAGATCTTTAATCCATCATATTCGCAGTTCTTGTCAGTTGTCTTCTATAGCGCAAATTCCGGAAGGTTTCATCAAAGGTGACAAGACTAAACATATTTCACCTAAGTTCTTCTTCACTCACAAGCTTAAGAAGAATAAAGAGATTGAAGTCAAGCAAATCCGTTCAAGTGACAACTTAGCTGATTTGTTCACAAAGTCATTACCAACGCCGATATTCCAGAAGTTAGTTTATGATATTGGCATGCGTCGACTTTATAACAAAAATATATAAATGTTGTCATTAGGGGGACTAAATAATCAGGGGGAGCATCATGAAGTATGCTACCTAATATTTGCACGTTGTACTCTTTTTCCTTTAACTAGGTTTTGTCCCATTGGGTTTTCCTAGTAAAGGTTTTAACGAGGCATCATGTTGTGCATTTGATACCGATTCAATGATCCGGAAGAATGTTGTACTCTTTTTCCTTCACTTTGGTTTTTTCCCATTAGATTTTTCCTTAGGAAGGTTTTAATGAGGCAACTGTCATTGAATTGTGACATAATGAACATCCAAGGGGGAGTGTTATAAAAATATTGATACGTGGATGTCCATAACTAATATTGTAAGATAAAATTTATCCCACATTGGAATTGTGGTATGCATGAGGGATTACCTAATAGTATATATATTGGATTTATCCCACATTAATTATGTAGAGAAGTAAGGAGGTTAGCTCTTAATATAAATAGAGCTAACCCCTACACATATTGGATATCAGTTGAGTAATAAAATTTCTCTTATTCTCTTATTTCTTTCTCTCTCTATTATTTTAACATGAACCAAATTATATTTCATTATTACAAAAAGTCAAAAACCACAAGGAAAGGATTTCGTGAATTTAAGCCCGTTTGGTTGTCCTCCAATTTATGAATCGAGCAATTTAAAATTGCTTAATTAATGAATTATCTAATTTGAGTGTTTGTGGTTGTGAAAACGAACTAATATATAAACTCATAAATTTATGTTAATACCTAAGATATTAAATTACAAACCTTATATAAAGACACAATTTAAATTGCATAACTTATAATTATTATATAAATTCATCCAAAAACAATCACACCACAATTTTATTTTTTTGATGAAATGAAAAAATTTACAATTTACTAGTTGACAATGATTCAGTTATAAATAGGATAATTTACACAACCAAACGAGTTTAGGAGATCTCTTTAATTAGTCTTGATTTTTTGTTTCCAAATTGTAAATTAAAAAAAATAAAAATTCCCTGAAAGAGTACGTGTGATTAAGAATCTCCAACGGTACGGCACATGTGATGGTTTGGTTAGATACTTGTCCTCACTTTGTTTTGGTTAGTAATTGTTTATAAAACAGGGGAAACAAAATCTAATTTGAGAAATATGAAATAGAATTTATATTTTACTTACAATTTCTTGATATTAAAACAATGATAAATTTTGCGTTAACGAGAAAAAATATAAAATTTTAAAAAATTACGAGCGGAGTAGGAATTTTTTATGAGGGATAGGTAAAATTGGATTGGACTGGTTTAGAACTAAAAATTTAATATATTTGTATTATTAAACAAAAATTTTGAGCTCGGCTATAGTTGTCTACCCTTAAAAAGAATACTCCTCAACTTATTGAAAAATGGGGATTGTCTGAGAAATTTTTCTGTAAAAAACTAGGGAATGGTATTTTTGTAAATTAAGGACTTATTTTTTTTTATCAAACTACAAAAGGAGTGTGAAATGTTAATTTTCTATTAGATTTTCATATTATAAATTTTTATAGTATCATGCAGATATAAGTTTGCACCGCATATTTTTAGCATATACTATGTCTAAGCATTTAATTAACAGTGCTTTAGAATTATTTCAACAACTTTCAAATTTAAACACATTTGTTGATAGAAACACGCGTGATAATTTTTTCAATTAAGCAAAGTTAAATTTGTGGTCCCTATTTTTAATACATTATTATGTATTGGTGTTTATTTTACATTGTTTTAGAATTACACAATGGCACATATGTATATATTTATTGAAAAATAAAAACACGTCATACCAAACTAAATTTGCTTTAAATTTTTTTGATTTCAATTTTTTCTGTTTTTTTACAAAATTAAGTTTCCACAAAACACAGTTTTAGTCAAACACCTTATTTTAAAACACATTTGATAAGAGATTCCATACTAACAAGAAATAAAAAAGAATAGGCCCTTATTTTTGAAAAATATTATTTCCTCAATCATTCTCAAAACACATTCTCATAGATAGTGCTTTTTTACCCATTTCTAGTAATTTTTTATTACTAATCATAATGCGTGTGAGTAGCGCATGGCTAGATGATGAATAATAAATACATAAATTAAATTAATGATAATTACATATAGTTTAAAAAACAATTATGCAAATTAAGTTATTTTTCAAAAATATTTAAACTTGAAATAGAAAAAATTCTAGATGAATATTATGATTTAAAAAAAAAGTGTAAATAATGAAAAGTTGTAAATAAAATAATGTAAACATTGTTTTCCATCTTAGAAATATTAATACTTCTTGTTTTTATTATATTTCTCCTTTTAGAGTTGGTTTGATAGCGACTTGGAAAATGATAAAAAAAAAGTAACTGATTTGTGTGAAAAGTTGAAAAATAAGTTGGGACTTGTGTTGAGATGCTCTCCTTTTATGAGTATACATTCTAGATCCTTATTTTTTTTTTATTTTTTATTCCTCACACCCCAAAGAAAATTTATCCATGGAAAAAGCCGAAAAGTAAGAGCTTATATTTTTTTTTATAAACCTCGTTGTAAGGATATTTTTGTTAAACTTTCTTAAGTTTTTGCTAAAGCATATAATGTATTGGATGTTTCTATATTATACTTAAATTATAATTTTTTGCTCAAGAGCTTTAACTCAAGTGGCATCAGCCTTGACCTCCTAGTTGGGAGATGGTGGGTTTAATTTCCTTCCCAATAGGATTTGTAAGATTTTCCAAGAGATAGACTTAACCATTCTTTTATTTCTTAAAGCATTTTTGGCAGAGTCGGCCCAACTATATAGGCAATCTAGGCAATTGCCTAGGGCCTCATGATAGTTGGGACCCCCATTTATATCCTAAGTATATGGCATATCCCATATTTTATTAATTATTTCTTTATAAAACATGTCTTAATTAGTTATTGTAGATGTAAACTTCATTTTATATCTTACATAGTTTTTGAAAAGATTATTAAACCAAAAAGTCACTTATCACAAATAGTATTAATTCTTTGAATTTTTTAAAAATAAAAAAGCTCTACTTCAACACATTTTGCCAAGGGCCCCAAGTAGTCTTGGGCCGCCTCTAATTTTTGGATTCAGATGAAGAAATGTGTTGCATGCAAATAAAGATGTGTTCCCTGTAGTTCTTGTTTTTAGAGTTTAATTATGCATGCCTTAGATGCATAAGAATTTTTTTTATATGGGAACTAAAAAAAACACTTAATCCTCAAAGAATATGAAAAACATGTAGTACGCATATTTCTAAATACACCATAAGTGAAATACGGTTTTAGTGGATGTTCTTTGTGTATTACTTTTTTAATTCTTTTTCTTTTTTTTAAACAACAATGTGTTCCCTGTAGTTCTTGTTTTTAGAGTTTAATTATGCATGCCTTAGATGCATAGGAAATTTTTTTATATGGGAACTGAAAAAAAACACTTAATCCTCAAAGAATATGAAAAACATGTAGTACGTATATTTCTAAATACACCATAAGTGAAATACAGTTTTGGTGGATGTTCTTTGTGTATTACTTTTTTTATTCTTTTTCTTTTTTTTAAACAACAATTCATAAAAGAAAAATATGACACAAAATAGGGAATACTAAGGGGGGTGTATTCAATTAAGATTTTAAAAGACTATTTTGAGATAAATAAGTCGTGTGGTATTCAATTAAGACTTTTAAATAATTTAAATAAGTCTTATGTATTCAATCAGGACTATTAGGATATTTTAAAAAGGGTATCCAATTCTAGTGGTATTCAATTAGGATTTTAAACAAGTAACAAAAAGTCTTTTGGTATTCAAAAACTTGCTAATTTCGATGGATTTTTTTAAAATTAAGAATTTGTGTGACTTTTTAGTGGGAGGTATAAATAGCCCTATAAAAAATCTCACCCCAACCCATCAGACTTTTCACGTGAGGTTTTTTTTTTCTGCTAGAGAAGTTGTGAAGCTCTTCGTAAAGTTGAATAGTTTTTCGTGAACAAGGTATTGCTTCCTTCTCATGCTATGTCTTCTTGCGTATATTTTTTTGTATATTTGCTATATGCCATGTTGCTATCATGTATTATATACAACAATTAGGAGAATCAAACATGTATAGTAGTATTATATATATATAGGGAACGTTTCTTGTACGCACTAGTGCTGTTGCTGTGGCGCGAGCTTCAAAAAAAAAGAACTGAGCTTAATTTCTTTCAACAACAGAACATTTGGTCAACAAGTCCTCATACTCTCTCTCTAAAAATTAAAACCACGCACAGCAGCTCAACTCCTTCCTCCATTCTACTTTCTACGGGCTCTCTCTCTCTCTGCATTTCCAACTCGACGGCTCTCTTTCTCTCCATTTTAGCTCTAGCTCGCGCCATAGTTCTTCTTCATTTCCGACAACCTCTGTCTCTCCATTTCGAGCAATAGATTCTGACGAAGGCTCGACGAAGCGAAGGCTCACGCTCTCTCATTCTCAAATTTCCGACATATCAAGCTTTGAAATTGTAAGTGGGTTTCTTGTATTTGTCTATTGGTTATTGTACTAGAGAAATTAGGGCTCGAAATTTCGGATTTGAACTTGTATTGGACTTGTGGGTCTCTCCTTTATTCTCTTCGTAATTGTTTGTTCTTTTATTAGAGAAATTATGTCTTGCAATTTGGGATTTTGACTTGTATTTGACTTGAGTTGAGTTATTGAGTTGTTCTTGAGTTGGTTTTACGCTGCTATGGTGGTTGTTGTTTTGGTTTCGGAAATAAAAATGTTAGAAGGCTGTATATTCATGCCCATTTTTCATGTTGGAAGGCTGTATATTCATGCCTATTTTTCTATTAGTAAATGCTACTGTAGTGGGCTGATGAATAAGAAAAAATGTTTGCATCTTTTTAATATAGAAATAGAAAAAATAAGTTTTGCATAGGAACTTTTTCATTGAGCTGGAGACGAGGAAGAGTTCATGGAGATGGAAAAAATATTTTTTCCACAACTTTTTCATGGAGCTGTATATTCATGCCCATTTTTCATGGAGCTAGAGACGAGGAACTCTTCCTTTAATGTGAATTTTTGAGTGATTATGATTCTATCGAAGTCCAAGATAAATTAAGGTTTATCTAATGTACTTTTTTATGTTTGAAGTTTTTCAAAAATATGTGGTTGAAGGAAACATCAAATTGCAATTTTTTTTCTCAGCCTCCTTGCTTCCACGTGCATTAGCTAGGTTCCTAATTCTCTGGTCTGGTTGAAGGATACTTTTGATCCTTTCTGTTGGAAAATTAATACAAGTATGCGTACCTGTATGCACAGTGGAAATAATATTGGATCTTGTGAAATTGGTCTTACAATACTCGTGTTGTGTAGCGTTACACGAACGACTACCACTATGCCCAGAGCTTCAAGTACTCTCTACAAGAAACCCTAGAATGTGCTTGAGAAGAGATGGCGGCCGCCTCTGAATTGTGTTGTGTATTGTCTATCTTATTTAGGTCTAAAGACCTAAATATATATCATTAGCCTTAAAGGGCTTTGAAACCCTAAGGCCCACTATGGGTGTCCCTATTGGACTCAACCAATAGGCCCAAAAACCAACATCTCCCACTCGCACATAGTGGGCAAATAATCGCATTCTTCCTTGCACCATTCTAGGTTCCCCGTTCATACTTAGTAAATGAGCTGTGCGACCGCGAGCCACCTAAAAAGAAAAATTTTGGAGTACTATGCCAAATTCCCAAAAAACCAGCATAGAACATCCCCATAGCGTCTCGTTCTACCCCTGACCTATTTAGCCACGTTCAGATTAAGCATTTCCAATCCCTCGGAGTCACATCTCAGATCAACGCTTAAAATTCTCCTGTTTTATTCTCACAGCTACGTCGCTATTCTCAGAAAGCGACACAACTTGGTACCAGTGATCATAAAACTTGAACGTGCTACCAAACAGTCATCCTTTCACCCTCATATCACTTAGATTATATTCAATTGCTTTCCCAACGATGTCCCTTTAGGCTGCATCAGTCTTAGCCATAGGATACACACATCAAAGTAGCATACACTGAACTTCCTCTTTATGATACAGTCAAAAGTCACATAGGGCAAAAATAGCAGAGGATCATACATATTGTATCAATCCATAAGGACTCACACAGTTAAGAAGCAGGGATCATTCTTTCACTTCCTTATATAGGTCGCGAAGCACATGTAGTATGACTTACATGTTACGGTGGAGTTCTCTATTTTAAATAAAGAGCGTATGTCACTACCAAACACCGTACAGATCTTAGTCCAGTCGCTGTCAAGCGCTTAACCCAAAAAATCTACTTGCTCGCTCGTTTCAGCGCCTAGATGAAATTTCGCATCCGGCCATTCATAGGTTATATATGGATAGTGGGGTATCCATATTCAGTCTTCGAAAGACTTTATCTTGGCCCTTTCCAAGTCGACACTTCAATCAATGTCAGCTCAGCTCACTATTACAGCGCTATAAGCTTGACGTGTCTCATCTTTGCTCGCCTTCCAGGCGCCAAAGGCGATCACTCGTGTGAGAGAGTCGATCCATACCTATTGACATACTCATACCATGATATCCCAACCATGGGTAATGTGTGTGCTAGCAGTTATATTAAAATAATAACATAAGAGCAACAAATTTCAAAAAATTTATTAATAATAATATCAACGCCATCAAATATCCTCTATGGTCAGGAAGCAAATAATCACAACCTACGTAACCCTAGACTCCTAACATGAGCCTGGTAAACATCTCTAATTATAAGTTTAGTCAAGGGGTCCGCAACCATGCGACTAGTAGAGATATGCTTAAAGACCACCTCCTTTTGCGCAACCATGTCACGAAGAAAATGGTTGGTTCCCTTGGAACCTACTGACAAGACCAACTGCATAGCAAATGTCGGGCCGCGTACACATCATTGCATACATTAGGCTACCAACAGCGTTAGCATACGGAACACGAGCCATCTTTTCCTTCTCATCAAGAGTCTTAGGACACATATCCAGACTTAAGGTATTACCCTTCTCAACAGGAGTGTCTATGGGTTTACAAGCTTGCATCTGAAAACGCTCAAGTACATTTCTTATGTAAGTCTCTTGAGACAAACCAAGAAATTTCCTTGATCGATCTCTTAGGATCTTAACTCCGAGCACATAGCTTGCCTCTCCCATGTCTTTCATTTCAAAATTTGAAGACAACCATGTTTGTGTGGCGACAACCATCTCCTTGTTGTTTCCAGCTAATAGTATGTCGTCTACATACAAAGAGAGAATCAAAAAACTATTCCCAGAACGTTTAACGTACACACAATGGTCCTCCTTGATCATCGTAAACCCGTTTGAAGAAATGGCTCGATGAAATCTCAGGTACCATTGTCTAGATGACTGCTTCAACCCATAAATGGATCGTTTGAGCTTGCAAACTTTGCGCTCTTTCCCGCTAGTTATAAAACCAACAGGTTAATCCATATAGATTTCTTCATCTAGTTCTCCATTGAGAAATGCAGTTTTAACGTCCATCTGAAAAAATTCTAAATCCATATGAGCGACAATAGCTAAAATGAGACGGATTGAGGCAAACCTCACTACCGGTGAGAACGTTTCCTCATAGTCAACGCCTTCCTTTTGGGTGTAGCCTTTCGCCACAGGACGAGCTTTATACCTATCAATGGAACCATCTGCCTTGCGTTTGACTTTTAGAATCCATTTGTTTCCAATAGTCTTTCGCCCTGGCGGAAGATCTACCAAGTCCCAGACATTGTTCTTCCTCATAGACTCCATCTCATCAATCATTGCAACTTTCCATTCATTCGAAGCAGGGGATGTGATAGCCTCCTGATAATTTCTGGGCTCATCTACATCTTGCGGAGTACACATGAAAGATGCCCCCTCAATCTCAAAACAACGACGTGGGATACTTTCACGATTGCTCCTACGTAAGTGTGGACTTTGGGAATCATTCTCTAATGGAGGGACACTCCCACTAGGAGGTTGCACACTCCCACTAGGAAGCGAGTCGCTCTCAACATCCTCATTCGGATTTAAAACGCCTTCATTCGATTCGACCATTTCAAACAACTTTATGTTTCTGTCCTCATCCCCTCTCTTGGGAAATTCCTTCTCTAGAAAATTCACATCTCGTGACTCAATCTCAGAAACAGTTCCATCTTCTTGTTCACCGAGCATCACATATCCTTTAGATTCCTCAGAATATCTAATGAATATGCACTTATGCGCCCTAGGGCCTAGTTTCCCATGCGAATGAGAACTAGTGTGAACATATCCCGCCGCGCCCCATGGGCGCAAATGGCTTAAGTCAGGCTTCCTACCCATCCAAAGCTCATAAGGCGTTGATGAAACAGATTTAGAAGGCACACGGTTGAGGATGTAGGCATCAGCTAAGATAGCACCCCCCCAGAAAGATATTGGGAGGTTAGCTTGCGCCATCATCGATCTAACCATATCCAAAAGGGTTCTATTCCTTCTCTCCGCGACACCATTTTGTTGCGGAGTATATGGAGTAGTTAACTGCCTCTGAATACCTTTTTCATCACAGAGCTGCTTAAATAGCTCAGATAAATATTCACGTCCACGATCAGTACGAAGAGCCTTAATGGTCCTTCTACTTTGATTCTCAACCAACCTCATAAAACGCTTAAAGCAATCCAATGCTTCAGACTTGTGGGAGATCAAATATACAAAACCGTAACGTGTGTAGTCATCTATAAATGTGATGAAATAGCTAGCACCATGCCTTGCCCTCACACTAAGTGGGCCACAGATGTCTGAATGTACTAATTGCAAAGAAAAATATGCTCTAGTGGCCTTTCCAAACGGTTTTCTAGTTGACTTTCCTACTAAGCAATGCTCACAATTGGGCAAACTAACTTTAGCGAGCTGACCTAATAAGCCCTCTCTAGCTAATCAATTCATTCTGTCCTGGCATATATGACCAAGTCTAGCATGCCAAATTGTAGAATTATCAGTAGAAGTCACAAAAGAAATAGAATTATTATTACTGGAATAACAAATATCCAAAACCTCTTACTCATCAAGGAGACATTGGATCTTACGGTGCCAAATATCATAATTGTCACCATCCAATTTCCCTCCTTTGTTCAAGTCAGTAATCATGCTCTTAGAACCATCTAATTATGCGCAAAAATAAGGATATTTAATAAGGATATTATTATCAGCACAACACACATAATATTTTGCAGCACAAATCTTAAATAAAATTTAATAGTTCACACATGACACGAGATCGAAAGATCGCTACGCTCAAAATCATCTCCCCCATCATGTGATATTATCAAATTAAAATTTAAATTACGCGCAAAATTGTATAGGAGCTTTAAGCTACCACTACACTCCCACTCTAGGATGTGCTTGAGAAGAGATGGCGGCCGCCTCTGAATTGTGTTGTGTATTGTCTATCTTATTTAGGTCTTTTAGACCTAAATATATATCATTAGCCTTAAAGGGCTTTGAAACCCTAAGGCCCACTATGGGTGTCCCTATTGGACTCAACCAATAGGCCCAAAAACCAACACTTTCTGATGCAAGTGTTTTTTTATTTCATTTGCAAAGTACCACATCCTTTTCTCCTATCCTTTTCCCAAATTTATTTGGTCAGCTAAGAGTGCTGCTTATAGATGGTTCTCACAGTGATTCATTCACATCTTTTATTACATTGGCCCTTTACTTGGAAAAGAAATAAAGAATCAAAATTATACCTTTTCCTCTAATTATGAAAGTTTGTTTTCCTCAGATGGAGCATGCTCTAAAAAGTGATTCACTGTGAACAAACTCCTGCACAGTGATTCAAGAGGCATTAAGTCATTCACAATGATTCACATTATACCTTTTCCTCCAGTCATTCACAGGGATGAAAGTTTGTTTTATCCCTATTTCTAGCAACAATTAAACATGGACAACATTAGCTTTATTTGCTCATTTCTCAGCATACTCTTTTTCCTCTGGTCAGATTTTTATCTTTTTGATTCAACATTAGCTTGATTTGCTCATTTCTTTATAAACTTGATTTTTGCAGATTCAAATGGCTTATAGTTCATCAAATGTGGAAAGCAACTCAAGTAATGAAGTGGACGTTAGATTTGTTTTGAAACAATGCGAGTGTGGAGAAGTAACGGATGTAAAGATAACAAAATCAAACAAGAATAATAACCGTGGTAGAATGTACTACTCATGCAAAAGGCAAAGATGCGGTACTTTCTTGGGTTGGTGCAAAATCTCTTCAATTGAAGTTGTATCACGTACCATTGGCACAATAGAAGAATGTAGTACGTCGCGTGCCTCGATTGTTGGTGAACCTAATACAAACAATGATCTAAAAGTCCGATGGAAGTTCTTAATAGTTCTATCTATCATGTTGACTACTTATTTTGGTGTAAAAGTTATGAAAATGTAATGTACTTTGTTATTGTTATAATGAATTTTTGTAATGTAGTTTGAATTGCAATGGAAGTTCTTAATTTAATGACTTTTGAATTGCAATGGTACGAATATTATTTATGTTTGTTAGATACTAAAGCTTAAAAAGCTTAAACTTCATTCAAAGATACACAATTTCATTCAAATTTGCATAGAATTTCAATTCATTCAAAAGTAAACAATTTCATTGAAAGGAACACAATTTCATTCATACATTTCCAATTCATTCAAAAGCACACAACTTCGTTCAAAGAAACACAATTTCATTCATACATTTCCAATTCATTCAAAAGTACACAACTTCATTCAAAAGTACGTAAAATCCATTCAAACATAAGGCTTAAAATGGAAAACTACAAGCTAATATCATCTCCATCTTTTGTAGACGACCCATTCCCCTCTTCCAAATTTGCATATCCTCGCACACTCCAGGCTTATATTAACACATAAGATTAATCAAGATTGATAGTAGAATGTAAAAAAGATTAGAATATCAATAAAAAGTGAAAAATTACTTACAGATTCACAAGTGCCGGACAATTTCGTTTGTCATGTGATTGCCCCACTTTCCCACAACCATGGCAACGTCTAATTTTGCGATTTTTTGCCTTTACTAGTGCCATCTCTTTTCCTCCCTTGAGCCGTTTCCCACATTCCTTTGCTCGCACTAGATCTGGTTCGTTAAAACTATGTTCAAGATTAGAAGAAGTAGCCACACTAGGAGCATATACGTAATTAAACAAAATTAATAATATATGCAAACTAGAATACCTATGAAATGTATTTGGAAGAATACTAGGAAATACAGTAGTCATTGCCGGCTCTTGATCGATAATAATCATCTTCGGGGCATCACCAGGCATACTTTCCAAAAATTGAGTAAATAGCCAAATGAAATCATCAATGCTCTCATGATTCAAAAATCCACAACCAAAAACAATTGTTTCACCATGATTGTTAACTCCCATTATTGGTGCAAAAATTAACCCATACCGATTGGTGTTGTAAGTAGTATCAAATATTACAACATCACCAAAAAACTTGTAAGCCCACCGTGAGGTTGGATCGGACCAAAAACAACGAGTAATATTTTGTTCCTCATCGGCCTCAATTTTAAAAGTAAATGACGAATTCTTCGCTTGTTCCAATTTCAAATACTCATAAAACATCTCTCCATCGTGCCCCTTCGTATCAACACATTTATCTCTTTCATGATTATACAAGTCTCTTTGCGTGCACCCAATATTTTCTATGCCTCCAGATTGCACTCCAAGAAAACTAAATTGTTGGTGCTGGGGTACATTGACCATAGACAACTGTTTAGTTAGAGATTTTGTCGCAGCTGAAATATTACGATGGGACCTTAAAAGATGAACCTTACTTGGTGTTGATAACGGGTGGCTGTGCCCCTCGTTAAAAATAGTAACAATGTATTTATTGGAGTTTGACTTTAAGACTGCGAGTTTAGATGTACAATTCTCACCTAAACTTTCCCGGCGTCTTTTCTTTCCAACTTCAGCAATTCTTGTAGATTTTCCTTGTTTAAAACAAACATACTCCTTCCTCCTTATTTCATCACTTCCCGGCTCTTTCCTAGTAGTCCAAGCACGTACACTAAACCCAGCTGCTTTAGCATAAGCATTATAGAATGTCACAACTTCATCAATTGTCTCAAATTGTTGCCCCTTTTTTGGCCTCAACTCATCTGATACTTGAGGAGTGTACATCAAATTTTCTTCATCTGAGTTCAACTCTAAATTACCTTCATTATCTGGATTTCCAAAACTCTCCCCTACTTCAATGTCGAAATTTTCCATTCTTTTCACAAATATCTGTGGCGAACCTATAGAACATACTAAATTCGAATTAGGAGCTTAAAAACTTAAAATCAACAACCAAACCATCGGCCAAACATAGTAAATTCAAATTAGGAGCTTAAGTCCAGTAGATTTACAAACACATTCATTCTTACATTCAGCCCCTTCATGTTTCTTTATAAGTAAAATATAATTAACAAGTAACTGTGAGGGACAAGGAAAATATGCAGAAACGAAACTAAAGGGGAAATAAAATAACTGTGAGGGGAATTTTTTTATTCTAAAAAAAATCCTTTAGTCTACACTTACAAATAGCCTGATTTAGTTTATACAGAAAGGAATTTTTTTAGTCTGATTTAGTCTAAAAATCCTTTATTTTCCCTCTACAAATCCGTGCAAGGTAGCATGTAACCCAGCATTCTTTTACATGAAAAATGGGCATGAATATACATTCTATAGCATTCACACTTACAAATAGCAATAGATTCTCAAATTTCCGAAACCAAAATAACAACAATATACATATATTGTTAAAAAAAAACTGTTTTAAAAAAAAATGTTTTCCGATGAAGTAAAATTGTTCAAAAATAAAAAAATTGTTTTTTGATGAAGTAAAATTGTTAAAAAAAACAAAAAAACTGTTTTTAAAAAACTTGTTTCACATTTTTTTTTATTCCACTCCAATATCAAATGAAATAAAACAAATGAAAAAAACACATTTTTTTAAAAACATATCTTAAATTCCATGTAAAAAAGATACAAGTTCCATGGAAAAAGTTTCAAGTTCCATGGAAAATAATAGCTACCAAACAATAAAAGTTGAAAAAAGTTAAAATTACCATAGAAAATAATGTCTATCAAACACCAAAAGATGGAAAAGTACACTATTTTCCGGGTACAAATCTATTTACAATAAGCTATCCGAAACCACTTTATTTATTTGTTCAATTCCATTTGATTCCATGTGGTCCTTTCAAATCTTATAAATTCTTTATGATATAGTCTTTTAAAATCCAAACAAAAAAAATCCTAGTATAAAAAATCTTAAAAAAGAAATATGATAAGTCATTACATTTTTAAATAGTCTTTTAAAATCCAGTAGACTTATTTATCCCAAAATAATCTTTTAAAATCTCAATTGAATACACCCCTAAATGTACTATCGATCTTCAAAGTTTACTTTGTTAAGGTTGTCAATCTATAATCCAAAGTAACGTGAATTTTACTGGTAGTAATTCAATCAAATTTGGACACTAATGGGTAAGATCAAAATTCAATAGAGACAACTTATATGAACAAAAAAAAAACCTAAAGAACTCATACAATCCTAATTTCATAGTAATTAATTAAGACACTACGAATCATTGGTAACATGAATCGTGAACTTTATTAATTAGTATAAAGGTCGTTGTTTTAATTAATAAGGACTCTTTCAAATTAAACAATTTAATATTATAAATTATAAATTACACAATTCATCAATCTTATGAAAAAGTCTATTTTATGTTAAAACAGAACCATAAAACATAAATTTATGGTGTGTATATATTTGTCCGTAAAAAAAGGGGAGAATATACACTAGTTTTTTTGCACGCGCGTTTCACATTATTTTAGTGTTTGACAAATGTCATTCAATTCATTATAAATATATATATATATATATATCTAAGAATTGAATAATTAGTGTGAAATAAAAATCAAATAAACAAAACATAATATCAACTGTAAAATTCATTTGATTTTTTTTACCGACTTAAAAATCTTATAATTTTAATATGATCTATTAAATAAGTTTGCTATGAAGTTATATAGATATCTTATACATAACACAAAATTTAATATAAATTCTAACTTGTTTAATTATTTAGTGAATTAAAGTAGAGTTTAAATTTATCTGGAATACTAATACTAATATAAAAATATTTGCTCAAAAACAAATACTAATATAAAAATATATAAAGTTATACACTTATAGCCTTATACTATTTTATTTAATGTAAATCTAGTTTAAAATTTTGGTTTAATTATTTTAGTTAAATAGAATAGAGTTTGAATTTATTTGGAATACTAATACTAATATAAAAATATATAGAGTTGTATTGTTTCATTTAATGTAAATCTTAAAATCATTTGTATAAAATCAAGAGGCATATTAATCTTCACAAAAAAAGGGAAAAATACTTAAATTATTCGTACTTTTATATATAGTATGGATATAAATATATAGATATAGATATATAGCATATATATAGATAAATGAATAATAATAAGTAATTGGTCCATTAGGCGCACAACCAACTTGTCAACTACTAAACAATGGCTTCCAAAATACGGAGAAGCAACAACAACAACAACAACAAAAAATAAAAATAAATAAATAAAACAAACAAATAAAGTGAATTTATGAAAAATCCATCTAAAATATTGAGAAATCTTTCTCAAATTTATAACTCTATTCTTGATGACTTAGAATGAGATTCTATGAATCACGATGAAAACTTCTTTATACTTAAACCAGAATTTCTAAATCATTTTATACAATTAATTAAGTTGTCAATGGCATAAGTGATTAACGACAGTTAGGAATATTTTGAACCATGATTAATTTGTACCTAATATTATTAGGTGGAGAAGAACAATAATAAATAACACACACACACACACAAAAAAAAAAAAAAACAACCAGACACAGGCACTCATTTATAATCTCTTTTACCTTTTCTATAACTAACTCATTGCTGAAACAAAGTTGATTAGTGAGAGTAGAAGAAACTCATGAATGAAGTTGCATGACTTCTAGTTGAATAAGGATTGAATTCTCTAAATATAATTGTTCCTAATAGAATAAGGTTTTCTATCATAATTTAGACACCAAATTCTAGATTTGTTCATAACTAATGGGTGTTACTATTGTTAAAGCAATTATACTTATTGTCAGCGAATGTGCAAATTTAGAAACATAGAATACGATTTTTAAAAATAATACTATATATATTCTGACAAAGTGGTAATTGGTTTGACAATATAAGTAGCCTAACTAAAACACCAAATGGAATAAGATTTTGAGTATTAATCAATAGTTTATTTTAATTTAGCCATAGTAATTGAGGATTGGGAAAAAGAGGAATGGTACCATTTTCATTAACCAATATATAGATTACACACACACACACACAAAAAAGAAAAAAAAAAGAAGTAATAGAGTATGAGTAGGATGGGGAAATAAGAGTAGGAGTACGATTTTACTCAACAAGAAATAGATTTTACATAAAATAGATTTATAGTAGTAGTAAGATTTTATTTTTCTACACAAAACAAAAGGAAAAAACCAAAAAAAATAAAATAGAATTGTAGTAGGATTTTTAGTAAAATAAATATTCTTAAGCTAAAGGTAAAAAATCAGAGTACGAATTACTTTTATTTCTAACCAATTGATATAAGTGTAAACCACTTTAAATGTAAATCACCCACCAACATTCATACTTAAATAATTAATATAGATTATTATTATGAAAACATTGCATTCAACTTAATCAATAGAAAGAAAAAAAGTAATTTTATTTTACGAGGTATTGGTTATGCACAAAAATGGAATAAGGCTATCTCGAGAAGTAGAAATGTAACTAGTTCTAGTTTGAGACATAATGAGTAATAAACATGTAGGATGTGTTTGTCGTGCAGAATTAAAGGCAGAATATGATTAATTATATGTTTGTTGTTAGAAATTAATGATACAATAGCGAACGATCAGGGCCGCCCTGAGCATAGGTAGCTCCGGTTGCCGCCTAGACCCCGACATCAGAGCCCACGATTATTTGGGCCCTTATATATATACACGTTAAATTGGTTAAAACTATTTGGTTTTCAATACGAGGGAACATTTCTGGTAAGGATTACTATACATGGAGCACCCGTACGGATTTGCCTATTTGGCATGCTTCCTGATGGAATGTGTTGGTCGGAAAATAACCCTAGAGGGGGTGAATAGGGTTTTAAAAACTTAATGCGGAATTAAAACATTTTAAAAATATTTAAGTAAAGCAACTTAGCTAAGAAACAATATCAAGAAAATAATCAATTTCAAGTAATCAATCCCAAGATAAGAAAATAGGCAATCTCAGAATACAAGCAATAATATACCAATAAAAAGAGAGCTTGAGTTAGAGAGATTGAACCAATTTGAAGCTCAAGACTTTTTGTCCTCACGGTTCGGTTTCTTCAACCATACATCCGCGCTTGGTTAGTTCCCCGAGAATTTCACTATTCAATCTTCTTCGAGTGAAGATCAAACCTCAATACAAATGTTGTTATGCACACAACACTCACAATATAGTTATACACACTACACTTCTCACAAGATATGCTCTCTTGCTCTACAAAGAGACAAACTTTCTTTTGAAATGAAGAATGAATTATTTGTGGTAATACACACCAATACAATAACTCTCAAATGTATTTGAAGATTACAAATGAAGCTCACACTAGAGTTATCGAGATTGATCAAAAATATATAGCTCAAAAGATGAAAAATTGATCAAAATATGTTCTTGAATCTTTGCATATTTGAATATATGAATAATAGAGTATTAGAATGATTCAAGGTGTGTTAAAACATGTCTAGGACCTCATACATGTAGCTTGAAAAATCATATGGCCGTTGGGGATGATTAAGAGAGGTTTTGGGTCAAAGGTATACATTTTCAAACTTTTCAACAGTTAGTTTTGACAAAAAAATTCAAATTTATTTTGATAATTTTTCCCAATTAGACCGTTGGATCATGCTCAAATTTTAGTCAAACGTGCTCAGAGATATTTTCTAACTACAGTAACAATTTCAAAATGATCGGAGTTCGGGAAGACCTTCATCTTACCATTAGATCAAAACTGGGCAAAAATTGAGCGAATTTTAAATGTAAAATAAAAACATTTTTGCAATATAACAATTTAGTTCCAAATAAAATTCTAATGATTTTTGAACCTCAGAGATATGTTTCTAAGATATCTATTTTTATTAGAGCTTAAAATATGATCATTTAAAATTAATATAAATTTATTTTGAACTCGGTCTTTGTAAAATGATGTTTTTCAAATAAATTCAATTTCAAGCTTGTTTGAATCAATCTTTTAAAAGATGCATGAATATGTTTGAGCTATAAGAATTTGATGAATAAAGTAACTTTACATAAATCTTAAACACTCACTCAATTACTAAATTAACGAGTCTTCGAATGCTTTAATTTGTTTCTTCGGATTGATCTTCAGTTAAAACTTTTTCCTTAAAGTTTTTCATATTGTCTTTTGATCCTTTGTTCTTCATGATTTGCATTGAGAGATTTGATCTTCCTTATCTTATCCATTGATCGAATAGTAAAGAGTGGTCTTTATCATATTTTTCTTGAATTTTCGAAGTAAATGTACTGTATACTTATATTAAGAGACATGTTAAATTACACATGATTGATTTATTGTTATTATCAAAATAATATTAAGACCTTAGGTTAGTTTTTGGCGCAATGGTAAGCGCTTGATCCTCACAATTGGTATCAGAGGAGGTCACGGGTTCGATTCCTGGGGCGCGCCATTGTAGGGGGGATTGTTGGAGGTAAATCCATAATTGCGCTCCTCTCCGTGGTGAATCCGGAGGGTATATCCGGTGTGCAGGTTATTGAATGCCATGGAGCTCTAATGGGCCTTGCATATAAGGAAATAAAGTTGCGCCTTCGCTAACAGCTATAGCTTTTGGCGCAATGGTAAGCGCTTGATCCTCACAGAATGTTTTGATGCAATTTTGTGGGAATGTTTTTCATCATGTGTAGAACATCTCCATCAAATTTCATCAAAAAATTCAACCGGGAAGTGGGTTAACTACATGATTGAAAAATATTGGTCCAGAAATATATATATAAAATCCAATATTTTTCAATCATATAGTTAACCCACTTCTCGGTTGAATTTTTTTGACGAAATTTGGTGGAGATGTTCTACACATGATGAAGAACGTCCCCACCAAATTTCATTAAAACATTCCATCGGAAAGCATGCCAAATGGTCCAATCCATACAGGTGGTCTGTGAATAATAATCCTTACTAGAAATGCTCCTTCAATACGATAGATAAGAATAGCTTTTGGTCCAGGCGTCCAGCGGATGGTGTCCAAGCAAAATAATAGTTCGAGTCCCTTGGATGGATTTTTTTTCCCATGTTGAATAAAACTTATTTATAATTTTCCACTTTTATAATTTTAAAAATGTTATTATTATGATTTTTTTGTTGAGAGTTTATTGGTGTACTTATATTACATGAATATAAAAAAATACAAAAGGGCCCAAACATATTTACAAACTTTTTTAACGACGTTTTCAATAACTAAGTCCTTTTTTTAAAAACAAATTACTTATACTAACTTCTTGTATTATTTAACATCTCCTTCAGTATTCACAACACACAACATTTTTTTTATTTCTTTATTTTTCCTTATTTCTTCATATCTTTTACTTATCTGGTTCACCTTGATTTATTTCTATAATGAAATGATTTTTTTTAAATAACGCGCTATGTTTTAGTTTTGACTAAATTCTATATGACTAAAAAATATTAATTTCTCCTTTTCCAAAAGTCATTATTTTATATGTGCGAGTTTATTGGTGTACTTATATGATCATTATTTTGTTTTTACGAGTTTATTAGTATACTTATATGATTTCTCTTTATAATGAATTGATTTGAGATTTTTTTGTCTGAGAAAATAGGTCATAAGACCTCACTCTATAACATTTTATCATTAAAAGGACAGATTCATATCTAATAAAAATGAAAAGGACTAATTTCATTATCTAATTATAAATTAAGGACACTTTTAATAATATCATTTTATATTAAGGATTATGAAAAATATTAATGGACAAAAATGCCCCTGACACCCGCTAAACCTTCGGTCTCCCAGCACGATCCTCCCCTCTATCTTATTCAACTTCCACGATCAAAATTTCTTCTCTATATAGACGATCAAAGTTTTCTCTTTCTATATTTTCTCTGCACATTCGTTTTTCGTTGTTGTTCGTGTATTCCGTCGCTTCAGTTTTTAGTTAAGGTACTCGTTTATTCTTTTGTTAATCGATTTATGAGTTTTGTGTTGATTGTGTATTTAGGTTTTGTGTTGATTTTGAAGTTGAAAACACATTTATGAGTTCGATCTGTGTTCATTTTCTCAACATTTTAGTTGTGTATCATTTTATCTGTAGCAATGGATGGGTGCTAAATGGATTTAGCACCCTCTGTGAGCATTTATTTGTTACCATTGAACTTATGGACAATTGATGCTAAATGTATTTTGGAATTTTTTTTGTTATTAGTTTTGTTCATTTTTTCAAATTTGTACGTAGATTTTGTGGAACATTTTTGTTTTTGTAGCATTTTATGTGGAGGAATGGATGGGTGCTAATTTAGCACCCCGTGTCATTAACTCACAGGAGGTGCTAAATGCATTTAGCACCCCTGTCAGCAAAAGTTGAAGGCAAAGCATGAGGTGCTAAATTCATTTAGCACCCCCTGTGAGCAAAGTTGAAAGCACCCCTGTCATTAACTCACAGGAGGTGCTAAGTGCATTTAGCACCCCCTGTCAGCAAAAGTTGAAGGCAAAGCATGAGGTGCTAAATTCATTTAGCACCCCCTGTGAGCAAAGTTAAAAGCACCCCTGTCATTAACTCACAGGAGGTGCTAAATGCATTTAGCACCCCCTGTCAGCAAAAGTTGAAGGCAAAGCATGAGGTGCTAAATTCATTTAGCACCCTGCATTTGAGCAAGCAAAGTTGATATCAAAGCAGGAGGTGCTAAATGCATTTAGCACCCCCATTTGAGCAAAGTTGACAGCAAAACAGATTTAGGACATTGATGTGTATTATTGTAAGTTTGCTAACTAGATATATGTGTATATTTGTTTTTATAATGCCACTAGATAACAGTGGTAATGAACGTTTATATCAATTGTGTTGAAGGGACAATGAATACGAATACTTCTGGAAGAGTTTCTGAGAAAAAGGGCGTTTCTTCAAAGAGGAAAATGAAGGATAATGTATCTAAAAGTAACAAGAAACAAAGTAGAGCTGTGAAGAAAGTTGGAAAGAAATCAAGGGGTGTTGGTAAATCTGCAGTTAAAGAAGTGTCTAGACCAACTGTGTTTAGATGCAACCTTGCATTAGTTGTTGAGGAAATTAATAGTTTGAAGGGTCGTGGGGAGATTAAAAATGGTCATATTGAAGCTATGATGAAGACGCCATTTGGTTCTATGTTTAAGGCAATTTTTGATGATAAAATCATTCCAGATCATATCGGAATGATTGGTCAAGTAGGCAAGAAAATTATTTCTGCCTATTCGGAGAAGCATTCTGCTTTTTTGATTGCCAGGGAGGAAGTTAAGTTGACTCCCGATGATGTTTCCGTTACTTTTGGACTGCCAAAGCATGGCAGTAAGATTATCCCACATTCGTCTGAATCCGTGTGTGGTTCAGAATTTATGCAGAGGCGATTCAAAGGGGAGTCATCGTTGAAAGTTTCCAGTGTTCTATCTGTTATACGGAGTACTGTTTTGGAAGACAGCGCCGAGGAGGATTTTGCACGGTGCCTTATACTATACTTGTTAGCAACTGTTTTTTTTGCTAACTCAAATAGGGCACTTGCTTTAAGTTTTGTGCCCTGTGTTGAAGATTTGGATAGGGTAGCTGATTTCTAGTGGGCTACCATTATACATGATCATTTTATGAAAATGGTCAAGAAAAATTACAAAGATCCCATCCGGACTTCCGGATGTGTTATTCAATTGCTTGTAAGTTCCTTAAATTTTATTTCTTGTTTTTAATTATATTTTTATAAATTAATGTTTGTGGTTAATTATTCAATGTTTTTGATATAGTTTCACCTCATGAAATTGACATATTATAACTTCTCCAAGCAATGGTGCTAAATGCATTTAGCACCTCCTGTTTGTTGTGATATGTGCTCACATTGGGTGCTAAATGCATTTAGCACCTCCTGTTTTGTTGTGATGTTTGTTCACATGGGGTGCTAAATGCATTTAGCACCTTCTTTTTTTTTTTGTCAAATGTCCTGGCAGGGGGTGCTAAATGCATTTAGCACCCTCTGTTTTGTTGTGATGTGTGCTCACATGGGGTGCTAAATGCATTTAGCACCTCCTTTTTTTTTGTCAAATGTCCTGGCAGGGGGTGCTAAATGCATTTAGCACCCTCTGTTTTGTTGTGATGTGTGCTCACATGGGGTGCTAAATGCATTTAGCACCTCCTGTTTTGTTGTGATGGTTGTTCACATGGGGTGCTAAATGCATTTAGCACCTTTTTTTTTTTTTTTTTGGTCAAATGTCCTAGCAGGGGGTGCTAAATGCATTTAGCACCCTCTGGCATTATTGCAGGACTTGACATTATAGTTTTTAACAGGCAGTGTCAAACTTGTAAATTAAGTTTTGTTTCATGCATTTAGTACATGATGTTGTGGGTTTTTATGAGTATTTTTGTTTTTAAAGTCATTATTTTCTATAATTGCAGTATTGGTTTTGTGAACACTACAATGGTGTTCAACCATATGATGGGCATAGTGATGATACACCAAGGTTTGTTCGCTGGAATATAAACATCTTGAGGCGTATTCTTTATGAATCGGAGCTTGCAGATTTGGATGCATCAAAGGTAATGAAAACAAAATTTTTATATGGTCTTATGATTAATTTTTATCTTTTTTAACATTGTTTTTTTTTTATAATCCAGGTATCCAAAGAAATAGGTAACATTTCTGCGGAGGATGAAGTGTTGTTGAGTCCGCATTATGCGGATAAGGCAGGTAAGGACATGAAAGCCATAGAGTGGCACACTCCAGAAGCAGAAGTGGTGAAGGAAGGTGCTGGGAAAGGTGACAACAAAGACAAGGAAATTAAAGATCTGAAAAAGAGGGTCGCGGAGCTTGAAATGATGCTGAAACTGAGCAAACGCAAAGATTTTATTGATCCAGAGTTTGTTTTTTGTGACAAACCAGAAAAAGACGACCCTGATTCATATGTTGACCTTGTTTGTTCTGGTGTACGGGGAGACTTGCAATTTGAGACACCATCGAAAGAACAAAATATAAAGGAAGAGGAGAAAGGTGAAGAAAAAAAGATGAGATCGATTATAATAAGACTCAAAGCAAAACCGAGGAATGTTAAATTGGATAGTAATTATGAATATTACTATTTAAAGAGGAAGAAAGAAAATGAGGATGAGGGAGGAAAGAAGGATGAAGGAAAGAAGAATAAGAGGAGGAAGACGAAGAAAGGAGGTGAACCAAAGCAGGACTTGTTAGTGGAGAAAGATTCTCCAAAAGATGTTGGTGTTGATGTTAAGAAAGAGACGGTGAAAAAGAGTCCAGATGTTAAAGGTGAAGAAAAGAAGGAGGGTGACCTCCCAAGTTTTGATTTGAACATTGACTTGAGTCGGGAATCAGCAAAGGAAGATGATTCCCTGAAGGAAAATTTTGAAAAGATAGCTGAACAAGATGCTCCCGCAGCAATTGAAAAAGAAGTCATCAATGTTGATGAGTTGCCAATTGTAGATGATGAAGTTGCGGGAAATTTTCTACCGCTATCTAAAAGGAAAGATAGATTGGTTTATCTTGATGATAATGAAAGGGAGGTCGTTGAGAGGTTTTTCAAGAATGCAAATAAACCGTATGTATTATTTTTAATTTCATTGTATTTTATTTTCTACTTGTTAGAAAAGAAACAAAGTTGGTGCTAAATGCATTTAGCACCCGCTGTCATCACACTTGACAGCAAAACAGAAGGTGCTAAATGCATTTAGCACCCCCTGTCATCACATTTGACAACAAATCAGAAGGTGCTAAATGCATTTAGCACCCCATGTCCTCACATTTGACAACAAACCAGAAGGTGCTAAATGCATTTAGCACCCCATGTCATCACATTTGACAACAATACCAGAAGGTGCTAATAGTATTTAGCACCTCCTTTTCAGCATTTGCACTGTTGTGCTGAATTTTTTATTTGTACTTTTAATGGGACAGTACCATGGCTTGGAGAAGCTACAATATGTCAATTTTCATATCGGGCTATCTTCTTTAAGATCTGATGTGCAATCATTTTGTTGATGGGCAGGTATTGTTATAATAACTTTAAAGTTATGGTTTATAAGGTGATAGAATTGTATAAATCTAAGAGTATTTTTACTAACTGTGCTCTCTATGAATGCAGATCATTGATTGGTATGTCAAGTACAGATCAAAAGATATGCAACAAAGAGATAGTGTTATTTTTTCTTTTTCTGCTTGGGTAATACTTCTATCTTTTATATTATGTAACTTTGAATGGTTTTTTCTGTTGTGTTGGATGCTAAGTATATAATTTTTTTTAATATACAGCAAGGTGTACGGGATGATATTCCAATCTTTATTAAGGATTGTCTTGAGGATGAGATAATTAAAATGCCCGTGGAAACTAAATATCTTGTGTTTCCTATGAACCACGGGAGGTCTCTTGGCGACAGAGGTGGTTATCATTGGACACTTCTTGTTTTCAATCTACCCAGTTTACGCTGGATTCATTACAACACAATGCTGCTAAGAAGAAGAGCAAAACATCAAAGAAATTGGAGGACCATTATTACGAGGAGGCCGTACAGATGGTATTTTTTTGAAAACTTTTTCATTACTCTTACTGTTCACAGTAATGATTCTAATGTTTTGGTTTTTATTTGATATGTGTAGAAGAAAGCAGTAATGAAGCGTTTGAAGGATCGGGGTGATTTGAAACTGAAGGACACAAAGGTGATTAGGGCAGAGTGTGTGCAGCAAGGAGAAGAGTAAGTACTTTTCAGTGTCAAAAAAAACATTTTTTTGTTTTGGTGGTGGACAATTTGTGCTAAATCAGTTTAGCACCTTCAAGATATGTAGTATCAAAGTGTACATGGGTGCTAAATGAATTTAGCACCCCCTGTCATCACATTTTGACAAACAATACCAGGAAGGTGCTAAGTGCATTTAGCACCCCCTGTCATCACATTTTGACAGCTAACCTAAAGGTGCTAAGTGCATTTAGCACCTTCCTGTCACCACTTTTTGACAAACAATACCTGAAGGTGCTAAATGCATTTAGCACCCCCTGTCATCACATTTTGACAAACAATACCAGGAGGTGCTAAGTGCATTTAGCACCCCCTGTCATCACATTTTGACAGCAAACCTGAAGGTGCTAAGTGCATTTAGCACCCTTTTATGATAAACTGTGCTATAACATTGTTTACTTCTTGGACTTATATATTTTTTGTTCCTCTGTTTTTATGTTGTTTGCAGTCCTGATTGTGCACTATTTGTGTGTGAATTTATTGAAAGACTTCTTCGCGGTGAAGAAGTTCCGAAAGCTATGGATATAAAGTTGATGCAGATGAAGCGTGCAAAAATTACTCATCTGTTGTTGAGTGATAAGGATCATAGCTGGGAACCTGAAGTAGAAGGAGTTCCCAATGAACTTGCTGAGGAGGTAGTTGATGATAAATCTGCGGATAAAGGCGGTGGTTGTGGTGATAGTGTTAATTCTATTATTGATTATGCTGTAACATTTGTAGTTGAAAATCCGGATGAATTTAATGAATTTGATGAATAGTTATTTTTGTAAGTATTTTTGTAATGATAGCTGTGAATATTTGATATATTTGTATATTGGAAAATGTGAAAGAATTTTGATGACTAGTGCTTTTTCTAACCATTGTTGTGAGATTTTTTTTTACAGGACCACTTGTTTAATATGTTGAATCCTTTGTGAGCATACATCACAAAAATTCAGTAGGTGCTAAATGCATTTAGCACCCCAATCCAGGAGGTGCTAAATGCACATTACAAAATCCTGTACCTAGATGTGAATGTCAATATACTTATATAGTGGAAAATGTGAAGGAATTTGATGAGTGGTGATTTTTTTAAGCGTTGTTAGATTTTCTTTACATTAAAAGTCTTTTTTGAGTACCACTTGTTTAACATGTTGAATCCCATGTGAACACACAATACAAAAATCTCGGAGCTGATTAAAAGTGCATGTAGCAGCTCTTGTCAACACACATCACAAAAAATCCAGGGAGTTCTAAATTCATTTAGCAACCCATATGATAACACATTACAAAAATCCAAGAGCTGCTAAATGGATTTAGCACCACTTCTCAATACAGATTAGAAAATTTGTTGAGGTGCTAAATGCATTTAGCACGTCTTGTCAACACACATTACAAAAATCCGGGGGGTGCTAAATGCATTTAGCACCCCTTGTCAACACACATCACAAAAAAAATCCATGAACATAGAGGAAGAAGTATTCTAGGGGGTGTTAAAAGATATTTTAGCAACATTTTCTGAATATAAGATAACACATTAAACCATGTTCACAAAATAATCATTATCAATCAAAAGGTGTTTAAACAATTTGAGGACATGTTATAAGAGAAAATAGAAATTGTAAGAAATTGTTAGAACAGGACTAGTTGCAATGAATAATTTTTCTGTAAGGTATCTGTATGAATATAAGATCAAATATCTATGTATGTACGTTCCGCACTATTTCTAAGCAATTGGCTCGGTGCACGATTTCTTGTTGTGATAAACATACTTGTTGCACCTTCCACACTTCCGTTTCTTCCTCGTACTTGAAGTGTTTGTGTCGAATCGATTCTTTTTTGGTCGACCAGGCTGTGTGTTGCAATCTGGAGCTAATATCTCAGTTACATTTGCCAATACATTAACACTCGGACCAGAAGTTGGGACTGGATAAATTGGTTTCGAGTAGGAGCTCTTATAGTTTACTGCTAAGAAGCACGAATCAATGTACTCGTAAATATTTTTATTATCCGCGAGTATGCTCAAAACAGCATGTGAACACGGGAAACCATCAATGTACCAGGAATTGCAGCCGCAGTGCCATCTTTGAAGATCTAAACGGTAAGTCTTTTGCTCTCTAACTTCATACAACGTATCGTCAGATTTAGTCACCGTCCATGAGGAACTCTCGGTGACCTTATCTTTCAGCTTGTTTTCAACAGACGGACACAATTCATTTTTCCAACTCCTCGACGCCTCTCTCCTATCTGACATTTGTTTCATTACCTTCACCCGAATTTGGTATAGCATTGTTGTAATTGGCAGATTACGTTCATTTATAATCTAGGAGTTATAGCTTTCAGCCATATTTGAAGTCATAACACCATACCTTCTCCCCGGGAAGAATGCATTTACCCAACGTTCAACGGGTGCACTTTCTAAGAATTTATTCATTGTTTCGCCTGCAAGGATGCCAAGGTCTCGATAATGCTCCATATACTCATCAACCGTACGAGCATTTGCACAACTCGAGAACAATTGCACTGCTAATTTCTTTTTCCTAAAGCTCTTGGGAAGTGCTGATATGAAGTTCTTTTTCAAGTGAAAAAGGCAATAAGCATGGAATGAATCATTGAATACTTTTGGAATTCCATTTTTCAAGCCAACATGTCGGTCAGAAATAAACGTTATTTGTCTAAACGTTCCGACAATAACCTTCAGATGGTTTAAGAACCATTCCCAATTAGCAACATTTTCCGAGTCAACAACAGCCATTGCCAACGGGAACATACCTATAAATAATTTAATCGAGTAAGAACAACAGTCGTGCTAAACGTTTCCACAACCATTGTGGTCAACAGACATAGGGTACTAAAAGGTGCTAAATTCATTTAGCATCCCCTGTCAGCACAGTTTTACAGAAGGTGCTAAATGCATTTAGCATGAGCACAGTTTGCAGCAAACAAGAAGGTGCTAAATGCATTGCGCTCCTGTGAGCACACTTTACAGCAAACAAGAAGGTGCTAAATGCATTTAGCACCCCTGTCAGCACACATTACAAAAAAACCAGTAGGTGCCAAATCTATTTAGCACCCAGCTAATTTGCACATACTGGGGTGCTAAACCCTTTTTAGAAGCATTGTTCATACACAACTATGGTGCTCCACACTTTTTAGCACCAACTATGCTGCAAATGAGACAGAAAATGAAAAAAAAATAATTGGTGAACTTACCTCCATCACCATTAGTTGCAGTTGCAGAGAGCATGCAACCTTTATATTTTGCCTTAAGATGGCAACCATCCAAAGCTATTAAAGCTCTACAAAAGTTGAATCTGTATATACAAGCTTCGTATGCTATGAAAACTCTTTGAAACTTTCTAGTGTTTTCGTCAACTTTGAGAACTACGTAACTTCTCGGATTTGATTCCCTTATACTATTAGTGTAGGATGCTAATTGTTGATATGATGCATAATCGTCACCGTGTACTTCCTTGATTGCGTGGCTCTTACCGGTGTAAGCGAAGTAGTAGCTCAAGGTAACACCAAACTCACGTTTAAAGTAATCTATGATGTCTGATGGTTTTGTGAGAGGTTTGTCCCGAATCAAATCTAAAACAGTTGACTTGACAACCTGGCTTGTCATTTGTGGGTTCCTTAAATCCTTGAAAGTAATTCCACACGTATGCTCGCCCACCATTTTTCTTATTTCGAAGAACTTAGTAAGCTTGAACTTTGGAGAAGCATGTATTCTCCACGTGCACCCCTTATCTTTTTGCCTACTACAAACAACCGTAATCCGATCACTAGAATTTTTCTTATATTCAAACTTGAACCCCTTGTGAATGGCATATTTTTTTAAACTTGTTCGGAACTCATCTGCACCACCTGGGAATCTCTGTCCAACACCAAAATACAATTTTCCCAAGCATTGGATTGGCGTGGCTGAGTATGAGATTCAGCCTCGCTCTCTAAAGTGCCACAATTGGAGGAGCTAGTAGTAGAGTTATTGTCTAAAAGCAAGGATCTAGGACCATCACTTCTCCTTGCAACTATATCTATGATATCTACATTTTGAACAGCAGCAAAGCAAACCATGTATTGTATAGATTCATTACTATCCAGAACATACTCCTTTCCATCACGAGAGATGACTAGATCCAAACGTAATGGATTTATATCAAACCACCTTTGGGAGATTGACCTCTTCAATACATCTAGTGATAAACCTAGAGTAACTTGGAATCCAAAACTAGAATCATTGTAATACACTTTGTCCAAAATTCCTCTGTCAATATTTCTGCAAAAGTCATTTAGCACTTATTGTAAACATAGTGAGAAGTAATATAATTGTTCTAAAAGTCAGTTAGCACTAGATTATAGTAGATTTCAACAAAAAGCAGAAGGTGATAAATGCATTTAGCACCCCCTGGACAGCAACAAGTAGGTGCTAAATGCTATTTAGCACCACCTGTTATCACATTTGACAACAAACCACAAGGTGCTAAATGCATTTAGTACACTCACTCAGTACTATTGAAAAGAAAATAAAAGGTGTCATTTAGCACCACTTGTCATGACATTTTGACAAGAAAACACAAGGTGCTAAATGCATTTAGCAACCCCTGTCATCACATTTGGCAACAAAAAAGAGAAAGTGCTAAATGACATTTAGCACCAGATGTTATCACATTAGGCAACATTTGACAACAAACCACAAGGTGCTAAATGCATTTAGTGGCCCCTGTCATCACAACATTTGATTATAAATCCAGAGGTGTTAAGGTGCTAAATGCCATTTAGGACCTCCTGGACAGGAAACAGTAGGTGCTAAATGCTATTTAGCAGCACCTGTTATCAAATTTGACAACAAACGACAGGGTGCTAAATGTCATTTAGTACTATTGAAAAGAAAATAGAAGGTGCTAAATGCCATTTAGCACCACCTGGACAGCAACCAGTATGTGCTAAATGCTATTTAGCTCCACCTGTTAATCACATTTGACAACAAACCACAAGGTGCTAAATGCATTTAGCATCCTCATTCAGTACTATTGAAAAGAAAATAGAAGGTGCTAAATGCCATTTAGCACCACCTGTCATGACATTTGACAAGAAAACACAAGGTGCTAAATGCATTTAGCACCCCCTGTCATCACATTTAGTAACAAAAAAGAGAAAGTGCTAAATGACATTTAGCACCAGATGTTATCACATTAGGCGACATTCCAAAAGGTGCTAAATTCATTTAGCACCCTCTGTGAGTTCACATTACTAGAAGATGTAAAATTGATTTAGTACGAATTAACTGCTACACATTGAAAACTATTGTGACGGTGAGAAAACAAATTAAGAGCTTCTATGAATGTTTTTAATTAATTCAGACTAAAAAATATGATCAATGGAAGCAATATAATGTGTATTTGACGATGGAACAAGTGTATTAATGATGAATGGAAGCAATATATATGCGTTTTTTTGAAAAAAAATACCTGGATAATGAATCGGAATTGATTGTTGGAACGATCTCTTGATTCATGTCTGTAGTTGCGATGATCGATCGTTGTGTGCTTTGGTATTTTTTGATTGGGATTTGGTTGCAACTGTTTTGATCGATCGTTGAATATGTTTGAAGTTATATATATATATTAGGTTAATTGTGTTATTAGTTAAATAAGGAAGGGGCATTAATGTCTTTTTAATATAATGTCCTTAATTTATAATGTTAATTTGTAATTGGCCTTTATTATTGTGTTATTATTATAATAAGGCCTTATACCTAATTGCCTCTTTTTGTCTTCTTGTTTTGACTAAATTTTTTACAACTCTTTTTATAATTTTTCAAATGGCATTGTTATGTGAATTTTTTTTTGCGAGTTTATTCAAGTACATATGTACTTATATAATTTCTTTTTATAATTAATTGATTTTAGGTAGATTCTTTATTTTTATTTTTGAAAAAAAAAAGACTATTTTTTTTACTAATGTGTGACTAAAAAAATTTAATTACGCTTTTTATTTTTTTTAAAATGTCACTGCTATATGAATTTTTTTTTTTTTTTGCAAGTTTAATGGTTTGCTTATATTATGCAAATATACAAAAATACAAAAGGGCCCAAAAACAAAAATTCACCTAGGCCCCCTTAAAACTGGCCCTAATAATGGTCCGTTTGGATGGAAGTAATGGGAAGGAAAGGAAATGAAAAGAGGAGGAGGAATCATGAATCACTTGTTTGTATTGATTTAGGGGGCTACTATTGACACACACCATTTAACTCTCTAACACTCCATAGGTACACTTTCTCTCTTTCTAACACTCCAACCCTCCAACACTCCACATTTAATTTTAGGATTAATTAACATTCATCTAAAAAACACTCCACTTTCTCTACCACTCCACTTTCTCTCATCATCAATCTTCTTCTTCCACAAATTAACACATTGCCATTAAACATTTTTCAGAAGTTCATGCTAGAATTAAGCATTCCACACTCTCTATCTACAATTCAAAAAAACAAATCACACCATTCACCCCACAAATCTCATCTTAAATCTTCTTCTTATAACTTTTTCTTTGACAATCTAGTCGTTCCACTCTTTATCTCTTGAACTTTTTCATTATTGGTTAAAAAAAGTTCCACCGGTGCAGACACCACGTCAAAAAGAAAGTTCTGCCATGGATGAAGGTTTACTCAGTTCCTAGGAACAGAGTATTGTTCATCATACTCGGCCGAAAGGAACCGAATAAAGCACAAGTCACTCGGTCCTAAGGAACCGAGTGGAATTAAAAAAATGACCCAAAGCCTAACTCGGTTCCTTAGGACCGAGTAAGCTGTACTTTACTCGGTTCCTTTCGGCCGAGTATGATGAACAAAACTCGGTTCCTAGGGAGCGAGTAACCATTCTTCGTGTTTTGTTTCTGTTTTTTAAATTTTTTTTTGCGTTTGTTTGTATCTAATAGTTTATAAATAAAAGGAAACGTAAAGGAATAACAAAAATATAAGTATTCTACTTCTTTTGGAGATGGATGATGATTTGGATGGTGGTGGTAGCAACAATGGCGGAGGTGGTGGTGGCAATGAAGAAGAAGAAGATACTTCTTTTGGAGATGGCGGCAATGGTGGTGGTGGTGATGATGATGATGATGATGGTGATGAAGAAGAAGAAGAAGAAGAAGAAGAAGAAGAAGAAGAAGAAGAAGAAGAAGAAGAAGGAGTATTTAATGTTTTAATCATTAATTAAAAAGAAGTTTAAGGGAGTGTTTAATGTTTTAATCATTAATTAAAAATAAAAAAAAGTGGTGTGTGTCAATAGAATAATCAATCTTTTTTTAAGGGAGTGTTAGAGAGTAAATTGGTGTGTGTCAATAGCAGCACCCTAGATTTATGAAGGGAATGAAAAGGAAATGGAGGGACTAAGAGGGATTGTCAATCCTCTATACCTTTAGGGTGTGTTTGTCGCGCGGGATTAGAAGCAGGATAGGATTAATTAATTGTGACGCCTCAAAATTCCGTTTAGAGGGTTTCACCTCCGAGACTCAGTTAGTCACGGTGTTGTACGCGACGACGGGTGTTAAGGTATAAATTATAACTTATATAAAAAGAGAATTCCATATAAAGCGGTAATTTTAGAAAATTTTGGCATGTGGAGTTTGTTCATAAAGATAAACCAAAACATGTTAAAATGTACATATAATCCATTTCCAATAGATACTCCACATTTAAGAAAAATCATTTATACAAAGCCTCCAAATGAGGTCCCAGTCTTAATAAGCTCTATCTCAGCATATACAACAATACAATACATTAACAATTATTAATTAATGAAATGGAAAACAAGTCGTTTCCAAACGACTTTGGTGATCAGAGGCTATCAGAGCTACTAGACTTCATAAGCTCACCATCCCCGAGAACACCTGCAAAACCTGGTTTGGAAAATGGGAGTGAGCCAAACGGGCTCAGTGGGAACTATAAGAGTTTGTATAAGAAAATAGGTTAGAAAACCATGCATGCCATGCTATGCCATATAATGAAAATAAATTGTTAAAGAGATGCAAAGATATAACTTTTCTTAGCATAAAGCTCACTTTTCATAATATACATTGCTCGCATTCTAGTATGAATACATATACTCTGGAGTAGTCAATATCATGAAAATATTTCGTGCTATGCATATATATATAATGTCCCCTGCCTAAAGTATAAGAGAGACAACATATATATATATATATCATACTGTATATGCCACAATACCGCGACCAGATCTATCACATCAATCATATATGTTGGTCGGATTTCAACCCTAGAAGGGGAAGGGGGAATAGGGTTTAAAAACTTTAATACGGAATTAAAAACTTTTCTAACAATGTTTAAGTAAAACAAATTTACTAAACAAATATATCAAGGAATGTAAGCACATAAACAATTAAATAAACAATCTCAAGAGCAAATAATCAAGCAATAGCAAAATAAAGAGATTGAGTAAGAAAGATTGAACCGATTTGAAGTCCAAGGCTTTTTGTCCACACGGTTTTGGTTTACCAAACCATAATCCGCGCTCGGTTAGTTCCCCGAGAATTTCCACTAATAACAATCTCCTTCCGGGTGAAGATCAAACCACTACAAGTGTATCCTCTCACACACTCTTTACAAATATTGCTTGACCACAATATTCACACAAGAATCTCTCTCTTGCTAACCTTGTGAAATTTAGCTTTCACAATTTCTAAACAAGAATTTACCTTCTTGTTTTTCCTATGAGATTTACCTCTCACAATTGAATACTAAATTGTTTGGTGATTCACACCAATTAGCAATAACTCTCAAGTGTTTAAAGAATACAATTGAAGCTCACACTAGAGTTACTTGATTGATCAAGATTTATAGCTCAATAAGAATGATTGATCAAAAATAATTTCTTGAATCTTTGAATAATGAAGATAGATGAAGAATATAGTATATGAATGATTCAAGGTGTTCAAAATGTGTCTTAAATAGTGTATGTATAGTCCCAAAAGTGATATAGCCGTTCTAGAGGTTTGGTACAAGTTTGGTACCAAAAATAGTAAAAAATCAAAAATCCAACGACTATATTCTGGGCCATCAGTCGACTGAGCAAAGCCCATCAGTCGACTGATGGACCAGACTGCCCATCAGGCCATAAGGCCAAAAATCTCAATTTTTGCATTATTGCATATAAACTCCAAAAACAATTCTAATGCTTTGGGGACCTTAAAAATAAGTTCCTAAGATACCAATTTTCGGGAAAACTTAAAATATGATCATTTGAATTTAATATGAATTTATTTCAAAACCGGTTTTTGCTAAAATGATGTTTTGAAAGAAATTTTGATTCAAACTGATTTTGATCAATCTAAGAATGATATTTCAATATGTATGAGCTATATAATTAATCAATTAAGAAACTTTACATTAATCCTAAGCAAACACTCAATTACCGAATATGTGAGTCTTTGAATGCTTCGATTTGTTTCTTCAAATTGATTCTTCACTTGAAACTTTTCCCTTGAACTTTGGCATATGATCGTTGATCTTGATCGTCATGAATTTTCATTGATGAGATTGATCTTCTTGCTGGTCCAATGCTTTATTGACTTGATCGGATACTGATTGAGCGATCCTTGTCAAACTTCCTTGAGCAATCATGCTATTCTTGATTTTCCAAATAAGAAAGCTATAATCTTAAATCAAGAACATGTTAAATTACAATGATTGATTTATTGTTATTATCAAAATAAGATTAAGACCTTCCAGGTCAACAATATATATATATATATATGTCACATCTAGGATTTTATATGTACTGTGCACAGAGATAGCCGGCAACTCGGTTTCTTCTGCCCCCAAGGCAGGGACCACTTACCAGGTCCACTTAGATGGAAAATGCCCCCAAGGCAATAATATAAACTCACGTAGCCACCAAGGCTATATGCTACAGGTAATAACCATCTACCTGGTACGAACGGTGTGGCTATCCGCTAATAAATCCTAAACAATATCTAAATATAATAACTCATAAGAATATAGAATCCAATAGATATAGATATGTATATACATGCATTTCATATGTATTTGCACAACTCGTACGTATATATAAATCCATTCTAGTTATATGTACAATGCATACTGTAGGCTATGTAGTGATATTGTTGTTGTATTTGGACTGAACCTGCTATGTCCGTCAACTAGTGGCTCAGTTAAAAAATCATGCATTTGGGAGGCTCTATAGGATTTCAGTCAACGTGGCACCAAAGCCAAATATAATCTAGTTTTCATCATATATAAGTTATATATAGACCTCCCCTCAAGACCAGAATACTTTGTTTATACATAAGAGGCTTATAATCCTGCCCAGCATTGTAACACCCCGTGTTTTGATAAGCGTATTTTCGTTCATTTAGTTAGTTACTTCTCATTTGTGGACTTAGACAAGTCCGAATGTTCCCACGCGTCACTTTGATTTTATGGATAAAATCTAAAAATTTTAATTTAATTCGAAACTAGTTTGAGTAATTGGTGCGTTACTTGGAAAATTTGGTGTACTCTTGAATTTTCTATTTTTCTACTTTCCTTATGTTTGGTTCATCAACCTAGGGAGGTCCGAATTGAGTTTTTTCTTTTTCGATACGTCATATAATAGTTATTAAATCATCATGTAAAGTTTCTTTAAATTTGGACTTCATTTAAGAATTTTTAAGTATTTAGTATAATCGAATTTCCTTCCTTAAACGTTAACAATTTATACAAGTCTCGTTTGTGGTCCCGGAATATTTAGACTTCCAAATTCAGTTCCATTTTTTTGACATGTCATAAATATGTGTTAGAAGTAATCTGGAGCGTTTCGTCACGTTAGGATTTGAAATGAGCAATTTCAGAGGCATTTTTAGAATCGGGAATATTTGCTCGATGTTTTAGATCAGTCAATTTTGGAGACTCGTAACTTTCTCATCTTTTATCCAAATACCACTCCGCCAACTCCTATAGCTTTATCAAATATCCGTCTACAACTTTTATGTTTTGGCCGAAAGCTAATTCACACTCCTCGTTGGTCAAAAGTGAGTGTGAATCTAGCCGATCAACCAAATCTGATTTTATGTAGGATCTCGGCACAGCGCTGTCTTCAACGGAATTATGGTATTAATCTGTCCATAATTTGGTGTAACATCCTTCAGAAAAGTTGTAGAGCTTTGAATTAACTTTCCGTTGATATAAATATCATCCCGATCGGAGTTCCGAGTAAAACGTTATGACCAAAATACAAACAGTAACTCCATAACATCGTTTATATCGCCTTGACCAACTTTGACCCGTTTTTAAACCTCTTCCACCTCCATTTCAATCTAATTTCAACACAAGTGAGCTCAAAACTATTCTAGAGAGAGAGAGAGTGAGAGTGGTTCTTGGAGTAATATTGGGGGTTCATAGCTCAAAATTGAGAGTTTCATACTGAAAACTCAGATTTTTCATCTTCTTCGCCTTCTCAACTCATTTTTGGGCTTGCATGCTTGATGTGGGGGACCATTTGAGATCACTCCAAGTCATCCAACCTCTTTTCTTCTAGTTTCCAGGTGGGAATCTCCCCTTTTCTCTCATTATTTGAATATATTGCTTGCTAGAGAGATAATGTAGCCTTTCGGTATCAAAATCACCATTTTCTCTGCATGTGTTAGGAGAAATTGATATTTTTATGATATGAGCTTGCATTTAGATGTTTACAACACTAATTATGATGTATATCAAGGTTGATTATCATGCATGTTCGTATTTTTGGACTGTTTTGTGATTTTGGTACCGAAATGACTAGAAATCAACCCATGTATGTCTAATACTCACTAAACTACATGTTTTTCTTAAATTTCCAGAATATTATGCCTTCAAATACATGATTAAAGCCTGTAGTTAGATATGCATGTGGTGATTTGTGAATTTTCTAAGGTCTAGTGTTACCCCCACTTGCTAGTTTGGATTAAACTCATGAAATTGGAAGATTTAGCAAATGTTAATACAACGCATGGATAACATGAGAATGTAAATTTAATTCTGAATATGCATAGTATTTCATTGTCTCTTAAATTATGTTTAGACATGTTAATTGGTGGGTTGTTGCCTTACCAAGTGGTCTAGAACTACATTTAATTATTTTTCACTTGAAAATGGCATTACTTGAATGAAGAGTATAGTAATGGTGCAATGCATAACTTAAACAAATATGAGAATTTTAACCATTAATTGATGGTTTTTACTAAATTATGGTGTTGGTCCTTTTTTTTCAAGATTATACAAAGAAACTTTGTATAGAAAGATAGTATGATTTTGTCAAAAGCAGTATATTTAACCCATGAAATGGCATTTGTATTACTATTGTGAAGCTAAGAAATTTATTCATGAGAATTGTTGAGATAATTGTTTTAACTTTATTCATGGGTTATTACTACTTTAATTATTAAAATAAATCCCTGGGCATTACTACTACCGTTCGATATTGAGATATTGAGATTGTTGGAACCGGATAAGTTCCTGTATAGAAATGCTTGTTATATATTATTACACAGACCCATGGGAAGATGGGGTGCCATAAATCTGGTTACCAGTGCACTGACCCATGTTAAGGTGGGGTGCATTTGTGGGTATTATATTCCGTCTAATACCGGTATTAGGTCGAGGAGGAGGAGGAGGTGGGTGGATCGTGTTATGAGCGGTATAATGGGATTGTACCTTAGGATATGGTTGTTTGAGGTAGGTCAGCACGCCGGGGCAGACCAACTTATTTTTAATTGTATAAGTCATTGACTATTTTAAAAGTTGAACTTTTATAACTATTGCTCTATAACATGAAGCTTGTAGACATTGGTTTCTTGCATATGCATTGCATTTTCCCCTTCCCCTATGGTTCCCACTGGGCCAGCATTGGCTCATTCCCTCGTTTCTCATTGCAGGTTCATCTTGTAGCACTATGTTGGGTTCACGGGGAAGAGTGCGGGATTTTTGTAGTCCTCTGATACCATTGGTTATATGTAGTATTTTCTCTAGTTGTTGGGCATTGACTGCATGTATCATGTGTCTATTTAATTTGTAAAAAGATGATTTGTAATTGTTTTTTTTACTTTGGAAAACAATTGGGATTTGTATTATAATATTTTTTTTCCATGAAGGATTTGAACTTTTAAAGTTGTATTATTTAAATTTTTCAACAGGATTGGTATATTGTATATAGAAAGGCATCATGCCGAATTTTCTTGAAATTTTAGAACTTTAAACGATGTTGCGTTTAATCTTATTAATTTGCCCATATTTTTAGCTGTTATTAGAGACAACATCCGTTAACACCTGCTTTTAAAAGGCGGGTTATTACAAGCATAGTTACGGACTGGCCAAATAAGTACTAAAACACATAAATTATGAACTAGCAGCCGAAGTACAACAATAATATCACAAAGATGAATATTCAAGGCCAAAGCATGCTTTTAAAACCATGTATAATAACGTAAGTACGCGCACCATAGCGTACAGTTCACTATCATATCCGTATATGAAGGTTTTGTACCAAGCTATTCGAAAACAACATAGAAATTAGGGTTTATCATAAAATCCATAATACATAATCATATCAAGCATAAATCAAACCAAATATCAAGAAGAATTGATCCCAAAACCCCGTGAACATGCATTTATAGAAATAGCCCTAGGTTTTGTTTGATTAGGTATAAATATGTCATAATAACTTAAAAATAAGCTTTAATACTATTGTTCCCACCTATTGAGGGTTAATCGCTCGAAGAATTGCGGAAGATACGAGCTAGAGAAGCGTCAAGGCCGAAATCCCCAAATTGAAGCCTTAAACCCTAGAAATGGTGATGAAATGGTGAAGAATGAGATGAATAGTCGTAGAGAATGGTGTATAATGGATGAGCTTGGATCATGGTCTTGAATCACTTGCAAAGCCCCTAAAATCGCCTTCCCTCTCTCTCTCTAGAAGCTCTCCAATGGATATGTTAAAATGAGGAGGAAAGGGGAGGAAAGAAATATAAAAATCTCGCCCAGGTGCATGTAGTCGACTACATCAAAACCCATGTAGTCAACTTCCATTATTCACAGCAAAGAATTTTGCTATTTGGTCATAGGCTCAACTTCATGCCCAATTTTAACCATCGGGGAGTGAGAATTAGGTCTCAGACAAAATACAAAAGTTGTAGAGAGGACTGAGACGAAGACGTGGCCACAAATGGGGAGTCATTTTCACCCTGGATGAAGAAGTTATGGTCTCTCAAAATTGGCCAAAATTAACTTTTTTGAAAAGTTCAAAACACGCGATTTACTTCCCGTTTTCGATCCGGGCCACCCGAATAACGAAACAATTGATCCCACAAACTTAATATATCTAATATGACATGCTAGAGGTGTCAGGTCAAATACGAGAGCCTCAGAATCCAATGTTCACAATCTAACAGCGACAAAGCCTTAACCGGGCTTAATGGAAGGACCAACTTGCAAATGCAAATACGGGGCATTACAAAATGATTTACGGCCATCCTAACCTACTTATATATACTATTTAGACTTATTGGAAGTCTCCGAACCATGCCGACCATTTTGGAACAAAATTTCACTTTCCAAAACTCGAATTTAGCTTAATCTTTACTAAGGGCTTCAATAAGTTTGAAATAAAGGAACGGGGTGTTACGTTATTCCTATCCATTATTTGTTGTCGGAAAAAATAGGAAAAATAAATCTTGTCATGTGTTTGGCGCAAGACTAGATAAGATATTTTAATCTTATCCTACGTTTGGCGCAACACGAGACTGGATTGCATTCGGGATTAATTATCATTTTATCCCTTTAGAACCGGATAAATATATACCACCCCTATAGGTGGTATTATTTTATCCCATGATTTCCGGATAACAAAATTAATATAAAAATTAATCTTTTTTTAATCTTTTTCTTTACACCTTTTAGATAATCAAATTTATTAATGAAAATTTTCAACCACCCAAAATTACAGTAACTCAACTAATAAAATTCATTTCTTTTATAATATGGCATTTTTTTTAATTAAATGAAGATATTTATAAGAAACTTTAATTTTAAAAAAAAGGGTAACATTAGCATTTGAAATTGTATTCATAAATATTGTACGTGATATAGAACTTTTCTCCCGAAAGAGTTTTTTACGAAACTTATTTATAAATAGAAGAATCGCATTAGTTAAAAAAAATTGTGCACAACAATTAAAATTGTATATATTTTTAAAAGGAAAGCAAGTTGTATTATATAATATCTGAACTTGTAATCCGGAACTCCATCAAATGCAAAGTTTATTAAATCTTTATTTGACTAATCTTTATCATGTCTGATCCCGCTTAATCCTTATCCGACTAATTCCTTTGTTATCCTATCCGACTAATTCCGACTCTTATCCTATCCAGCTTTTATCCTATCCTACCTCCTTATTCGGCGCACCAAACGTACCCTTACTTTGTTTCCTTCCGATAATGGGTGGATTAGGAGGAGAAGGAAAATATTTTAATGAAATATTATCCATAATTTCAAACTTAACCCAATTTGTTAACAATATATATATTATGCCACATTCTTTTCCATCCTTATCTATGCAAATAACAAAATTAAAATCATTATATTTCACTCCATTCCTTTGCCTCCTAGTTAACCATTTCCTTTGTATTTCTCTACTCAATCCAAACATACTGCAAATCTTATCCTGTATTTGGTGTCAGGGTGGATATGCTTTCTTTATTCTATCACATGTTTAGTGCAACACTGGATATGACAGCATATCAGATAAATTTATCCCAATAGCTCCTCCCACAATAACTGAAAATACAATATCACCCTCGTAGGTGGTATTATTTTACCATTGCCAGATAACAAAACAGATACAAAATGAATTTTGTTTTAGTTCATTTATTTTTTTGTTTGGAATTTTTTTTATTGCACCCTTTAAATAATTAAATTAATTAACAAAGATGACTGACCACCTAAAATAATGGTGACTCAATCATGCAAGTCAAAATTGTCATATGATATGATACTATATTATATTATATTATCTTTTTATTTTTATTTTATTAAATGAAAGAATTTATACAAAACTTTACGTAGTTATAGATGAAACAAAAAATACATTAAAAAGTATTGCTTACATAAAGTAACTATAATTAATTGCATCTTAAAATATAATACATGTAGCCTGTTTTTCGAATATTATATATAATTTTAAAATTTCTCTTTGTAAAGGAAGGGGTTTTAAGAATCTTATTGATAATAAATAAAAAATAAATAAATTTGCGTTAGCAAAAAAAAATTGTCAACAAAAACGAAAATTTTGGGTATGTCAGTATGTAAGTTGCAATGTATTTGTAATTTTGTATTATATCCGAACTTCTAATATGAGACTACATTAAACATAAAATTTATTTAATTTTTGTGGTAGAATTGGAGCGGCAAATGCGCTTACTGCTTAACTTTGGGGCATTAGAGTTGGGCTACGTACGCTTGGCAAAGGAGAAAAACTGGAAGCAAGATATAATTGAAATAGAGTTCGAAGTGGCTGTGGACCTCGTTTACCCGTGCAAAGTGGACAATCATCCCGACAAGATATTGATTATGGATCGTAGAAGGATGATTGAATAGCTGGATGCTGACATCATACATACTCTTCATGAAGGAAACATATGCGAGGATATTTTATCTAAGATGGGCATAAACCAAGGAGGACAAGCAATGAAGATAATAGTCCCTCCAACTTGGATCGTAGATGCTTTGAAGGCTAACATGACAGGAATTGCTTTTCCAAGAGGCTTTTAGTTGTTTGTTGTTTTCTTTTCCATGTTACCAAAAAATAAAAGTACGAATAACTTAAGATTTTTTTTTCATTTTTTGTATGGACAAATATGCCACTTAATTTTAGAAACATGATTATATTATATTGGCGTGTACTAAATTAATATCCAATTTGGATTGAATTACCACCAATTAAAGATCCTTTATTTAGGATATTAATTAGTGGTTTTTAAGGTTTACAATAAATAAAATACTATAACTCGACATACTTTTGTATTAGTACTAGTCTTCGAAACACATTTAAATAATACTTTATTTGACCGATTAAACTCTATTTTATTTGATTTCCTTTAACATTATATATTTATGTTGATCCAAAAAATATAATCTTATTTGTTTATTTGTAATTATGTTAAATTGAATATGTGAAACATTCATGTTATCATTTTAATATATTGTATGATATATAATCTATTATTTATACGAGTGTCATATTATTGTTTCGCAATGCATATACAACAATTCTACACAATATTTTTAATATAATTTAACTATCTACCAATTCTAAATATTTCGTAAAAATGTATTACTTTCGTATATCTCTAACTAAAAGTCTCTTGATCACTCACGTATTAAAATAAGGGCCTTTTTTTAAAGGACAACTGTGGTATTCTCTTTCCAAAGAAGGACAATCTTTTTGAGAGGTTAGTTTCAAAGACAACTTCTGATTCAAGGAAAAGACTATATTTTTGTTATTAATAAAATTATAATTACAGTATTCTAGAATTTCCCTTATTAACAAATAAACATGAATATTTAATGGATTATCTAAATTAATGTAATTAATCCTAAAATGGTTACTAATGAAATTCAAACTCAAAAATATTCAAAAAACTATACACGTTCCAAAAATAGAATAAAGATATCAAAAAAGTCAAACAAAACAAGGCATTATAATTAGTCATACTGGAATTCGTTCTTCCTCAAAATCATTGATTCTAGTGAACAGAAATACAATCATGGAAAAACATAAAAATAATTATGCAAATAATATGTAAACGCCATAAAATTAAGGTGTAGCAATTGAATATAGATGTTTAGGTAAGCTTGATTAAAACATAAATATATACTCCGTGTTCATACGGATATGATATTCGTCAACATTTACAGAGCCGTTGGAGATGAGAAACTTACCAGGATAATGTATCTTTAATGTGTACTGGATTAAATCACATTGTGATTTCAACAAGTTTTAAATAGCCTGTGAACAAACTATCATTACTTAACAAAACATTGCATATCCGGCAAAAAAAAATGGGAGCAACCAACAAGACATGAAGAACCCCAAAAAACTAAAAAAGGCACAAGAACCTTAGTAGTAGAAAAAAATGCCATCAAGCAACAAGGTGATCGCTTATCAATAAATCTTAACAATCCAGAAAAAAATAACATGTGGGGGTATGTCAGATGATCGGAATTGTAATGCCCCGGTCCTAATTAGAGCATCAGCAATACCATTAGGACCTAAGAAAGTCACTAACCCATTTTAAACTAACTAAAATATGTCGATCAAATAATAAATAAAAAATCGTGCTAAAGTGTTCAACTAAAAACAATAGACATGGCAATTATACTTTTTACACGCCAAATGAAAACCAATAATCACATCGGAACTCAAATATAAGTATTATATATATCTTTTATTCTAAAGAAACTAAGCTAAAAATCTAAACGTGACTCTCTTATATAATTAACTGTTTAACCCATAAACATGCTTTATAATTCCTTATAAAAAAACTCAATGTATATTTTACATAACTAAAATATCTACATCATGGTATTTCTATTTTCTAAGTACATACTTCACATCATATCAACGTGATAATCATCACGTGTCATATGTTGTAACATCCCATATTTTTGTAATGATAAAAATATTTGTATTTTATTAATTTATTTATTGATGTGTTGGTAAATATTTAAGTTTGGTAAAAGCTTTAGTTTTAGAATTTTCATAGATTTTGAACATGTGTCCATTTAGAATTTTTTTGAAACAATGTAAGAGGAGTCATTATTTTTAGTGCAACGTGGCTATCAATGTGTGTGGAGCACTTGCTTTTCAAATTTTGGTTAATCACCATAGAATGCTACGTGGCTAAGGAATTTTAGTTGGGGTCCCACTTGTATTTTAGTGACTAATACCTTATATATGTTTGCCCCTTTGGGCCAAATTTTCGAGAAGAGACAGTCAGGTTGTTGAGAGCAAAATTATGGATATGGATTGGGTGAAGAGCTATAGGATTATTTTTACGCTGTTATTTTTAAGGTAAAGGGATGTACCTAATGCGCATTTAAATCTTTAGAGTATTTATTTGTTGTTATGCACATTGTATTTCTCTTGAATTCATTATGTTGATTGAATTCCACTTATTTATTTGGCCTCATTAATTACTTGGTGTTATTTATTAATGATGGCTAAATTATGGTGGAATAAATTGGTGCATGGTTAAGTTTACTTGCCAATCAGTCCTAATAAACTAGTTATGTAAGGCTTTGGAGATAAGATTCGACGTGGTGAGATGGGTGAGGCAGGTAGTTTTTAACATGTTCCTGAGAGGACTCGTGTATGAGGCCGGTGGATGATTTTTTGAATTTTCGGTATTGTTGAATTATCGAAATTTTTGTTTAGAATATTTTATTAATAAAATATTCTGTTGAGATGCTTTTCACTCTTGTGTGTTATGTACTGCCCCCTTTCTTTTTTATGTCACAGGTTTTTCGAGACAGAGTCGGTTTTTAACTAGCGAGTCGGGTACGGTGTAGAATATTATTTTTGTAGATAGTGGAGAGCGTTGTTTTTTTTATTTGTATAGTGGAGAGATTGTAAAGATTATATTTTTTTACAAATTACTTTAATATAAAATGGAATTGGATTTTATTTATTTTTATCGCGTTTCTGGACCCAGCTGGGTTGGGTCGTTACATATGTCGTCATTAGTATAATTACCATAGCAAGTACCAAGTATCTAATGTATATAATTTAATATACAGCACAATGAGAGTTTAAAGTAAATAAGTAATGTATATATCAACTAGATATGCCATAGCATATCCCACCATAATACCAATACATAACCGGCATAGGTAAGTGGTATAAAAAGACTATAATGCGAACCCAACTCAAACACGACGACTACATACTCATTACGCTAGCTTTGGTACTTACACATATATATATATATATATATATATTAAAACAGGATGAGTTCAGTGCTCAGTAGTGATGGAACAAGGTTATATTTTTACAAAAAAATATTCCTTTAAAACAATTTATCATTTATACTATAATAGTATATACTAAAAACATTTACTTAATGCAAGTAAATCTTACCATGCCATGTATGACGTGATCGTGCCAGAATAATAATCGCATCCATCTCTATGGACATATATAAGAAGTTTGATGCCGATAAATGAATCTAGAATAATCATATGTGAGATACAAATAGCAGTCCACTATATTTTGCCAGATAAACGATACTTCCACACTAATACCGAAACAACATATATGACATTCACAAGTACATACCAGGGACCACTCTATCTCACAAAGTAACTAGTGCTAATGCTATTGTGTAAATTTTGAAGTACACACCATTGGCTCTAGATAGTATGACGCTTTACTTAGCATCAGTAGCTTTTCAACCCAGGGGCTCATTCCCCATTTATTTCCATACCAACATAGCATTATTAATATATTAAAATTTCTCATAATAGAATCACTATAGATATATACATATATATATATATAGAGAGAGAGAGAGAGAACATTAAAACTATTAACGACCTCAATAAAATGCTAATAATAATATACACGCATAATTGATGCTTTTAGAAAATAACTAGATAATATAGAGATTCCTATATTGCCAATATAATATAATGGATAAGCTTTGTTTTTCTTCTTTCAATCTCATTATCATAATATTGCCAGATACACTGAGTCCTGAATACAATATAAGGCATAACCAAGTGTCATGTGTCGTGTCGTGCTACGCAATGCACTTAGTTTCACATTTTACAATTTTTCATGTACAATATTCAATTGTCTCATTAGTCATATAAAACCTTTTACCAAAACTCTTTAATCTTATCAATTAAATTCTTCTAGTCAAAGTATGATGTAAACTCATTACTAACATCCAATTTATATATTTTCATTATTGTTCCTTATTAAAATCAACACTTCCACTTAATATTACAAACTGATATTTTAGGAAACTAAGTGAAACACATATATAAATTGATATTCTTCAAGATTACATCATAATATGTCCACATATAAATTGCTATAATATTATGTAATCAATTAATGCAGCCTTTATGAAAACATTGAACTAATAATTACTACCTCAATCTTTGTGGAGCACATAAAGAAGGAAGTCAAGTTAGTCCATAAAGCAAAAATTACCGAATAATATTCGGTCCAAATTGAAGCCCTTGATGCATAGAACAACTTTCGTGTATAAACTTTGGACAAATACTGAATATAGAAACTTTGATTTAAACTAAAATGATGATTTATGAGATTTAGGAAGAGCTTGAAGCTCTCGGCCAAAAAAAAATGAAAAGAAGAAACAAAGATGCTTGGGTTAAAAACAAGCTAAGTCAGTTGTCCTGAAAATCCAAATTTTGGAGATATTACAATAATTTATCTTGTATTTTCATAATTTTATTATTTTAATGCTAAACTTTTGTAACTTTACATTTTAGTCCTTTCCACCTCGAATAACTTCTAACATTTCTAATCCACTTTTAAAAAAGTTCCTCATCAAACCTCAAGTTTCAAGTACCAGAAATATTTAAACACTTTCAAAAAAGTTTTCATGTGTCAATTCGCCTACACGTCAATTAGCCACCACGACAAATTTGCATGTACTATATGCAACTCAAATACAATATAAGTACATATATATATATATATATATATCAAGTAAAACTTACAATTAAGTCTCTAGAATGCTTTACTAATATTTAATAAATAAAATATATAGGCCACTAATAACCACAAAATTATTGGTTAACACAGATTAACACAAAAAATAAATAAATGTCTACTATGTCACTTTTATGGTCAATCCAACCATACATTAATTAACTCGACCCAACTAGTGGGCTGCCAACATGTGTCACATACTTGTTACAACCTAGTTCCCATACTTAGATTGATCAAATCTCAGTTTAACACATTATTCTGACATTTAGTCTTACTAACCCATAATTAACTCATAATTAAAATACCAGGTGTGAGAGAAATCATGAAATTGAAAAGGCCAATCTAATCGCCATTTGGTATGCGGAAAGCAAGAGGTGGTAGATATTGATAGCAATATATTAAATCTGAAATAAGCATTAGAGGGAAATTGACTATAGAGATCAAATTTTTGGACAATAGATGAAATGAATTTGGTGGGCCATTTTTATTGATCCACCAATGTTGATAGTTAATATGATATCGTGGATGGTCCAAACCACACAAAAGAAAAGAAAAAGAAATGGGCCCAACCCATTGGCTAAAACAAGAAAAAATAAATAAATTAACCATAACCAAAATCAATTAATATATTTGAGTTGTTAATATAATTGCATGTAATATTAGGGATTTACACGATTTGGATTGGATCGGTTTAAACATAAACCAACCAATCTAATTGCTGTTAAAATTTGTGTACTCAATTCTAACCAATCATACAGTAAAACTGAACCAATCCTAACCAAACAACAACGGATTGGGTTGTCGGTTAATATATTATCAATGAGCCAACAATATGATAATGTATGATTTTAAAAATTATTTAAGTGGAGTGTAATTTTAAATGAGTAAGAGTTCATAAGAAATGAAAATTTGGATTAAGATTAATCACCTATTTTATTATTTATAGTATATCAATGTGAGGACAAGTTCACTAATAATATTAAAGACAATATAATACACATAAACATACTAAATATAAATAATACATTATTATCGATTTTAGATTGGTTCGATTAATCCAAAGGTTAAACCCAAAACCAAACCAATCCAATCGGATTTTCAAAAAGTTAATCCAAACCAATCCAATTAATTTTATAAACATAACCAAATGTTGCGATAAATTTTAAATATTCGCAAGCGTACGAATTAGTTTATAATGTATCATTTAAGCGAGGTTGATTCCACATAGATTGAAACAATTTGTTTTATAATTATCTTGTTAATTTTTCACTAAACTCCTAATCTAGTTAAGAAAAGTTTATAGGAATAAAATAAATAAAATAAAGCAAAGTAAGTAAACTAAAGTAATGTAACTAAATTAAATAATACTAAACAAGATAATAAAATTAATGAATTAGTTGATTAGGGTTTTGGAGTCATATATTTAATATCATCTTACTTAGTATTCATGCGCATAAACTCTACTCTTATCTCACCTTAATTTGGTCTCTCGACGCTATTAGATGCAGAAATTAAAATCAATAAAATCCAATTATAATTTTTCCATAACCAAACTTATGTATAAGGTCCAAACACTCATTATATTCGTCTAAACACACCCTATATCTGCTCTTAACAAATCATAAGGCGAATCCAACAAAAAATAATAAGAATCCAACTTTAATTTTTTTATCAATTAAAATAGGCATTTAATAGAAAAAATTGTATTTAACATTAAAGTATTAAATTGGTAGAGTTAATTAGCATGGACATATGCAAGAGAATCAATTAAATATATTCATCCTAACTCTAGTATAAATTTGCGCTACCATAAATAAAATTAAATAAAGAAAAAATACTAAAAAAAACTTACTTAGTATTAAGTAAATTATTAATATTCTAGTCTTCAAAGTAAAAAGAAAAATAAAGAGAAGAGAGGAGATGAATAGTGGTGAGCGCCACCAGAAAATTATGCCTAGTTGTTGCTAAATTTGCTGCTTTTTTTACTTGTAAGGGGTGAAATTTAGGGCTAGACTTAATACATGGGCTTGGCCCATATGCTTCTTTAAGGTGCATGGGTGCTAGGCTCTAAATTTGAAAATATGCTCCATTAATTAATTTTTTGGCTGGGTCTTTTTTAGTATTGATAGCAAATATATGAATGGGTTTATATTTCAATATATTGAATTTTCGTCATAAATTATTAACTTTTGTATAGTAATTTTGGATCTCTAAACGGTTGAATTTGAAAAAGTTCTGAACTACAAAGTTGTAGCTCTCGAAATTATCTTCAATTTAGGCTCAAGAATTTCATGATTTAGAGTTCCGAGTAAAAAGTTATGTAGCTAGAAGTATTGAGCACTTTAGGTGTCTTCACTTGCTTGAATTTCTCAATTTTTCTCAATCTTTTCCATTTTATTTTTAATACCTGAGAAAGCATTAAAAATTGAAAATTATTAGTAATAATATACTAACTAAATTATAAATTAGCGTGATAAATTATACTAATTTCTCGATACATCACCAAACCAATCCAATAAAGCCGGATTGAGTAGGTTATTTGGTTTACCCATAACGTACAATGTGCACCCATATATAATATATCTGAGTTACTAGTATAACTATAGACAATATATCTAAGTTTACCACTAACTACGAATTAACAAGGTGCAAAACAATTAAAATAGTCAACATACATCATGATATATGTAAAGGCAAAGGCAAGGGGAAAAAAAGGTATCTCACCCAACAATATGTTTGCCAGAAATTTAATTAGAAGAACCTAACTTAATATGTCTGATTGATATTAACTTAATATGTCTGACAATAAATTGAAAAGATGCAGTTTAATATGTCTAATAGTAAATTGAAAAAAATGCAGTTTAATAAGTTTGTCAAAATTTAATTAGAATAACGTAATTTAATATGTCTAATTGCTATTATAGGAGAATTGTGCTTGATACGTATTTTCAGTTTCGGTCTCGTATTATGTCTGACTAAATTGTGACATATACATTCTTTGAATTTTTTAAATAATTCTTGTGTTATCTTCTTGTTTGAATTTCTTGTGATATGTATTTGAATTGGTTTGAATTTATTTTCATTGATTTAATTTTGAATTTAATAATTAATTTATTTTTCTTACATTTATCTTTAAGAAGGGTGGTATTGGAATTCAACTTAATTAATTGAAATAATAAAATAATTAATATTTTGTCCTTGATTAAAAAAAAAGATTGTCATTCATTACAAACGTTGTCATTTAAACTAAGGTTTTAAAAAGATGGTCCTTTATTCTAAAGGACAAGCCCATAAATGTCATTTACAAAAACCAAATAATTATTTTCTATTAAAATAATTCAGCTCAACAAATTTTTGCAGCATATTTCTGTAGTAGACTAATTATATGATTTTTTTAACACCATTTTTAATTGGAATTTTACACTTGATATTAAGTTTTTTTTTTAATATATATACCTCTCACGCTTTTGTTTTGGACAAAATTTTTATTTTACATTTCGTACTAATTATTCAATTGTTATTATCCAATTCATATTACGTATTCATTAATGTGCTTAATGACATTTATCAAATACTAAAACGGAACACATATGCGCAAAAACTAATTGGCTTAAAAGTGTGTGAAATTTTATGTAGTACACAACATGATCTAGAAGGACCATTTTCAGAAGTCAAAAGGCTCTGTGCCTCATCTGCAAATAATTCTCAATGTAAAAATATAGAGATAAATTAAGGACTCGTCTAGGAATAGCCCAAAGAGTAGATCTCAAGGGTTCCAATTGAATCGGCTAAGTTGAAAGAGGTTTTCTTCTTTGTGAGATATATCTCGTGTCTGTAATAACTTTAAATCATTCTGTTGAAGCTCATCTTCTTCCCTTTCCTCATTTTCTTTCTTATCTTCTTCAGCATCATGGCAAGAGTTAAGTTTGTCATGATTTTTTAAAACCAAATTTACACCAATTGGGTCACATTATTTCTCGTTGACGGGTTGTGCATATTGAGTTTCGATATAAATACCCTATGGACTAGAATCTCCCTTATAAGTTGAGTTTTGGACTTATTTTTTTGTATAAATAAAATGGAGAATCTAATCTTATAATATTACTTTTTATGTGTAAATGTTATACCTTATTTGGGACATAATTATTTTTTTATATATGTAAAATTTATAACATTTTGAGCTTTTGTCTCTCAAGAAGAAAAAAGAAAAATATAAAAGTGCAAACTCTAATATTGCAAATAATGGGATATATATTACTTATATATGATAATACGGTACATGACAAATGCAGGTTTTCTCTGTTAGCTAATTTTTTTCAAATGTTTTTCACTTTTATGCCAATTAGTAATAACTTATGCTTATGTTTTGGGTCCCCAAATTTAAAATTCTAGATTCGCCACTGAATATGCTATAATTGTTCAACAAGTAGCAACGCTTGGATTCATCTTTAATCAAGATAGGACTTTCTCGTATGATCAAGAAAGAAGCTAGCTAGATAGCTAGCTAGTCCTAAATTCAAGTATTAATTGTAACATAATTTCGTTTATATGGAAAATGTACAATTGGTCGATTTATTTTATGTAGACGATTTTATTTTGTTTTCTTTAAAAATTTGGTTCAGAATTAGACTGGAATTTTATTAGTAAATAGTAATAGTAGGTTATATAAGTGGGCTAAGCATCCAATGAGCGGCTACTCCAGCCCTTGGCTAACGGGGTTGTAGCCCAAACAATTTTTATTTATTTATTGTTGTAAAGATAGTATTGCCCCATGTTGTTCAATTGTCGATCCCTTAGGGGAGGGGTTCTTTTTCCATGATTTTAGAGGTGCAATTTGGACATTCTCTTGGTTTCTACTTTAAAGGTGTTCTTTATGCATTTGTTACAAGATATTTAAATTTTGTGATTTTTTTTAGGATTGCCAAAAGTAGCGAAAATATTAAAAGTCATCATCACAGGACACAAGGTCCACGAGCCAATCTGGGAACAAGGAGTCCCAACACTTCGAGTTACAGGACCGAGGAGCAAAGGAAAAAACTACTTTAATCCTATTAGATCAATCTCGATTATCTTGCACAAAAGAAACCAACTTCGTTCAAACACGGGTCTTCATTGGTTAGAAGATCAATAGTAATTCTTGAATCACTGTCCACCACAATCGTAACCATCCCGTAGCTAATGGCTTTGGCCAAGCCAAAGGCAATAGCTTTAAAGCTCACTTAGGAGGTCCAAGGAGGAAATGGAGTTAAAATGAGTAGCAGCCCTAATTAATCCACCATTTGCGGTTGTAGCCGCTTAGATTATCATATTGGACCCCGAAGTACCGATACTAGATGAGGGTTGTAGCCCTCTTGATAAGATGAGGTTGTAGGTAACTTCTTGTTAGTGGTTGTAGCCGCTAATGCATTGGGTTGTAGCCCATTGCATATAAAGGGTTGTAGCCTTTTCGGTTGCCTTTGAGATGAGATGAGATGAGACCTAGCATAGCATAATAGGAACCCGTAATAGTTGCCAACACATTATACTTTTGGTTAATGATCTTGTATTCCCCGTAATGCATGGTTTTAGATTTATCTTTGGGGAACAGGACCATTTGATATGCATTGCATGTATTTTAACTTCTATGGTATCTTGAGATGAGTATTACATATACATTTACGGTATAATTACTGCTTAATTATTAATTTTATATAGTACGATGCATGCATATTACTATGTGTATTTTATCGTACAAAACTTTATAATTCCCACAGAGCCTGTGTTTGGCTCACTCACATTTTCCAAAATAGTTTTGCATGTACATTCATGGAATGGCACGTGTATTATATCTAGATGCCTCTAATGACCCGAGATACCTTGAAGTTGTCCACGAATGGTCAACTTAACTTGTTAGACTTAGTCATTTCTCTCATTTATTTAATTTGGGTTGTGTTGTATGATGCTAAAGCATTTAATTTGAACTTTATACTCAAGTTGTATTTGATGACTTAAACGATTTGTACAATTTAATTGATTATTTATTAAAACATGGTTGGACAATGGATGGACCTTTCTTTAATTATTGAGTTTATTTGAGAATTGATTTCATGAGTATCGTTTAAACAGGTTTTGGTTGTTGATAAAATTGAGGAAACCATGCCAAATTTTTGCAAAACTCTCAGATGCTCTTTTTTTGTAATAGCTATGTTGGTCCAGGAAGCCACGGCTAGCCCGGGAACTTGTATATGTTTCTTTTGAATGTTCATATGGTAAATTTTTGTATATCTATTATGCATGCTCACAATTATAGTATCAATGCATAATCCATGTGTATCTTTGTATGATATATGTATCCTTGTTGGTTCATACTGTTCATATCTACCTATTTTAGTTCTACTAAGATAGGTTAGTGACACTCCAGGTCTTAATTACGGGTGTTATCCTTTAAATTAAGGCGGGGGTGTTACAATTTAGTATCAGAGCATAGGTTACGCAATTACTTGGGTTGTGGGATGACATTTGCAATGTATTGCGATAAATTATGATAAATTGTGTTTTTGTTAAGTATGTGAACATTGTTATGAAATTCTTCTTCTTGTTTTCTTATAGTATGACGACCTCACTAAATCACAATGCCACCCATGGGAGTTCCACCTCTAAGGAGTCAGTAGATGCTATACGTGCAATGGCCCGGGAGTTGGCCAACGTGTTAGGACACATTGAGCAACCTCATGGTAGAGTTCAGGAGAATAGGGCTATGGTGGCTCTAGAGAAGTTCAAGAAGTTAGCCCCACCTACATTTAATGGGTTATCCGGTCCCGATACGGCAGAGTCCTAGCTCGATCAAATCGAGAGAGCCTTCGAGGTCATGACCTTACCTGATGATTTGAAGTTAAATTTGGGGACTTACCAGTTAGTTGATCAAGCTGGTATCTGGTGGAGGAATGTGTCTAAGAAGGCGGATGCTCCTACTTCCTAGGAACAGTTTACTCAATTGTTCCTAGAGCATTATTTCTTGTCAGTTCACCGTAGTTTGAAGAGGGATGAGTTCCGTTTCCTGATTCAAGGGAACATGTCTGTGGCAGAATATGAAGTTAAGTTCGAGAGTTTGAGTTATTTTGATAAGAGTTTAGACAACGACCCCGAGGAGAAGATTCGTTTATTTCTTAAGGGGTTGAAATCGTCCATCCGAGAGAAGGTATATCATCTAAATCACGGCAGTGTTGCTGAAGCCGTGAGAATGGCGTTGAAGGTAGAACAAGAGAGGATAGACGCTAGTAGAGTCCTTGATAAAAAGAGAGGTACTGAGGGAAGGAAAGCAGGTGGTTCGGGAAAGAGAACCAGGGGCAATTTTGGGTCATCTAGTGGAGGCACTGGTAGAGGTCGATTTTTGGGGTCTGGTTTTGAGGGTCAAGGACCCAGGGAGAGGATCTGTTTTGGGTGCGGTCAACCAGGACATCTCCGTAGAGATTGTCCTAATATAGGTCAGCAGGTGTCCTAATCTTTTTATAGTCGGCCACAGTATTAGGGCTCGACCCGTACGGGTGGTGAGGGTCAATCCTTCTTTAGCAACCAAGGCGGCCAGGGCCGTGGGCAGAGTCAGAGTGGGTCTCATGGAGGAGGAAACTCATACTTTCGGGGTGGTGGTAGAACAAAAGGTCGGGTCTACACGTTGACACAGTCAGAGTAGCCAGAGGTCAAAGTGATAGAAGGTACTATCTTGTTTTTTAGTACCTGGATGAAAGTTCTATTTGATACTGGTCTTTCCCATTCCTTTATTTCATGTGCATTGGTTGATAGATTGGAATTGTGTGTTGAATCGTTGAATATACCCTTGTGGGTTGGTACACCCACAGGAAATATAATTCGGTTGGGATCGGTTGGTAGGAATTACTCCTTGAGTTTTGGGGAGTCCTTCATAGAATTTGACCTTGTGGTGCTAGATATGGGGGATTAGGACCTTATACTAGGAATGGATTGGTTAGCTAATTTTCGCGTGGTGATTGATTGTTCTAGACGTCAGGTGTCGATTCCATTATCGGATAACGAACTCTTGACCTTTCAGTGTGAACCCGAGTTGTTTATTCCGTGTGCTTATTTGAAACCTAAAGAACAACGGAGTTACTTTGGGTGGTTGGCTAGTATCGTAGCACAAGAAGATGGTAGTTCGTGTCCGTCTGATCTCCTTGTGGTTAGGGAATTCCTCGACGTGTTTCCTGATGATCTTCTGGGTCTACCCCCACATTGGGAAGTGGACTTCTCTATTGATATTGTTCCAGGTACCGCACCGATATCTTTAGCTCTGTATCGTATGGCTCCGGCTGAGCTAAAGGAGTTGAAGATTCAGATTGATGAGCTATTACGTAAAGGGTTCATCAGACGTAATGTATCTCCGTGGGGTGCACTTGTTTTGTTTGCCAAAAAGCAGGATGGGTCATTGAGATTATGTATAGATTATTGCCAGCTGAATCGGGTCACTATTAAGAATAAGTACCTGTTGGCACGAATTGATGATTTGTTCAACCAGTTACAAGGTGCCCTTAGGTTTTCCAAAATTGATCTTCGGTTGAGCAATCATTAGATGATAGTTTGTGAAGAAGATATTTCGAAGACGGCCTTTCGTACTCGATATGGGCATTATGAATTTTTGGTAATGCCATTCGGGTTAACAAATGCACCAGCCGCTTTTATGGATTTAATGAACCCTTTGTACCTCCCATATCTCGATCAATTTGTGTTAGTCTTCATAGATGATATCCTTATCTATTCCAAGTCGGATGAAGAGCATGAAAATCATCTTCGCTTGGCTCTTTAAGTCCTTTGAGATCATAAGTTGTACGCCAAACTTAGCAAATGTGACTTTTGGATGTCGGAAATCAAATTCTTAGGACATGTTGTCTCAAGGAAGGGTATCTCTATAGATCCGGGGAAGGTTAAGTGGTCCTAAAGTGAGAGAGACCTTGAAATGTCACCGAGGTCAAAAGTTTCTTGGGTTTGGCTGGGTACTATCGTCGGTTTGTCAAAGATTTCTCCCGTGTAGCTTTACCATTAAGTCGTCTAACTTATAAAAGCGTTCAGCTCGGGTGGGATGAATTATGTTAGAAAGCCTTCATGGAGTTAAAAGATAGGCTTACTTCGGCTCCAGTCCTTGTTCTACCCGAGCGGGGAAAGGGTTATACAATCTATTGTGATACTTCTAGACTCGGTTTGGGTAGTGTCCTAATACAGGAGGAGCATGTGGTGGCTTATGCTTCTCGACAACTCAAGCAACATGAGAAAAACTATCCTACCCACGATCTAGAGTTAGCTGCAGTCGTGTTTGCTTTTAAGATCTGGCGCCATTATTTGTATGGTGAAAGATTTGAAGTCTATTATGACCATAAGAGTTTGAAATATATTTTCACTCAGAAAGATTTGAATCTTAGACAACGTTGGTGGGTAGAGTATCTAGAATACTATGATTTCACTCTGCAATATCACCCGGGCAAGGCTAATGTGGTAGCTGATGCTCTAAGCCAAAAATCTCAGGGATCCTTACTTGCGTTATAGTGTCGGGAATGGAGGTTGAAAGAGGAATTGCAGAAATATAACCTTATGGTGAATCGGGACGAGAACCGAGCTTATCTATATAATATAGTTGTCCAATCGGCAATCCAACAACGTGTGATAGATGCTCAATGGGTAGATGAGGCATTTCGGGTAATACGTGATCATTTGGCTACGGAAGTCGAATACGGTGGGTATAGACTCGGAGTCGATGGAGTAATCCGAGTCCGGGATAGATTAGTAGTACCGAATGATTCGGAACTTAGAAATGAAATTCTAAGTGAAGCACATTATTCTAGATTCTCCATTCATCCTGGTGGTACAAAGATGTACAGGGACTTGTGTCATAACTTTTGGTGGAGCGGCATGAAGAAAGATGTCGCAAATTTTGTGAGTAGATGCATGACATGTCAACTAGTGAAGGCCGAGCATCAAAGGCCTGCATGACAACTCCATCCATTACCCATTCCCGAGTGGAAGTGGGAACATGTCACTATGGATTTTGTTTCGGGACTACCGAAAGCGTTAGGGGGGCCAGGATACCATTTGGGTAATTATGGATAGATTGACGAAGTCCGCTCATTTTCCACCCATCCAAAACAATCAAAATGTGGAGAGTTTAGGAAAACTCTACGTTTGGGAAATAGTTAAGCTTCACGGGGTTCCGTTGACTATAGTGTCGAACTGAGATTCTCGTTTCATTTCTCGATTTTGGGAACGTCTCCAAATGGCTTTGCGGACTCAATTGAACTTCAGTACGGCATTCCATCCACAGACTGATGGACAGTCCGAGTGAATTATCCAAATAGTTGAAGATATGTTGAGAGCATGTGTCCTCGACTTTCTAGAAAATTGGAAAGAACATTTGCCATTAGTCGAGTTTGCATATAACAATAGCTTCCAAGCTAGTATAGGCATGGCACCTTACGAAGCCCTTTACGGTCGTCCGTGTAGGTCCCCGATTTGTTGGTACGAAGTCGAAAAAAGAACTCTATTGGGTCCGGAATTGGTGGAGCAAACTACTGAAAAGATCAAGACCATTCGACAACATCTCCTTACTGCTCAGAGTTGGCAGAAAAGTTATGCCGACAGACGTTGTCGTCCGTTAGAATTCGAGGTCGGTGATTATGTGTTCTTGAAAACCAAACCTCGTTTCGGTATTATGCGGTTTGGGAGTAAAGGGAAGTTGTCTCCTCGATACATCGGACCGTTCGAGATTCTAGAACGTGTCAAAAATGTTTCATATCGCTTAGCTTTGCCACCATAGTTATCTAATGGCCACAATGTCTTTCATATATCAATGTTGTGTCGGTATGTTCATGATCCTTCCCACATTGTTCAGTGGGAAAACCTTGAGGTATTAGATAACGGGACTTATGAAGTCCGCTCGATATAGATGTTAGACTGTCGTGAGCAAGTGCCTCGAAACAAAGTTATCCCTTTAGTGAAAATTTTGTGGTTACATCACGGAGCCGAGGAGGCGACGTGGGAGTTAGAGACCAAGATATGTAGCAAATATCCTGAATTGTGTGACTAAACTGTAATAGCTAAATTTCGAGGATGAAATTTTATTTTAGTGGTAGAGATTGTAACACCTGGTGTTTATATTAATGTATTGGGAGTTACTTTTTTTTCTTTGTGTGAGAACCCATGGTAAATAGTTGAAATGTATGAAAAAGTTTTATTGTTCCCGTGTAGAAACCAATTTCGTCGACTAAACTTGCAAAATTCACCAAAAATTCATTTTAACTCCTTTTTGAGTGAATCCAAAGCCATATGTTATATTTTGAGCTAATACACAATAGGAGCCTATTGTGAAAAAATAGACGCCTGTTGGAATCCATGCCCCGGACAATTTTTTCAGTTTTTCTCTCTAGAGTGGATAGTCACCTATTTTTGTTAAAGAGGTGCCTGTTTTTGAAATCAAGGCACCTGTTGGACAAACTAGCGCCTGTTGCAATGTTGGTTAAAAATTTTAAAAGCCTTTCTAGATGGTTCCTTGGTGATTTTCTCAATTCTCTTGTTCTATCTTTGAGCGCTCGTTTTTCCTCTATATTTCTCTCTCTAGAATTTATCAAGAATCATGTTTTGGATTCCGATTCGAACTTAATGAAACTTGTCCTACACGTCGAGGGGATCAAGGTGATCTAGGAATTTCAAGATTTAATGGAACGGATTTTCGAATATCAACTTTCTCTCTCTTCTTTCGCCTTATAAGTTTGAGGTAGGGGTTCTCTTGCTTTCAAAACTTGATAAAATGTTTTCCTATCTTAAGAATTGTTGTATTTGACTTGTGTTGGTTTGAAAACTCATGAGTAATGAAATTATATGGTGATTGATGATTTCTATTGTTATATTTGCATGATTTAAGGCAAACTATGCCATATACACTTGTTATAAATTGCTATTGGAATCATATACGGTGTCTCTTGGTGGTGTGGGTGTTGTTGGTTGGGAAAATAGAATTATTAATGATTTGTACGCACCAAGGGATACGTAATGAGATTGATTTGAGTGGATATGGCATAGATTTCTTGGTATATGCATAAAATTATATGTTTGCATGCTATACACATTATCACTGTGTCAACCAAACACTTGGAGGATTCTCGGCATATGTGGATTACTTCTATGGCCCAACGTATGGGGCGTATATCTCATATTGATGATGATGATGATGATGATGCAAGCTCGTTATGATCATGATATTATGTTGGATGTGATATGATCCTGATATGAATTCGGATATGGTTCTACTATGACCCTTCGATTATGAAGGATGATGTATTGGTTAATGCCTACCGGTATGGAAAATAAGTGGGGCCTGGTGCCCTTGGGTTTAAAATTCCTAAACCTCCGGAGGGCAGCAACGCGTCGGCTATCTAGAGCCAGCGGTGCATAGCCCAGAAATCTAGACAACGGTAAGGCACTAATGATTCTATTGTGATGATAGTATTGGCAGACTTGTGGTCCAAATTGATTATGGTCTATTGATATTCTCTGGGGCCGATGGGCCAGCTTATGACCATTATTGGATTATTCTCTTGGGCGGGTAAGCCCATGTTCTATTTTGGCATTACGGATATATTCTGGCAGAGTGGTTCTATGGTTAACACAAGGGAGGTAACTTGCTTTGGCATGTGCATGCATTGCTTATTGAATAAATGGTTCTAAACTTGTTTATGTTCTATACCTGATGCTTTTGTCGTTACTCACCCCTACTGAGCGTGTAGCTCATCCCGTTTTCTAAAACTATTATAGGTACTCATGAGTCCCAAGGGGACAAAGAGATGACGGGTTCGGGAACGAAGTAGAGCCTCTGATACTATGGTTTATTTTTGTAATAGCTGTGTTGGTCCGGGAAGCCATGGCTCGCTCGAGAACTTGTATATGTTTCTTTTGAATGTTCGTATGGTAAATTTTTGTATATCTATTATGTATGCTCACAACTATAGTATTAATGCATAATCCATGTGTATCTTTGTATGATATATGTATCCTTGTTGGTTTATACTCTTCGTATCTATCTATCTTAGTTCTACTAAGATGGGTTAGTGACACTTCAGGTCTTAATTACGGGTGTTATCCTGTAAATTAAGGCAGGGGTGTTACAGGGAGTCTCACTTTGACCCTTCTGTCCAATTTATCCGTTAAGTTGGATGGAATCAGGGGTATTTTTATCATTTTAATTGAAGAATTATTTTAATTAGACATTTTTTAAGTTGGTTCAAGAGAAACCTGGTTTGGTTTTTTTCAATATTGATCAAAAGTTTTTTTTATCGATGATATGGATAATTTTTTTTTGGTTTTTTTTTAAATCCTCCACCACGACCGCCACTGACACCGACACCGACAACCTTATGCCTTCATTACCACCACCATCCTTATACTACAATTTCTTATCTCTCTATTTATAATAAAATGCCCAAAATCTAAAATCCCTTAAAAATCAAGTGGTTAAATAGTAAACCTCCAAATTATTCATCCATAAACACAACTTCAATTAAATTACCTAAATCTCACCTTAAACAAAAAAAAAGTTATTCCAATTTTGTTATGTTCAATTTCTCTATGAAGTTGCTCCAAACTCCTCAATATATATAAACCGTAATTGACGAGCTTTCGCGCATAAAAATTAATCAAACAAATTGAATGATGTAGCCACAAATAAGGCACAATTGTGCTCAGTTGTGGCAGTGTTGGCCCATTGTTTCTTTATGGCGGCGAGTAGTAATTAACACCTCCCACTATCGGCGAGTAGTACGATTTTGTATGTGTACGTGTATATATAAATATATGTATGTGTATGTATGAGAGAGAAAAGGGGAGGGTTTAAAGAGAGAAAGAGATGGTGGTGGTGTAAAGGAGGTAGCAATAGTGGTAGTGGCAACGGTGAAATCGGAAGTGGTAGCGTGGGTTTCTATATGTCGCTCTCTCTCCATCTCCATCTCCCTTCCTTTTTATGTTTTGCTTTTTATAAATTTTTAATAAAAATCCTAATTAAAGTTTTTTTTAAAAAAATAATTAATTAAAATGACAAAAATGCCCTTGATTCCGTCCAACTTAACCAAAAAAATTGGACGGGAGGGTCTAAGTCAGTCTTGCTCAATAGTTTAAGCACCCAAATAAAGCATTTCATAGTTTAAGGGCCAAAATGTGACTCGGCCAATAGTTTAGGGACATTAGAATAATTTGCTCTTATTTTAATCATAGTACGTATGTGTGCATGGTTGAAACGCATTTTTGGATAATAGTTGTACAATTTGGTCGACTAACGGTGAGAATTGAGTTTTTGGTGAAATGGTTTTCTAGCCAACTTTTTGATGTCATAACTTTCTCATCAAATGTACAAATGAGCCACCGTTTGTACCATTGGTAGATTTCATTTTAACTTGGAAAAACTATAAAGAGAAAAGTTATAGCTCTTCAAGTCCTATTTCTGTTGATCAAAATATCACCCAAATCCGAGTTTTGTGTGACGCCCCGAATCCTGTTATGAGGTTGAGACCTCCGGGACTCGGTTAATCACGGTGCCGTGCGCGACGGCGGGTTTGAAGTGCATAATTTAAAACTTATATAATAGGAGATTTATATGTAAAGCCTTATTTTAAGAAAATTTTGGCATGTGGAGTCTGTAAAATTGATAAATCCAAACATGTAAATAATAAAATAAAATTTAACTAGAATTCTAGCTCAACATCTTCAAAGTCACAATCATATAGATATCAAATAAATCCGTATAAATCAATCCCTCCAATGAGGTGCCAAAGTTAATTTAAAAGGCTTTACATCACTTATGAAGAAAAATAGAATACAAGTTTAGCGATACAAATTATACAAATCAACTAAGTATACAAAGGCTTAGTCGTCTACGGACGACTACAAGTATTCTAAGGTCATCAGAGATACCTAATCGCGTACTCGTGCCACCCCCAATGAAGTACCTGCAAAACTGGTTTGAAAAATGGGAGTGAACCAAACACAGGCTCAGTGGGAACTATAAGGGGTTCGTATATTAGAATACACACTGGAAAACACAAACAACGTGAAGTATTGAATATAATATAGGTCATGTTTATATATATGCTCCACTTCCATGCGTATGTACTATATAACTATATAAAAAGTACCATGTTGTATGCAATGTACGCCAAGTGCTGTCCCATTCCTTAAATACGATAAAGTATGTATCACCAAGATACTAGTAAAATACCAATAAAATATCAACCATAAGTATAATAGTAAAATAGTATCATCGATAAATAAAACCATAAAATGAGCATAGACACTACTCTGTTAATCACAATCTCTTGTCTATCTTTCTCATATCCGTCTATCTCATATCCAACTGTCTCATATCCAACATCTATGATTTTTCCAAATGTGCATAGCGATCGCGATCTAAGCCCCCAAGGTTAGGGTATGCAGCCCCCAAGGCTGGGTCCCCCCGTGGACCACCTGTTCATGTTTGAGCTATATAAACAATCAATTAAGAAACTTTACAAATAATCATAAGCACTCACTCAAATATCGAATAGACGAGTATTTGAATGCTTCGATTTGTTTCTTGAATTTGATCAACACTTGAAGCTTTTGCCTTGAAGTTTTTTGCATATTTCTTTGATCTTTATCTTCATGAATTGCATTGATATGAGATTGATCTTCCTTGACTTGTCCAATGCTTGTAGAGGGATGATCTCGGTTTGGATAGATCGGTTTTTGTAACACCCTATGTTTCGATAGGTGTATTTTCCTTAATTTAGTTAGCTATTTGTCCGATTCATTCGTACACTTAGACAAGTACGAATGTTCCAACATGTCACTTTGGTTTTATGGATAAAAATATGGAAATTTTGATTTAATTTGGAACTAGTTTGAGCAATTTGGTGCGTTCTTGTAAAATTTGGCATATTCTTCAATATTCGATTTTTCTACTTTTCTATATTTGGTTCATCGACCTAGGAAGGTCCAAATTGAGTTTAGTCTTTTTTGACACATCACATTATAGTTATTAAACATTCCAATAAAGTTTCATTAAATTCGGACTTCATTTAAGCATTTTTGAGTATTTAGTAGAATTGAATTATATCCTTAACGATTCCTACAAATCTCGTTTGTAGTTCATGAACTTTTAGACCTTCGAATTCAGTTCCGTTTTTTCCAACATGTCATGAATATCTATTAGGAATATTCTGGAAAGTTCCGTCACTATCGGAATTGAAACGAGCACTTTGAAGGCATTTTTCGAACACAAAATTTCTACTCGTCGGTTGGATTTTAGTTGACTTTGGAGACTCATAACTTCTTCATTAATTATCCAAATTTCACTCCGTAAACTCTTGTAGTTTCATCTTATATTAGTCTACAACTTTTGTGTTTTGACCGAAAGTTAGTTCACGCTCCTCGATGGTCAAAACAGAGTGCGAAGTATGCCCATTAGCAAAAATCAGATTATGCTGAATTCTGGCAGAGCACTGTCTTCGACCAAATTCTGGTATTAATCTATCACGAATTTGGAGAAACTTCCTCTTGTGAAGTTGTAGAACTTTGAATTAGCTTTCCGTTGATATAAAAATCACCTCAATCGGACATCCGAACGAAAAGATATGGCCGTCCAAAGTTCAGCGCTGCAGGTCCCATGCGCGTGAACAGTAGCGTGAACAGTGAACAGTAGACCAGCGGGATTAATACCCATTTTTCCTCCATTTTCTGCATTCTTCGTCACTTCTCTTCTTCTCCTTCTCTCTCTTCTGTTTCTTTTCCTTCTTCTACGTGATTTGAGAGAGATGTGAGGGTGATTGAGAGATGTTTATTATGGCTCATAAACACACCCAAAACACTCATAAATCCATTCCATCTTCTTCCCCACACCAATCCCCATTTTAGGGCTCTAAGTTGCGAAAATTGGGGGTTTTTGGATACGGTACTCCTTCGGCTCGATTCGGCTGAATTTCTTCGAGGGATTAACCCTCAATAGGTGGGAACTTCCCCTCTTTTCTTCAATTCCTTGATTTAAATGGTTGATTGAGTAGTAATACTAGACTTTCGGTACGAAAATCGTATTTTCCCTTACATGTTTGTGGGTTAAACTTGTTAAATAAGATTTGAGCCTATAGATGAGTATTATATGTGCTGTAGTTGATGAATAAAAAGGCTAATCATAATGCATGTTGCTATACAAGTGTTACTTTGGGATTTTGGTACCGAAATGGCTTGATACACCACATGTATGTCTAATAATTAGGATTTTTGCACAAATTACATTATTCCCTGAGTATACATAACTTTAAAATCATATTTAAACTTTTGGTTAAACATGCATGAGGTGTTTTATGGTATTACTAGCTAGTCTAGTATTACTCCTCTTACTAGTCTTCACTAAATGTTTGGAATTAAGAAATTTGGTTAGTACAAGTATGATTCATGAGGAAATATGAGATTTTGGATTATGTTTATTATTATTGATGGTTTTATTGTTGGCCATTTTCGGTATAATAATGGGTTATATAAAAGAAAAGTGGTATTCTACAAAATTGTTTAGTGTTAAAGCAACAAAGACTATTCTTATTGCTCTTGAAATTTTATAACCCATGAATTGAAATGTTGATATTATAAATATTGCCCTGAGTACAACTACTACCTAGTGGTTTGTTGATGATATTAAGACTGTGGAACCGGATAAGCACCGGTATAGAAATGCTTGTATTTTATTATTGCATAGGCCCATGGTAAAGATAGGGTGCCGAAAATCTGGTTACCAGTGCACAGACCCACGGAAAGGTGGGGTGCGTTTGTGAGTATCTTATTCTATCTAGTACCGGTATTAGGTCGAGGAGGAGGAGGTGGATGGATGTTTATACAGCTATCGTGTGAGATATGTATTGATAATTAATAAGATTATATTGATGCTTTATGAATAGTTTCTCCTATAAATTGGTATAAATCAGGAATTTTGTTAATAATTAAAATTGTGAACTCTCTCATATTGTGGTATGATCATGCATTGCATTTTCCCTTTCCCTCTAGTTCTCACTGGGCCATTTCTGGCTCATTCCCTCATTTTTCTTTCAGGTACACATCGTGTCTCGGGTAGAGGTCATCGAGCAGGTCCGAGTTCATCTTAGAGTCTTCTCTGATGCCCCTATGAAATTAGTTGTTGTAGTATATTAATTTGTAATAGTTGTCACTTCTGATTAAGTTTGAGTACTTGCATTATCTATGGATGTACTAGTTGTATTTATCGAATTTGGATTGTAACGGATTTGAGAAGTATCCTATATTTTCGCGTTATTTATTAAAAAGGATGAATTTCTTAGTATTTACGAATACTTAATGCCGAATTTTTATTAAATTTCTCTACTTTGTCCAATTTATCAGTTATGTCTTTTTGTATATCTGTTGTTAAGTAGATACAGGATCCGTTAACACCTGCTTAATTAGGCGGGTTGTTACAGTTTTGGTCCACATATGATGATCATTGAAATGTGGCTATAATCACTTCAAAACACATGTTAAATTACACATAATTGATTTATTATTATTATCAAAATAAGATTAAGACATTTAGGTCAACATAATGGATAGCGCAGGTAGTTGGACATTGCTTCTAAAGAGAGAAGGAAAAGTCAGCCTAGAGGAGTTAGGTTTGAATATGAGTGGGATCCGGGGATAGCCAATACAAGACGTGGTACTAGGCTTGGATAATGTAGAGTCCAAGAGAGCCATAGTTCGGTAGTTTAAAAAGAATGTCTTTGTATGATTCTGAAGCTTGGCACAAATTCGAAAGGAGTATGAAGGTAAAATTGGTCCCATGTTGGAAATCCATCCCATAGAAGATAGAAGATAAACCAGCCTTACATAAGCTGCTAACGAAGAGCAAACAAAAATCTAAATCTCGACCATCATTTAAGGGTGTGGAAATAGCTGAGTTTGAGAAAATTGTAAAGTATGCTATGGAAGGTGTGAAAACTCTAATTTGTGACTCTCGCAAAAATCTAAATTTTATAAAAAAAAATAAAACTAATGAAAGAAAGAAAGAAAAGAATTAAGCATTTTCAAATAAGTATAAAATATATTTTTTTGAAAATATAATAAAAAAAAATAATGATAGAAATTTATTTTTTAAATAATGAGGAGCTTTTATAAAAGAAGTCGTCAAAAAGTTAAATTACACGTTGAAAATTAATTACCACACATACATACAAACTTGTGGGCCCCACTTGAATTAAAACATGCATCATCCAATATATTCATAGTGGAACCATACGTCACTCGTCATTTCTCCAGCCAATAACCTTGCAGCAATCACAGAGCATGCGACAGCCAACAGCCAATAGCATGCGGCACACATATAACCATGTGGTACACCATCCTGTGGCACAGTCATTGCCGTACAGCATGGCCAGTGCCGCACAGCAGGCCTGCCTGGGCTGAGTATTTTGGTCACCTCCTCTCACCTCTATAAATAGGATCCAGGGGTTTATTTTTAAAAGAGTTTAATTAGAGGCTCGCTAGGGGGTCTAGAGGTATTTTTTTAGGAGTCTTTAGGTGGGTTTTAGACTATGTTTATTTTAGTGAGAAAAAAATATATTTTTAAAGAGAGAAAATCTTAAAGAGAGAAAGTAGTTTTTAGATAGAGAAAGCTTTGAGAGAAAGGAAGAGTTAAGACAAGAAGGCAAGGCTTTTATTTTTCTTTTTTTCAAGCATTAAAGGTACATACCTATAACTTTTTTGATTTAATTTCTGCATTTAAATACAAATTTTAATTACAAGTTTTAATAAAAGAAAATTAGATAGTTTGCAAATAAGTCCAAAAACTTTCCAAACAAGTTCTTTCTAAGTTTTACAAGAACACTAAAATCTGTTTTGACATGTTTTCAAAACAAAACTCACACAAAATAATTTCCAAATGCGAATAACTACAACTTTGATTTCATTCTACAAATGAACACGTAGGTGCTTACAAACTCGAGTCTAATTTTTTAAATATTAAATCTATCTGAAAGGAATATTTTAAAAACATTCAAACCACTTGCAAGATATCTAAAATATGAATTAAATACATGATTCATTAAGAGACCGAAAGAACTGATTGGGTGCCTAACACCTTCCCAATTCATAACGTAGTTTTCGAACCCTATTGAAGTAATTATCAAGTAATCTCTCGTTTCTCATGTATAAAAGACATTCCATTTTCGGATTATCTTTTATACAATCTTTCGTTTTTTTTTTGCAAAACAAACTGGCGATTCTTGAAAACACGTTTTCTCCCAAAACAAAATTTCAAAACCAAAAGAAAATATCTTGAGAGACAGTGAAAGATCTGGATTCTCACAAAAGGTGAATTATTGGTTGACATCGAAGATCCAAGTAAGCAAGAAAATGTATTTCGTACTAAATGCCTTATGCAAGACAAAATGCGTAGTATTATCATTGACAATGGAAGTTGCACCAATTTTGCTAGCGCAATAATGGTAGACAAGCTAGGATTGCCTAAATTAATGCCAAAAATGCGTAAAAGATGGCAGTCTACTGAAACTGATTCAGTTGCAGCGTCTTTCTAATACAACCAGATTTGGCCGACCAACTTATTTACAATGATCTCAGTTTTGACTCACGAGTAGAATGAATTTGATCTCAATAAAAATGGAAGTTTTATATGGCAAAGAAATCAATTTAATGGTTCAAACGGAGAGTCGGTTGAACATTGGACAAAAAAATTACGGCCTTCCAAAGTTGGCAGAAAACACATTTCACTAAATACTCAATTCTCATTGTTAGATTACCTAGTTCAACCATGACTTTCCGAAACTCGTTATGTGACACCCCAAAATCCCGTTTAAAGGATTTCACCTCCGGGACCCGGTTAGTCATTGTGTCGTATGCGATGACGGGGGTTGTAGTATAAAATTTAGAACTTACATATAAAAAGGAAATTCCATATATAACCATAATTTTAGAAAAATTTGGCACGTGGAGTCTGTTTATAAAACAAAACCAAAACCTGTCAGACAAAACATAAGTTTAACTAAAATAATATCTCCACGTATCAAAATTATTTGTCAAATTGAATTCAATGTCCCAATACATGGCAACTCTTCTAACGAGGTTCCAATCTCATAAAACTTTACATCAAAATATATACATCAATACAATACATAGACATTTATTAATTAAAGAACTAGCGTTCAAGTCGTTTCCAAACGACTTTGGTGATCAAAGGCCATCAGAGCTACTAGACTCCATAAGCGCACCATCCCCGAGAACACCTGCAACACTGGTTTGGAAAATGGGAGTGAGCCAAACGGGCTCAGTGGGAACTATAAGGTTTGTATAAGAAAATAGGTTAGAAAACCACGCATGCCATGCTATGCCATATAATGAAAATAGATTGTTGAAGAGATGCATATATATAACTTTTCTTAGCATAAAGCTCACTTTTCATAATATACATTGCTCGCACTCTAGTATAAATACCTATACTCTGGAGTAGTCAATATCATGAAAATATTTCGTGCTATGCATATATATATATATATAATGTCCCCTGCCCAAAATATAAAAAAGGCAACATATATATATCATACTGTATATGCCACAACATCGCGACTAGATCTATCACATCTATCATATATATATATACATCACATTTAGGATTTTAGATCTACTGTACACAGAGATAGTTGGCAAACTCGGGTTCTTTTGCCCCCAAGGCAGGGACCCCTTACCAGGTCCACCTAGATGGAAAATGCCCCCAAGGCAATAATATAAACTCACGTAGCCACCAAGGCTATACGCTACAGGTAATAAGCAATATCTTTCTGGTACCAATGGTGTCGGATAACCGATACAGAAATCCAAGGAAATCCCAAATACATATGTATATCAATTCAAAGTAACATATAGTTCATTTTATCAACCGTGCATAAGGAATAATTATATGTATATATTTGCATAAAACTATGATGTTTCCATAGATATTATACACATGCATATGTGTCTGAAAACTGTGGTGGTATCCTCATCGTGCATGACTACAGTAGCCAAGTCCGTCAACTGATAGTTTAAAGAAGAAAACACCAGAACTTGGAAGGTGTATTAGGATTGCCACTACCTGCCACTAAGTAAAAGATCATACTGTTTATATACATATAAATCCCATATAACCTTCCTATAAGGCTAAAATACCTTTTACATTCCAAAACATGCATATCCACTTCCCAACATACTTACGGACTGGCTAAGTAACTAAGACTCTCATAAAAATGACCCAGTAGCTCAAACACAACACGAATACCACCCATATATGAAATCTTACCTTAAAAACACATTTAAGTTCAGGTATATACTCATATGGATGCGTATCATATCATCTAGTTCACCCTAGTACCTGTACGTAATGGTTTCGTATGAATCTTACCAGAAATAACATAAAAATTGGGGTTACATGTCAAAGCATTAATTTACAATCATAATATGTTGAAATCAAACTATAAATTAGGATAAATTACCCCCAAAGCCCCATAAGTATGCATTTTAAGTAGAAACCCTAGGTTTTGTTTGATTTGATGTAAATATGTTATAATAACTTGAAAACAAGCTTTAATACTATTGTTCCCACCTTAAGAGGGCAATCCCTCGAAGAATTGCAGAAGAAACGAGCCAAGGAAGCGCATATGCGAAAACCCCCAATTGGTAGCTTGAAACCCTAGAAATGGAGGATGAAGATGGAGAAGATGATGAAGATGATGATGGTGTTGCTTTGGTGTGGGTTTGTGTGGTGAAGGTGTGTAGATGAAAACACCTTTAACCCTATCAAAATTGCCTCTCTACTCTCTCTCTAAGAGCTCTCAAATGTGGTGGTTGAAATAAGAAAGACGGAGAAGAAGAGATATATAAAAAATCTCGCCAGCCCGATGTAGTTGACTCACCCTACTACCATGTAGTCGACTACATGGCTCTATTTTGCCTCCTTTAGCTTTTTGGTCAATAGGTCGACTTCGCACCCACTTTTCATTATTCAAGGGTGGGAATTGGGTCTCGGCCAAAACACAAAAGTTGTAGAGTGGATCAAAACCTAGAGATAGGCACAAACGGGGACTCTTTTGGAGTTCAGATGAAGAAGATATGGACTTTCAAAGTCGGGTAAAAATCATTAATCGCATAGGACCGAAACTTGCTATTTACGAGTTGATTTTTGTTCCATCCATCCAGAATGACTTATGGTCATTCTAACATACTTAAATACATTAACAAGACTCATTGGAAGTCTCCAAATCACATTAACCTTTACATATTTCAATTTGGCCATTTGAAGCCCTATTCTGCCTTATACGCCATATGAATCGTGATTTTGCAAGAGATAATTAAACGGGTTGTCACACGTTCCAACGATGAAAGCATATGTCATATCATTAATATGACTTGTGGGAAGTGTCTGTCTAATCAAAATTAACCCGAAATAAAAAACGGTTACCCAATGTTACGATTTAGCAAATAAGGCAAATTAAGAATATGATTAAAGAAACAATCATATGATTCAAGGATGGGGTCTTATGACGCCCCGAATCCCGTTATGAGATTTTCACCTCCGGGATCCGGTTATTCACGAATGCTGTGCGCGACAGCCGGTTTAAAATATAAAAATCATAACTTTTAAAAACTTTTCTCAAATAAAATATGATCTTGTTTAAAAGCTCATTTTACAAAATCTTGGGACATGTGGGAGTTTGTTTCTCTAACAAACCACCCTGTAAGGTTTAAAATTCATGTAATATACGAATAATCATGTCCAACTTGCCACACCAATGTGGACTCGCGAATAGAAAGCTCTAGGTGAGCTAAAAGATAAAACTCAACCTCAAACTCCGAAATGTAAGAGTGAACACATGACACTAGGAATACAGGGATAACAACTACTAATGTACACCAATACAATCTTATGCGTATCAAGATACTAAACCAAAGTCGATAATGTTCCTAAGGCGCACTCTCAACTGAAGAATCATATCGACGAAAAAGCTCACGCATTCTAGTTTCCTATGAATTCAATTATAATGATACTCGAGAAACAAATACAAATATGCTTAGTCAATTTTCAAAACACAAATAATCCACGTTTCACTTTCTGTTGGCAACAGAAGACCGCAGATTTATAAGTTAATCATCTGTTGATCAAGTAGTTGACTAAAATATAACTCGACAGTCACCTATTGCTAACTTAGTAGCAAAACACATCCCGAGTATAAAACACATTCTCAAGAACACAATAGATTCATAAGGAAACAACACAGTTATAACATAAATTATCAATAAAACAAGTTATAAAAATGGATAACACATATAGAATAAAGAAATGAGCAAATATCATCCCTCGAGACAACTGCTCGCAGAAGACTTACTTACACGATAACTTGTAAATATCTAAACCAATGGTCCCACTACGGTTCCATTGCGCTACTCTGATCAAACTACTCTATCCACTTTCTCCATTATTCCCAGAGTGGAGTCAATACTAATACCAATACTCATGGTAGAAAATAAATGTAGCGCTTATGTCACTAAGATAACACATCCTTAGAGAATTTTAATGCACAATGACCATAAGACAAGGGTTTTATACGCAAACGAGTAATTCTTAATGCGAAACAAATCGAGACTCAATCGGGTTCCGCTCGAAATACTTACCCAAAATGTGTAACTCCTCATAAACCCCGCGAAGAAAATTGAACCTATACTTCTGATACCAACTTATGATACCCCGAATCCCGTTCTGAGATTTTCACCTCCGGGATCTAGTTAATCACGGTTGTCATGCGCGACAGTGGGTTTAAAATATAAAAATCATAACTTTTAAAAACTTTTCTCAAATAAAATATGATCTTGTTTAAAAGATCATTTTACAAAATCTCGGCATGTGGAGTTTGTTTCTCTAACAAACCACCCTGTAAGGTTTAAAATCATTTAATAAGAATAATCATGTCCAACTACAATTTCAAATCCACTCCACATATATCAAACCATTTATACAAATTTACAATACAAATTGTTTATCAAATCATAGTTCATTTAAAAATAAAGGAAACCGAAACGATTATACAATATAATCCTTTCCCAAAGAAGGACTAGACGCATATTGTGGACATCAGAGGCCTTTATACACGTACATCATGAGCCACCCGAGATGCTATGCCTATAAAACTGTTAGAAAATACGATGAGCCAAATCCGGACTCGGTGGGAACTATATAGGTTTTGTATAGAAAATACTTTACTTTAATGTAATAGTTTGAAAATGTGCAATGCAATGCAATGCAAACTCGAGTGCATGCAACCCCACTAGGATTCCAATCCTAGTCGCATGAAGCCATCTACCCAACTACCCAATCTCTCCTCTAACCGTTCCATATGATTAATCTTTGGAAATTCCACAACCCAAGGAGGTTGATTGTCTACAGTCACCTCATATCAAATTATAGCTTCCTACGGTTCGACATGTCACGGATTATCCACTCACAAGTGCAACCCCACGCTCTACTATGCTATCCGGCCCTTATTCCATAAGACGTAACTATTAGCCAAGTATTTATTATTTCCTCTTTAATTATAATTCATTATGGAGCCTATACATGGCCAGCTAATATGCTTTGCCCTAAGATCTTTCGTTTAAACCATTATATTATGGTGTACTCTCATTAGGCTATCTCGTTAGCTATGATTTCCCCTTCAATTATGAGTATATTATATGCATTATGATCTGGTTCACTATTCTATAATTCGTACGCGTCTGCATACCCATACACCATTTCTAAAGCTCAATAATTATTATCTCTTTCTACTTTATATATAATACATTATGAAAGGCTCGACAGTTCTCTACGTGTACCCTGTTTTGTCTAGATGTGTATGCAGAAGTCTTTACATCATTTACATCATGGTTGAGGCAACATACACAAATCAATAGGAGACATGATACGATACAATAATAATAACGGCATAATCACAATCTCAGAATAACTCTCGTATCACGTCTCTAGTATAATGCCTCAATTTCACCCTGCGGTCAGTCCAGGCCAAGAACAATAAATCCAGAGAATCCCGAATGGATCAAAAGCTCTTATCCATGTCTCCTTCGAGTGGGGAGTGGTTCAGGGACTTGGTTCTCTAAGTAGATCATTCGAAGATAGCCCACACGACGGTCACTTTTCCGGGTACAACACTTCGAATAGTTTATGAGGAGAACACCTTATACAAACCACATCAACACTCTATAAATAACTACACCAAGTGATACCCTAGTATGGTAATGACCATTAGTAGCTCACTACTTCCCGGGAACTCACAAATTGGGTAAGTAATGCCACACGGGACCTGCTCTGCTTGCCGAAAAAACTCATCTAACCAAGGACACATAGTCTAGTTGGAAAGCAAAATACATAGAGTGGACTCTCCTTTGTGGGAAACCACAACCACTGGCGAAGTCACCGACTTCATTTTTCCTGTGCACGATTTAGGAATTTTCACCCATGGGCGGCAATAGGCGGCCGGTCCTCGAGCCACTTAGGAGCAACCCGATGCTCGGTCCATCATATTCAGCCCATACGTGTGATCGCAATAATAGGAATATATCGATTCCTCATTCAACAACATATAATCATCAAATCATCCATCACACGTATGGCTAACAACATATATATATAATCACACAGTCGTCATTATGATAATCATCGTTCTTTCATCATTCATCACGTCATCATTATTATCAATCCAATTATTCGGGACCTTATCATTTAACTAATAATTCCCATTATTCGACCAATTGATTTGTTATCAATATATATTACATCTCATTATGTGTCATATGTATCAAACTACGGCCATAAGAGTTCTATGTTAATTCTCTAGCTAGTCATTAAGCCAAGTATCGATTAGTGTGCCCCTCGTTCAACCAGCATATTAATACAACTCACCTAGATGTTTATGTTCATAACTAAGGCAATCCATACGCTAATAAATGTGTTCTACCCGTTCTTAAAGAGTATCGAGGTTATATTCTCGTTACTAGTGCCTAGCACGCTCCACACAAGTCACTAAACCCGCATGTTATGGCATGTCGCTCTGCCTTAATGGGTTCTCACTACACATACTAAGAATGATCTAGCCCGAACCCTAAGAAAAGCAAATAACCTATGGTTTTGATGAAAACCCCCAATTTAAGTTCAAATCACTAAAACAACAAGTAAAAGTTTCTAAAAGAGGTTTTATACTAGTGTTCCCACCTTAGAGTAGCTATATCGAGGAGTTGAGGAAGTGTAGACGTCGTCTCGCCAAAATCCTAGCTCGCCTCCAAGCTCCACATGCAAAGACAAAGCTGGAAGATGATGAATAGTGAAGAAAGAAGTTATTTGAGGCTCAAATCTTGTAGGAGGATGAAGAAACCTCAAGAATCTCCCACTTTCTCTCTCTAGAACTCTCTAGAGTGTGGTGTATGTGTGTGGCTCGAAAATGAGGAGTGGTGGGTGTTAAATGGGTGAAAAACGGGTTTAAAACGCTCAGAACTGACATTAAGGTGAACCATGATCGATCATGAACCATTCTGGAATTCCTCTAGAGGACCATGATCGATCATGGCCTTCTATGATCGATCATGGAAGTCACTGCAGTAGCAAATGACTTTCTGAGCCCGAAAAGGACCTTGAAATGGCTGAATCTTAACTCGGCCCAAACATGAAAGTTGTAGGGGCAAAGAAATGAAGATGTTGCCTTAAACGAAGCGTCGTTTGGATATCGGATGAAGAAGTTATGGCCTCTTAAAGTTGGCCAAAAATTGACAAATCACGAAAAGTTGAAATACGCGATTTACACTTCGATTTCAATCCGAAGCACTCAATTAAGCCACGCTGGGTTGAGTACTAAGGGTTCGAAACCCAACGCTCGTGCTCTAACGAAGATTAAGCCACACTAGGCTTAAGGGAAGGTCAAAGCGAAAAAAGGAATACGGGGTATTACAGGTCTCCCATGGAATTCATCTTTGGCCAAAACATAGACCTGTAGAGGGATATGACACCTAGCTAGTGGGTCAAATGGTGTATGAAGGGGTAGTGACTCTCCATAGTTAACCAAAATTCCATTAGTTGGGAAGTCCAAACATTGCCATCACTACCTCAAATTTTATCTTGACCATCTGAATTGCTATGCAACAATTGATGCAACTGTCAATATATTATTGAGACATGTAAGAAGTGTTGTTAGGTTTATATTTTTAGTTGGCTTGATTTTGATGAAAAAATCATTTTTTCCGTTGTAATCGTTTAGGTCGAATTGAAGATTTGAAGATATGACGTTAACGGAAGCTCACTAAACTTACCGAATGGATTGCACAAAATTTTGAACCTAAGATAAGTTGGTTATATGGTTTGATACAAAATATAGGTGGTAGTTGAGCGCTAAATTCGAAATTAAAATTCTTTTGTGTCAAATCTATTTTTAAGTATTTTTATCGAGTTTCGTCGAAATTTGAAAAGTTCAATCGACACAAATTATTGAGAATTTTTTTTTTCATGAGTAATATATTCCATAAAATTGCCTCTAAAATTTTAGACAAATTGGTGTCCAAATTAAATTTAATACGGCAAAATAAAATAACATAAAAATTAAATTAAAATAAAATAAAGAAAAAAGAAAGCAAAATGCAACTTTGAAAAGTCAAAGTTCTACGTACCTTTTTAAAACCCACGTGCAGCCATTAATGGCCAAAGCCTTAGCCACTTGTCAAGCAAACAAAAAAGAGGCTGCATATGATGTCAGGGATGGGACCGGGGTAATTTCGAATTACGTATCGGTCCGGCACTATTTTTGCTATGTAATTGCATTTTTAATTTTGGGCTGGTCCAAACTTTTTTAATTTGTACCGGTTCAGCGTATAAATATCTGGACATGTATTTTTATTGTATTTTTTAAAAATACTTTTAACTTATTTTAAAAATGATTTTTACTCAATAATTTTTTATAAATGTAAGGTATTGATTTGGGTAAAAAAACATATGATTCTAAAGAGTTTTTTGAGACAAAAAATATCTAAACGCTAGAATCAATTTTTGAGAGTTTTGAAATATTACCTAAGTTTTGTTTACATGTCATAGGAGATCCTATTGTTTTTTAAATTTAAGAACTATGGTTCAAAATGTTCACGATCCTGCGGGAGTGTCTTCGGTTGTGATTTGAGACGGGGTGAGTGAAGTGGTTAACACTCGATAAGGGAGATCGCAGACGGGGGTGAAAGATTGTAATCAAGTGCGTAGAAGGAGGCGACGGGTATGTCCAAAAAGCGGGAAGCGCTACGCCAAGCCAGCTGCGGTTGGATTTTATGTTCAAGAGATTGGCGGAACTGTTGCGTAAATTGTGGAGAAGCAATTTTTATAAGTGATCGAGTCTGTAATTCTGTTTTAATCATAGTATGGATACTTCGTAAATTTCTTGTGTTATGGATTTTTTTGTGTGATTGCCTGATTAATTTAATTTTTAAAAAACACAACACATGATTTCAACATTATTAAAATTGATTAGATCTAGGGTTTTAATTATGCTTATCAAATTAAAATATTTTTTTTGATAAAAATCATAAAATCAACCTAGGCAATACAATCTTTAATTTTTCTTCAAGAAGTGTTCAAACTATAAAATTCATCCCATATCCAAAATTCACTACCCAAAGTAAGATTTAGGATAAAATATAAATAAGGACCGACTAACACCTCGATTTGCATTTGGTTCATTCAAATGGTAAAACGACCAATCACACAAGTGTATTACGTCTATAGAGACATGTTAGAGGTATCCATCCTACCAAAATTCATAACTAAACTAAAAATCATCACCCAAAGTAGGATTTGTGACAAATTAGGCCAATAAAGTGGGGTATTACATCGAGCAAATTTGAGCTACCAATTGCACATATCCTATGGATGGACAAACCAGTAGGTATCGTCTGCTGGTATAAGACTAGTGCCTACTATTAATAAATTTATACATTGGTGGCATTTCCTTTGGTATAGTATTTTTGTAATTCAAATTTATTTTATCCTTGAAGTTTAGGGACTTCACTTGGTGTATGCGTTGCACGTACTCTAATTTCATGACATTGGAGATAACTTCTACGTATATGTATATATATGATATACATATGACTACCTTATTTTCTATGTGGCACGTTGCATGTGTATTACAATGAGTATTTTAGTATACAAAACCGTTACAGTTTCCACCGAGCTTGGTTTTGGCTAACTCCCATTTTTCAAATAGTGTTACAAGTATCTCGTTGGGTTGGTACATTTCCAAAAAGTCTAGAAGCCTCTAATCACTATGAACTCAAACTTGTCTCCCATGGAGGGAAGACTTGACATTTATTGCGTTTTCAGAATGTTATGTATAATGTATATAATTTCTTATAACATGTAAATCTAAGTTGGATGTTATATATATTTGGAAATATAATAACTTATTGTATTGTTGTAAAATTATTAAATGGTTTATGAAAAAGCTCTTAGAAATAATTTGATGTATGAACTTTGGTTTGAATAATAGAACTATTATTCATTTGATTTACTCTCCAGTTGATGGAATATTAATCAAGTGCTGGTACAACATATATATATATATATATATATATATTGAAAAAAACTTACTTACTCATAAAACTTTAAAAATGAGTAATACTCGAAAATGTTTTCCTAAAATTAAAAATTTTATACCACACTTGCGGTTGTGAGCGACGGCATCCATGATTAAGTTGGTCTTGGGGGCCTAAAACCCATAACGAGATTCAGGATGTCAAAGCTGACCTCATTGTTTACCCTCCAGAGGTTTAGGGATTTTCAATCCAAGGGCACCAAGCCTTACTTATTTTTAACTTGGCAAGCACACAACACCTTAAATCATATCTTGAGCATTTTCCCCTTTCATATTTCTATCATACCTTGGGGTACCTGTACAATGCTATGCCATGTCATGCACAAACACCAAGGCTATAGAGCCATGCAACATTTTCTCCAATTTCCAATGCATTATACAATACATGCGATTTCGACGACATAACTTGGCCACAAGAATATAAATATCAAATTTTAACTTAATTATCAAGAATCCGACTCAATGACACTTATTGAGTGTTCCAAACACAACCAGTGTTGGGAACATTCAATAAGGTCACTTGCCAGTCATATTAAGCTAAGGTCGAGCCACGTCACCAGGATTTTCTAGAAAGTTCCTTAATTACCCCTTAGCACTCATATTTAAAATAAATATTACATTTTGAAAATATTTATTATATATAGAAACTCCAGAATAATTTTTGGAACTTATCGGTGTAAATCCATATAGTGATATGGAAAACTAATTATTATTCTCTCATTCAACTATATCACTTTCCCCATGCCACTTTAACTTTTAGTTCCCATGCAACATGCTAAATGTGTACAACGTGGCTATAACAACTTTTCCACTTTAAAACATTCGTTCTTAGTAACTAATAAATTTATAATAAATCTCGTTAAGAACATGTAAATCATATAATTACTTAACTAGAGTATATCCGTGCCATCTGGCATGATAAAACAAAAAAAAATTGAGAGGAATATTTGTTTGATTGTATGTTACCTAGGGATGAAAACAGATTGGGTCTCACAAAAACGAAATATAGTCATCCTCACCCAAGACAGGTCTTACTTGTACAATTGGACCATAAATTGCCTCGACCCTTTTATAATATAATGGTGCATGAAAAAGAAACAAATGTTATATTCGAGGCAGGTCGAACCCCGGAGTACAAAAAAATTCCTGCCCCATTCGGCTATGTTTAGTTTGAAACCCACTGGATTGTGATATTTTAGAATTTATAATTTTATCATAATATCTTCTAATTAATATTTTTAATGGCTAAAGAGTTAGAAATATGTTAGGTATGCCATTATAGATGTAGTTTTTTATACATAATTTAATAATCGCAGTGGATCTTGTTTTGTAGATCTTGATGAAATATTTCAAACATATAAATTTTATTAAAGTTTTATTTGGGAATTTAAAGTAGAGAGAGGTAAGAGTTTTGTTTGTGTATATGTTTAGTTTGTGACTAAATGTTCTAAAAGAGTTAACACCATTAAGAATTAATATAGGACATTTGATTAATTTATTGTTTGATTGCAAAAAATCCTTGTTTTATAATATAAATAACAAAACCTTTTGAAAACAAGGTTTAAAACCCTTACCTTACATCCAAGTTATAAGGTTAGTTGGCCATATAAAAGTCTCCTTAAGATGTCCCCATATATTTTTTTCTCTTCCATACACTTCAATTGCGTAACAAATAACCCAATCATTACTTATTTCTACCAAGTAAAGTAACTACAATATATCTTTCAATATGCACTGTGACACCCCGAATCTCGTTCTAAGATTTTCACCTCCGGAACCCGGTTAATCACGGATGTCGTGCATGACAGCGAGTTTAAAATATAAAAATCACAAATTTTAAAAAAATCTTTTTCTTGGATAAAACTTGATGCTCTTGAAAACCTATTTTATAAAATTTCGGCGTGTAGAGTTCGTTTAAACAACAATCCGCCCTGTAAAATTTTAAACCATTTTTGTGCAAATGAAATCCCAATCACAAACAATTGGATACACTCCACATATAAAGATCACCTATACAATTTCTACCTAATACAAATCCTCCAACGAGGTCCCAATCCAAGTTAAATTGTTAAACATCATTTCCAATAATTATACAAACGATATTCAAAATTGGTAAAAGACAAGTCGTTTATGGACGATTATAAATGTCTAGGGTAATCAGAGGTTCTAGACTTCACAATTATGCCATCCCCTGAGATGTACCTGCAAAACTGGTTTCAAAAATGGGAGTGAGCCAAACACGGGCTCAGTGAGAACTATAAGGGTTGTATATATAAAAAAATACATTGTGGAAAGAATGCGTGCAAGGTGTAGTAATGAAAGTAATTTTCTTTTGTAATAAATATCATATTATGATATGCCTGCCAATGCTTTTCCATCCTTGAAATATCATAAGATATACATTCAATTGAAAATACAATTGAAAGCTAGCTAATAACATAAAATAGTTATAAACCTCATACGTACAGTAAAAGAAGTGTCGTTCAGATACAAATAGCCTTTAGTAAGAAATATATATTAGAGACCATTGGCTAGTCTATATAGCGTGTCACCACAATCGTATCGTTTAAAAACATCTCCCTCTTGGCGATCATTTCAACAACTCGTAACTAGTCAAGCGTAGTACCAGGTCTGCATTTCGTGGCCTTTCACCCACGCTGCAGCAGGGCCTCTCATTCTTTTCCGTGCACAATTTCGGGTCTTTCACCCAAGGACACTTGATCCCAACATACGGTCTCAACCTTTAGAGACCAAACCCGGGACCTACCATAGAGTAGCGAAACCATGCATGTGTACAAATAAAATCATTCAAGTAACAAGCTCACATGCGAATAATTGTCCCGGATAACTAATATAACGGTTCATCTCGAACCCATCAACTAGCCAACAAGAATAGAAGTAATGACAAGCTATCATTATTTCAAACATATACATATTACACCCATTCTTGTTTAAAGATAATAATTATCGCTTACGAAAGCATGAAATATCAGAAATCCACATATTTGGTTCAAAGATACGTTCAACATGTATATACATCTAAAGTACATATACATGTATATATATATCAAATTTAATTTTTCAAATATCACGAAGTTTATGTCCCCTAAGGACCACTCCTAACTCGTGTAGCCTCCAAGGCTATGCACTACTGGAAAACATCAATATATAAAATAGTAACCACACATATGTGCATATATCTATATATATACCGCAAATCAAAAGGTAGTATCTATGTTGTATTTAACTTTCTTTGCCAAGTCCGTCAACTAATTGGCCTCGTAAAGAAATTTATCCGTACAGGAAGTTTTATAGGCTTACAACACATAGGCTCCAAGCCAAGTATATATAATTTATAAGCTATAAGCTCAATATGAACTCCCCATATGATTTCTGTATTTTGCTTACTCAAGATAAACTTATAAATCTGTATAGTATAGTTACGGGCTAGTAAGACAATTAATAAATCAAATAATTCAAAGAATTTGTAGCTCAAGTATAACAATAATATCTCAAGACAAGTAATTATAGCTCAATCATACTTTGAAATCCATCTACAGCTTTATATATACACAAATCATAAATTACTATACATTGTTGTGCTTGTGAGTGAGGGTTTCATGCGAACCTTTCCAAAATCAACGTATAAGTTAGGGGTTCTTGTGTAATAATCATCTTGGAATGATATGCAATGCAAAACAACCAAAGAATCTTAAGAAAAACAACCCAAACCCCTATGAACATGCAATTTTCAAAATTGCATACAAAACCCCAAGTTTGGTTTGATTCAAAGCAATTTATACGTAATATCTTGAAAAGAAGTTTGTATAGTAGTGTTCCTACCTATTGAGAGTTAATCCCTCCATGAATCATGACTGAATCGAGCTGGGCTGAGCAAACAAAGACCTTCCCCCATTTTTGGAACCCTAGCCATGGAGGTGGTGTGAGGAAGATGACGATGAATAGTGCTCGGTGATGGCGGAGAAGGAAGAGCTTAGGTCGTGCTCTTGAATCATGCGCAAAACCCACCAAATCGCCTCTCCTTTCTTTCTCTAAGAGCTTTCAGATCTTGGTGGTGAAATGAGGAAGGAATGGAGATAAATGTATATATATAAACTGCCTTCCATTTTCGGGTACTATTCACGCGTCACTATTTGGGACCTGTAGGACTGAACTTTGAACGTCCAAAACCTCTCGCTCGGAAGTCCGATTAAGGTGATCTTTATGTCCACAGAAAGCTTATTCGAAGCTTTACAACTTCTTATAAGGAAGATTTTCCAAATTTCTGATGAATTATTCCCTGAAATGCGTCGAAGTCAGTGCTTTAATGTTACCGAATGAACAACTATTAGCGATTTGCCTATTTCACGCTCAATTTTGACCAAGTAGGAGCCTGAATTGGCTTTCAGCCAAAACAAAAAAGTTGTAGATTGCCTAAAAATCTAGACCCCTTAGCAAATGGAAACTCAATCTGGCGAGGAAAGAAGAAGTTACACTTCCTCCAAGTTATCCAAAATTATGAAGTCGGTAAATTGAAAACTTGCAATCTACATCCTGATTTCAACTCGAATCACCCGAAATGACTTAAGGCTATTCTAACATGCTTAAATATATTAATGTAACTTATTGGAAGTATTCAAGCGATTCAGATTCTTTCGGAGAAAAATATGGCTATCCGAAGTACACTTCTGCCTTATGCGCGGCTTGTATACGATTCCGTGAAATAAAGAGACACGGGGTGTTACTGTAACGACCCGATCCCACCTCAGTACGATATTGTCCGCTTTGGGTAGCGTCTAGCCATACCTCAGCCCCGGAACATCTACCCTCACGGCTTTGTTTCTGGGAGCTCACGACCAGCTTCCCAGTGGGTCACCCATCCTGGGATTGCGCTGGTCCACTACTCGCTTAACTTCGGAGTTCTTATGAGATCCGCAACCAGTGAGCCCCCAAAAGGCCTCGTACGTAATTAGCGACCATTTCTTACTTATATGGGTCTCTAAGGATCCCCCATCTTTCGATGTGGGATGCCCCCTTTGAGCTACATTTCCTCCTCCCAAGGGAGCACTCCATCACTCGCAGGGCGTCACATCCTTCCCCCCAAAGGAATCGATGTCCTCGTCGACACATCGTACTCTGTGGGGTCCGCTCTGATACCATTTGTAGCGACCCGGTCCTACCTCAGTACGATATTGTCCACTTTGGGTAGCGTCTAGCCAAGCCTCAGCGTCGTAACATCTACCCTCACGGCTTTGTTTCTGGGAGCTCACGACCAGCTTCCCAGGGGGTCACCTATCCTTGGATTGCTTTGGTCCACTACTCACTTAACTTCGGAGTTCTTATGGGATCCGAAGCTAGTGAGCCCCCAAATGGCCTCGTACTTAATTAGCGACCATTTCTTACTTATATGAGTCTCCAAGGATCCCCCATCTTCCGATGTGGGATGCCCCCTTTGAGCTTCATTTCCTCCTCCCAATGGAGTACTCCATCACTCTCAGGGCGTCACAGTTACAATCTCCTTTCCTTAAGGAATTTCATCCTCGAAATTCTAACTTGATAGTTTTGAGAAAAAGGTATGTACAGTTTCTGAGTAATTACACTGTCTCCCTTTCTTAAACGGAAAACCATAATCGCGACTGAAAAGGATTTCAAACTCAAGGATCAAAACAAGAGGTATAATCTTGTCGGACAATAAAGAAGAAAGACCACAAAATTAAAGTTATCTAATTCATTCTCCCTCACAAGCAACAACCTCTTCAAGAGTCGCAATGGAAGAAGATACTGACTAAACACGAGGGCTTTTCACCAGCCGATTCATATGAACGAAGTAGCTAAAGATAGAACTTTTCTTCAATACCTTCTCTCCCTCAACCAATTTATCGAGTAATGCATCGATCTCGTCCTCACCAACCCGGTCCCTAACCACCATGTTCTTAGAGAGAGTTTTCAGCTGTGGGTGTCCACACAAGCAATTCCATTTGAACTTATCTTGAATCTTTTACCGAGCTTCTTCAACTCAAAAACCTTGTGTTTTTACACATGTTTAAGATTGAGAAACATGATGAAGTCAACAAATCCAGGGAGCTCAACCATAAAATCACCCTCATAATAGTGAAGAACCTTGCTCGTCATTTCCTGAAGATCTTAAATAACAGTTGCCTTCCTCATGAAATTATCATCTTTCAATAGAGTGCGCTCTACCCACTCGTAGAACTCGTTGTCTGCACCCCACTTCAATAACTTTCTTTGACTCGACATAGACACTCTGCTCAAAATCCACCTCTTAATGGCTTTAGAAGTTTCCAACTTAAGAAAGTTGGGATGATCATTTCAAAATATGCGGATAGTTACGTTAGCGAATGTATTACTTCCTTAAAGGCTATTCTCAGCTTAGGCAATTTCTGAATTAGAAATGAAATTGGATTTTTACCTTGTCCTTTCCAAAGGCAGTGACTGTACGTCTTTGGGAATTTCATTGGGAAATCCCATACCATAAAACAAAAAAAAATATTGTAAATTACTCTAGTCACAATCTTAGGAGGTTCCATAGTTTCCCGAGGTTGTAACTCATGCTTTCTATGATAATTCCGACTACTTCTTGAGCTAGGACAAGTCTTGACCTATATGTAAATATAAGACGGAGGAGAAATGGCAGTGGAAACGAGTTCTTCCTCTCATGGTCAAGTGTCGGCTCCCCTCCTTAAAGGGTTTGTCAAAGATAGGAACCAATAATAATTGATTTCAGAGTACCATTTCAATCTCTCAGAAGCACTATACCTTCCTATCCTGAGAAAAGTTCTAAAAACATGGTTCACTTAACTACAACTAACAAGTTGTTAAGCTATCATTAACCAACCATAACAAATCTTTTCAGTTGGAATGAATGGAATCATTTTTAAGTTGAATGTGTACTCGACACTCTGCTTAAGGAAATAACTATGGACGGATGTATAAGATCTTATAGAGTTGAATACACACTAGATAACATCTATCCACCTTGCCTAGAGATACAATTATTAAATGGACGTAGGAACACTTCGAAAGATTAGTCACCTTGACTATTAATCGACAAGTAGCCAAGCTTTTTCTGCGTTACTTTGATAGGTCCACCTAACCAAAAAAGAATGAAAATCTCACTTCAAACGGATTCATGGTGTGTTCCTATCACAGTGGAAGAATGAGTTCGCGGACTAGTAAAAAGTGTGACACACCTCGCGGACACTACTAAGGATCTTATCCCTTCACTATAGGGAAACAAGTGTATCACAGATACATTGGATACAAGGTTGCTAAACGGGTTTCTCTCGTCTTACACGCGAACTTACTTAGCTAGAAAAACGAGAATTAGATTCAAGAAAAATGAATAGACCAGCCTTAAAGGAGGACACCATTGGGTAAATTGTATCACAGATATATTTCTTCTACTCCAAGGAAAAAACATATATAGGAACATACAAGGCACTGAAACCATTAAGCAGGTCCATGCATCATTCACATTGATCATGATTCTGGAGATAGAATATATATACATACATGACCAGACTTGGTCATTCTCCTTATGCTTATGTTGGTTATTAAGAAGGTTTCCTCGCCTCCAAAATTGGAAGTAGTCTTTTGACGTAAGCGGTCTCTCAAGTTTGGTGATCTCTAGTATAATATGAAATTTCACTAGTATCAGTGTAATCGGGGTAAGAATGATCCTCATGGTCTTACTTCACAACTAAACTAACAAACTTAAGCGCGGCCGTATGAATAAGGAGAGGAACGAGCAACCACATACTAGGTTCACCCATCTCGAGAATCGAAGAAAAAGCAATGGGGTAAACGCGAGGAATGGGACTTTAGCAGCCACTCTGATATGAGTATGCCATGTTCTAGCCTCTGCCAGCAATGGTGGATTGACAATTTATAAGATAGTCAACCGTTGGCCAACGAATGACTATAACATAATCCATCAGTCGCCTTTTTGCTCACTTGGTGGCAGAAATAATCCCGAGTACAAACCTATATGCGTAGGGATAATAAATAATGCAAGAACCAATAACTGAAATAGTTTGCAAGGGAAGCCAAAAGAAAATCTCCAAGCAGAACATTGTGGATGGACGTAGCCAAGGCAAGCTAACATCTTATTTCACATTTTCTCCCATTTTCCAAATATCCTAACGATAGAATCCTATTGCACGGAAGCGTATCAATTATACTAGGGATACCATCGCGTTCACACAATACTCTATGATCTACCCTTGAACCCCGCGAAGAAACACCAAACCTATACCTTTGACACCAACTTGTGACGCCCCGAATACCATTCCGAATTTTTACCTCTGGAACCCAGTTAATCATGGATGTAGTGCGCAATGGTGGGTTTAAAATATAAAAATCACAACTTTAAAAAAAATCTTTTGCTTGGATTAAACTTGATCCGCTTAAAAACTTGATTTATAAAATTTCGGCATGTGGAGTTCATTTAAACAACAATCCGCCCTGTAAAATTTGAAACCATTTTAATATAAATGAAATCCCAATCACAAACAGTTGGATACACTCCACATATAAACATCACCTATACAATTTCTACCCAATACAAATCCTCCAACGAAGTCCCAATCCAAGTTAAAATGCTATACATCATTTCCAATAATTATACAAACGATATTCAAAACTAGTAAAAGATAAGTCGTTTATGGACGACTATAAATGTCTAGGGTAATCAGATATTCTACACTTCACAATTGTGCCATCCCCTTAGATGTACTTGCAAAACTGGTTTGGAAAATGGGAGTGAGCCAAACACGGGCTCAGTGGAAACTATAAGAGTTGTATATATAAAAAAATACGTTGTGGAAAGAATGCATGCGAGGTGTAGTAATGAAAGTAATTTCCTTTTGCAAAAAAACCATATTATGATATGCCTGCCAATGCTTTCCCATCCCCGAAATATCATAAGATATACGTTCAATTGAAAGCTAGCTAATAACATAAAATAGTTATAAACCTCATACGTACGATAAAAGATGTGTCGTTCAGATACAAATAGCCTTTAGTAAGAAATATATATATATATATATATAAGAGACCGTTGGCTAGTTTATAGAACGTGGCACCATAATCGTATCGTCTAAAAGTATCTCGCTCTCTGCAATCATTTCAACAACTCGTAAATAGCCAAGTGTACTTCCAGGTCTACATTTCGTGGCCTTTTACTGACGCGGTAGTAGGGACTCTTGTTCGTTTCCGTGCACGGTTTCGAGTTTTTCACCCAGGGGCACTCGGTCCTTAACATATGGCCCCAACCTTTAGAGACCAAACCTGGGACCTACTATAGACTAGCGTAACCACGTATGTGTACAAATCAAATTACTCAAGTAAAAAGCCGGCCCACAGGCGAATAATTGTGCCGGATAACTAATATAACGGTTCATCTGGAATCCATCAGCTAGCCAACAAGAATAGAAGTAATGAAAAGCTATCATTATTTTAAACATATACTTATTACACCCATACTTATGTAAAGATAATAATTATAGCTTACGAAAGCATGAAATATCATAAATCCACATACTTGGCTAAAAGATACGTTCAACATGTACATACATCTAAAATACAGATATATATATATATATATATCAAATATACTTTTCCAAATATCACATAGGTTATGTCCCCCAAGGACAACTAATAACTTGCGTAGCCTCCAAGGCTATGCGCTACTGGAAAACATCAATATATAAAATAGTAACCATACATATGTGTATGCCTCCTAGGTATATATTTAGCTAGTGAGTATATACATATATCTATATATATAATCAAAAGGTAGTATCTGTGTTGTACTTAACTCTCTTTGCCAAGTCCGTTAACTAATTGGCCTCGTAAAGAAATTTATCCATATGGGAAGTTTCATAGGCTTATAACACATAGGCTCCAAGCCAAGTATAATATATAATTTATAAGCTATAAGTTCAATATGAACTCCCCATATGATTTATGTATTTTGCTTACTCAAGATAAACTTATAAATCTGTCCAATATAGTTACGGGCTAGCTAGACAATTAATAAATCTCATAATTCAAAGAATTTGTAGCTCAAGTACAACAATAATATATCAAGACAAGTAATTATAGCTCAATCATACTTTGAAATCCATTTACAGCTTCATATATACACAAATCATAAATTACTATACATTGTTATGCTTGTGAGTGAGGGTTTCATGCGAACCTTTCCAAAATCAACATATAAGTTAGGGGTTCTTGTGTAATAATCATCTTGGAGTGATATGCAATTCAAAACAGCAAATGAATCATAAGAAAAACAACCCAAACCCCTATGAACATGCAATTTTCGAAATTGTGTGCAAAACCCCAAGTTTGGTTTGATTCAAAGCAATTTATGCGTAATATCTTGAAAAGAAGTTTGTATACTAGTGTTCCCACCTATTGAGAGTTAATACCTCGATGAATCATGACTAAATCGAGCTAGACCGAGCAAACAGCGAGCTTCCCCCATTTTTGGAACCCTAGCCATGGTGGTGGTGGTGAGGAAGATGACGATTAATAGTGCTCGGTAATGGTAGAGAAGGAAGAGCTTAGGTCGTGATCTTGAATCATGCGGAAAACCCACCAAATCGCCTCTCCTTTCTCTCTCTAAGAGCTCTTAGATGTTTTTGATGAAATGAGGAAGGAATGGAGATAAACGTATATATATATAAACTGCCTTCCATTTCCGAGTATTGTTCACGTGTCACTATTTAGGACCTGCAGCACTGAACTTTGAGCGTCCATAACTTCTCGCTCGAATGTCCAATTGAGGTGATATTTATGTTCACGAAAAGCATATTCAAAGCTCTACAACTTCTTAGAAGGAAGATTTTCCAAATTCCCGATGAACAACTATTAGCGATTTGCCTATTTCGCCCTCAATTTTGACGAAGTAGGAGCTTGAATTGGCTTTTGGCCAAAACATAAAAGTTGTAGATTGCCTAAAAATCTAGACCCTTTAGCAGACGAAAGCTCAATCTAGCGAGGAACGAAGAAGTTACACTTCCTCCAAGTTATGCAAAATTATGAAGTCGGGTAAATTGAAAACTTGCAATCTACATCCTGATTTCAATTCGAACCACCCGAAATGACTTATGACTATTTTAACATGCTTAAATATATTAATGTAACTTGTTGGAAGCCTTCAAGCCATTCGGATCCTTTTGGAGCAAAATATGGCTATCCGAAGTACACTTCTGCCTTACGCGCTGCTTGTATCGCGATTCCGTGAAATAAATAGATATGGGCCCTTACATGCACTATGCTTTTCCCCAAAATAGTAACTTGATCAATATCTGAATTTTTAAACCTTAACATTTAAACCTAATTTACTATACTTTAAGATATTTAAGAAAATGTTCAAGATTCTTCTGTCGAAAACCAACTATCTCGACCAATCTTGTAAAATTAATTTATTTTCGTTTTTGGCTAATTATAAAGCCATATGTTAGGTATTGAACCATATTTTAAACCTCATATTTGATACCTAGTTTTCCCCATCACCAACCTTCTCAAACCACATGGCTAAAATATGTTTTCGTTGTTTACACATTTTAGCAAACACTTGCTGTATATAACTCCATGTTCTAAATCCATACTTCCAGTTATTCAAGTAAAACACGCATATACTTCTACAAGTGCTGATTTAAACCCTAACACAAAAAATTACCTAACTCAAACCACTTTACTAAAACTAATTCCAAATTTACATGAATTTATCCAAAATCTAAGATAGTTATGACATGCCTCAAAGTCATGAGATAAGGAACAAAGGCAATGATGAACCGAAATTCGGTGACCAAATTCCAATATTCTTATACACTCATGTAGGCCCCAGCATATAGAACAACTTTTCCTAAAGACCTAACATGATCCGATAGAGTTCGGTAAATGGAATTTAGGGAGAGAAAGCTTGAAACTCAATAATGGTGTGTCTCCATTACTTGGCCAAAGTCGAGAAAAGAAAACGAAGGCAAATATATTTTGAATGGAAATCAAATGAGTGGATTTCTCTAGAAAATTCCATGGTTTGGATAAATTAAATTACAATAATTTACCTTCTAGTTTCATGGAATATCACTTTCACCCCACACTTATATATAATTAACATTCTAACCCATTTTCACCTTAAATAAAATAATTAAATTATAAAATATGCAATTTACTTTAAAACTAGCTCTCATCAAAACCCAGGTCTAACAAGACACTTGGTCTTGCTAACCCATAATTAATTTATAATTAAGACACAGGGTGTGACGCCCCAAATCTAGTTACGAGATTTTCATCTCTGGGACCTGGTTAATCACGGATGCTGTGCGCGACGGCGGGTTTAGAATATAAAAATCACAAATTTTAAAAACTTTTTCTTCGATATAAGTTGATCCAAAAGAAATCTCGTTTTACAAAATTTCGACATGTGGAGTTTGTTTAAACAACAAGCCAACCTGTAATAGTTACAATCATTTCATACAAATACCTCCACATCTAACCACATTTAAATCCACTCTATATAAGACAACACTTACACAAGTCACATTAAACACCCTTTACTTGAAGAGTTACAAAGTCCGATTGCAAACAAAAATGGTTTTACATAAAAAACGCATATGCTAGTCTTTAATCTAAGGACTACAAAATTGTTGAAAGAGGGAATGAGCCAAATCCCTGAAGCCCAACTTGCAAAACTATTGAAAGAGGGAATGAGCCAAATCCGGGCTCAGTGGGAACTATAGAGTTTTTTGTAGAAAGTCCATAGAGCAACAACATGTGCGTGCAGGTTATATAGTTTGAAAACAATACTATACGATGAAATTCACACAGCTATGCATGCCAAACCCCCACTAGAATTCCTGTCCTAATCACTGGAAGCTATTCCGTTCACTATCCAATCCCGTCCTCCCAAGTTCTTAGATACGAACCCCTTCTATGGGTTCATGTCCTTAATATATCCGGCCCATGCCACTAGGAGTATTTTGATAAATCTCTAGCTTCCTATGGTTCGTCATGCTATGGTGGGTTTGTTCTAACGTGTGTATCAATGCTGTCTCACACTTACTCTGATAGATTGTAACTATAAGCCAAGTATTCATTGTTTCCTCTTTGTTACTAGTATCTTATGTTCATTAGGTTCCAGTCAACTAATCTTATACACCGCATGTATTCTCGTGCCCGTACACAAAACTTTAAGGCTCGGTAGACATTCACACTTTCCACTCCAAGTAAGAATTTGACTTTAACTCGATTAAGGAATGTACGTGGTTTACATCAAATTAACCAACGGGGTATTACAACCTCTCATCCTTAAGAATTTTTTTCCTCGAAATTCCAATAGGAGGAATACGAGACAAAAAAATGCATCAGTTCTGAATTCTCACTTGGACTCCCCTCCTTAAGAAAGGAACCACGGCTACGAACGAAATGTAACTCAATCCATGGATCAAAATAAGAGGAACGATTTCCATGAATTATTGGAAAACAGAACAACAAGGCTAGAACCCTCTAACACACTCTCGAAGGAATAATCATCAATACGATGTACCCCTACAATGAGGCAATAACCCTTAGTTCTTTAAAATCAACCCATAATCGGGGACTCTAAACGAAACAACACCAAGCATATCATGATGCTAAACCACAATCCATATTGGTCATCGAAATGATAGGGCAACAAGGTTTGAACTTCTTAATTTCTCCTCATAAGAATAAGTATATTATAATGAAGAGTATTCACAGTTAGACACTAAAAGGTTCTCATCTAAACGCATCTCGCGCGGTTCTACACATAATCCCAAATACTCTCTAAGCGCATCCATAAATATTATTCAAGTCAAAAATAAGAAATCTCACAATCAACTTCCTACAAATCCCACGCGACGTACTCGGGAAAACAAATGCATTCAACCTGGATCAATTCTTATAAAATCCAAAGATTACCAAGTTCAGGATTCACCCATCTAAATCAAAGAACACATAGGGTGAACATAGGGAATGGAACTAGCCACTAACACTAGTAAGCCACGTTTTACTTTCCGTTGGCGACAAAAGACCGTTGATTTATAGGTTAGTCATCCGTTGATGAGGTGGCTGACTAAAATATAACTCGACAGTCGCCAATTGCTAACTTGGTAGCAAAACTCATCCCAAGTCCAAATCACATTTTCAAGAAAGTTAATGGATTCGCAAGGAAACAATACAATTATAACGTGATCGACATACATAGAATGAAGAATGAAGGGAACATCTCTTCCCAAAGCAAACACTCACCGGAGGCACGCTCACACATTGGTTGTAACATCTAGACCACTGGCTCCACGATGCTTCCACTGCGCTACTCTAATTGAACAACTCTCCCCTCGTTTAGGACAATCACTACGATAATAACTAGTGCTCTTACAAATAAAGCACCCAGTCTTTTAACCCTTTGGTGCCGACCTTGTCAGAATGGCTACGAATAGAGGAACCCCCTCGGTCCCCATGACTGACTCTCGGCGGCCACACTAGACCAACGGCTCCCCACTGCTTACAGTCCGCCTAGAACCACTAGTTCTATGAGGATGGTGCTTTTTCTTATACTCAGATGCCCCACTAATGGAATGGATATGGACCGGAGATTTATGTTCCAAGATAATGATACGCGGACCAATGAAAATGATCTCAAACTTGTTGGCCTAAATAGCCCCATCAACCTCTCCCACTATTCCTAGAGTAGGGTTGGTATCAACCTCACACCCATTGAAGAAGGAATTGCAACACTTATGTTTCTAAGACGAAATATCCTTAACGCAATGCAACATGAAACTTAATAGAACATACTTGTTACATTCACCAAAATGTGTAACTACCCATAAACCCCGCAAACAAAATCGTACCTATACCTCTGATACTAACTTGTGACGCCCCAAATTCAGTTACGAGATTTTTATCTTTGGGACCCGGTTAATCACGGAGGTCGAGCGCGATGGCGAGTTTAGAATATAAAAATCACAACTTTTAAAAACTATTTCTACAATATAAGTTGATCCAAATGAAATCTCGTTTTACAAAATTTCGGCATGCGGAGTTTGTTTAAACAACAAGCCAACCTGTGATAGTTAAAATCATTTCATACAAATACCTCCATAGCCAACCACATTTAAATCCACACTATATATGACAACACTTATACAAGTTACATTAAACACCCTTTACTTGAAGAGTTTCAAAGTCCGATTACAAACACAAATGGTTTTACATAAGAAAAATAATCGCATATGCTAGTCCTTAATCTAAGGGCTACAAAAGGTCGATGGACAATAGAGGCTTCTAGACATGTGTACATCGCCCTCCAATCCCCGAAGCCCAACCTGCAAAACTGTTGAAAGAGGGAATGAACCAAATTCGGGCTCAGTGGGAACTATAGAGTTTTTTGTAGAAAGTACATAGAGCAACCACATGCACATGCAGGTTATATAGAAAGTAATTACCTTACTAGGATATTTTGAAAACAATACTATACGATGCAATTCACACAACTATGCACGCCGAACCCCCACTAAAATTCCCGTCCTAGTCACTGGAAGCTATTCCGTTCACTACCCGATCCCGTCCTCCCATGTTTTTAGATACGAACCCCGTCTATGGGTTCATGTCCTTAATATATCCAGCCCATGTCACTAGGAGTATTTCCATAAATCTCTAGCTTCCTACAATTCGTCATGCTATGGTGGGTTTGTTCTAACGTGTGTATCAATGCTGTCTCACACTTACTCTGATATATTGTAACTATAAGCCAAGTATTCATTGTTTCCTCTTTGTTATTAGTATCCTATGTTCATTAGGATCCGGTCAACTAATCTCATACACCGCACGTATTCTCGCGCCCGTACACAAAACTTTAAGGCTCAATAGACATTCACACTTTCCACTCCAAGTCAGAATTTGACTTAAACTCGATTAAGGAACGTACGTGGTTTACATCAAATTGACCAATGGGGTATTACACAAGGCGTCACAAAGAACAATAGATCAAATCCCTAAAACTAATGAATATTGGAATGAATCATCTGTTAACACAATAACCCCTAGTTATAGGGATAAGAATTTGACTAAAATAAGGAAAAAAAATTACCAAAAATAGTAGAAGCTTCTTAATGAAAGATGCTAATAGTACTAAACATTTAGATCATTCTAGAATTGATGGAAGTCAATTATGAATCTCCTAACTCAACTTCTTAGCAAAACAAATATTTTCAAAAACAACAAAATTACCCTTTTTGAGGCCTAAACATCTCCGGATGGCTGGAAAAATTAGGTAGCTCATGGCTTTAGCAATGACTTCTTCTATTTGTCCCGTCTTTGATCAAACTAGCTCGGACCCAAGTCATTTGGACTCTATCTCCGTCACTAGTAGAAATGAAGTTTTCCTCCGATTGGACTTTCTATGGTCCAACATGTCCATATGTGTACTTCCGCTATATCAGATGTAAAAATGGGACCTTCCGCAATTCCACTTTACGGAGTCAAAAACTTCCAACTAGTTGTATAAAAAAAAAAATCCAACTGCGCATCGCAAAGATTTGTTGATTTACTTTTGAAATTTGAGGGAATTAAATTATTTTTTGTTTTCTGGATAGGATATGGATGGTGACGATGTACCTTTTTCTATAAAAGATAAATGCAACATATTGGACTATGTTTAAAAGAATTAATACATAGGAAAAAAATAAACCTATTTAAATAAAATTCGAATACAAAAACTATATCTATTGCCTATATATAAATTGCTTATGTGGAAATACGTAGTGATAATTATGCGTATAAAGTAATTGTTCTTGGGAGCACTCTTGAATCACAATAGATGTCTAGAAAGAAACTATATTGAAGGTTTTCTTAAAGACAATATTCGAAAAAAAATTAGAATTGCGATTTGAAATTAGTGAATCATAAAGATAGAATTATTTGTTCGTTGCTTTTTGTTTGTTAGTTCCGTTTTTATAGTTTATAAGTGTATGGTAATGGTATGATAACCAGCCTTGTTATGTTCATTATATTTGTTAATAATGGTTTGCAACAAATGTTCTTCATTTTAAATAGACACGCGCGTGGTAATTATTATAGAACTGCCAAATTATATCGTAGTTTTTCTTTTTCTATTCTAGGTAATCACCATTTCTTCTCAAAATTAAACACCATGTTAGTATAATTAAGTTAGTTCAAGTATGCCCTTTGAAGCTCGAGTACAAGCCCATTAAGTATGTCGAGCACAAATATATTAGAACGACAACTTTATAACTCTTCAAGCGCGATGGAATGTTAGTGAACCATTAAGATAAAATTATATAGTTATCAAGCCTTTTTTGTTTTGTTTCTTTCTGTTGTTTTAGTTAATAACGGTATAATAACCGTCCTCCTTTAGTACGTTATTTTAGTTAATAACAGTATTAACGATTCACAACAACAATTTTTCCTTATTTCAAATAAAAACGGGGTAATTACAAATAAACTACGAAGTCCTATCGTTATAGTGGTTTTTCATTTTAAGTAATCGCAGTTTCGCTCAAAAGCGCCTTGATGTTGTAAATTAAACCAAGATAGTTTATAGATATAGCCCCCTTTGAAGCTCACAAGCCCATAAAGTAAATCGAACACGAATATATTAAGACGACAATTTCAACACTCTTGATACTTCAAAACACAGGTGAAAAGATTTATAGATAATTCTCCACCATGCTACACTTACTAAACTATACCACTAATTCAGCAGTTATATATTGTTGATATGTATATACAACTACGAAAAGGTTGAAATAATATGGCCAGTGAAACTTTTTTATTCCAATTATCTTAACATAGCTAAGAGATCGATCTACAAAGGTTCATTTTTCACGGTGATCTCAACAGGAGGCTGTTTATTCATGCTGGTCTCAACAGCAGGCTCTTTCACCATACCCTCCTTCGACCCTACTCTCTTCTTCTTGCCTTTGGCCTTAACAGACTCGGGAACAACGGCTTCAGGTGCTCTCTGTCTGCGCTTGAATGCTTTTCTTTGCTCCCGTTGTTCAACTGTTTCATCAGCCCGATAGTGCCAAAACCAATGAGCAGCATAAGATTGGGATGTTTGATACACCTTACCACATCTATAACAAGTGTATGGCGCATTTTTATTAGAGACAACACGTCTCTTTTTTGGTATCGATTCACTCTGGCTTCCGCCGGCTTCTGATTTAGCATTCTTGACACCAACAATTCCATCAGATTGTGAAAGTGGTTCCCCTTGTTTGCCATTCATTTTCGGAAAGGGTGAGTGGATTGACGAAAGTGGCTTCTGATCTAGGATTGGGATGCGGATTGGAGAATGTGGGTTTTGATCTAGGATTTTCGTCTGGGGTAGGGATTTGGTGTGCGCACTATATATATATATACGCAAGTTATTTCAACACTTGAAATTATGCTAGCTATTTAATTAATTTTGACTATTATATTGTTTTCTTCGACTTGCACATAGTGTGTAGGGCAAACAAGTAAATTTTTAATTTATAATGTCTATATTTATACTCTTCATTTATAAAATTCTTAAGATGTCAGGCCTTTAGGCTATATATGCTATCTTGCACCTAATAAATAAATAATGTATTCTTGTATAAGGTTTTCATAATTTCTCTTTTACGGGACACGATTGACATTTTTTTGAATGCATATATGGTTCCCATCTAAGATATGTTCCGTGCATTTTTGTTCATCATATAATTCTACATAAACATAACACGTGAGACTGTGAAAGAGGTTTGATTTGACAAGTCCAGATAAATTATGAGTTAATGCGGTTTGAAACAAACTATTTGGATGCTTCTGAACAAACTCATAATGGTGCTTCTGCCCCGTTAGTGTAATAAATTTTATGAGTAATACACATATTTAAAATTGGCAACTACTACAGCATTAATCATCGAATGGGTAAGTGTAATGAATGCGCTTTTTAAAAAGTATATATAAATATTAAGACATACATCGAATGGCTTTCCATATATAAATCTTTAAAAAATATTAAATTATGCCCAATAAGGAAATAAAAAATTGTATTATTTCCATAAATTTATTTTGTTAATAAATTATTTAATATCTTGTGGATAATGGATGGTTACGTTTTAAATTACCAATAATTATGTAATAAAATATCATAATTAAATTTTACAAACTAAACTAATATGTCCAATAATAAGAATGAACTAATATGACTTGTAGTTGTAGATATAAATTACTAGTTGTAATTTGAATATAACAAAATAACGATTAAAATTACACCAACCATTAATCATTATAAAGTTGAAGATTAATAGTGCTACACTTCCCACTAATCTAGCCGGATATTTTTTTCGGCATGTATTATATGTGTTAAACCTTTATAAAATACAATTCATGTAATGCACCTAATAAAAATAAACTGTAAGATTACACAATAAAAATAATTGTTTTCCAAACTATAATTGAAGAATAAAAAAAGTTAGGGTTATTTACCTTTTGGACAGAACAACCTAGTCCAAACCGTAAAACTTGTAATTGCCTTCACATAATTTAATTTCACTTGGGTTGACATTTTATATTTAACTATTATTTTTTTATTATTATTTTTATACTAGTTAGAAGCACTATTTTTACTATTCAAGTGAGAAGGGTAATTCCATAATTTGACATAGATGCCAAAAAGTCTTCTTCTCACTTAATATATATATATATATATAATAGATACAATCTCTACCACAAAAATTCCCTTCCATATTTTAAATGTCGTTTTAATAAGTTAATTTAAAATTTCAGTAGTTACACAATTATGAACCCATTCGAGTTCAACTATATATAATGCAATTACAAATTTTGCAAACCATTCTGTTAAATAGTGTATTTTTCTAGTTTCCAATAGATCCACCGATGGTTAAGGCAGTTACTGTTAGAGTGATATACTAAAAGTTAAAATTTTCTTATTAGTTAGGATATGTTATAAGCTTGGTTTTGTTATTTTAATGAGAATCTTTATGGGCAATGGTTGCATTATATTATTTATTTAAATATTGTGTAAGTGTGTCTTTTATTTCATATAGTAGATAATTTGATGTGTAGAGTATAGCTTATACACAGAATATCATATCATCAGTTCTTGTGGAATACAAGTTTAATGGTTCAGTCTTAGATGGAATTGGACACCTATCGGTAGGATTGTAGCACAAGTTTTTGTAGTTTATTTTGACTACAGGAAACGGTATAGTTTTAACTCGTTGTGCTAGTACACTTTGTGTGTATTGAATAGGACCAGTTTGGGTTAATTGTTTTTATATTGACTATATAAAATAATTTAAAATCTCATGGTTATTATGATTACTTATGCTCTTAATCTTGAAATAATTAATAGACATATATATGTAGTGTTTGTTGTTTTGACTCATTAAGAGTGAGATTCATTTATGGATCAATAATCTTCGTGAATTGGATGACGACACTATATGTATGATGAATATTAATTATTGACGGAATCCACGTCCCGCTATAGGGATTGATGATAGCCCTTTGAGAAGCTTATAAGTTTTGATCATGTCAAACCTTGCAGGTGGATTATGTTAATTCGACATGTCAAATAAGTTAAGTGGTAGGCTCAAGGATTAAGAAGTCATTTAAATATAATTGTCAGTTATTTAATTTAAATGACGGTTATCTGTAATCTTAACGTGGAGAGAATAATAAGTATTTAATAATAAGGTGCTCGAAATATAATTTTGAGATAAGGACGGGAGTGAAATTATAATTCTTTAGTGGTATGAATTATAATTTATGGAAGGATCTAATTCATAGTGGAACTAGGATTCCAACTTTCCATAAGAAGCCCAAACAGTTATTTCTCCTTAAGGTCCATATCGTAGCCTTATATATACGCCGGCCTTATCTCTTTTCATAATAACAATAATTCTCATGAGTTAGGGTTTTTTCTATTGAGAGATGAGAAAATCTTGGTGACACCGTAGCCCACACTCGGTGCAAGATTTGATGGCGGAAGGAATACGATAGAAGATCTTTAGGTTTACGGCACAATAGTCGTAAATCAATTGTAACTTTTGATCCCACCATTGTATCGGGCTGATTTTTGGATATGTGGTTCGGAACGCAAAGTTAGTATAATGGCGCAAAAAATCAGGATGATCAGAAGTCGTTTCGGTGGCGAAAACAATCAATTTTCACAGCCCGGTGAGAATTAAAATATCTGACCAAATCGCAATCTGATGCTTTCAAACCCTAGTCTCCTCATATGGATTATCTACATGATCCACAAAGGTGAAATCCCTTTATTCTTATAGGGTTTTAGCAAAAGTTTTTTGTTCAATCTATACGCAATATCAAACGATCCTGTATTTATGTCTCCATCAATTGGTATCAGAGCGATTGGTTTTCTTTGATACTGTGTACGGATTGAACTAGCCATGTTGTCCAGTTAAATTTATTCATGCATGTTGTTGTTGGATAGAACGTAGAACTCGTTAACCCTTATTTTGCAGTGTTCTTGTCCCACTATTATGGTCACATAATTATGTTTTATGTGATTGGATTCCATGATGTTTTTATTCGTGGTTAATTTTAATGTGCATGATGATTTGGATTTTATTCATGGTTGTAAATTAAATTTAGATCAGATTTGTGAACTCCTTAAAAGGAGGCATAGGATCTATGTAATTTTATTTACAGTTTAGATATAATAGTTTATGTGTGAACTCCTTAAATGGAGGCATCGGACCTTTGTATCTAAGATTGCAGTTTCTTTAACGAAGAACGTTGAAGAAGGCATTTCCACCAAGGTTGATTCTCGACATAGTCAATGAAGTGGCGACATAGGTCGTTACAGGTTTCCAACGAACTAGGGATGATGAAGCTTGAACCATAATAGCAGGGATTTAATTATTCTTATTATTGAATGGTTTAATACTTTGTGTGATTGTGTGTTGGTCATGTGTTTAATTATTAGGTTTCCTTATAATTTTGGACAACATGGATATATGACCATACTTAAATCACCTTTTATTTTATATTTAGTTTTTGTCAAATTAAAAAAGGTTATATAAATATAAATTTTGCGTAATTGAAAAATATAGATTTTTTTTTAAAAAAAGTAGCAAGATAATTTTATTGCACATGTCTTTTATATTTCATACCCTTGTATTTTAGTTGACTAGAATTTAATCGATACTCCACGTTTATATAAAAATGTTTGTACAACGCCTCCAACGAGGTCCCAATCTCACAAAAATTATACATATGAAAATCCAATACATAAATAGATCATAGTTTAAGGTATATAATGTAAGTCTCTTCCTAAAGACTTTGGCAACCGGCCATCAGAGCTAACTAGGATCCGTAAGCGTACCGTCCCTGAGAAACACCTGCAAAACTATTTTCAGTATAATGCAAAGCATGGCATGCATGATTTCTAATATATTTTCTTATACAAACCCTTATAGTTCCCATTGAGCCCGTTTGGCTCACTCCCATTTTCCAAATAGTTTTATAGGTGTTTCTCGGGGACGGTACGCTTACGGATCCTAGTTAGCTCTGATGGCCGGTTGCCAAAGTCTTTAGGAAGAGACTTACATTATATACCTTAAACTATGATCTATTTATGTATTGAATTTCATATGTATAATTTCTGCGAGATTGGGACCTCGTTGGAGGCGTTGTACAAACATTTTTATATAAACGTGGAGTATTGACTGTAAACAAATTTATTTATATCTTACGACAGGTTTTGGTTTACCATATGAATGAACTCCACATGCCAGATTTTATTTTTAATTGAGTTAAATGCTTGTACTTGTTTTTGGTATATAACTCTAAATTTTACTACTTCATACCCGTCGTCGCGTACGACTCCGTGGCTAACCGGGTCCCGGAGGTATAATCCTCTAAACGGGATTTCGGAGCGTCACATATCTACAAAAATGGTAAAAGCATATAAATATGGTTCCAATTACTTTAATTATTACCCATCGCATGTGTTTTCGAACATGTATCCTCTTATGCCAACCCTTTATAGTTTCCACTTAACCGTCGTTGGCTCACTCACATTTTCCAAACAGTTTTACTGTTACTTTCTTCGGGTTGAACGAGTACGCGATTAGATACCTCTAATGACCATAAAAACTAGTAGTCGTCTAAGGATGACTTATATTTTATATACTATACATATTCAAACATTTTGTATGGTTAAAGCTATATTTTGATTATTGTAGAATTATTGTATACGATGAAAGACTTTCATAAATAAGATTGGGACCTCGTTGGAGGATTTGAATTATATGGATATCGATTTTGTTAAATGGAACATTTACATTATAAATATGGAGTTTTATTTATAATGAGAGATTCATTTTATTATTTATAGGTTAGTATGTTAACTTTACAAACTCCACATGCCAAAATTTTCTTAAAATGAGGCTTGACGTATAATTTACTATCAAATAAGTTTTAAATTATATATTTTAATCCCGCCGTTGTTTACGGCACCTTGATTAACTGGGTCCCGAAGGCCTAGACCTCATAACAGGATTCAGGGCATCACAGGGGCGGTCTAGCCCATTCTTATTCTTTTGATTATGATTCGGCCTGGCTTGGCATTCTCTTGGCGATGTGGTATAATGGTTGACGCAAGCGAGGTAACCTACATATACACATGCATGCACTGTTTTATCGGTTGAGCCATGATTTATAATTAAAGTGCTAATTACGTTTTGTACGTAATCCTTCCTGTTATTTCCCCCCTCCCCTTTACTGAGCTATGAGCTCACCTCCTTTTATGTAAACAAATTCAGGCACCCTGGAGTCGGAGACGACTAAGGAAGCGATTAGGTTGGGAACAAAATAGAGGACTCTGATACCGACTCATTTTTGTTATACACATGTGTATATATGGCGTGCCACGGCTCGCCTAAGTTACTGAACATGTTGGATTACACACTATTAAGGTTTTGTATTACCTTTTGGATATATGTGTGTATATATCTGTGTTACACTCCTGTTTTATATTATCACCCACAATATAAGTATCATGTTTGCTTGTTCTATGTTATACGACGTACATGGATTTATTGTTTCATTATTTACATTGACCTACTTTAGTTAGTTTGGGTGGGTTAGTGACACTCCAGGTCTTAATTACTGGTGTTATCCTGTCAATTAAAGCGGGGGTGCTACATTAGAGATGAGATGATTATTGCCTACTCGGTGAGGTTTCATTTGACAAGGGTTCTTCATACGATTAAAAAGAAGTATTTTATCTAGCGTACCTAATGTTTCTCCCCTAACGATCTAAAATCATTTGAATTACCTCGTAAATGTATTTTAGGGAATTCTAACTACTATTTTCAAATTAAATTTATTATATGGTTCCCACTGAGTCCATTTGACTCACTCATTTTATTTTTCATATAGGTGCATCTGCTTGTTCTTCGGTAAAAGTGAAGAGGAAGGATGCCACCCCTTAGATTGCCTCTCTACCTTAGCTAGTTAAGGGTCCTTTAGGCGGAAGGACGAATGTCCTTAGAATTTTGTTTACTCGGAAGATATGCTATGTAATACATTTTCTCTAGAATTGGTGTATTTATATTAACTAAATTGTAAACTTGTATTTGGGACCTCGTTGGAGGCTTGTTAGTAAGTTATATCACTTCATCGTGTTGGATATGGTACGTTTGAGACGGACATAGTATTAATCCTCGTCTTGCTTGTTAGATTTTGAATCTTTGCATTATTCATAGGAATAATTAATTTGTCTAACCGCCATTAGCGTAAGGCACCAGTGATTAACCTAGTCCCGGAGGATGGATCCTCTCAACCGGATTTGGGGCATCACATGAAAGCGAAAACTGACAGTTTTTTTTGTACATACGGATTTTTGTACCGAAAGAGCTCATAAGCAACCAATTATTTTAGACAACTAACTAAACTAATTAGAGAGTATAGACCGTTCTCGAATCAGCCTAGCTAGGGTTTTAGTACAAAAATTGATGAATTGAAGTTTTTCAGTTCTTAATCATACGAGATTTTGTGCAAGAACTTATGTAAACATGTTGGAAATCATGTAAGGACAATCTAATACTCAAAATAAATAGGTGGTCTCTAAACATTGGAAAAAAACATACAAAACAAACACACAATCAAATCATCTTAAAAGTATAGCATTAAAAAAACTACAACCAAATGTACACGAAAAATTAAGATCTAACACAAGAATAGGGTTTTAACGATAACCAAAAGTAAAATCTAAGAGATATTAAAAAAAATATTAAAGTCACGTGCACTTCTGGAAAATCAGAATGTACATATGCAGAAACAAATAATATGTAATTAACAGAATATTTTATAAGCATTCAAGATCTTATGCGAAAAAGTAATAAAAACCAAAGATCTGAGAAACCAGAGCCATTAGTGTAATAGATTTTTAAGATCTGAGAAACTACTATAAACATTAACTCATAATTTCTCTGGTCTTATTAATTATGATCCTCATGTTGGTATCGATCTTGCACAGGGATGCTTATGTGAATTCTAAGATTTTGAGTGAAGGAACAAAGAAGTTATAGGATCAAAAGATTCGGACCTTTCGAGCCCGAACAAAAAGTTTTACTCTGTGATTCATGGCTCCATGTCTTTCCTATAGAACACAACTAACGGATACATAGTTCGAGAGCATTAATAAGGTAAATAGAAAAAGGACTAGGATTGGTGGGAATGGAAATGTGTTCCCTTGAGAAAATGGAATGTTTTAATAACATGTTCTGAAGGGAACACATTTACATTCCCACCAATCCGAATCCATTTGCTCTTACCTTATCAACGCTCTCTAACTATGTATCCATTAGTCGTGTTATGAAGGCGTTTTGGGAAAATTGTAATCACACGTTGGCTTAGACCAAGTTGGCAAAAATGGGATTTGGGTAAGTGCTTGAGAGGCTACTCTGGTTCAAGTTTCGGCGCAGTTCAAAATTATTAGCGTTGCCCATGATAACAGAGTTTGAAAAGATGGAGTTTGCTGCAATGGCAATAGATAATAATAGAAAAGAGATGTTTGATGCATGGTTTGTAGGAAAGGAATTAGGGTGGTGGCACTAATATATAGAATTTTTTTTTAATATGTGTGATTTACTTACACAATTACATTCCCACCAATAATTTTGTCTACATTAAAACTGCCATAACTTAAAGTAAGAAATTCAGAATTTAATATTTAAAATATATTAATCAAGATCAATTAAACAAGATCCATCATGACTATAGAATTATGTAAAAAAAAATTCAAGAAAAATTTGTTTAATTTTTTTGAGTAACATTATTGGATTACTTTAACATTTGGCCTTAAGTTTAATTTGAAAATTATTTTGCTGAGATCAAAATAAAATAAAAAAATATGATTAAAATATTCTTTAAAAAATAAAAAACAAGTCTGTCTAATCCAATTTACTTTTAGTTTTTCTAACATGAAGATATATTGAATCTATGTTTCGGTTGTTCAAAACATTAGAATATGTTAGACAATGGGTTCAAAATAGATTGATTGATATTAGTTGATTTAAATTCGTTTCACAGTGTCAGATGACACATGTATACCCTAGTATATATATGCATAGAGGAATCAACTCAGGCTAACCTGATATCTTGCACCTAATAAAAAGATAATGTATTCTTGTGTAGGGTTTTTGTACTTTCCCTTTTACAGGACATGATTGACATTTTTTCTATACTTATACGGTTCCTATCAAATTGATGTTACGCGTATTTTTGTTAAATGTAAAACACAATGTAAATATAGCACGTGATATTGTGAAAGATTTTTGAATTGAAAACAATAAATTTGGCTTTAGAGAAATTGTAGTAATTACCAAGTTTGGATAAATTATGAATTATTGCCGTTTGAAACAAACAATTTGGATGCTTCTGAACAAAGTTGTAATGGCGCTTAGTGTAATGAATTGGCAAGTGCAATGAATGTATTTTTTTTAATTAAAGAAATAAATATGAGGACATACATTGAATGGCTTTCCATATATATGTACAAAAAATATTAAATTATGCCCTATAAAGATATTAAAAATTATATTATTTCCATAAAGTTATTTTTTAATATATTATTTGATGTCTTATTGATAATTGACGGTTACGTTCTAAACTACCACGAATTAAATAATAAAATATTATAATTAATTTTTTACAAATTAAACTGATGTGACTAATAATAAGAATACACTAATATGACTCGTAGTTATATATTATTCCATTTTGTAATTTAAATAAAACAAAATATAAAAGAATCATCGGTGATTAAAATTATGCCAATCTAGCCGTTTATTCTCATATGTATGTACTAGATGGGTAATACTTTCGCAAAGTAAAATTCATTTAATACAACTTGTAAGAATAAACGTTAAAATTATCCTGTAAAAAAAACATTTTCTAAAGTAGAATTGAAGTATAAAAAAAAATAGCGTTATTCATCTTTTGACGGAACAGCATAATCAATTAATCAAACTGTAAAATCCCTCTACACAAACTGAATCCAGAAGAATGGTTGTAATTAATCACATGTTTGGAAAGCATCACATCATTAACCATCGAATGGGTAAGTGTAATGAATGCGCATTAAAAAAATATAAAAAAATAACTAATAAGTTATACATCGAATTGGTTTCCATATATAAATGCATAAAATATATTAAATTATGCACTATAAGGATATTAAAAACCTGCTGTCTTTCAGGAGTGGGTACTTAGCCCGGTGGTAGGAGTGTTGACTTTTTACATGGGCAACGCGAGTTTGAGCCCCCCATCCCCCTTGCTCGGCGGCTCACACCTATACACAAGAGCAGATGCTACAAGTGGAAAAAATCAAGTGGTGATAAAAAAAAATAAAAAAAAATGCTGCCTTTCCATATATTTATTTAATATCTTGTGGATAATGGGCTGTTACACTTTAAACTACCAACAATTAAGTAATAATATATCATAATTAAATTGTACAAACTAAACTAATATGACTAATAATAAGAATAAACTAATATGACTTGTAGTTATAGATATAAAATTCCAAGTTGTAATTTGAATATTAGAAAATAATGATTAAAATTACACCAACCATTAAGCAATATTATAGAGTAGAAGAATAGTGCAACACTTATCGGCATTTATTATATGGTTTGCAGCTTCGCAAAGTATAATTCTTAGAATGCATCTGATAATAAAAAAAGGAAAAGGGTAAGATTACTCAATAAATAAAAATGTACTTTCCAAACTATAATCCAAAATATAATTGAAGCATAAATAATGTTAGGGTTATTTAAGTTTCGGACGAAACAGTCTAGTCTATTAACAAACCGTAAAATCCCTTTACACAAATTGGTGTCGTAATTCCCAGAATACACCTATTGACAAGAATTTTAAATTAAAACTTGTCTGTTGACCTGATTTTTATTTTTAACATTTTTTCAATTAATTTTTTATTTTTTTTAGAAAATTAATTATGAGCACTATTTTTATTATTCAAGTAGCTAGGAAGGGTAATTCCATAATTTGACATGGATGCCAAAACTCCTCCTCTCACTTAATAAACAATATATTTTACATCTTTACTCCAAAAACTGTTTCTAAATGTCATTCTAATAAGTAAGTTTAAAATTTATCTAGTAACACAATTTATGAAAATCATTTTGTCGATGAGGTTGGTAGGTCTACGGCAACGACTATCGAATTAAAGACATCAAGTTCTCATCGGGGAGAACCAACAATCTTTTTCTCTGACGAGGACATTACGAACTTGCATCTCCTATCAAATCCGCCCTAATGATCAAATTCTCTTGCGGAAGACCAACAATACAAGATACTATCGGAGTCGTTCGGAATGAAAGAAGCCATCACTGTAGGCTTGATGGATCTCACGCATGTCTTGATGACGTTGAACCATGCAGGGTCGGTCCTGAGTTTTGAGGGGTCTTAGGCAAACTTTTGTTTGGGGTCCCTTTTGTATATTTTATATGCTTATGTAATATAACTACACTAATAAATTCTAAAAGAAAAATTATATAGGAACGAGATTTGAAAAGTTACAAAAAAAAATTAATTAAATTTTTTACTTGTGTAGAATTTAGTTAAAACCAAAACTAAAAGATAGTGCATCATTCAAAAAAAATAATAATAAAAAGAATAAACCAACCTCAAATCAATTCACCAATTTATCACAAAAGATGATTTCTTCTAGCATTCTGAGCGAGAAAATTGTTAATTAGACTTTCAGAATCAAGCTTTCAAAGAATACAAAGACTTAAATAAAAATTAACTAAATCCCATTATTGAAAGGACTTTTTCATTAATTGAATTGATGGTTGCTTGGTTGCTGAGTGCCGACCTCTTTTCATTGAGAGCTTATTAAGGTGCTTATTTTAAGGATTCTAGGTTAATTATTTACTTTTAATTAAATTGGGTAACTGCTGCATACTAAAACTCAAAAAAAATAAAAAATGGGAAAAAGTTCCAGCAAGTCTTGAACTTGCTACTGTATGTAACACAAAATGGGCCTTGAACCACTGAACTAAGAATCACTTTATATACTCTTATTCAATGATAAAACCTTTTATTCACTATAACGTGTATATATATATAAGGTCCAAAAAAATCGAGGGCCTGCTACATCGGGGGCCCTAGGCAACGGCCTAGGCTGCCTATACCCATGACCGGCCCTGAAACTATGAGAAGGGATGAAGACCATCTTACCAAATGCTTGAAGTTACTTTTCAACTTCTCACACAAAACAATTATTTTTATATCATTTTCCATGTTGTTATCAAATGAAGCCTTAGTGATTCAAACCTGCACTTGAAGTAATTCATTCTCCAACAGGATTAGTATTCTGGTTTAATGGATAAACTTTCTCCTGTTTAACTAATTAGCCTAGTAGTCTAACTAAATCATTTTCCTAGAGGATCTATATCTCTTGAATTCATTTTCTCAATGCCAAATCTTAGGTTAAGTTTGATTCCCTTAAGTACTCTTTTGGTTGAAGTTTGGTTCGTTCCTTGAATTCTAAAATGGTAATTCACACTAGTATTTTCTTATGGTTCATGTCATGAGGTCGAATCATAACTTGACGATCGAGGCTTATTCTTTTCATGTGAAATTTGTTATGTTAGATTCTAAGGAACAAAAACTCGAACCAAACGAGCATTAAATTAAATTGAATTAAATTGAGTCTCTCCAAAGTAAATTAAGATGAGAAATGAGTAAGGTAAACTGAATCTCTACACTAGTAAATTGACTCTTTCCTAATTTGGAATGTCTTAAGCTGCATGGTATGGTATATGTTGTCATTTTGAACAAAGGAAGTCTTGGATGCTAGATCAAAAGATAATGATTTGCTTTTGTGGCTATAATCAATTTAATATACATTTTAAATTACACATGATTAAAGTATTGTTATTATCAAAATAAGATTAATGACTTTTTAGGTTAACAAATTAATTTGTGATTATGTCTAAATCAATTAATTTTTGGTTGAATAATATTCCACTAAGTTATTGCAATTTTTATTTATTTACTTTAATAAGTTCTTTAATTATCTGTTATTTTTTTAATGATAAATGGATAGTCTAAGTCTCTTCCCTTTTACTACGATAATAACGAAAATCCCCTCCAATCCCAAATGAGACTCGAACTCAGTGTCTCTCCTGAAATCGGGTGAGTGCCTTACCAATTTGGTTATGTGAAATCGGGTGGGTGCCTTACCAATTTGGTTATGTCAAAAAAAAAATAACAAAATACATGTGAGGTTTTTGTTTTTTCAGTCTTGCCCTTACCCCATAATGGAAACTTTTTTTGTAACATAAAAGCTCGTAAGGGCAAGATTGAAAAAACAAAAACCTCACACGTGTTTAAAAAACATATTGAATAGTGAATATTGTAATACTTTTTGTTCAATAGGAGGGCAAATGCCCTAAAGACATTATTAATGACTTTTGTCATACACCAAAAAAAAGAAAATTCCCAATTTTCGAGACCTAGACCTTATGGTACTTATCAGTACATAACATAGCGATACAATGAAACATTGAAACATCTAGGTATCGTACTTATAGAACAACTCCAAGGTAGTTTGCGAATTTCCTCGCACTAAAAGATGTTCTAAAGAAACGGATGCGATTCGTCATGGTACCCCTGAATCAAGTTGACTCCTTGCAACGGAGTTAGTTTCAACTTAATTCTATTTTAATATAAACTTAATTATGTTAAACTTTGTAATAGCTATCTTATAATTTAATTTAGATTAAGAAATTTCACTTTCATTATGTGCATCACACGTGCTTTGATTTTTAGCCTTGTATATATAGTCATTTCATGAATGTTCTAATATAGTCCAAACTAAAGTATTCGTTTTTCATAAATATGGAGAATAAGTACCATTATGAATTTATTGATAAGAGTCCAAACATTTGATTCAATTGCGTGCATCACACGTGCTTTTTTAGCTAGTATATATTATATATATGTATATATAAACTCATTCAATGAATATAAATATATATATATATATATATATATTCTCATACGTGTTTTAAAAAAACATTCACTACACTTACACATTTGATTAATATCTATTTTTGTCCAAATTAGAGCATTCATTTTTCATAAATATGGAGAAGAAGAAGTGCCATTATGAAAAGGCCGGCTTCTTACTAGTTCGAAACCAAGTGGGTACTTATGAACTAAGGATCTACCGATGTGAGATATTTTGGGTTGTTACAAACTCCCCCGGTTAAATCTATGAAGTCCTCGTCAAGTCGAGGTGTATATTTAAAGTATCCACACACAGGCCATCCACCTCTTCTATATATATGTATGTGCTTGTGTGTATATTTAAAGTATAGATGCACTTATCACACGTATATACAATTAATGCATGTATGTAGTCAAACTAATCACTAACACCTCCACCCGAATTAAATCAGACAGAATAAAAACGGATATTTTTTTCGGTGTACATATATACGAAGTAAGATGATTATATACATGCATATTCATACTTAAAACATATTTAAATATAGGGGATTGATTTGGCGTAGTCTTCCCATCCAATCATAATATCAGGGAAACTAATTGATATCTAGAACAAGAAAGCTAAACCGGATACCAAAATTGATGTTGCCTTCCTTTTCTTGCCTAAACCCAATCGTCCTCTCATTCTCGATTTATTTGTAACAATGGCTACACTCGTTCTGTCCTTCCCAAGAAAATATTAGAAGGATAAAACCCTAGCAGAGCCTGACGGGTGTGCTCCCCATTTGTTCTCCCCTTTTTAAATGTGATACCCACATATCACGTATTCTTTTATTATTTTTCTACTCTTTTAAAAACTTATCTATATCTTGTTCAGGTAAGAGTCCTATAAGACTTAAACTATACCAATTAACCTTGAAGTCCCAAAAGAAATCAAATATTGTTAACAGCCCCTTATTATCCTTCACCAAAATTCACCTTATCTATCCATTAATTACTAAAATAAAGCTAATTCATATAAAAAAATTATAAAAAAACTAACTTAATAATAGTCTGGCTATTACATTTGATTACGCTCAAAAACGCGTAATTTACACACCTGAGTGCAGGCAGTCAGCTTATAGTATATACTTGAAAGTCTAATGTCAAACCACAGAAAAAGAAGGTTGTTCTATTATTCTAACTAAGTTTTCAACAAGGAGAAACAAGAAAAGAAAAATAAAATAAAGAAAATATAATATTGTTTTGGGTGATTTACCTTTTGACCCCCATTTATTTACCCCTAGTCCACTTTGGCACCAAAAGTTTGCATTAATTACCCTTTGACACCCATTTGGATGAATTCCGTCCGGTCAAAAAGTCAAACCGTTAAATCCTTTTTCAATACTAAAAATACCCATGTGGCTGGATTTAAATGAAAAGCAAGCCATTTTCACAAGGCCATATCTCATTCGATTCACGTCCAAATGATGCGATCCGCATATGGTTGGAAAGATCTTGCAACATAGATTATGAATACATTAATAATATTCAATAATAAGCAATATAATTTCCTTGAAATTGCTGCCAAAGTTGACAAAAAATCACTTTTCTCAAAAAAAAGTTTCACAAACCCATTTTCACAAGGCTAGATATGATTCACGTCCAAATGATGCGATCCACATATGGTTGGAAAGATCTTGCAACATAGATTATGAATACATTAATAATAAACAATCTAATGGTCTCGAAATTTCTGCCAAAGTTGACAAAAAAAAACTTTTTTAAAAAAAAAAAAAAATTAAAAAAAAAAAGTTTCAGGAACCCTTTTTTACAAGGCCATATCTCACTCGATTCACCTCCAAGTGACGCGATCCATATATGGTTGGAAAGCACTTGCAACATAAATTATGAACACATTAATAGTATTCAATAATAAGCAATATAATTGCCTCGAGATTGCTGCCAAAGTTGACAAAAACTCACTTTTTCTTGATAAAAAATAACTTTTTTCAAAAACAAAGTTTCACGAACTCATTTTCACAAGACCATATCTCACTCGATTCACGTCCAAATGATGCGATCCACATATAGTTGGAAAGCTCTTGCAATATAGATTGCTTATTATTGAATATTATTAGTGTATTTATATCTCACTTGAATATTATTGAATATTGAGGCAATTGTATTGCTTATTATTGAATACTATTAATGTTTTCATAATCTATGTTGCAAGAGATTTCCAAGCATATTTGGATCGTGTAACAACCCGCCTAAATAAGCAGGTGTTAACGGATGCTGTATAAAATTAACAGCAGAAAAGTAAGGAAAATCTAACAAAATTTCGGCATGAAGTATCCATAAATACAAGGAAATCCACCCTGTTCAATAAACCATAACAACAGAAGGGTATGGAATACAACACCGTCTGATAAAAATCAAACCTTAGTAATCCAACATGCAAAATACATAACAAGGTTCAACTACGAACCGAAATTCAAGTTACGAAAGAGGTCTAATACAATGATTCCAACATAATTATCCACAAACTAGGAACGAAATACAACCAAGTTCCACAATAATAATACATACTTCCAAATATGATACAAGGTTCCCAAACTAAATATTAAAAATACTACAAACTCACAACATAACTAAAATAACAACTAAATCCATAAAAACATCAGAGGCAACTCTAAGAAGCACTCGGACCTGAGCCATGACCTCTACCCGAAACATGAAGTGTACCTGAAAGATAAATGAGGGAATGAGCCACAACTGGCCCAGTGGGAACTAACGGGAAAGGGAAAATGAAATGCAAGATCGTACTACTAATTATTTATATATATAAAAAATTATACAATTATTGCCTGCTAATAATGTTACCCAGTAGTCATCAATTTATTAAGAAAGCCAATTTTTCGTAAACCATTATAACCCAATTATGATCGATACATCACACTCTCAATCATAGCACACACGTCCATCCACCTCCTCCTCCTCCTCGACTTAATACCGGTACTAGACGGAATACATACTCACATACGCACCCCACCTCAAACCGTGGGCCTGTGCACTGGTAACCAGGTTTAACGGCACCCCATCTTGCCCATGGGTCTGTGCAATATCATAACTCAGGCATTTCTATACCGGTGCCGATCCGGTTCCAACAATCTCAATAATATACGCGCAACACAAGTGTTATCAAAGATAGTTCCAAGCTTATCATAAAATTTATGAGAAAATAGAATTACAGTATTACAATTATGATCTCGCATATTTAGTTACCGTAGCTACGTATAACTATTAACAAATCCTGGTATAAGCTAAAATCTCATATTTAAAGTCCAACATTTCTTCATCATATTTCTGGAAAATATTGAATTTTAATACTAAAGTACAATTATACCATACAACATACCCATTCTATGCAAGGAAAATCTCATTTTTCACAACTAGTTAGGCATAGTTTGAGTTCAAAGTGATGGTCTCATTAGAGTGACATAGAACCACCCATGTATGTCCAATGGAAGATTTTATAACACATATAGAATCATTTTAAATTCTGGAAATTTGATCAAACTTTGGAGTTTGGAGATTTTTAGACATACAAGGCTTAATTTCTAGCCATTTCGGTTATAAATTCCATGATTTACCCGAAAATACAAACATGCATGATGATTCACCTTCATACACAGCACTAATAGCATTATAAAAGTTCATATGTAAGCTCAGATCTAAATAAAATCAGTTTATTCTAACACATGCAGAGAAAAAAGGGTGTTCTTCGTACCGAAATGGCTAACTATCATTCTAACAATCCATACATCCAAGAAATAAAAGATGAAGGGGAAGTTCCCACCTGAATAACTAGAAGGACAGAGCTTTATGGCCTAGCTGAGCTCTAGAGACCCTCCACTACGCACATGCAAGCCTGGAAATGAGATAAGAGCGCGAAGAAGATGATGATTCTGCACTTTCGGATGAGAAGCTTGAGTTTTAAGCTATAGATCTCCAATAATCCACCAAGAATCACCCTCTCTCTCTCTAGAAAAGACATGAGGTCTCTCACCCTCGAAACTGAGCTGTAATGGTGGAGAATTGGGTTTAAAAAGGTTAAAAACGAAAACTGGGCGTTAAAAACGAGGCTTTGGGGTTACCCACTGTAATTTGGCCGTAACTTTTTGCTCGGAACTCCGATCGGGATGATCTTTATATCAACGGAAAGGTATTGAAAATTTCTACAACTTTGTAGAAGGATGTTTCACCAAATTCTGGACACATTAATATCAGAATTTGATCAAAGTCAGTGCTGTGCCGAAATGCAACAGAAATCTGACAGTGCAGTTTTTTGTCAATCGCCTGACTTCGAGCTCAGTTTTGGCCAACAAGGAGTGTGAATTAGATTTTGGTCAAAACACGAAAGTTGTAGAGGGGAATATGGTGAAACTACAGTAGTTCACGGAGTAGGATTTGGATAAAAATTGAAGAAGTTATGAATGACTAAAGTTGACAGAAAATCAACCGATAACCAAAAATTTTGGGTTCGAAAAAATACCACTTTAATACTCATTTCAATTCCGATAGGGACGAAACTTTCCAAAATATTCTTAAATATATAATAGGACACTAAAGAATCGATGAAGTAAATTTTTGGATCTCCCAAAAATTTAAGAAAGTGCTCGAGCTTAAAATAATAAGGATTTGAGTGTTTAACTAAAAAAAATAAATGAACTAAATCAAATGTAATTAAAACATGGGATGTTACAGATCGTGTCATTTAGACGTGAATCGAGTGAGATATGGCCTTGTGAAAATGGGTTCGTGAAACTTTTTTTTTTAAAAAAGTGATTTTTTGTCAACTTTGGCTGCAATTTTGAGGCAATTAGATTTCTTATTATTGAATATTATTAATGCATTCATAATATATGTTGCAAGAGCTTTCCAACCATATGTGGATCGTATTATTTGGACGTGAATCGAGTGAGATATAGCCTTTTGAAAACAGATTGGTTTTCATTTAAATCCAGCCACAGGGGTATTTTTTGTATTGAAAAAGGATTTAATGGTTTGAAATTTTGACCGGACGGAATCCATCCAAATGGGTGTCAAAGGTTAATTAATGCAAACTTTGGGTGCCAAAGTGGAATAGGAGTAAATAAATGGGGGTCAAAAGATAAATCACTCTAATTTTTTTTTTGAATGGGAAAAAATAGAATGAGAAATTAAATTTTAAAAAGAAAATAAATAAATAAAGTAAGGGTAAAATAGGCAATAATTAAAACAAGTATCTAATAAAATAGGGAAGGAGTGTTAGGGATATCTATAGCTACGACATGCCAGATAGTGCACCCAATCTGTTCAAGATACGACTGTGGACCTGAGTTCCTACTAACAATAAGTTTACCAATTATTAAATACTAAAGTTCACGAGCATATCATGAAAAATGCATGACAAAACTCATATAAGTTGCATGTAACTTTAGTTTTCAATAAGGGAACGACAAAAATGTTAGTGCGTGACCAAAACAGACTAAATTTAACCAAATCCAGTTAATATCAAAAATTTAACTCATTCGTAAAGTTTGATTATGCATATGCATGGCATACGACAAAACCAATCTAAAAAAAATATTCGTCAAAAGCTAAATTGGCACTATTTCGGTACCGGATTCGGAATTATGCCAAAACAGCTTCCAAAGCTCCCAAATTTCTTAGATAACTAACTCAGCTCAATAGGGGATAAGGATTGTCCTATATTCATCCTCGTTAGAGTTTTAGTACAAAAATTCGTAATTTGAAGTTTTTCAGTTCTTTTGTCGAATAATCGAGAAATAATCTTAAAAATTCATGTTTTCATTCCATGAAAGGTTAATATATTTTTCAGATTTATTAATTGACCTACAACCATGAGAAATCCAAGCCACAATCATAATTGAATCAGAATTACGCACTAATCCACCATGCTTTCACTACGGACCCTTAACTACGAAATTACGCTAGCATGTTGACAAAAACTAAGCAAAACATGATAAATTCAAATACAAATTGACCAAACATGTTTTTGAAATCGAATCAAATAAGCATGCAAAATTTCATGGCAATTGAAACTAAGGAACAATTAATAGATAAAAAATACAATTTAAACAAATTTCGATAATGAAACACACTACCAGAAACGAAATACACCCGCTCGTCCTGGAAATTTTGGGATTTAGAATTCCAAAACAGTGGGATTTTGTAAAAACAATTACGGAAATCGTTTTGATTGGTGGGTCATCAAAAATGGCAAGAAAAGAAGAAATTATGATTAAAATACGAAAGTAAAAATTTCAATAAAAATTATAAATTAAGCAGAACTCTCTAGAGTTAATGAAGATGTCGACTATTCCATCAAAAGGGAGCATAAACTTGTTGGGCATGGGATTCGAACACTATATTGAGTATGAGTAGAGAACTAGTCACTTGCCAACTAGGCTAAGGACCTATTCGATAAATATCTGTACCATGAATTTATGTATTATTTCGCGCTCAAACCTGATCTACTGGTGCATTGATCGTATTTATGCCATAACTTTGTGCTCCGAACTCCGATTCATGCTAGGTTTTCGCCTACACGTAGTTAACTCAGATCTCTAAAACTTCTATTTCTGGAGTTTTGTTCAAATTCTGCACGGATAAATATTAGAATTGGATGAAACATCATCATTGCGTGCAATGAATCTCTTCTTCATTCGAAAATTTTGCGGTTTGATTCAAATGACTTTTCTTTGCTTAGGATTGCTCTATTGGCTTTTGTTAGTCTCTTCCATCAACTCCCTTCATGCTTGATCTTGGGATTTGCTTTCAATTCACCTCTTCAACTCAATTTGGCTCCGAATTTGATCGGCAATGACTAATTTTGGGGGAATTTACTTCTGGATTTATTCTTGTTCATTTTTAACTTGTAAAAAGGTTATAATGCACTATAAACAAAAATACTATCCTATTTCATGATTAAAACTCAAATCTTAACAATTTAGGATAATTAGAATCAAATTCATGCACATTAAGCCATCTAAATATCTATAAAAATGCAATATTTTGCTTAATCAACATTCTATCCCCATGAAAAGAAGTTTAGTCCATTAAACTTAACATACCTACATCCATGAAAAGGTGGGGTATTTATCTTTTATTTCTTCCTCAGATCAAGTTCGCATGTAGCTTCTCCCTCAGAATGGTTGCACCACTGAACTTTTACATATCGTATGATACGACGCCTCAAAACCTGGTCTTTCACATCCACAATTTTGATTGGTTGCTCTTTATAAGTTAAGTCTTCCTTAAGTTACAAAGGTTCATACTCCACCACATGGCTAAGGTCAGTAACATACTTCCTTAACATAGATACATGGAAAACATTGTGTAATCCAGCTAATGCTAGTAGTATCAGAGCTGCATAGTTTTGTTTTTAGTATAAGTCACTAAGACACCCCCAAAAGGCCTCTTACTAGTTAGGAACTTAGTGAATACTTATGAACCAAGGATCTACCCATTATACTACTGATGTGGGATATTTTGGGTCATTATAATGAATTTTTGTACAAGCATCCAAAACATTAGTAATTTTATTTTTTTTTTGTTCAAAAGGAGTACAAATGCCCTAAACACCACACACCAGCTTCCCTATTAACGATCTTTGTCACACCATCAAAATAAATAAATAAATAAAATAGTATCCCTAATTTGTGGACCCAATGTGATGCCCTGAATCCCGTTATGAGATTTTCACCTCCGGGACCCATTTAATCATGGATGTCGTGAGCGACAACGGCTTTAACTATATAAAATCACGATTTGTAAAAATATTTCTTAAGCAACCTTTTAGAAAAATTTTGCATGTGGAGTTCGTTTCATAAACAACCCAACCTGTAAAGTTTAAATCCATTTCATACAAATAAAATCATATCCAACCACATATCAAATAGACTCCACATATATGAAAACCATTTATACAAGTCTGCCTCAAAACACCGTTTATACGTCAAAGCCAAAGTCCAATTCGTAAAAGAAAGTTTATATAAACATTATGATAAAATCAAAAACCAAATATACAACATAGTCCGTCTCGAGGAGGACTAGAAAAGGTTCGTGGAAATCAGAGGCTTATATACGCAAGTACCACGTGCCACCCGAGAGCTGAGCCTACAAAACTGTTTAGAAAATGGAATGAGCCAAATCCGAGCTCAATGAGAACTATACAGGTTTGTATAGAAAATACATATAGCACACACACGCACATGCATCTTTGTATATATAAAGTAATTACTTTACTTTATTACAATAGTTTTGAAAACAATGCAATGCAATCCACACACAAGTGCATGCCGAACCCCACTAGGATTCCTATCCTAGCCACCGAAAGCTTTACCCGATTGACCAACCCCGTCTCTAGGCGTTCCATAAACTAAACCCTTACATGTTCTCGTATCCTTGGAGGATCATTAATTTACAGTCATCTCGTTACAACACTAGCTTCCTAAGGTTCGTCATGTTAAAGTGGATCTGTTCTAAAATTTGTATAAATTCTATTTCCCAACTATCTCGTGCTAATATCGAAAGTCAGTAACAATAAGCCAAGTATCTAATATTTCCTCTTTGTTTATAGTTTATTATGAATTACATACTTGGCCGACTATAGGCATCTCTACCAGATCATCCATCTAAAGCATTACGTCAAAGTGTTCTCTTATTTAGCTATTCCATTAACCATGCTTGCCACTTTGATTATTAATATCTTATGTTCATTATGATCCGGACAACTAATCTCCTAATCCATACGTGTTCATATACCCGCATTTCATATCTAAGGATCATTAATTAATAGTTAACTCTTCCCATTTTATGTATTAGTACATTATGAATGGCCAATTACTTTCCTACGTGTATTATGATCTGTCAATTATGTCCGCATTCATCTCACGCTATACACAACACATCTAAGGCAATATATATATATATATATATATATTAAACAATACATATTTGATACAACAATAATAATAATAATAATAACATTCATCCCTATCACATTGAATCTTTTGCATAATGCCTCAGTTTCACTCCGCGGTAGCTTAGGCCTAGAACAATGGATCCCGAAGGGTCCAAAGCTCTTATCCATGTCTCCTCTAAGTGGGGAGTGGCTTAGGGACTTGGTTCTCCTAGTAAATCATTTGGATATAACCCACGCAAATCATTTTCCTAGGGATAACACTCCAAATAGTTAACGAGGAGAACACCTCATGCAAGCCAACTCGACACTCAGAAGGAACCACACCAGGAGACACCATAGCAGGGTAATGTCCATTAGTAGTCCACTACTTCCTGGGAAACTCACCAATTGGTTAGTAGTGGCACACGGAACCTACTCCGCTGTTGATGAAACTTTATAGCCCAGGGACACATAGTTAGCTGGAAAGCAAGATACACAGAGTGGGCTCTATTCTTCGTGCACGGTTTAGGGAATTTCACCTAGGGGCAGCAATTAGGCGGCCTATCTTCGAGCCACGCTAGAGCTACCCGATGCTTGGTCCATCAATCCAGCCCATATGTGTGATGGCATAGCCAATAATGTATTCGTTCATTCCTCAACATCATATGTATAAATAATCCATCACACATATGGAAATCAACATACATATATGTGCAATTATACAATTGCGTACAATCCATTTGTCATCATCATAAGTATCGTTATCACACTTATAATCCATAACCTGACGGTCATGTGGTTATTCATATTTTATAGCTAACCAGTTCATTATTAGTGTTTTATATCGCACAACGTGTCACGTATGTAAAACCAAGGCCGTAGGAGTTTGATTAAGATTCCCATGTCATTCAATCAAGCTAAACATATATTACTATGTTTCTCGTCTAACCGCTAAACTTACGACATACTCACCTCTTATGTTTATAGTTACGGAAACCTACGACTTATCAAACTAAGTTTCTCACACTTTCAGAATATATCTAAGTTGCATTCTCAAGTGCCCACCATGGCATACACAAGGCATTGGATTTACATGTTATTACATATGGTTCCTCTACTGCGGGTTCTTGGTGTAATCCTTAAGGAAAATATTCTACACTTGTAATTTATGACCCACATGTGTGTATTCATCATCCATAACTATTAATTAATCATCTCTCAAACAAAAACCCTAAACCCCCAATGTTTAGTTCATTCATGTAACTAGAAGGTGGGTTTCATATGAGATAAAACATGTGTTTACTTGTCAATTCAAGTAATTGAAGTAATAATCCATCATAATTAATCATTGATTGAAGCTCTATGTGACACCCCGAGTTCCGTTAGGAGGGAGAACCTCCGGAACACGGTTGATCACGGAGCCGTACGCAACGGCGGAAGTGAGTAAAAATAAAATAACTCTGGCGAGGAAGGCAAATATGCTAAGGTATAGAACATACAACAAAATCAACTGGGAACATGCTAGAACTGTAGCTTCCCCTCCTGTTAACTCGTGCCTTACAGATTAGTCTGTACCGTTGCGCACCGGTTAACTAAAATGTAAGTCACTTGTCCACATTAGGCTAACATTCAACCATAGACATGTTCCTCCAACCCACTATAAAATAACCAAAAGAATAAATCTAAAGAAAAGTAAATGTCCGCAAAATACATACATTAGCAATACATAACTGTGACAAAATAGTCATACACAATACAGTCTCCATAACCACAAGTAGGCTACATAGATAGTACAAACATGGCTACTTAATAGAAGTTGGGTTATGGTACAATAAGATAGATAACATGGCCTTTCAGTAGTGAAAGGCCCTCATACTACAGTATCAGAGGAGACTAAGACTTGTCGACCTTTCCCTTATCAGCTCGTCCCATCCCATCCTTAGAAGTACCTGTGAAGGAAAAACTGTGAGCCAAACGGGCCCAGTAGGAACTATAGGGGTTGTGAGAAAAACATGTATATGTAGGAGAAGCTTTATAAAGTGAGTTTGTAATTAGTCCGTACACATAAGTCATAAATATGTATGTAAACAATGTAATATCTACATAGTCTCAAGACACCGCGACCAGGCCTACATCGTATCAACCATGTATAATACTCACGTCTAGGATTTTTCATATCTACTGTACAGAGATAGCCGGCACTCGGTTTCTTCTGCCCAAGGCAGGAACCACCTACCAGGTCCACCTAGACGCTACCTCACGCAGCCACACAGGCATACGCTACCTCACGCAGCCACAAAGGCATACGCTACAATAATCTCACGTAGCCACTAAGGCTATACGCTACTGGTAATAACCATCTACCTGGTACGAGCGGTGTTGACTACTCTGTATAAGGAAAATCATATTTTTTTCCCAATCACAATTATAAGATCATATACATCATGTAAAAAGGTATAGTAGTCCATTTCATGAGTATCAAGTGATATAAAGTGCGTATCATAAGTTTACTTTACTATACGGACTGATAAGTACCTGCGCGCTAGAGGCCAGGAACAAGGGTTTGTCATAAATCAAGGAAATGGAAGAAATACTTGAGGAAATATGATATACTACATTTTGTAAGAAATAAACAACCATTTCCCTCATAATTTATAGGCTCAAAGTGCATATATACGCAGCAATAGGTGTATACCTAGAAAATCCCCAAATTTGTATAAAAATGGTGATTGGGTGCACAAACTCTTAAAATAGGTTTCAATACTAGTGTTCCTACCTCGATAGCGTCAAACCTTCACCACTTGAGCGGCAAATTGAATTCTAGACGACGGAGGCGCAAGATACCATGGTTAGCTTGAAACCCTAGCTTGGTGGATGTGAAGAAAGGAAGAAGATGAAGGAGATTATGTGTTTGATTCTTGATCTAGGTTGAAAAAGGTGATAAAATATCCCTCATGACCCCTTCTCCAAGCTCTCACACTCCTCTCTACTCTCTCCCTAAGCTTTGGACGAAATGGAGGAGGAAATGGTGTGAGAGTTGTATAAAAATCGGGTCCAAGGTCAACTCCCTACAGTGAAGGGGAGTCGACTCCCTAAAACCCATGGAGTCGACTCCATGGTACTGGAATTTTGTTCATGCTTAGAATTGCTTGTTTTTGCCACCAACTGATCTTGTAACCTTATTTTGACTAACAAGAAGTGGGAATTGGGTTCCGGGCAAAACACAAAAGTTCTTGGAAATTGAAATACCTTTCCAATCGTATAAATTAGGTTCCATTTGGATCTAAAATGAAAAAGTTATGATGTCTTGAATGACTGAAGGTCGGTTTGTCGGGTAAGTTTAAAATGTGAGATTTTGCAAATTTCGACTCGGGTACTCTACACAACCCTTTCCAACTTAAAAGATGAATGTAATAACATCTCTAAAATAGTGTGGAAGTGTTACCTATAGTCGAATACGTCTCAAGCACACTTTCGCGTCTCGGGCATAAAATGTGGTACATTTACCCTACGGGTGTTACACTCTAGCTAGCCCAAACCCCATGACACGCAAACAACCCAGGGTTCATAAGAAAATCTCCAAATTTGAGATGACAACTCTAATGCAACAATTAATCATTTGAAAAAGAGCTTTAGTATTAGTGTCCCACCTTAGACAAGCTAGATCTTCGAAGAATAAGCTTTGGATTGAGCCGAATCAAAACAAATCTTGTATTTCCCCCAAAAAACTCCAAGCCCTAGCCATGGAGGATGAAGAAGATGGTGGAGAAGATGAAGAAGGTGATGATGATTTGAAGATAATCTAGTTAAACTATGTTAGGGGTAAACACATCCCCTCACAAAAGCCCCAAAAATTTCCCCTCAATCGCCGCCTTGAAGCTCTCTAGGTTGCTGAATGAGTTAGGGACAGAATGAGCTTTGTTTTGCCTATTTATCGTGCTCAGGAGCCCGTCAGTCAACTGTTCTATCCCATCAGTCACTGATGGGTGAAATATGGTGCATTGTTAGTATTTTGGCCATAACTTCTTTCTCGAAACATCGATTGAGGTGCTCTTTATGTCCACGGAAAGGTAATTCAAAGAACTACAACTTTCTAAGAGGAAGTTTTCCCAAATTCTGGATGGATAATTTTCAAAAATTCGTCGAAGACGGTGCTCTACCACTATGCCGATCAGATTTCACTAACCGGCTTACTTCGCACGTTGTTTTGACCAACGAGGAGTACAAATTGGCTTTCGGTCAAAACACAAAAGTTGTAGAATCGCACAAAACCTAGACATAAGCATAAACGGGGACTTGATCGGATAAGAAATGGAGAAGTTAAGAAACTCCAAAGTTAGCCAAAATCAAATAATCGTGTAAGACCAAAACGCACGATTTACAAGCCAATGTCGATTCGGACCGCCCAAATCATGAAACGATTATTCATGCAAGTGCAAGCATAATAATATAACTAGTACAAAGCATTAGAACGCTGCAAAACTCCATAAATCAAAATTTCACAACTCGAGGTGAAATGAATGAAATAATGAAAAATGTCAACAAGGCGAGATGAATGAACGGGGTATTACACCTAGACCATATCCTAAGTAATAGAACCACTCCAATGTAATTTTTGAATTTTCTTGCATCTAAGATGATTTAAAGAAAGTGAAGCGATTCATATCTATATCCATGAATCAAGTTGACTACTTGGGAGAAGCTAGTTTTAACTTAATTCTATGAGTTAATTGCACTTTACCCACCCGAACTATACATTCGGTTACATTGTGCCATACCAACTATCAATTTTTCCAATTTTTCTGCTGAACACTATGAAATTTGTTGCAATTTAACCTCAATTGGTAATAAAGTTAATAAAATTGACGGAATGAAGGGCAAAATCGGTAAATAACATATCCCCCTAAATTTCTCCCAACAAAAATGTTTTTCCCTCTCTTATGTATATCAATATAAGTATAGTATATATATATACACTTGTGTTAGTGAAGATACAGTGAGAAAGAAAGAGAGAACACGGAAGTGGAGAGTGAACAAATGAAAGAAAAGCAAGAGCACCACCATGGAAGGAATACACATCTGCGGAAACAGAGGTAATCATTCCCACCTCATGGGCATATCTAAATCCTGGAAAACGATTTCAATTTTGTCAAATTTATGGGAATTTTAGCTGGGTTGATCCATTTATGTGCGATAGAGTTAAACAAATTATACCCGGATTGCTTCGATGGATTAGAGAACTAGAGGCAGAAACAATGATGGGGAGAAACAAAGGAAGGGAAAGGCTTTTTTGGGTTATGTTATTCTTCTCTAGGGTTTTCATTCTACTGTTGTAGGTAGGGGATATGGAGAACCCTAATAATGGGGATAATATGAAGAGTGACCTATGAGACATTTGGTTTATGTGTGTTTTTTGAATAGGATCAAGCCTACAGTGGGTTTTGAGGGTTTTGAAGAATGTTTTGTTTTGTAACTATCGCTATCTGAAGTGGATTTTAAAGAATGCTCTGTTTTGTTTGTTCATTGTTGAATGCTAATGTTTGTTAATTCATTGCTAATATTTATTTAATGTTAAATTAATGGTAAGTTGGTTGTTAATTTAATTGTTAATGCTATGTTTATTACATTTTGTACTGTAATTTAATGGTAATAGTATAAATATATATATATATATGTACGTATATATTTCACAATCCACAATCCACCAAACAGAGCACTATACTAAAGTCAAGATGATCGTATTTCACATTCAAAATACCATGTCATTCACAATTAGTTTGACATCCAAAATTAGTTCTGTCACCATCAACAATTAACTTTACACCCAAAAAGCATAAAGCTACAAATAGAGAACTTAACATCCAAAAAGCTTAAAGCCAAAACAAGGTACTAATATCCAAAAAATAGAGCACTAAAATCGACAAAAGGAGTACTTCAACAAAGTACTCATATCAGCAAAAGAAAATTAGACATATAACTAAGTGTTCGTCCTAGAGGGTCTTCATGGAAGGGTACTTGAATTTTTCTTGAAGTTTTTTTATTTCCATGCCAAACAATTGGAACTGGTCCACTAGATTCATGAGTTGTCCTTTTGGTTGAGGTGTTCTGCCCACCTTTATTTGCTCTCACCTGTAGAAATGGATATCGTAGTTAGTTTTGATAACAAAAGCAAGTGTAACATAAAGATAAAATATGAATAACTTACTAGTAGTTTTTGCCTTACTAGTGGGTTTGTGCTTCCACTGGATTTTGGACACCTTCTCCTATTATAAGTAATTGAACCACAAAGTGTACAAGTCATTTTCACTCATTTTTTCCCAAGCTTATGTGGGTTGTCTTTCTTTTCATCATTTTTCTTATTTATGTTCTTCTTAGGCCTGCCAGGTTGTCTGCTATATAGTTTGGTGGAAGCACAGGGGTTAATCCAGTTTGTTTCCACAAGTCCCTTCCATTAATGGGGTTCAACAAATTATCATATTTTTGTAAGAATGTTTCCTTTATGTAGTATTTGCTTAAATACTTCTCTTGCTCTTCTGCAAGGTAGCTCAATGCAAAAATTGCATGTGCACCTGGAATTTCAGTGAGTTCCCACTTCCTAAATCCACATGTTTTCTCATCTATATCCACCTTCAACTGTTCACCATATGGACTAGAGACTTCAAACTGTAGATCACCATTCCATTTAGGATTCAAATTTCCTAACTCAAGTTTGTTCTCTTCTACAATTTTTTAAAATTGCTGGACATAGCAAACCCTCACACTTCTTCATTTTCTCCATTTTCTTGTGAATTCTCTCTATAAAATTGATTCTAATTTCTCAAGCATTGTAATGATGACTTGTCCTTAGCATCGAGTATGTTTGCATTGAAGAATTCACATATGTTATTAAGCAACATATCAGACTTACATAGGGTGTTGAAGTGGAAACTACTCCACCTGGCAGCTGGCCTATCATATAGCCAATCATATGCACTCTCCTTGATTGTTTTGATTTCTACCATAGCAGCCTCAAAGGTGGAAACATTTTTGACCCTGGCAGCTTTCTACAGTAGATTCTTCAGAGATGAATATGAAATTTGAATACATATGCCTCACGCATAACCTGTGTGAGACATTTGGAAACACTTCCTCTAGGCCTGGAACTAATCCCTATTATATATAAGCATTCAAAACAAAACAAATGGTATAAGTGTTGAAATAGAGTAATAAAAAAGAAAACAAAGTATATTAATATTAAAACATGTAGACTACCTTTTGTTGATCTGTGGTGATAGAGTATACAAATTAGTTGCTAAACAATGTCTTTTTCCAATAGTTCAAAGAACCACCTCCAAGAGCTTTTTGTCTCCTTCTCCAGAAGTGCATATGCAAGGGGATATATTTTGTTGTTTCCATCAAGTCCAACAGCAATCAAAAGGATTCCACCATGAGGTCCCTTCAAATGGAAACCATCTACTCCTACCATTGGCCTACAATGATATACGAAACCTTTCTTCATTTCCCCCCAACACACATACAACCTCTTAAACGCAGGTTCTTCAGATTCGTCACAACTAACATTTGCTTTCATTATTATTGTAGAACCTAGATTTTCCCTCCTACATCCATTTATATAGTCCCACAAATATGAAAATTGCTCTTTTGAAGTGCCTTAAATAAGTTCCAATGCATTTTTTTTGCTCTGTAAACCTGGTACTTAGATACATTCATATGTATATATATAATGGTTTAGGAAGAAACCTTTTCATCATCTTATTCAAATACTTCAAAACTCGTGACCATTTCATATGCGATATCAAATAAAAACCTTTGGCACAATTAATGTTTTCATCTCATAAAACTCGAGCCATAAATCTCTTATCTCTCGTAACTTCCAGACGTCTAATCGGGTCTGCATTTCGTGGTCTTTCCCCCAGGGAGCACCCACGCGGCAGCAGGGCCTACACGTTTAGTTTCAATGCATGGTTTTGGGTCTTGCACCCAGGAGAACTATGTCCCAACTTCCGGCCCCAATCGTTATAGACTAACCCGAGACCATTCATGGACTAGTTCCATCATACAATCGCCATATCATATCAAATCAGCTCATATAAGAATCATTTGTGCCATACCTGTAATTTTCATTCATCAAATTTAACCTTAACATGAAATTGACGGGGAAATATCATAACTTTCCTTTTTATATAGTTTAACAAATCACAAGAAAGGATCTTGTAACATAAAAACCACCACTCGAACCCTTAGGAGTAGTTATTTACTTCTATAGTAAGAATCATTAATGTTCATATGGGTTTCGAGTGGGTTTTCATGTGAATCAGGTAATTAGTTGAAATCTCTTGTTAAGATACGTATTTTAACGTATATAAAGGCCATCCAAGCCATCAATTTCATTTTTAAAGCAAAACATCTTCATATATTAAAAAACCCATTTTTGAATGTTAGGTTCATAAGGCTTGTATCGCGCCTTAGTGGATCAAATCTACAGTTTGTGTCGACTACCCGTGCCTATATCGAAAGTCAATAACTATAGGCCAAGTATTTGTTGTTTCCAGTTTAATTATAATTTATTATGAATCGTATACTTGGCCAGCTAATAGGTAAAGCTCAAGTTCATTCGTCTAAGCGTTATATTACGGCGTTCTCTCAGTAGGCTACTTCATTAGTTATGATTTCCCTTTCAATTATTAGTGCTTTGGGTTCGTTATGATCCGGCTATCAAGTCTCATGAATCACACTTACTCCCACGCCCATATTCTATATCTGAGGCTCACCGTTATCATCTCTTTCCACTTTATATATATAATACATTATGAAAGGCTCGATAGTTCTCTGTGTACCCTATCTGTCTAATAGTGTCTGCCTACGTCCCTACAATATTTATATCATAGCTGAGGTAACATACATAAATTTATACAAGACATGATATGATACGATACAATAATAATAACATAATCAACAATCTCACAATAGCTCTCGTATCACGTCTCCAGCATAATGCCTCAGTTTCACCCCGCGGTCAGTCCAGGCCCAGAACAACGAATCCCGAAGACTCCGAGGCTCTTGTCCATGTTTTCTCCGAGTGGGGAGTGTCTCAGGGACTTAGTTCTCCAAGTAGGTCATTCGGAGATAACCCTCAACATATTTTCCCGGGAATGACACTCCGAATAGTTAACGAGGAGAACACCTCATACAAACCACATCGACACTCTGGAAAGAACTACACCAGGTGATACCCTAGCAGGGTAATGACCATTAGTAGCCCAACTACTTCCCGGGAAACTCACCATTGGGAAAGTAATGACACACAGGACCTGCTCCGCTTGCCGGGGAAACTCATCTAACCAAGGACACATAGTCCAGTTGGAAGGCAAGATACGTAGAGTGGGCTCTCCTTTGTGGACAAACACAACTACCGGCGGAGTCACCGACTTCATTTTCCCCGTGCACGGTTTAGGGCCTTTTCACCCATGGGCGGCAATAGGCGGCCCTCCTTCGAGTCACGGGGAGCTACCTGGTGCTCGGTAAATCATCATATCCAGCCCATATGTGTGATCGTAACAACAGGAATATCTCGATTCCTCATTCAGCAATGTATACAATCATCAATCATCTATCACATGTATGGCTAACAATATGTATATATATAATCACACAACTATCATCATTACATAATTATCATTATCGATAGCATCACTATCACGTTTGTATTCCATGGCCTTATAGCCAATTAGGTCATATTCAACATTTCCTAATGTGTAACGTATCAAGTGTATAAAACCTAAACCATATACCACTTATGAGGGTCCTCGTGTCATTCTAGCCAGCCAAGCATTGATTATTGTGGTTCTAGTTCAACCGGTGTTCATATGGCATACTAGACTAAGTGTGCATGTATGGCTATGACAACCCATGTCCCGCCAATGCCTGTTTGCTACATTATTAGATGGTATCTATATCATATTCTTGTTACTAGTGCCTGCCATGTATCGTACAAGGCTTTAAATCCAAGAGTCGTTGCATTACTTTACGCCCTAACCGGTTCTTGGGGTAAACATCATAAATGGTGTCCTACAATCTCTTCTATTAGCAGAAGTAAATATTTCTAACATTAATACCCGTAATCAACCATCAAACACACTCAATTCCCAAAACCCCAAAATTCATAGGCTTAAACATGTATGTATGAGACGGGTCTTGATGAATCATATCATATATAAGTCAAAACATGGATTAAATACTCAAAATATGTAATAGTTGCAAGAACCCATCAATATCTAATGCCAATCGAAGATTAATCTAGCCCAACACCACGAACATGCATACAACCAAGGGTTTTTGTAGAAATTCCCCAATTTAGATACAAATTGCTAATACAACAAGTAAAGGTTTGTAAAAGAACTTTTATACTAGTGCTCCCACCTGATTGAAGCTTAATCGAGGTGTTGAAGATGCATAGACGTCGTATCACAGAAACCCAAGCTCGCTTCCTCGCTCCACGCGCGAAGACAAAGGTGGAAGACGATGAATAGTGACATATGAGGTGTTTTGAAACTCAAATCTTGGAAAGAATGAGAGATGTATGGAATATCTTCTCTCTCTCTCTCTAGATCTCTCTCAAGTCTCTCCCTCACTCCCCTTGATGTTGTGTGATCGAAAATGGAGAGTTTGGGGTGTTAAATGAGTGAAAAACGGGTCAAATACGCTCAAAACCGACTTACAGGTGAACCATGATCGATCATGGATCCCCCATGATTGATCATGACCCCTTTTGGAACTCCTCTGGAGGACCATGATCGATCACGGCCTTCCATGATCGATCATGGAAGTCACTGCATCAGCAACTAACTTTCTGAGCTCGAAACGATTGAATCTCGACTCGTCCCAAAAAAGAAAGTTGTAGAGGGAAAAGAAATGAAGACGTGGCCACAAACAGGGAGTTGTTTGGATGTCAGATGAAGAAGTTATGGCCTCTCAAAGTTGGCCAGAAATCGATGAATAGTGAAAAGTCGAAATACGTGATTATCGCCTCGGTTTCAATCTGAACCACTCGAATAACGTAAATATTGCTCCCTCAAACTTAATATAACTAACTTGACATATTAGAAGTATCGGGTCAAATTCAAAGAGCTCGGAACCCAATGCTCGCGCTCTAACGGAGTTTAAGCCTTATCGGGCTTAAGAGAAGATTAACACGAGAAAAAGAACATGGGGTATTACAGGCTCGATTTAGTCGCGATTCTTCTTGGGATTAACCTTATAAAGGTGGGAACACTTGTATTCAATCCTTATTTCAAACTATCACACATGATACGCTGCAAATTGAATCAAACCTAGGATTTTTTACCAAATTGCACGTTCATGGGGGTCCAAGCTGTTTTATTTTAATTATTTCATTGATTTGCATTACATATAACTTGATTATGACTTTGATACCAAAAGCCCCAATTTCAAATGAGTTTTAAGCATGGTTCGCATATGACCCTCTTATACACATACGATAGCGAGCTGTAACTTTGATATATTTATATATGAGGTTATCTATATAGAATTAAAAGTATCATTTGGGTATAATTACTTGTGTTGGCGATGCTATTGTTATACTTTGATTATCATTCTCTTTTTATGAGTTTTGCCAACTACTAGCCAGTCCATAACTATGTTGGGTAGATTTATAAGTTTATTTTGAGTAAACTAAGTACAGTAAATATATGGGGAAGTTTATATTGAACTTAAAGCTTATGAATTATATATTATACTTGGCTTAGAGCCTATGTGTCATAAACCTATGAAACTTCCCATATGGATGAATTTCTTAACTGGGCCAATAGTTGACGGACTTTGCAAAGAGATTTTAAGTACAACATAGACACTACCATTTGATCTATGCTATATATAGATATACATATATATATATACTTACAAGCTATATATATATGAGGCATACACATATATGTTGTTACCATTTTATACATTGATGTTTTTATGTAGCTATTGGGAATTATATAAGTAACGAGATTTCATATGGCATTCGACTTTCTATATATATATATTCCTATGTTGGTACCCTATTGTATCAAATGGTGATTAACCTTGTAGTGTATCCTTTGTGGCTACATGAGTTTATTGATTTGCCTTGGGGACTAACCACTAGATGGACCTGGTAGGGGGTCCCTGCCTTGGGGGCAAAAATACCCGAGTTGCCGGCTATCTCTATGCACAGTAGACTTATTGAGAAATCCTAGTTGGTTGATTATGATTATGGAGATCGATTGTAACATGTCTGTCCTTAGTGGACAAGAGATATGGGGATACTATGGGTCCCATTCATACCGATGTTTTCAACTTCCTAACAGATGAGAAAGGGAATACAGTCCTAGGGCTTGTAGCTTTTTCGGCTACGGTTTAGTTTGTGTGATTTCGTCCTTAGATGGATATACCTGTACGGGTGTCCTATTAGTTAAGTATTTGGAGCGTAGTCCCTGGGAAAATGTCCTGCATGGGTTTAACTCCAAATGAAATACGAGTTAGGACCAAGTCCATGGGTAATCCGTTCGACAGGGGAATACATGATTCGTTTAGAGCTTGGAGGCCTTGGTAGATCTAAGCTCTAGGCCTAGTTACCATGGGGTTAAGCTAAGGCTGAATACTTGAGATATGAGAAATTTGTATATGTATTTTATCGTATTTCGAGTGGGGAAGCATCTATATGCATTGCGCGAAATGATTTCCTTGCATGGGTAAATTAAGAAGTATATTATATATATATATATCCATACTTATGAAAATATGATATATTACAAGAATGGATATCATACAGAAACGCCCCATATAAACAAAACTATTTTTATTATATTGCATGGCATGCATGCATGGTTTTCTAACCTATTTTTTAATACGAAAACCCTTAAAGTTCCCACTAAGCCCGTTTAGCTCACTCCCTTTTTCAAAAATCAGTTTTTCAGGTCTTTCTTGGGGATGGCGCATTTGTGGACTCTTAGTAGCTCTGATGGCCCGATTACTAAAGTTGTAACGCCCCAAATCCCGTTAAGAGGATTTCTCCTCCGGGACCCGGTTTGTTACTAGTGCCGTACGTCGACGGCATTTTAAAACTCATGCGTAAAACATAGAAATCCACAATCTAAACGACAAGAATATTTCCAGTTCACAAACTTTATCCACAAAAAAAAGCACTACAATTCAACAACTAGCCTCCAACGAGGTCCCAAGTACAACGTTTTTCCAATCTCCACATACAATAATATTAGTAAGGGTTCAATACATGTATCACTAACAATATAACAACCATGGGTTTTATACAAGAATCTAACACATCTTATTGACAAAATTCTAAGAGTAATGGTATAGAGGCATTCTAAGAGGACGCATCTTCATTCTCCCATTTCCCAGAAGAACCTGCAGAGAAATCTGAATGAAAAGTAATTGGGGTGAGTTAAACAGACTCAGTGGGAATCATATATATATATATATATATTAATAATGGGCTTTGTGTAAAAGACAATGTTCAGAAAATCTTTTTGTAAAATAACATGGAATCCCTCACATAAGTATATATAGATAGTAGCTAAGAATGAAACCTTTTCTCTGAAAACCCGCGTATAATGCATACTCGATATCAAATGGAATCCTATGGCACAATTAATGTATTTCATCTCATAAATCTCGAGCCATAGTCTCGTAAATCTCACCACTATCCAAGCGTACTACCGGGTCTGCGTTTCATGGCCTTTCAACCACGCAGCTGCAGTGCCTCCCGTTCTTTTCCGTGCACGGTTTCGGGTCTTGCACCCAGGAGACTGTATTCCAAATTTCGGCCCCAATCATTAGAGACCAAACCCGGGACCTACCACGGACTAGTGATAGCTTATGATGTCAATAACATATCAACCGGCTCATTTAGCTAGTAATTGTGCCATAAAACATGATTCCCATTAATAACATAGAACATGTATAATGTAACCAATAGAAAATATCTCATATCCACGATTTATAACATCATAACAACTTGTAGGCAAAGGTTTAACATAAAGAATCCACCACTTGAACCCTTAAGGATAAGTATTAAATTTTATAATAGGAATTATTAACAATTTATAGGGTTCTAAGTGGGTTTTCATGTGAACCAAGAGAATAGCCATAATTTCTTGTTAAAACATGTATTTTAATATATATGTAGGCTATTCGAATCATTAATTTCAACACCAAAGCGGCGCATCAACATATACTAAAAAAACCCTTTTACATTTCTATAACCAAATATAACACCACATAAAACCAGCGGAAGAAATCTCATATCAACCATTCTAAATAGTCTAATAACTTATATACAATGGTTTAGTAACATAAAATCACCACTTGAACCCATACAAGTAAACATTTAGCTTAGTAAAATAATTCATCAACATCAATGGGCTCCAAATGGGTTTTGTGCAAAATCAAGTGAATAGCCTCAATTCTTGTTGAAACACCTATTTTAAACAATAAACAGGCTATTCGAATAACCAATTTCGGTGTTTTGTAAGGAGTAGTTTCACGTAATTCTCAAAAACCCATGTAGAAACTAGGTATATATGTGTATAAACATGTGGAGGAATGGTAATCAAGTAATAATAAGTTGTAAAATAGAGTTTAATGTTAGATTCCCACATCAAGAAAGTTAGGTCGTCATACTTGAAGGGCTGAATCGAGCTAAGAACCGCTGAATTGCAAAATCCCCAATCCTATGCTTTGTGCCCTAGCCATGGAGGAAAGAAGGATGAAGAAGATGAAGAAGGATATTTGTTTATGGGTTGAAATATATATGAAAACCTCTCCGAAACCCCTTAGAAATAAGCTCTCAACTCTCTCTAACTCCCTCTTAAAGTTGTGGCTCGAAAATGGGGAGGAGGGGGCTTCAAATGGCCTAAAAATGGCCAAAACCGACTTACTGTTGTACCATGATTGATCATGGTCTCCCCTTGATCGATCATGGAGTCCACTGCCAGTACATGCATTTTGGATCTGGAGCACTGTTCGTATTTTGGTCATAACTTCTTGCTCGGAACTCCGATTGAGGTAATCTTTATATCCACGGAAAGCTAATTCAAAGCTCTACAATTTCCTAAGAGGAAGAATCGTCAAATTATGGATGAGTAAATTCTCTAAATTCATAGAAGACAGTGCTCTGCCGATGCGCTACCGAATGAACAGATTTTAGCAAGTCACGTACTTTGCACACTGTTTTGACCCACGAAAAGTATGAATTAGCTTCCGATAAAAACATGAAAGTTGTAGGTTGTATAAAAGCCTAAACATAGAAGTTACGATACCTCAAAGTTGGCAAAAATTAAGAAATCGCGTAAAGTGAAAACACGCGACTAACACCTCGATTTCGATTCGGACCACCCGATTTATGAAATGATCATTCCCAAAAACTTGATATACCTACTATGATGTGCCAGAGGTGTTGGATCAGCTAACAAAGGTCCAAAAGCAAAAGTTCATGCCTTAACGGAGATTAAGCATTAACCGGGCTTGGGAATGGAACACGGGGTATTACAAAAGTTGTTTGGAAACAACTTGTGTCTTGTTTCTTTAAGTCATTATATAGCATTGTTTGCTTCATTATTTTGTATACTTTTCTATTCATATGAGATGTAAGGCCTTATTATTTAATTATTGGGACCTCGTTGGAGGAATTGTTTTATACTGAATTGTTTTAACACTATTTGATTTATACCTTACATATGTGGAGTTAAAGTTTTAGATAAACTCGTGTCTTACTTTACAGGTGTTGGTTTATTGAAATTACGAACTCTACATGCCAAAATTTTCTAAAAATGTGGCCTTACACAAAAAATTTATTGTATCAGTATTACATTATGCATTTCAAACCCGCCGTCGCGCACGGCACCTTGATTAACTGGATTTTGGAGGTCTAATCCTCATAACAGGATTTGGGGCGTCACAGATTTGGGTGGTGAAAAATTAATTAGGGTAGTGCTTTCGTGGTTTAAGCCTTTATAATTCTCTATAAAAACTTAATTACACTTGTGTAATAGATGGCAACATAATCTGAGTGGTCCTAATGAAATTCGGACGATTAATCACTTAATTACATTTTATCGATAAACCAACCTTTCTTGCTTTGAAAAATCATAACTTATTCATGTGATATCCAAATGGACCCAAATTAGCGCCATTTGAAAGGTAATTCGATTATCTATAACTTTTGTGTTTTATCCGAAACAAAATTCCCACTCCCTGATGTCCGAAAATGGGTACAAAGATGAATTTGAGGCCAAGCAGCTGAAGCAAAAAAAAGGCCCACACTCCAGAAGCATGTAGTCAACTACATGCTGAAGATGTTAGTCGACTACATTGTCAGAGTTGCCTACTCCAACTTAATGTAGCCGACTACATTGCCCCAGATTGGTCAAAACCCATATTTTGACCTTTGACCTGACCCTACACCCTTTATACACCCGAGAAACACCATTTTCACCCCATTATCAACACAAAACAGAGGAGAAACACACATGGGAGATTGAGGGGCTTAGAGAGGAAAATTCACAAAGATTTTTGGGGGGTTTTGCCACACAAATCAAGGATTGGAGCTAGGATTTTGTTCTTTTTCATTCTTTTCACCATCATTCCTCCATTGGAGTTCATGTAAAATTCAACAACTCTTGGTCCAGCCTTCAATCAACACCATAGCACTTGAATCTCGAGGATTTATCTCTAAGAAAGTGGGAACACTAATATTCAAACCTATTTTACAACTAGTATATGATGCATGTGTAGTTTTCACACAAATTGGGGATTTTTGGGTGTTGCGTTGTTTTGTTGCATGCAAGGGGTTTGGGTTGGATTTCTTAACACTTAATGGCTAATTATCACTTATTGTGGCATTAATTTGACAATCCAACAAGAACCCCCACTTGGATGTATACGGTTGCTCATATCTAACATAAAATTTCTTAAAAATGGAACTAATGGTGGATAACTAATGTATAACTAATGGTTGCTTTATATTTGGGTATTATACTATATGAAATTAATTTTGTTAGTTTTTCTAATGAATAACTAATGTGTTCCTTTATCAACTAGCTCGAATATGTTACTCAGTTATTTCGTAAACTACGTAAATTATACCTGTGATGGATAAATTATGTTGGCTAGAGACCTTGTACTGCTTTGGCACCTTGATATCCATATTATTATTGTTTGATGAATATATCCTAGATACTTTAGTGCTAGTAATATGGGGACGCCTTATAGCCTCGTGGTTGGTAAGTCCACGAAACGCAAAAACGTGGGGAGGCTCTACTGCCGCGTGGTTGGCAAGTCCATGAAATGTTGAAACGTGGGGGCAAGTCCACGAAATGTAGAAACATGGGGAGGCTCTACCACCGCATGGTTGGCAAGTCCACGAAACGTAGAAATATAGGGAGGCCCTATAGCCACGTGGTTGATAATGATGATTGTCAATAATTATATTATAAAAAAAGCATAGTTGAATGGCATATTGTCAATTATGTTTTCGCGAACACCATGCCCTGTATTTTCCTCCCTACTTAGCAAATAACTCACCCCGTTTTCTTAAATAACCCTGCTACCCAAGAGTCCAATGAGGATAAAGATGCGACAGGATTGAGGACGCAGTAGAGGCTCCGATACAACAATCAATTTTGTGATGTCTATGTTTTCACAGGAAGTCACAGCTAACCCAAATTGTTGTATATTGTCTTGAATTTACTTAGTTTGGTTTTGTATAACTGTTATATGCATGCGTAAGAATTATATTATCATTTTGTACTTCATGCTTGATTGAGATGTGACATGTATATTGCCTTGATTTTTTATTTACATAAATACGCATTTTAGTCACTTAAGATGGGTTGGTAACGCTCCAGGTCTTAATTACGAGTGCTATCATATTAATTACAGCGGGGGTGTTATAATTTGTGCCTCGATGCAACTGAGGGGATATGTTGTTTACTGATTTTGCCCCTTCATTCCATCAATTTTATTAAACCCGTTACCAATTTAGGGTAAATTGCAACATATTTCATAGTTCAGCGTAAAAATTGGAAAAAATGATAGTTGGTATGGCACAGTGTAACTGAGTGTATAGTTCGGGTGGGTAAAGTGCAATTAACTATGATTCTAGTTGAATATTAACTCAGTTATGTTAATTAGAATTTGTATTAACTCTCTTATAATTACGTGCATCTCACATGCTTTTTATCTAGTATGTAATATATATAAGGGAAAGCCATTCGAGAAATTCATATTTTAATTAAAAAAAACACATACGCATGCAAACATTTACTACACTTACCTATTCGATTAATGTTATAATACTGTCCAAATGAAAGTACTGTTTTTCATAAATATGGACGACAATTGTGATTATGAATTTGTTGACAAGGAGCCAAATAGTTAATTATTCATTTAATTTTTTTTTCAAAAGGAGGGCAAAGAATACACAACAGCTTTTAACAACCTCGTCATGACAAAAAAAATAAATTAAATTAACATCCCAATTTTTTACTGTCCAGAAATTGTGTAACGCCTCGTATCTCTCTATTTCGCGGAATCGCGATACAAGCCACGCGTAAGGCAAAAGTGTACTTCGGGTAGCCATATTTTGCGCCAAAAGGATCTGAATGGCTCGATGACTTCCAACGAGTTACATTAATATATTTAAGCATGTTCAAATAGCCATAATTCATTTTAGGTAGTTCGAGTTGAAATCGGCATGTAGATTGCAAGTTTTCAATTTACACGACTTCATAATTTTTTTGATAACTTGGAATAAGCGTAACTTCTTCGTTCCTCGCCAGATTGAGTTTCTGTCAACATGAAGGGTCTAGATTTTTAGCCAATATACAATTTTCATGTTTTGGCCGAAAGCCAATTCAGGATCCTACTTGGTCAAAATTGAGCGCGAAATAGGTCAATCGCTAATAGTTGTTCATTCGGTAACATTAACGCGCTCACTTCGACGCATTTCTGGGAATAATCCATTGAGAATTTGGAAAATCTTCCTCTTAGAAACTTGTAGAGCTTTAAATAAGCTTTTCGTGAACATAAAGATCATCTCAATCGGACTTTCGAGCGAGAAGTTATGGTCGTTCAAAGTTCAGTACTGCAATTCCCAAAAAGTAGCACGCGTGAACAGTAACGACAGTTTATATATATATATACGTTCTTCTCCATTTTCTTCCTCATTTTCACCACCAGCTTTCAAGAGCTTCTAGAGAGAGAAAGGGCTGGTGATTTGGGGGTTTTATGGATGATCTGAGATCATGACCCGAGCTCCATCATTATTCACCATCTCCATACACTATTCATCATCACCTTCATCATCTTCATCCTCTTTAATGGACAAAGAAGGAGAAATCTTTCGATTCGCTCTATTCGGCTAGGCTCGGTTTCGATTATTCGAGGGGTTAACCCTCAATAGGTGGGAACTCTAGTATTATAACTTGTTTTCTAACTATTACACTTCATTCACACCAAATCAATGCAAAAATTGATGTTTGGTATAAAGTTTCCAACATTTGCATGTTAATGGGGGCTTGGGTGTTTTATTGAGATTTCTTGCTTTGATTTGCATCATTTATGACTCTAAAAACATTTATATATATATATAAAGCCCTTATTCTTTATTGATTATGAAGAGGATTGGCATATGACCCTTACATATGCAATAGTAGTGAATATACAACTATGCTACGTAAATATATATGATGTTATATTCGGATTTATGTGTATGAGTGGGACGTAATTACTTGTATTAGTGATATTATTGCAGTACTTGAGCTTTTGGTTCATTGCTTATGAGACTTACAACTGAGTGAGCCAGTCCGTAACCATGCTGGGTAGTATTATAAAGTTAATTATGAATAAGAAAAGTACTAGAATCTCGAGGGGAGGTTTATGTGAAATTGTGGATTACGAAAACTACTTAAGACATGGCTTGGTGCCAAATTCATGGAAATTTTACTAAACCTCTCAAATTCTTGACGTTCTTGATTTAGTCACTAATTGACGAACTTGACGAACCGGCTTTAAGTACCACAATAATATCACTACAGAAGCTATAGTTTATTTGTGTACACATACCTATATGGAAACACACGTATTATATATATACTTGTATACCTTATTTCGATATTTTTGTCTTGTTGAGATAGTACTTGGATTTCAATATTGCTTAGCCAACACCGTTCGTACCAGATAGAAATTGGTTACTTCTTGTAGCGTATAGCCTTGGAGGCTACGCGAGTTATGAGATTGTCCTTGGGGGACATAACCTATGTGATATTTGGAAAAGTAAGTTTGATATATATATATATATGTCTGTATTTTAGATGTATATACATGTTGAACGTATCTTTGAGCCAAGTATGTGGATTTCTGATATTTCATGCTTTCATAAGCGCGATAATTATGATCTTTACGCAAGTATGGGTGTAATAAGTATATGTTTGAACTGATGATATTTTTTCATTACTTCTATTCTTGTTGGCTAGTTGATGGGTTCGAGATGAACCGTTATATTAGTTATCCAGCACAATTAATCGTCTGTGAGCTTGTTACTTGAGTGATTTGATTTGTACACATACACGGTTGTGCTAGTCTATGTTGGTCCCAAGTTTGGTCTCTAAAGGTTGGGGCCGTAAGTTGGGACCGAATGCCGCTGGGTGAAAGACCGGAAACTATGCACGGAAACGAACGGGAGGCCCTGCTACCGCGTGGGTGAAAGGCCACAAAATGCAGACCTGGTAGTACGCTTGACTAGTTACGAGTTGTTGAAATGTTCGCCGAGAGCGAGATGTTTTTAGAAGATACGATTGTGGTGCCATGCTGTATAAACTAGGCAACGGTCTCTTATATATATATATATATATATGTTACTAAAGGCTATTTGTATCTGAACTATACTTCTTTTACCGTATGTATGAGGTTTATAACTATTTTATGTTATTAGCTTGCTTTCAATTGTATTTTCAATTGACGTATATCTTATGATATTTTGGGGATGGGAAAGCATTGGCAGGCATATCATCATATGATTTTTGTTATAAAAGGAAATTACTTTCATTACTACACCTCTCACGCATTCTTTCCACACCGTATTTTTATATATATACAACCTATATAGTTCCTACTAAGCCCATGTTTGGCTCACTCCCATTTTCCAAACTAGTTTTGCAGGTACATCTCATGGGATGGCACGATTGTGAAGTCTAGAACCTCTAATTACCCTAGACAATTATAGTCATCCGTAAACGACTTGTCTTTTACTAGTTTTGAATATCGTTTGAATAATTGAATTTCAATTTGATTAAATGTATAATTATTGGAAATGATGTATAGCATTTTAACTTGGATTGGGACCTCATTGGAGGATTTGTATTGGATAGAAATTGTATAAGTGAAGTTTATATGTTGAGTGTATCCTACTGCTTCTGATTGGAAATTCATTTGTATGAAAATGGTTTCAAATTTTACAGGACGGATTGTTGTTTAAACAAACTCCACATGCCGAAATTTTATAAAACATGTTTTCAAACAAATCAAAATTTATCCAAGAAAAAGACTTTTAAAGGTTGTAGTTTTTATATTTTAAACTCGCCGTCGCGCACAACATCCGTGATTAACCTGGTCCCGGAGGCAAAAATCTCAGAACGAGATTCGAGGCGTCACAAGTTGGTATTAGAGTTATAGTGTGATGCCCCAAATTCCGTTAAGAGGTTTAGACCTTCGGAACCCAGTTAATCATGGTGCCGTACGCGACGACGGGTTTGAAATACATAATTTAAAACTTATATATATCAGTAATTTACATGTAAGGCCTTAATTTCAGAAAATTTCGGCATGTGGAGTTCGTATTTTCAATAAAACCAACCTGTAAATAAGAAAATAAAGCTTCACTAAAAAGTTAACTCCACATCCATAATGATTTGCAATCCACACAATTTAATAATTCAATATATATACCAATCCCTCCAACGAGGTCCCAAAAATATTAAATGGCCTTTACAACACTTATTAAAAGAGTTTAATACAAATGAATGATACAATAAAATCAAATGGTTCTAATATCTATAATCTATAAGGAATGAGTCATCCATGGACAACTACAGGCATTTAGGGTCATTAGAGGTTTCTAATTTTGTATATGTGCTGCCCCAAGGAGGTACCTGCAAAACTGTTGGAAAATGGGAGTGAGCCAAATGCGAGCTCAGTGGAAACTATAGGGGTTTTGAGTAAGAAAGTACACATCATCATTCACATGCAACGCGGAATAATTAAAAATAGGTTAATATGCATTGAGCTTATAAGTATGTTCCATTTCTATGTCCCTTTATAGATATATATATATATATATATATTTGTAAATGATAATGTAATGGAGACGATGTCATATGAAATGCACACCAAGTGATATCCCATCCCGAAGAATATAATAAATATATCATCAAAGTACTGAAAGGTTATAATAACAAAGTATCCTTGAAAGATACAATAAAATATGTATCACAAACACACAAATATAATAGCAATAACACCCATAAGTTATTTACAAAATCCGAATAGTCATAAAGCAACCATAGGTACTAATCTTATACTTGTCAATTTCATCTCACATCAGCCATCTAGAATTTACTCTACTATGCACAGCGATCACGATTAAGCCCCCAAGGCTAGTAGGGTATGTAGCCCCCAAGGCTGGGTCCCCCCGTGGACCACCTAGATGGTTTAGGGTATGCCACATCGTGGGGTCCCCCTACGGACCATAGAGTATGCCACCCTGAAAGCGAGGTCCCTCAACACGGACCAAGGTATGTAGCCGCAAGGCTAGGTCAACCCAATAGACCACTAGTGCCTTACAAAATTAGGAAATCAACAAAATGTATTCTCCCAAAGAATATACTTATACATAGTAATGTACACGCACATATATATATATAAATATCTCCAATCATCCTACTAATCTCCACATACACAAACTATATATATATGTAGTACATATATCTCAAGGATATCTCAATTTATCATAAGCTTATCCTCAATTACACTTAGGTTGTAAATGCATCAACTTGTATATGTATATACTGAGTCATCACATAGTCATATTAGTGTCATTTTTAAGCCAATCCCACCAAGTCCGTCATATTCTCCATTTTCTGGCTCTTTCATGGGTTTCATCAACTAGATTTACCAATTAGTGCATTTACTAACAAAATACTTAATTGGCCCCATGCCAAGTAAAGTTTACAAGCTAAAATAATTTAACTTTCATCCAAACCTCCTCATATGGCCTTAATACATAACTCATTCAAAGACACATTAGTAATTCATTTAGTAAGGATACGGACTTGTGGGATTTCAAATAACTTCACAATAATAATTTAATGGCTTAAGCACAACGCTAATATCACATACGTGAAAATAAATATCTTAGACGTGCTCTATATCCTCAATATATAAATATATATGTATAGAGTATTTCGCTATCATATCCGTCCAAATAGGTTTCATATATGATATATATATATAGCACTATGTCCAAATCTCCTAGAACTCCTCTTATCTAAGTCATAACCTTAAGTACATAGCCCCCAACAGAGCATACGCGTACACGCGTCAACGGTTACTACTTCGGGCTTGCGATAACCAACACACAACATGCTTCTTATATAATAATTATGATTCTACAACAAAAAACATGGAGAAATTAGGTAATATAACCATAAACATCATGTTAGAGTGATATACTAAAAGCCATAATTTTCTTATTGGATAGGATATGTTATAAGCTTGGTTTTGCTATTTTAATGAGAATCTTTATGGGCAATGGTTGCATTATATTATTTATTTAAATATTGTGCATGTGTGTCTTTTATTTCATATAGTAGATGATTTGGTGTGTAGAGTATAGCTTACACATAGAAGCTCATATCATCGATTCTTGTGGAATATAAGTTTAATGGTTCACAGTCTCAGATGGAATTGGACACCCATTGGTAGGATTGTAGCACAAGTTTTAGTAGTTTATCTTAACTACAGGAAATGGTATAGTTTTAACTCGTTGTGCTAGTACACTTTGTGTGTATTGAATAGGACCAGTTTGGCTTAATTGTTTTTATACTGACTATATAAAACAATTTAAAATCCCATAGTTATTATGATTACTTATGCTCTTAATCTTAAAATAATTAACAGACATATATATGTAGTGTTTGTTGTTTTAACTCATTAAGAGTGAGATTCATTTATGGATCAATAATCTTCGTGAATTAGATGACGACACTATATGTATGATGAATATTAATTATTGACAGAATCCACGTCCCGGTATAGGGATTGATGATAGCCCCTTGAGAAGCTTATAAGTTTTGATCATGTTAAACCCTGCAGGTGGATTATGTTAATCCGACATGTCAAATAAGTTAAGTGGTAGGCTCAAGGATTAAGAAGTCATTTAAATATAATTGTCAGTAATTTAATTTAAATGACGGTTATCTGTAATCTTAACGTGGGGAGAATAATAAGAATTTAATAATAAGGAGCTCGAAATATAATTTTGAGATAAGGACGGGAGTGCAATTATAATTCTTTAGTGGTGTGAATTATAATTTATGGAAGGAACTAATTCATAGTGGAATTAGGATTCCAACTTTCCATAGGAAGCCCAAACACTTATTTCTCCTTAAGGTCACTATCGTAGCCTTATATATACGCCTGCCTTGTCTCTTCTCAATCTATTAATAATTCTTATGAGTTAGGGTTTTTTCTATTGAGAGAGGAGAAAATCTTGGTGATATTGTAGCCCACACTAGGTGCAAGATTTGATGGCGGAAGGAATACGATAGAAGATCTTTAGGTTTTCGGTACTGCAGTCGTAAATCAATCGTAACTTTTGATCTTACCGTTGGAATGAGCTGATTTTTGGATATGTCATTCGGAATGCAAAGTTACTTTCTTGGCGCAAAAAATCAAGAAGATCGGATGTCGTTTCGGTGGCGAAAACAATCGATTTTCCCAGCTCAGTGAGAATTAAAAAATATGACCAAATCACAATCTGATGCTTTCAAACCTTAGTCTCCTCATATGGATCCTCTACATGATCCACAAAGGTGAAATTCCTTTATTCTTATAGGGCTTTAGCAAAAAAAATTGTACAATCTATACGCAATATCAAACGATCCTATATTTATGTCTCCATCAATTAGTATCAAAGCGATTGGTTTCTTTTTATACTGCGTTCGGATTGAACTAGTCATGTTATCCAGTTAAATCGATTCATGCATGTTGTTGTTGGATAGAACGTAGAACTCGCTAACCTTTGTTTTGCAGTGTTCTTTTCCCGTTATTATAGTCACGTAATTGTGTTTTATGTGATTGGATCCCACGATATTTTTATTTGTGGTTAATTTTAATGTGCATGATGATTTGGGTTTTATTCATGGTTGTAAATTAAATTTAGATCAGATTTTTGAACTCCTTAAAAGGAGGCATAAGATCTATGTAATTTTATTTACAGTTTAGATATAACAGTTTATGTGTGAACTCCTTAAATGGATGCATAGGACCTTTGTATCTAAGATTGCAGTTTTCTTTAACGAAGAACGTTGAAGAAGGCGTTTCCACCAAGGTTGATTCCCGACATAGTCAATGAAGTAGCAACATAAGTCGTTACAGGTTTCCAACGGACTAGGGATGATGAAGCTTGGACCATAATAGCAGGGATTTAATTATTCTTATTATTGAATGGTTTAATGCTTTGTGTGATTGTGTGTTGGTCATGTGTGTTTAATTATTAGGTTTCCTTATAATTTTGGACAACATGGATACTTGACCATACCTAGATCACCTTTTATTTTATATTTAGTTCTTGTCAAATTTAAAAAGGGTATATAAATATAAATTTTACATAATTGAAAAATATAATTTTTTTTTTAAAAAAAGAAGCAAAATAATTTTATTGCACATGTCTTTTACATTTCATACCCTTGTATTTTAGTTGACTAGAATTTAATATAAAATTTTCATAACCCTTAGAAAATAATATTTTAAATACTAAAGGGATTTTTTCACAAAAAAATATCACGGTCTCCATCATTGGTATGTAGATGATGTAATTTAATCTTTGTCTGTGTTATAGTGCTCACCTCCATATCGGAAAGAATAGATTGCGGAATCATTGTACAAATTTCACTGACTGATAATTTTAAATGATGTGATTTATTTTTCGTGTGGGTTTTAGTTCTCACCTCCATATCGGAAAGAATAAATTGCAGAATCATTTGACTAAATTAAATGATGGTATAAACTTAGATATAAATAATAGTATGCTCTCCAACTGAGTCTCTACTATAATTTGTAGGACCAAAGGAAGGCGGCTATTTAAATTTTACTTGACAATAAAGGATTGTCTAGAGAGTATATTTTACTTAACAATAGAAGATTGTCTAAATAGTATGTATTGCTTGATGATAAAGGATTGTCTAGATAGTAAAATTTAATAGGTTTACATCTGTCTAAGAAATAATGAATAATAGACGACCTCATTAACGGGCATGTTATTCAAAGTCTTAGGCTGTTGGCGAACGCTTTTTGAAATAGTAAAGGGTACCATATTTAAAATATTTGTTCAAAGTTATTATTGTCCATCGTAATTTGTATGTGATTCTCAAGTTTTAAAATGGCAAACTCTTTCAATCCACTTTTAATCATTCTCAACTAAAACAAATTGATTGGACCTAATTATATTGACTTAAAGAGGGAACTTAAACATTGTGCTTACTCTTAAAGAGTACAAGTTTTTGCTCACTGAGTCTTGTCCAGCAGAACATGGTAAGGGGGCAACCGATGAGGAAACCCAGGCATGCCGGAGGTGGAAAAAGGCTGATGAGATGGCGTGGTTTTACATTCTGGCATTTTTATCAAATGTGCTACAACATTAGCATTAGTCTTTTGCCACCGCCTACGACATAATGCTGAACCTCAAAGATATTTTTGGGGATCAGGATCATGTAGAAAGGCAGGTTTCGATGAAAGGCCTCATGAACAAGACTATTGCTGAAGGAACCCGAGTTAAGGATCTTGTTTTGAAGATGACCAGTCTTCTGAATGAACTAAGAGATCTTTGGAGCTGAAATCGATGGAGAAACTCAGGTCGATATCGTTCTCCAGTCACTGCTAGACTTATTTAAGGGATTCCGACAGAATTACAACATGAATAAGCTTTATTCCTTGTTGGAGCTTCTTAAAGAATTCCAAGCAGCTGAGGAACTCCTTGGTAAGCTGGCTAGTACTCTAGTGGCTGAGAAAGCTTCAACTTCTATGCCCAAAAGCAAGAAAGGAAGAAGAAGAATGCATAAGCTGCAGTCCCACAAGGAGCAATGCATGCAGCAGTCACTAAACCTCTAGGAGGAGTGAAAAAGCCTATGGGCTAGTGTTTTCACTATCAATAGAAAGTACATTTAAAGAAAGATTGTCCCAGTTTCCTAAACCGTTATAACAACATATGTAAATTTCATCTATTTGTTGTTGTATCTTGTTTAGTGGTCCAATCTACCAGTACCTGGTGTGTAGATTTGGGAGCCACTAATCATGTCTGTAATACTTTACAGGGGTTCCAGGAAACTAGACAACTTAAAAATAGAGAAAATTTACATATGGGCAGCTACGTATGTGGCAATAGTTGCAGTAGAAAATATTTTTTCTTCAGTCTAGTCAGAATAGGATATTAATGATTGAGGAATGTCTATATGTATCTTCCATTAGAAGGAATTGGATTTATATTTCTAGATTTGTTGAGGACAAATATTTTATTTATTTTAATGATAAATCAGTTATCATTAGAAAAAATAAATTGTTTGTTTGTTCTGGTACATTAGTGAATGATCTTTAAATTATTAATCATGACTTGTCAGTACTACAACTGAGTGAATTGAATAGCATTAATAGTTTACCAATTAAGAGAAAGGAACCTTCAAAATAAGCCAAATGTATTTTTGGCACTTACGCCTTGGTCATATTATTCTAAAAAGAATTCAAAAACTGTTCGAAAATGGACCATTAGGTTCATTGGAAGTGGAGGCACTTCCAGTTTGTGAATCCTGTTTAGAAGGTAAAATGACTAAGAGATCATTCTCGACAAAAGGCTATAGCGCTAAAGAACAGTTAAAACTGGTTCACTCTGATTTGTATGGTCACATGAATGTCCAGACTAGAGGAGGCTTTGAGTATTTCATCACATTTGTAGATGATTATTTAAAGTATAGATACATTTACTTAATGCAATGTAAGTATGAAGTTTTTGAAAAATTCAAAGAATTCAAGGCAGAGACAGAGAAGCGTTTAGGAAAATGTATGAAATCACTGTGATCAGGTCGTGGTGGTGAATACCTCTTGGGAGAGTTCAAGGAATACTTACTAGAGAATGAGATTACATCTCAGTTGTCTGCACCAGGGATGCCACAGCATGATGGTGTAGCAGAAAGAATGAATAAAACTCTTATAGAAATGGTAAGATATATGATGAGTTATTCAAACCTACCTAATTCTTTTTGGGGATATGCTTTAGAAATAGCTACATATATTCTGAATTTGGTACCATCAAAGTCAGTACCTACTACACCCATAGAATTGCGGACTGAGAATAAGCCTAGTCTGCGGCATATTCGGGTATGGGGTAGTCCAGCACATGTGCTAAAAAGTAATGCGGATTTGTTGTAATCAAGAATGAAAATGTGTTTCTTTGTTGCATATCCAAAAGGAACCAAGCGTGGTTTATTTAATAATCCTCAAGAATATAATGTTATTATTATCAATATCAGATTCTTAGAAGATGATTATATCATAGACCATAAGCCCATGAGTAGTGTTGTTATAGTGGAAATGAGAGGAGAGAAAAACATGGCACAATTCGTCTATACCTTTAGTACAAGAGAAAATATCACAGTAAATGGATATCGACATTCCATTACCTCGTTGTAGTGGGCGAATTGCCGATACTTGTGTGCATCTTGAACATATCACTAATACGTAGGTTCTTGAACCAGCACAATGTGTGGATAGTGAGTAAGTATGTTCAATATTTGCACAATGTACAAACACAAGTAGTGCCTCGTTGTAGTGGGAGGGTTGTTCGTCATCCTGGTCGTTTTATGTTCTTGGGAGAGTCTTATGACAAGGTCCCTGATGAATAAGAAACGAACCCTTTTTAACTACAATGAAGTACTTCAAGATAAAGATACAGAAAAATGGCAAAGGATTATGAAATCTGAAATAGAGTCCATGTACTCTAACAAAGTATGGGATCTTATAAAACCACCCGAAAGGATAAAACCTATCGGATGCAAGTGGGTATATAAGAGATAGAGAGGATTAGATGGGCTTAAATCAAGGCTTATTGCTAAAGGGGATCACTCAGAAAGAAGGGGATCGATTATGATGAAACCTTTTTGCCGGTAGCCATGCCAAAGTTTATTCAGATTCTCTTATCAAATGATTATGATGAAACCATTTAGTAAGGATACGGACTTGTGGGATTTCAAATAAGTTCATAATAATAATTTAATGGCTTAAGCACAACGCTAATATCACATACGCGAAAGTAAATATCTTAGACGTGCTCTATATCCTCAATATATCAATATATATGTATAGAGTATTTCGTTATCATATCCGTCCAAATAGGTTTCATATATGATATATATATATATATATACAGCACTATGTTCAAATCTCCTAAAATTCCTCTTATCTAAGTCATAACCTTAAGTACATAGCCCCCAACAAAGAATACGCGTACACGCGTCAACGGTTACTACTTCGGGCTTGCGATAACCAACACACAATATTCTTCTTATAAAATAATTATGATTCTACAACCAAAAACATGGAGAAATTAAGTAATATAACCATAAACATCATGTTAGAGTAATATACTAAAAGCTTTAATTTTCTTATTGGTTAGGATATGTTATAAGCTTGGTTTTGCTATTTTAATGAGAATCTTTATGGGCAATGGTTGCATTATATTATTTATTTATGCATGTGTGTCGTTTATTCCATATAGTAGATGATTTGGTGTGTAGAGTATAGCTGACACATAGAAGATCATATCATCGGTTCTTGTGGAATATAAGTTTAATGGTTCACAATCTTAGATGGAATTGGACACCCATCGGTAGGATTGTAGCACAAGTTTTAGTAGTTTATCTTAACTACAGGAAATGGTATAGTTTTAACTCGTTGTGCTACTACACTTTGTGTGTATTGAATAGGACCAGTTTGGGTTAATTGTTTTTATATTGACTATATAAAATAATTTAAAATCCTAGTGTTATTATGATTACTTATGCTCTTAATCTTAAAATAATTAATAGACATATATATATATATATATATATGTAGTGTTTATTGTTTTGACTCATTAAGAGTGAGATTCATTTATGGATCAATAATCTTCGTGAATTGGATGACGACACTATATGTATGATGAATATTAATTATTGGCGGAATCCACGTCCCGGTATAGGGATTGATGATAGCCCCTTGAGAAGCTTATAAGTTTTGATCATGTCAAACCTTGCAGGTGGATTATGTTAATCTGACATGTCAAATAAGTTAAGTGGTAGGCTCAAGGATTAAGAAGTCATTTAAATATAATTGTCAGCAATTTAATTTAAATGACGGTTATCTGTAATCTTAATATGGGGAGAATAATAAGTATTTAATAATAAGGAGCTCGAAATATAATTTTGAGATAAGAACGGGAGTGCAATTATAATTCTTTAGTGATGTGAATTATAATTTATGGAAGGAACTAATTCATAGTGGAATTAGGATTCCAACTTTCCATAGGAAGACTAAACACGTATTTCTCCTTAAGGTCACTATCGTAGCCTTATATATACGCCGGCCTTGTCTCTTCTCAATATAAAAATAATTCTTATGAGTTAGGGTTTGTTCTATTGAGAGAGGAGAAAATCTTGGTGATACCATAGGCCACACTTGGTGCATGATTTTATGGCGGAAGGAATACGATAGATCTTTAGGTTTTCGGTAATCCAGTCGTAAATCAATTATAACTTTTGATCGCACCGTTGGATCAGAACGCAAAGTTACTTTTGTTGCCCAAAAAATCAGGACGATCAGAAATCATTTCAGTGGCGAAAACAATCAATTTTCGCAGCCCAGCGAGAATTAAAAAATCTAACCAAATCGCAATCTAATGCTTTCAAACCCTAGTCTCCTCATATGGATCCTCTACATGATCCACAAAGGTGAAATCCCTTTATTCTTATAGGGTTTTAGAAAAAAAAAATTGTTCAATCTATACGCAATATCAAACGATCCTGTATTTATATCTCCATCACATCAAACCCAATCCCCATGTATATGCATCAATCAACAACTCATATGAAAACTTTCCTTTTTTGCTATGAAAACAATGATTAAACACATAATGGTTAAAAACAAGTTTGGATACTAGTGTCCCCACCTTAGATAAGCCGAATCTTCGAGGTATTGAGCGCTGGATTAAGCCATACTTTGAGCAATCGCAAAATCCCCAACTTTTGCTCAAGAACCCTAGAAATGGAGGATAGTAATTTTAAGGAAGAAGATGAAGAAGATGATGATGATTTAGTTAAATGAAGTTTAGGAGTGATCAACCCCTCACCAAAGCTCCCAAAATATCCCCTCAATCGCCATCTCTGAGCTCTCTAGGTTGGTGTATATGTTTGGGACGAAATGTGCTCTGTTTTGTCTTTATAATCGAGTTGAGGACCCCATCAGTCGACTGAACAATCCCCATCAGTCGACTGATGGTTGAATCTGGTGCACTATTAGTATTTTGGCTATAACTTCTTGCTCGGAACTCCGATTGAAGTGATCTTTATGTCCACAGAAAGGTAATTCAAAGGCCTACAAATTCCTAAGAGGAAGGTTCCTCAAATTATGTATGGATTATTCCCAGAAATTCACCGAAGATAGTACTCTGCCAAAGTGTTCTGAACAACCATATTTCAACAATTTGCTTACTTCGGAAGCTAATTCGACCACCGAGGAGTGTGATTTGGATTTTGGTAAAAACACTAAAGTTTTATAGGGGATTGAGATGATGACGTGGCCGCAAACGTAAAATCATTTGGACCTCGGACGAATAAGTTATGGCCTCTCAAAGTTGGCCAAAAATTAACTTTTTCGAAAAAATTCAAAATAGGCGATTACTTCCCGTTTTCGATTAGGATCACCCGAATAATGAAACGATTAATCTTACAAACTTAATATAGATAATATGACATGTTAGAGGTGTCGGGTCAAATACAAGAGGCTCGAAATCCAATGTTCACGATCTAACGGTAATAAAACCTTAACCGGGCTGAAGAGGAGAGTTGGCTCGGAACCCAATGTTCATGATCTAACGATAATACATGATTCTCATATTTATATGCAAATGAGATTCCTTATACATTGTTTGAGGACCTATGTATATATACTTCTATGGATTTGGGCGTCATAACATGCCATTTGGTTATTAACAGTAGCGTATAGCCTTGGTGGCTACGTGAATTTATTATATGAGCCTTGGGGGCTAACCACTAGGTGGACCCGGTAGGGGATCCTGCCATGGGGGCAGAAAAACCCGAGTTTGCCGGCTATCTTTGTGCATAGTAGATCTAAAATCCTAGTTGGTCGATTATATTGATGACAGTTATTGAGACATGACCGTCCTTGGGGGACGAGGTAAATGGTAATGATATGGTCGCCTCTATTTAAGATATTATCTCTGGGTGATTTAATATAAATTTCACTTATGTTACTTTTGAGGAATTATGTGTATCTTAGAGATACCTATTTTACTATCTATTGCTAGTATTCTCAATGACTTACGTTTTATCCGATTTTCTCGTGATTTGGGTTGGGGATAGCATTAGCATGCATGGCACGAAATATTTCATGGCATTAGCATATTAAGGTATATATAGGTATATATATGTTTATATACATATGTATGTACATTAAAGTACAAAGTGTTATACGTATTGACACGCACCATGTAAACCAAACTATTTTCATTATAATGCATGGCATACATGGTTTTCTAACATATTTTCTTATAAAGAAAACCTTATAGTTTCCAATGAGCCCGTTTAGCTGACTCCCATTTTCCAAACCAGGTTTTGCAGGTGTTCTCAGGGATGGTGCATTTGTGGAGTCTAGTAGCTATGATGACCGTTTACTTAAGTCGTTTGAAAACGACTTGTGCGCTAGTTTTCTATTCGATTATACGTGAATGTATTATATAGTTATGTATATTGATGTAAAGTTCTTAAGAGATTAAAACCTTGGTAGAGGAGTTATCATGTATTATTTGATTGGATAAATAATTCTGATATGTGGAGATATTAATTTAGTTAAATTTATGTTTTGTTTGACAGGTTTTGGTCTTGCATTATAAACACACTCCACATGCCAAATTTTTCAAAAATTAAGGCTTTACATGGAATTTTCCTTCTTTATAAGTTTTATATTTTATACTATAAAACCCGTCGTCGCGTATGACACCATGACCAACCGGGTCACGGAGGCAAAATCCTCCAAACGGGATTTCGAGGCGTCACAAGTTGGTATCAGAGCTATAGGTTTGATGTTTCCTCGGGGGATTCATGGGTGGATCCGAGATTAGGGGTGCAAGCGGTTATAGTATTCCTCGGAAGATTGATACGCTCTTGTGCAATAGGATTCTATCGTTTGGACATTTGGAAAATGGGAGAATAGTGAGAGGAGTTGTGGGTTGTCTTGGCTACATCCATCCACAAAGTTCTAGCCTAATTCTTTTTACCTCTTTCATAAATTATTTCAGTCATTGGCTCCTATATCATCTGTTTCACATATACAATTTGTGATCAGGATTAGTTCTGCCACTAGGTGAGCAAAAGGCGACTGTTGGATTATGTTATAGTCATCCGCCGGCCAACAATTGACTATCTTATAAATCACCAGTCCACTATTGCTGACCGAGGTTAGAACGTGGCATACTCATAGGAGAGTGGCTACCAAAGTCCCATTCCTCGTGTTACCCCATTGTTCTTCCTCAATTTTCTTGAGGGGTGAATCTAATATGTGGTTGATCGTTCCTCCGTATCTGTAGGGCCTCGTTCGAACTTATAAGTCTAGTTACAAGAGAGGGAATATGGTGATTTTTCTAAATTGACTACTCTGATACGAGTAAACTTTCATATTGTTCTAAAAATCATCTTGTCCGAGAGACCTCCCTTGTAGGATGACTACTTTACTATGGGATGGTGAGATAATTTTCTTGAAAGACGGTATGGGATAGATGAGAATGACCAAGTATGGTCATGCATATGTATATACCCCTTCCCATGAGGCGAGATCCGATATGGATGTATGACTGGACTTTCTTATGAATGCCGATACCTCGTGTGTGCCTGAGTTGTACTATTCCTTGGAGTAAGAGGTGTGGTTGTAGGTGTTCTTGTTTAGGGATAAGCATTGAATATGCTTATTTTAGAATCGAATTCTTATTTTGTTAGCCAAGTAAGTGCAATTGGGAGCGAGAACCTATTTAATGAACCTCGTCTCCAACAAATCTGTGTTAAGCCTTGTTCCCTAAAGTGATAGGAGAGAATCTTTCATGATATCCGCTTGGCATCTCACCCTTACTAGCTGCGAACTCATCCTTCCTTTGCTATAAGGAACCCACAATGAATTCGTCTGAAGTACAATTATATTCCATCTTCGTTAGGGGGACGTATAAGAGTAACGCAGCGAAAGCTTAATGATTTCTCGATTCGAGGTTAGGGTGATTATTCCTTTTGTAAGCCTCCTACATTTATTAAGTATATTGTATTTAAACCTTGAGAGTTTGGTTTGTAAAGGGATTAGAAGTGAACTCCCTTAGTAAATCTTGAGAAAAAGTGTTTGTTTAACGGTTATATCTCGTGGCAAAAGGGAATAGAACCTTAGTATAACTCAATGCTCTTCTATTTCATTTTCCTTGTTCCTTTCTTAAGTGGAGTTTTGGGTACAATTTCAAGTTGAATATGATTTCATTTATTTTGATAGAGGAGATTGGTTCGAATTACTGAATAATAGCATGATGACTTATCAATTATGACTTAGTGAACTAAGTTTTTGAACTTCTCTCGTGTTAGATAGGTGCAGTACCTCTGAGACTAGAGGTGTACCATTGCTTGACCCTTATTGAGTTAGCCTCTGCGAGATGAGCATGATGAGCATTTTCGAGAAATTGTTCCCAACCTCCTATGTGGACATCTAACTAGAGTGATGTGCATGTTAGTTGTAAAGCGAGTTTTCATTAAAGGAGAACTCTGGAGCAAAAAAAGCATACCTCAAGTTCGGGGCGAGTGTTCTGGTGAGAAATTCTCCTACCCTATTTCAAGAGTTCAGGTGATGATGAGGTAAGCATTTCCAGCTTGAGACCTTCCTATTCCCCTCTTGATGCTAGCTTGGGTTCTGAAGTAGTACTCCGGATTCAAGCCTTATTGATACCGATCTTTGGCAAACCCTTTAAGGAGGGGAGTCGACACTCGATTAACGAAAGTAAACCTCGTTTCTGCCACCATTTCCTTTTCACCTTACACTTATATATATATATATATATATGTCAAAGCTTGTCCTAGCTCGAGATAACAGTCTGGATTATTCTATCAGGCATGAATTACACCCTAGGGAAGTATGAACTCTCCTAAGATCATGCCAACATACAGTGACTCTCACTTTCGCTCTGTGTATAATGGTTTCCCCAAGAGATTTTCCAAAGATGTATGTCCATTGCCTGTTAAGGGGGAGATAAGGTAAGTTCCTATAAATTTCTTCTATTGGAAATGCTATGCATGACGGGTGCATTACTATGAAGTCCTTACAGTTGAATATACATTATTCATACTATGTCAGTTGGTAAATGCCTGTGTATTGCAATAATCCACATCCCGGATTACTGGTGGAGTAATCGGGGTCATGGTTACGAAATTATCACGAGACTGTGTGTACAGAAAAGAGGACTTCGTACACTCTTGGTGAGCCTATCTTCTTAGTCTGAAGTTTAAGCAACGTTCATTGAAATTTCATTTTCTTAGTTTAGAAATTCGTCTAAGTTAAGAGAAGCCCTTTGGGGAAAGGGAATGCATTCGTTAGTGTAACTACCTCTCGTATTTTGAAATGACCTTCCAATAATTTTAGTTCTAAATTATAAGAGTTATTCTGATTCAGCTTCTGGAAATCGGTCTATGCATTTTCCTTATTTACTAGTTCTAATTGGAAGGAATTGGAAACCAGTTCGAATTTCAAAGCAGGGTACGAGATTTGATTTCCATATTCGAACATTAATGATTTTGGTCCGATGGCTCTAACCTCTAGTAGAGCTATCTATCTACTTGTTGGATAACACCATAGTTATCTTAACCGAATTAGGAGAGAAGGGTTACCCATATACCGTGTAGTACACGTAGCCATTAAGTTTTAGAACCATCAGTCACTCCATGATTCTTTGAAGATAGTACCTCTCTGTGAGTTTGGAGGCGCTGAAAACCCTTATGTATTCGAAACTTAGTGTCACCTAAGAATCTGTTTGAGGATAACTCTGGATACGGAACTTCAATCACCCCGTATTTTGAACCGATCAGCCTAAGTTCCTTGAGTTAGAAACTCCTAAAGCCTTTATGGGGCAAATCTTGAGCATAGTGCCTATATCGAGTTGAAGAACGTGGTGATTAGAGACTGGGTTGGTGAAGACAAGATTGTGGCATTGCTCGATAAGTTAGATGAAAGAGATGGTGTAAAAGGAATGTTCTATCTTCCGCTACTTCGTTTATGTATATCGGCTAGTGGAAAGCCCTCGTGTTTGGTCAGTATCTCTTTCCATGGAAACTCTTAAAGAGGTTGTGGCTTGTGAGAGAGAATGACTTAGATAACTTTAGTTATGTGGTCTTTCTTCTTTATCTTTTGAGAAGATTCTTCCTCTTGTTCTGATCCTTGAGTTCGGAATCCTTTTTCATTGGCGATTGTAATTTTCTTTTTAAGGAAGGGAAACTATGTGGGATTCAGAACCACTTGTACTTTGGTCTGATAGCTATCCTATGGGAATTTCGAGGACGAAATTTCTTAAGGAGGGGAGATTGTGACATCCCGTTTAATTACCTCTTGCAAATCACGTATACATATCGTGTATAAGGCAGAACCGGGCTTGGTTAGCCAAGATGGGTTCTGGAGAGGTTGATGTGGTTTGGAAACTTCTAACGAGTTATGTTAATGTATTTGAGTATGTTAGAATGATCATAAGTCATTCCGGGTGGATCGAACGAAAATCAGCTCGTAAATAACAAGTTTCGGTCCTACGCGATTAATGGTTTTTACCCGACTTTGGAAGACCATATCTTCTTCATCCGAACTCCAAATGAGTCCTTGTTTGCCCCTATTTCTATATTTTGATCCATTCTACAACTTTCGTGTTTTGTCCGAGACCCAATTCCAGCTCCTTAATGCCCAAAAGTGGGTGTGAAGTCGAGCTGTTGACCAAAAACTGAAGGAGGCCGAAATATAGCCTTGTAGTCGACTACATCATGTAGTCGAATCCATGAGAAAAATGTAGTTGACTACATAGGGTTCGCAAGTTTTTTTATATATTTCTTCTTCTCCTTCCTTCTCATTTCATCACCCAACTTTGAGAGCTCTTAGAGAGAGAGTGGGGAGCTATTTGAAGGGGTTAAGAGGGATTATTCAAGGCTTCCTATTCCATACCTAACCAACCCTATCATCGTCATCTTCATCACCATCTCCATCTTCTTCATCCTCCTTTAGTAGCCATGGCTAGGGTTTGGAGCTTGATTTGGGGATTTCCACGACAACACTTCTTCGGCTCGATTCCGCTATGATTCTTCGAGGGATTAACCCTCCTAAGGTGGGAACAATAGTATTTTAACTTATTCATCTCAAATCCAATAAAAGTGAGGGTTTCGTATACAAATTCCAACATTTGCATGTTCATGAGGGTTTGGGGTATTTTATTTAGATTTCTTGACTTGATTTGCATCATTTATCAGTTCAATAGAACTTTAATACATAAAGCCCCAAATTATAAATGAATTTCTAGGAGATTCGTATGCAAACCTCATATACAGGTACGATAGCAAATAATAAAATTCAATATGCATATATATATATGAAAGTATACATGGTATTAAATGTATGATTTGGGTATAGTTACATGTAATTGCGATGTTATTGTTGTACTTAAATTGTTACCTTCTAATTTATGAGAATTGCCAATTACTTGCTAGTCCGTAACTATGCTGGGTAGAATTATAAGTTTATTTTGTATAAACCAAGTACATAAATCACATGGGGAAGTTTATATTGAACTCAAAGTTTATATATTATGTATTATACTTGGCTTGGAGCCTATGCGATGTAAACCTATGAAACTTCCCACACGAGTGATATTTCTACCTAAGTCAATAGTTAATGGACTTGGCGAAGTGAGTTTAAGTACAACAACAACATTACCATTTGATCTACTAGAGATATATAAATGTATAGACACACATACTGTATTTATATATATACATATATACGAATATGACATATACGTATGTGTTGGTAGATATATTCTTATGATCTATACATATTTAACAAGATTCTCATATTTATATGCAAATGAGATTCCTTATACATTGTTTAAGGACCTATGTATATATACTTATATGGATTTGGGTGCCATAACATACCATTTGGTTATTACCAGTATCGTATAACCTTGGTGGCTACGTGAATTTATTGTATGAGCCTTGGGGGCTAACCACTAGGTGGACCCGGTAGGGGGTCCCTACCTTGGGGACAGAAAAACCCGAGTTTGCCGGCTATCTCTGTGCATAGTAGATCTAAAATCCTAGTTGGTCGATTATATTGATGACAGTTATTGAGACATGACCGTCCTTGGGGGACAAGGTACATGGTAATGATATGGTCGCCTCTATTTAAGATATTATCTCTGGGTGATTTAATATAAATTTCTCTTATGTTACTTTTGAGGAATTATGTGTATCTTAGAGATACCTATTTTACTATCTATTGCTAGTATTCTCAATGACTTACGTTTTATCCGATTTTCTCGTGATTTGGGATGGGGATAGCATTAGCATGCATGGCACGAAATATTTCATGGCATTAGCATATTAAGGTATATATATAGGTATATATATGTTTATATACATATGTATGTACATTAAAGTACAAAGTGTTATACGTATTGACATGCACCACGTAAACCAAACTATTTTCATTATAATGCATGGCATACATGGTTTTCTAACATATTTTCTTATATAGAAAACCTTATAGTTCCCACTGGGCCCGTTTGGATGACTCCCATTTTTCAAACCAGGTTTTGCAGGTGTTCTCAGGGATGGTGCGTTTGTGGAGTCTAGTAGCTCTAATGACCGTTTACTTAAGTCGTTTGGAAACGATTTATGTGCTAGTTTTCTATTCGATTATATGTGAATGTATTATATAGTTGTGTATATTAATGTAAAGTTCTTAAGAGATTAAAACCTCGTTAGAGGAGTTACCCTGTATTGAGACATTGTATTTGATTGGATAAATAATTCTGATATGTGGAGATATTATTTTAGTTAAATTTATGTTTTGTCTGACTAGTTTTGGTCGTGCATTATAAACAGACTCCACATGCCAAATTTTTCAAAAATTAAGGCTTTACATGGAATTTCCTTTTTTTATAAGTTCTATATTCTATACCATAAAATCCGTCGTCGCGTACGACACCGTGACCAACCGGGTCCCGGAGGCGAAATCCTCTAAACGGGATTACGGGGCGTCACAGGGTGGAACTCACTAGGCATTACGTTTCAATTCGAGTTAGCGGTAGCCGACTAATGATTTATAATATAGTCATCAGTTGCGCTGCGGCTGACTATAATATAATCCAATAGTCCTTCTACCGCTACACCAAAAACCAAAACCAATTCTCCGTATTTTACCAATTATCAATGCGATAAAATGAACAAGTTAGATATAGAATGAAATCATGTAATTTACCCCACTCTCGGTGAAGGGAAAGAAAACCTATGCCTCTGATACCAACTTGTAACGCCCCAAATCCCATTAAGAGGATTTCTCCTCTGGGACCCGGTTTGTCACGGGTGCCGTACATCGACAGTGGGTTAACTAGACACAATTCATATGTAAAACATAAAATTCCACAATGTAAGCAATGGGAATTGTTCATTTCCACAAAATCTGACCACCAAAAGAATAAAAAGTACTAAAATACAACAGTTAGCCTCCAACGAGGTCCCAAGTACAAGATTTACAATTTCCGCAACGCATACAATATAAACCATTTCTAGAATGAGAGTAGTACATGAGTTCTTATACTTAAATAACGCATACACTAATGACTATACTACATGGCACGGTGGTCCTTTTATCATAAAGGACCTTACTACCAAACAATGGTATTAAGGCAATCTAAGATGTAACGTCCTCTCTCTTCCCTTACCCTGAAGATCATGTAAAAGAGCTGTTTGGAAAATAGGTGGGGTGAATCAAAAGGACTCAGTAGGAATCAAATAATAAATTTTGTATGAAAACAGAATTTAGAAACCCTTTATGTAACAATATAGAACAATCGTTTATATATATATATAAATCTTTGTGATACGTAAGGAGGAAACCCATACTCATTTTGTAAATAAAAGCTTTTAAAACTCAAGGCAATGTATAACATATATCTTATGACCCTATGGCACAATTATCACATATCTATCATAAGAACCTCGAGTTGTAATCTCGTACATCAGGCGGCTATCTGGACGTCTAACAGGTCTGCATTTCAGGCCTTTCAATCACGCGGCAGCAAGGCCTACACAATATTTTTCGTGCACGGTTTCGGGTCTTTCACCCAGGGGCACTGTGTCCCATCTTATAGTCCCAGCCTTTAGGGACCAACCTGTGACCAATCTGTGGATATTGCAATCAAACAATCACAATATCATATCATTTGGCTCATACAAGAAATAATTGTGCCATTATATAGTTTCATAAACCAATTGTAATATCAACGTATAACAAACGAGGACATTCTCATTCCCAACCTCCAGTATTATATAATAACTCACCAACACAGGTTTATAGGGGAAAAACCACCACTTGAACCTCAAAGAATAACACATAGCCTTGGTGTATGGTTTATTAACAATATAAATGGTTCCAAGTGGGTTTTCAAGTAAACCAATGGAGTAGCCATAATTTCATGTTAAACATGTAATTTAATATATATATATATAGGCTATTCGATCCATCAATCTTAATTCATAACTTCACCACTTGGACCCTTATACATATTTCTAAGTCTATCGTCAAGAGTTAAGAAAAAACAAATGAGGTTCAAATGGGTTTTGATGCCAATTAGTTTAATAACCACAATCTTCGGTTAAAACATGTATGTCAAGGTATATTTAGTCTATAGAAATCATCAATTTCAATATTGAAACCCAATCTCATCGAAAGCCCCAAAACCCATATTAACAAGCTAGGTTTTTATATAACATGTGATAAAATCATGAGAGAACAATCATAAGTTATAAAAATAGGTTTTGATAGCAGATTCCCACCTTTATGAAGTTTGAAAGGTTGAATCGAGCCAAAAGTCCTCCAATCGCAAAATCCCCTATTTTTCCCCTTAGAGCCCTAGCCATGGAGTTAAGGAGGATGGATGAGATGATGAATAGTGATATGAGACGGTGATTTAGTGTTAGTTTGATGGAGATTTCAAGTGGTAAAGATGTGGAGATGAGAATGTCTCCAAATCTCTCTCAAATAAGCTCTTAATCTCTCTCTAGAAGATTCTGGGGTTGGAGCTCAAAAATGGTTTGAGTTGTGGGGTTTTAGGTGTTAAAATCGAGCCAGAAGTAGTCAAAATGGGTCTGTACTGATGAGTAAGTTCGATCTTACTAGTAAGATCGATCTTAGTCCAGGAAAAAAGTGCACTGGTCTATTTTCTCAACAATTTCTGATGAGTAAGATCAATCTTATTACGGGCAAAAAGTGCACTATTGGTAGTTTGGTAATAACTCTTTGCTCGGAACTCGGATTTGGAGGATCCACATATCAACGGAAAGCTAATTCAAATATCTACAAGTTTACTCAAGGAAGTTTCCCCAAATTGTTAACGAAATAATCCCAAAAATCTGCATAACACAGCCCTCTGCCCTAATGTTACTGAACGAGCAGATTTTTGGCGACTCGCTTACTTCAAATGCCGTTTTAACTAACGAGGAGTATGAATTGGTTTCCGGTCAAAACAAGAATGTTGTAGGTTGGATCAAAGCCTAAACCTGCAAACAGGATCTTAATCGGATAAGGAACGGAGAAGTTATGATACCTCAAAGTTGGCTAAAATTTAAAAATCGCTTAAAGTGAAAACACGCGATTAACATCTCAATTTCGTCTCGAACCACCTGACTTACGAAGCGATCTTTCCAAAAAACTCAATATACCTAATATGACATGCTAGACGTGTTGGATCAACTAAGAAGGGTCCGAAACTAAAAGTTCATGCCCCAACGGAGACTAAGCCTTTACCGGGCTTAAGAAGAGAATCAACTAAACAATGGAACTTGGGGTATTACAAAGATGAACTAAGTCCCCAATTTGCACCTTATTCAAATTGGGCTAAGGTCTTTTAAAAATATGTAACATTACTAAACATTTATCACATTATGCGTTTATCAAATTATGCATCATAAAAACATTTACCACATTATTCATCATAAAGACATAACCACTATGTTGTGTTGTGCACTTAAAATACGTAGAGGCTTGGCCAGTTGTTTGTGGGTTTATTGCAGTCTCGTTTTAAACATTTGATATAGTTATGAATATGTAGTTATTCGTTTTTATCTAGTCATTTTGTCCTTAAATTTATCAGTTATGGGTGGCTGCAATGCTATATACATAGGATTTCATTTGGTAGGCACGTTTTCAGGAGGTGCAGTTCACCATTACCTGACCTCCTTGATGGGATGGTTGCGTATGCTTTCAGTTATTGCCAAGGGTCCCATTGGTTATGCTACGTCGGATCTTTCTATTCTTCATGATCTCATTGTGCAGGCTAGACCTCGTCGTGCCCCTTAATTTATTTCAGTTTATTGGCTTCCTCCTCAGACTAGCTGGGTGAAGCTGAATATAGATGGTATGGCTCAGGGTGCCCCGGGTAGAGCCGCGGCTGGGAGTGTTTTCAGAGATCACAAGGTTTTTATTAATGCATATTGTTTTAATGTTGGGACTGGTATGGCCTTCCTTGCTAAGATTTTTACTCTCATTCAAAGTATTGAGTATGCTTATTAGCATGGTTGGTGGAAACTCTGGATTGAGGTCGATTTAATACGGTCCTTTAGTACTGCAGTCCTTCTCTTATCAACCTCCTTAGCGTGTTGCCACGAAGTGGGATAACTATAAGTAGCTTCTCTCTAGCATGCTTTTTTTATTGTTCCCATATTTACAGATAGAGCAATGCTATGGCATATCGTATTACTTCAATGAGACTCGATCATGATACCTTATTTTGGTGAGATTCGACTCATACACAAACGGTCACTTTAATTGGGTGAAACATATATTCTATTTTTTTCTACTGGTGTACTTTTGGATTGGGTTGCTTAGTTTTTGTGGACTGATTAATCAAGCCCATTGAAATTTTTATCGTTTTTTGTTTTGTCGCTTTCTTAAGGAGACCTGGTCCAGGTCCCCATCCTTTTTTGTTGTGCGCCCACCCCCCGAGTCTGGACTTTTTTAGGCTCACTTTATTTTTTTATTTTAATAATATAATACTCTAGTTTCTAGAATTTTCGGGAGCTTGAACTTCTTAGTGCAAATTCCACTCTATGTATAAGATTTAGACAAATTTATATGCAACCTCTAAAATTGCTTGACAACCTTTTTGTTTTTTACGCGCTCAAAAATCAAAAGGCAAGTGATGCACGCAAGAAGTGTGTATACGACTCAAATATATGTAATTTAAAAAAAAATATCGAACAAAACTAATAAATAGCAAAGTAGTTAAGCAAAATTTCAACCAAAATTTCAACATAGCACAAATTGTTGAAATTTTGTAGAGCGCATTTTTTATTCTTTGAAAAGAATAACTTTACCCTCAAACGAACAGAAGGTTTGATTCAGATTGAAAAGAATAACTTCTACATCAAATTCATGTAAAGATTAAGAAAAATAAGGTTTGATTAATATAGATACAGACATAAAATCTCTCAAACGAACCGTAGACGAGGTTCTAGTTATGAATTATTTAGGTACGAAAAAATTGTCGCTGAAAGTATGATCCGCTAAAGGAATATTTATAGACAAATATAAATGGTTACTATCTACCTGCCCATAATTACCCCTCTACACCACCTAGATTACATGCCTGTCTTGGTGAAAAATGATACAATACAACAACTCTTTTGCGGTCCATGTTACTTCGCCAAGGCACCGAAGATGATCTGAGATGTCCTCGGCAATTGTCATCAAAAGGATCCTGCATCCTGCAGCCGATAACAAAAGAATCAATTGTGTTCTTTTTTTGCATGCTTGTAGCCTATATGCACACATAGATGCCTTTCGCATTCGCAAGGACAATTTCTGGTTACTCTTTAACACGGATCCTGCCTAGTTCGGAGTGAAATATTTTAGGAATTGAGTGAAAGCGTAAATCTTTCAACCTAGAAAGTATGAAGAGTGTTTCGATCTCTTTCATTTCATTGAGGTGCAAACTATTTCACCCTGAACCAAGAGGGTCAAAACTTAATGTCTTTAGATTTCACAAACTGCCAGAGAAGGGATTGGATGGGAAAATTTGCATTAAGCTGTAATTAGACCAAAGGAACATATCCTTTCTCATCAGTTTTCGGTGTTTTCTCCATTTATATACAAGGCACATTTTGATAATTCAAACCAGAGTAAAAGAAAATCAAAATTCTCCTCCTTCTATTATTATTATTATATGGGAATTGATATTAGCACTCTACAAAACTACTTCCGCATTCCAAAATCATTTTTAGTGACACTTACATTAATTTTGTGGGAGACTTTTTATGTCACTAAAGATGATTTCAGAGTGCTAGAGTTCTTTTGCTAATATCATTACCCAAAAATATTTCCAAATGTTCACAAGGGTAAAATATTGTTGGATCGAAACGATGAATGAAGTGTGTGCTTAAATAAAATAGTTGGGAAATGATACTATTAAATTTAAATGTTTGAAAAACAGACCGGCTTGAAATGTTCAATACTTATTCGGTTTTTCCAAGGATTTTTGGGTAATGGACCGAAAAATTGGAGATGGAAAATATATCACCAAATCTTCCATCTCTTTCTCTGGACAAACTTAATTGCATTTTCAATTGTTGTATGTTTTTTTTAAATCAAACATTACGGCGCGAAAGATTGTTTCATTATTTTTCCAATAATTCACAAGAGTGTTCACAAGGGAAAAAAAATGCTGACCGGGAATTTTGGAAAAATTAAGCAAAGCTGTTGAAGCAAGAATCTTGTGCTCAACCCGGAAATCATTTTCCAAGCATTCTTTGAGAGGGGATATGAGAATGGAGAACGCAAATAGCTGCAAATCTGCATTTGGTAATGAAGCAAGTGCAGAGCTAAACCATGTCACTGTAACCAAACACACCCTCACCAAATTCAAGTTATCACAAACCAAATGCTTGGAAATAGTCTCCAAGAAATATCTCTTCCCATCAGCAAGAAGCGATATCGACAAGTTCAACAACCATTCCTTCCTATCCTCTTCTTCATCACCATCCTATATTTGTTCATAAAAAATTGTTAATCAAATCCATTAAATGATGAAAAATCAATTGGTAATACATTTTTAAGCTCGATTTTAAAATGAGAAAAATGCAAATGAGCTATAATTAGCGGCCACAAATCCAAGTCATCTTTCCATGCAAGTAATGCTAGACAGTAGACACGCAAATAGTTAGTACACGATTAGTCAAGAACAAGTGGGTAGAAAGTAGTTGAAAGCATTTACATATTAACTAATCCAATAACTGATATGTATTATTATTTGTGTGCATAGCAGTATTGCTTTCCGCAGAATGATAATTGACCACACCCACCAAATTCCATGTTGCAACACTCTTTAAAAGATGACTTGTTGAAATTTTGTCCACTTTTACCTCTTACCGCAGGATAACCTCGAATTAGATATACATCCGGTCGGTCTCAAGGTATGAATCCCACTATCCTTTTGCAGACGTTTCAAATTACAAATCCCGTCTCCATTTTGGAACATAATCAATATACCAAATCACACAATGGAAAATAATTTGTATTCCTAACCATTGATTATGTTAAAATTACTCCTTTTTAATGAAGTACAAAAGTAAAACTGAGACTCTTAATTTAAGACCGGAGTGTAATAAAGATATGAATTATGAAAATTTATGAACCAACTGTGGACATCATGTTGATCCAAAACAGAGGACCAGACATGAACTGATATCAGTATCACTGACATGTTTACTTAATTGGAGTGGAACACATTTTGCTCCCTTGAAGTTTATCCAAAGTCTCACTTTAACCCTTGAAGTTTTAATTTTCTCAATTTGTTCCCTAACGTTTTATTCCAGTTGCAATGTGGCCCCAGATTGGACGTCCGGGTTAGTTCCTTTAATAAAAAGGCATAGGCCGCACACGAGGCACTGTCCAGAGGGGCAACAAGATGAAAACATATGTATGTAAAATTTAGGGGCAACCCTTAAGTTCATCTTTCTCTATATTAGGGAACAATTTTTATGACTTGTTTAGAACCAAAATCAGTGAATATTGTTGTAATTTCGTCTATGAAAAAATTAGGGAATAAAGAAATTAAGGGTTACAAACAAATTTTTTTCCTCTTTTTGTCCCTTAGAATGGTGCCTCGTATGTGGCACATGCTTTTTCTGTCAAAGAAACTAACAAGGCGTCCAATCTCGGGGCCACATTGCAACTGGAATGAAACTTTAGGGGTCAAACTATCAAATTTAAACATCAAGGACTAAGGTGAGACTTCAGATAAGCATCAGGAGACCAAAGTGTAATTCGCTCAGTTAATTGTGTTCCCCATAGAGATGAAAGAAGGGTTTTGACACAGTTGGATTTGGGATTAAATACTATGCACCCGAGTACAAAAAAAAAAACTGAAAAGTATATTCATCTGTCTAAAATTATGATTAAATGCACAATCTGTAGTTTACAGAATTTTATAAAAAAAAGTAATCAACCGAGCTTATTGGCAAACAGATGAAAATGGCTCACTTTTTCACTTTTCACTGAGGTCAAAATTATTTCACGCTGACCAAAGACGCTCCGAGAGAGTAAGTTAGACAGATATATATATATATAGAGAGAGAGTAAGTAAATTACCAATGGAATTTTTTCATCAACCAGTAGTTTATCTTCTCCAATTTCAAAATTTTCTGATTCAGGACCTTGAAGAAATCCGGATTGCTTGAGGAACCAATCCTCTGTCATAATCTTGCCCGAGAAAGAAAAATGCGCTCCCAATATAAGCAGAGCTTTGCAACACTTTTCTCGGACCTTCTCGTCCGATAGGCAGCTCTCTAGTGCCACCGTGAGGGCATCAACAGCCTCCTCTCTATATATGCTGTATTTTTTAGGTGCTACCTGCAACTTTCAACGTGAGATTGTCTCATTAAATCCATCATCCATGATTTTCTCAAATATCATACATAGTTCCGTAGGTTCATATTATGTGTTTAAAGTCCAATCACATCTTTTTAAATAGAGAGAGATAATTCCAAACAATAATTCTTTTTATAAGGGCTTGATGTTGGAATATGTACTCCCTCCATCCCAAATTAAGAGTCAATTTTCCTTTTCAGAACATGATCAATGTAACAGAACTCACGATAGATTACAATTTCTGTTCTATGCCACAAAATTGGTGCATTCTTAAGAAAATGTGAAAGACAAATGTGGACTCTTAATATGGGACAAAGGGCGTATTAAGGAACTTCAACAATATAAATCACCAAATTCAGAAGTATTACTAAGAATGTTGAATATCCACAATTTGCAAAAACATTCACTTGACTACACGTTTGGGATTTTTTGCAAATTGCCCTAATAATATATAATCTTTGTTGGTCTTCATGAAATGTAGTTGACCATCATATCGGCAAAATATATAACTCCTTCTATTGACTAACACTAATTTCAACTTAACCAATGGTCAATGACGCAACTTATTTTTTGTTGTGAGATTTGAGACAATGATTATATCCCAAAAAAGGAAAAGGTACTATCAATTTTAGACAACTTCAAAAGGAAATTGAGACTATCAATTTGAGACGGAAGAAGTACAGATTTTTAAATTGATATACTGCATCGAATTGTTCCTTCCCATGATCCCATCCAATCTAATTAATTGAGTTGGTTATTTGTTTCTAGATTACTGTCACAGGTATGAAAACGTTCTTGTAAAATTTTGGGCTTTGTCGCCAACTGGATGACCTTATCATTTACGTACGTGCATAAATGCTTTCTGTACCAAAAGTCCAAGATATAGTTAATTCATTTGCACATAAGTCCAAGATATAGTTTATGGGCTACTATATCATGCATAAACATGTACAGAGATCCAACGGTTAAATCAACTGATATATACGTAGTACATGTCCGCTCATTTTACGGATTGAGACCTTTGAATATTTGATTCTTGAATTGTGATAATTGAAGTTTATATGAACTCTGCAATAATTGTTTTTTTTTATTTTTTATTAAGGACATACCAAAAGATCCAAGTGCAAGAGGAGAACCGCGACCAAGGGTTTTAGTTCCACTGTACAACTCTGGAGATGTACAAGCAAAGCATGCATTGTGTTTACTATCCCTTCGTGTTGTAAGCCACTTAAGAAAATCTTGACATCTTTCCACCTAAAACGATAAAGACAAATGGCAAATGTCAGAGTGAGTCAATATCAGTAACCACTGCAACGAACAAAATAACATCTAAATATAACCGAACCCCCTCAACCGTTGGCCCAAGAAATATATATATATATATCTTCTATTATCTCTATCTTAAACACCACAAAGATTTCTCTATTACATTGTAACACATATCTGACATTACTAAATTACACTTCCTAAATTTCGAAAAATAAATATTAACTGAGATGAGATTAAAACCCATAACTTTCACTATAAACGATGCACGCCTTAACCACTCAACCAAACACCATGACATGACTTTAAATTGTTTTAAAAATCTACGTTGTACAAAAAATTACTAGGTATAATATTAAACGGGCACAGCAGAAAGCGTTTGTTTTTTATGCATTCCTAAATCTACCAAATTACAATTCATTGATCTAAGAGATAAATATTATTTGCAATGGAATATGAACATGAAACCTCGAATAACAACACAAGTGCCTTAAGCAAAATCCATTACATGACCTCAAAGACTCAAAATTATCATGTAAATATTGCACATTCATCCAGTTTGCTACAAGTTTTAGTATGTATATATATATGGAAAGGAAACCACTAGAGACATTTAGATGGATGTTTCCTTTCCTTATGGAATATACTATCCTCAAAGCAATCTATGTTCTCAATCATTACTCTTTCATGTAAATTACATAAACATATATCATAAAATCTCATAGAAAACAAGAACCTTTCTCAGAATGTAATCGCTGACCATTTGGTTTTTTCTATAACCACATCAAGGCACAGGATCAAATTTTCTTACGAGTGCAAGACTTGGAGCAGTTAATGCAGAACACAAAGAGGAGGAAAACAATAGACAAAACACAACAGGTACCTGTTTAGGCAAATCAGTTCAGTCAGCAACAAAACCGCATTTGCTCTCGATTTCACCTCGTTGCTGTGAAGTAGCTCCAAAAAACATGGCTTTTCAATGTCTCTAGCTATTTGAGCTCTACAACCGGGGTCCGCTTTGATGCAACAGCATAACATTGATGCCACACACGTCTTCTCTTCCAAGTTTCCGTATTCAAATCTTCTTATAAGAAACTTCAAGCCTCCAAGTGAAATAAGGAGATTTGCATTTATTATACTCTCCTTTTTGCTGAAGACGGTCAAAAGCTGATCTAATATAAAAACTGCCGCCACATCCTTTAATTTACAGTGTTTCCCCGAGGTCTCAGCTACCTCAACAGCAAAAGCAAAGAGATTCCTACAATATTCTGATTTCCAACTATCAACAATACGCTTCAAAATGAAGTTGGTTTTTGGAACAGCTTGAGACTCGAGTCTAATTCCAGTAACAGGACATGTTTTATTTCCTTTCTCGAACCAAGCGGTAATAGCCTTTCGATCAAAGTTTTGACCGGTCTCTAGAGTCACAGGATCATCAAAAAGAAATCCGGTCAAAGGGCATGTAAAATCTTGTGGGATGCTCGAGGAAAAGCATCCTCCATGAAAATATTCAAAATTTCCATGCAAATCTGCACCAGGAAACAAAAATGAATATGAGAAAAACATTCAACTTGATGCAGAATGTCTTAAGTGGTTAGATAATTTTTTTTTTTTTTTTTTTTGATAAGAAACAAAGATCTTATAGCCACTTGAAAAATTGAACACCAAAAAGGCAACATGTAAGAAAACAAAACTAGTGGAAGAGAATTCCACCAGAATAACAAGTAATCACACCCACTGCTCACTCAGGGCTCACTTAACTAAAAAACTAGCACAATCAATTCTAAATAGAAAACATTCAGAGCTATCAAAAATTCTAGATGCCCTAGCCCACAATCCTGAAAGAAATATAATATAATCCCACAGATCTTCCACTGAGCTGCTTTTCCCTTCAAAGATACGTTTATTTCTCTCCATCCAAACACCCCAAGCTGCAGCTAGTACCACAAATCTCCATAGGACTTTCTGATTATTCTTACCCTTATCAAAATACCATCTCAACTCTATAAACTCTGACCACTTCCTTGGAATAGCACCAATTACCCCAAAAGCCTCAAATAATCCAGTCCAGATTCTCCTGACAAATCCACAGTGAAGTAGGATATGGTCAATGTTTTCATCATTCTGATTACACATCACACACCAAGAGGGAGACAAGCACCATGCAGGCCTCCTCTTTTGAATCACATCGCATGTGTTAACTTTCCCCTTTAAAGCAAGCCAAGCAAACACTTTAATTTTGGAAGGAACCCCATGTTTCCAAATAAAACTAGACTGAAAAGCTGAGATGGACTGAGATGATTGGCTAAGAACATCAAAGAAAGATTTGCATGAAAAAATACCGGAAGAATGAGCCGCCCAAATTCTTTTATCAAGATAATTTTGATTCAGAGAAACTCTCTGAATCAGCTCCAACATGCCTGAAAATTCGACAATCTCCCTATCATTAAAATTTCTACGAAAAGTCAGATCCCAAGAGAAGCTTGGAGACCAAGAGGAAACCGATTGAATAGTCATATTTTGATTGCAAGAAAAATTGAAAATCCTAGGAAATAAGTCCTTCAAAGGACTATTCCCCACCCATAAATCCTCCCAGAAACGAATTTTATCCCCCACTCCCCCTACTAATTTAATGTTTTGCATAAAATCAATCCACACTCTAGAGATTGACTTCCATGGGGCACGAAGAGTGCTGCTAACCCCAATGCCTGCATCCCATCCATTAGAGTGTGACCCATACTTACTCTCGATAACAGCATACCAAAGTGAATCTCTCTCCAAAGGGAATCGCCATAACCATTTCCCGAGCAAAGCCATATTTCTTTTGATAATATTCCCCACACCCAACCCCCCATACATTTTAGATTTCGAAACCTCATCCCAATTAACAAGGTGATCTCCCTTCCCTTCCCTGAACCCATCCCAAAAAAAATCTCTCATCATTTTTTCCAATATTCTCGCAAACTTTTTTGGAATTTTAAAAACTGAAAGATAATAAATTGGAATACTCCCGAGAACCGATTGTAACAATACCAATTTTCCCCCTCTTGACAGACAATTTCTATACCACCCTTCAATTCTCTTTGAAACCCTCTCGACGACAGGGTCCCAAAAAGCCATACTATTAGGGTTCCCACCTAACGGCAACCCTAAATAGGAAAGAGGCCACTCACCACGACTGCACCCCAACTTTAAAGCGATGTTGGACAGCCTTATAGGATCTAAATTCAGTCCTACTACCACACTTTTTGACAAATTAATACTCAACCCTGATACAAAAGAGAAGACCTTAAGGATTGCTTTTAAATTTTCTATGTACCGATCCTCGTTTGGGACAAAAAAAATACTATCGTCCGCAAACTGTAAATGAGAGACTTCTACTTTTTTATGCCCAATTTCAAAACCCCTAACCACCTCGCACTCACTCGCTCTCTTCAAAAGCCTACTAAGGACATCCGCCACTAAAATAAATAAGAATGGAGATAGTGGATCTCCTTGACGCAAACCCCTAGACGCACCGAAATGCCCACGTGGTTTCCCATTAATGATTACCGAGAAATTTACTGAAGAAAGGCATCCCCTAATCCATCTTCTCCATTTTCGAAGCCAATGGACCTTAAGAAGTATTTTAATCCCAAGGCGAAGTGCTCTTGGTAACTAATTATTTAGTTATTATCATATCATGGTAATTTCGGTATTTCTTCCTTGGTTCCTTGATACAAAATTAATGGAGAACAATAAAAGAAGAATAAAGAAGAAGATAAAGGGGAAGAAGAGATACCCGTAGGCGATGGCTCACATTCAAGTCAACATTAAGATGGATTACCTCTTCAGCTATAGGCTAAGGACACTAAATGCATAGAAAGAACTACATTATTTACCAAGAATACTTAGCCTTGGGCTTACAATTTTTAAGGCCTTTGTCTATTTGGCTGCCAAACCCCATAATAATTATCTGACCAATTAAGAGATTATGCATCACAAGTGCTTAATGTATACGTCATTCACAAAGGTATTATCAGTGACCCACCTTCATCGAAGGACCGCATTTTTGTTGGCTGCAATTCAAATTTGGGAAAAATGGATTTAGAAAGCAATAATGGCTCTGTAAAGCAAGAGGGTAGTTAAGGATTCAGTAGATTACCGAAGTATTGGGATATGTTGCATCATCGGAATGAGGAACAATAGTAGAATCAGTCAGATCCCCGGATTTATCGGTCTGTTGCATTTTGAAAACAGCTTGTGCTAGCTTCTTGAGGGTAAGTTCATTTGCTTTTGTACTTGGAAGTGCATGTAGCATATGACTGCTCCTCGAGGTTCCTTGCCACATGTAAGAGTTGCCAACTTTTTCATTGTCACCAAGAGATCTTGCTCTATCCAGTCCCCATGCTCCCACAGCAATCCGTCCGTCTTCCTGCATAAATATCAGACACGCTTTAGAGAGGATATTTAAATAACATAATAAGTTTTGCATGCAATAAAAAATCAATTTGACTCAACCAAGGGAGGGATCTCAAATCTGTTAAGGTAAGTTTATTAATAGCTGCTAAATTGCCCATAAAAAAACTAAATTTTAGACAGTAATACTTACTGGATGGGATGCACCGCCTCGATCAATATTTACATCAGAGTATGTCAAAGTTCGTTTATCTTCAACCATGGAACTATTAGAACTTACTATACTAGCATCAAAGTCAGCGGTCTCCGTATAGTTTTCCACGTGTTCAGCTCCTGGTTTATCCAGTCGGCTAAATACTGTTTCGTATAACTTTTTACTAATCATAGGCTGAGGAGAGAGAGGATCAAGAGAGTGGCTATTCAAGCCTTCATGTTGAACTCCCCGAACAGAAACAGAAGGGACTTGAATGGAAGGAATTGAAGGAGCTTCAACCCCCTCTGTGAGCCAGTCAATGTAGTAAACTGCAAACTGGTAAGTACCTGAATCAAGAATTTCATTATACACTTTCTCAAGAAGCTTTAATTTCCTAGCCTTGCTTGGATTATCATCTAGTGACTCAGCTTCCTGCTTGTACCAAACCTTCAAATGTGAAAGATGAGGAAAAAATACAAATTCCCATAGTTCAGGCAATAAAATTGTACGGGCCGGGAAAGGCGAATCGCAAAACATTTGTAGAATATGTTTTGCTGACATTCTATCTTTCTTCTGTATCTTATATATCACACCAAGGTATAGATGAGCACACGCCGACAAATTTGAATTTCGAATCCCTGATGTAAACCCATCTCTCAAATCAGTGGCATTGATACCTGTTATCACACTAAGCTGCAACAACGCTTTTTTCAGATCATATGCACTCGCACTCTCTTCGGCAGCTCTTTCGGCTGTGTCTATAGCTTGTTCAAGATTGGCTATTAATTTGCTTTCAGTGTCCAGGCCTTTTTCCGAGCCAACAAAATTAAGGGATGCAAAAGAATTGTGACGAAGTGACACCCTGAAATCCTCGTCTTTGAGGAAAGGTTTTAAGTATCCACTCAAGATAGATATCATGGCCCTAACAGCGACTTCATCAAGAGCCGGTTCAACAACACTCTGCTCAGTCTCTGCTTTTCTTCGATTTCTACTATCATCAATGATTTTGCTGTTTTCTGAATTAGCACATGAACTTGAATGCCTGATCAGATGTTTATTCAAATTGCTTCCGTGCCTTTTATCGATGTGCATATCCTTCCCAAACATCTTTCTGTACCGCTCCTTTTCTCCATTACCATTTGAATGTTTACCCTTACTTCTTGAGGAGTCGTATATTTCATTTGAATATATATTCTTATACTTTCCATCATCTTCAACTCCACTTTGAACTATCTCATTACCCGATGTAGCTTTGACTGTGCCGTTATCTGGGAAATATTCTGCTGAGTCAATGCTAGATCTCTTAGAAGACCGCAAATCGAGAGAGCCTCTTCTATAAAGTTGTATACTGGCCTCCTTCTTTGGTAGGGTACCCTTAGCTCTATCAGTTTTTGGCCATTTGCCTTTTGAACTGTTTCGAGGGACATCGGATTTCGTCCTCTCGGTCTTTTTCACACCTTTTGAAGAACCAGGAATACTTCGATTGTGAGAAGCATAGGCAGGCCTACTTGATTGTGTTGATTCTTCTGATTCAAATGAAGCTCGGGACATTGTTCTCAATATCTTGCATCCAAAACCTTCCTTAGCAAGAAGCTCTTCCAACGAACTTGCCATTTTGCCTGATTTATAAGTACCCTTTTCAGCAACGAAACCTGTTCCCACAAAAAACACTTATTTTACAATTTTGCACATAATTAAAAATATTTGATACAGAATTCCAATAATTCAAAAGTTGAAGAACTCTGATAGCTGCCTTCTCTTATGAATCCAAATAAATTTTCATTCAATTTAATGGGCTAAACAAGTCATAACTCACTCCCCAAAGGTTTGTTTAGTGAGGGTTATTTGTGCTTTACAGGGAAGAAACATAAAACATTTCTTTTGAACATTTAATATTCTATTCTAACTACTGTTTCCATGTGATGAATTAATTGTTATTCACGTATCTTTGCGTGGTAGAATGTCTCATGCCTCTATTTAAATAGTGAAAAAGTATAGCAAAGGGGATACAAAGTGGTATTGGAAATTAATCAAAGAATTGTTCTCATGTGCATGCCTTTTTCTATTGTGAGATTTCCGTCAAAGTCATCATCTAAAAATCAAAGAAGTTAGATTTAACTAGCAAACCGAAGCTTGAATCGAGTCCATGTATCAGCTCTGCTGTTTTTTAAGCAGCTCTCACACATGTAGCCTTACACAACGTTCACTGAACCTTCTCATAATGAGAATGTGTATAGGTCCATTCAAGAATGATATTGTTCAAAACTATAATTTAGGCCCAAGGCCCAAACCGACCAAAACAGAAACGACCTCGGTCGGTTTTAGCGGTCAAGCGGTTCGGTTTGGTTGACCCTAGGCGTAAAACTGAAATGTCGATTCGGATGTCGTATTATCAGCATGGTTTGGTTAACCTATTATAATCCTAAGGAACTCTAGAAATTGAGTTCAAATCCTATAATCTCAAAGTTGAAAAGTTAAAAATGTTAGATACCAACTTACTGCATATAGTTGGAATCAAAAAGGGAGAAATAAGATGGAAGTTTAGGTTTGATGCAAATAAACATCGTTGTTAGTGTTTTCTCAAAGACCTTTAGAAACTCTCAGACGAAGTTCATAACATTTTTATTTTATGGAACCCCACAATTACAAAGTTGAAGAAATTTACCCAGTATTATCTGAAACTCACCCGCACGCATGCTTAGACAAATTTAACCCAAGAGGAATCTCAAACCAACTGTTCTGTTTAATCAAAAGAACTTGGATTTGTAGGATATATGCAGGTGTGTGCAAATAAGCATCACTTTTACCCTTTTCTTGAACTCAAAACTGAACAGGTCAAATTATCAAACACTATTCACATGTCATTGGCGTATTACTGATTTAGAATCAAACTATAAGTGTACGACCAATACCATTCAGCACAACAACAAAAAACCCTATCTTTCGGCAAATCACAATCATTCATCAATTTATCTCTCCCAAACTCCGGTATAACTGATATGATTCAAAATTCATTTGGGCTATAGCTTTTGGAAATTTTTTTGGCTACATAGCATTTTTCATAAGTATATAAGAATATATAATAATGACTAAAACAGCTAGAAAACTCGACTCTAATACTAAGACCTTCAAACTGCCATGAAGAAAAACAAATTGCTGAACTCATCTACAACCGTGAAGTTGGACAAATTTGACCCAATAATTATATAATTTCACAATAGTAACTACTCGGTGAGTAAAACATTACAAATTAGATTTAGTCATTTAGATACTCAAAGAAATTAAATCTTGTGGTTAATTCAATATAACTAAATCTACCCGCAAAAGCATATATACCCACATACATAAACGCATAGAAATGGTGTACAAAACATAAAACAATGCAATTAGGTAGTGAAGGAACTTCAAATTTGCAGTTGATTCAGTCAAACTCTTACTTAGTCATTAATTCAAACACCTGAAGTGCAAAAAGAATAATAATAACAAACAACTAATACCTTGGAGCTTATTTGTCAATAAATTTCATGCACTTAAACAAACGACATAGAAACAACAATTGCTTCCATTGATGGGTACCGATGTTCAAAGAAAAATGATGAAAGAAGAGTTGATTTAGAGGCAGAAAGAATATTGTTGGAAGGACAAAGAAAAGGACTGATTCAGATGGTGAGTGAGTGAAATTGAGAACCATTTGGGTGTTTGGGGATTTTGTTGTTAAGGAAGTCAAACAAGAGAAAAATCAAATTACAGAGACAGACAGAGAGAGAGAGACAGTTGGCAATGGGGGAGAGGCAAGAGAGAAAGAGAGACAAATGAGAGATGACAAAGGAGAGAGAGACAGAGAGAAGCTAATAAGAATAAGAATAGGAATGTGCTTTTGTTCAAGCATGTATAAAAGTGGGTGCTATTTGCGTTTTATAAAATACTAGGGTATACTCGTGCCATCCGGCACGGTTAAATAATAAAATAAAAAAGAGTAACGTGATCTAAATCTAAATAGATAAATATCATTAGTTTATTTCGACAAACATTAACGGAAAATGTAAAAATAATTCAACAATGTATGAATTCTTAAATGTTTCTCAATAATTTATCTTGATTTTTTTTACATAATTTTATAGTCATGGTGGATCTTGTTTAACTGATATTAATTAGTAGATTTTAAAAATTAAATTTTTATTAAATTTTGAATTTTCTATTTCAAGTTATAGCATTTTTAGTATAAACAATATTATTAGTTTGTGAGAGTTTATTGTGTATATTTATTGGTGTGAGTGTTTTAACTTTGATGTGACATCTTGATGTGTGTATAAAACTCATCTAAAGGTGTAGAATCAATGCACAACATAACATGTGTATTTTTTAACCATTAGATCCTTATATTTTTTAAGTCAAACTTGATGTTTTATAATATAGATTTGGTAATTTTTTATTTTTTATTTATTTTTTGATAAGTCGATAAGTGTATGTTATTCGTTTAATAAAAAATAAGTACACACTTCAATACGTTACTTATTCACTTGTTATCGGACAAATAAAATATGAAATAAAATTAAATATTTGATGGTATGTAGCAGCCACCTATATAAAAAGCCTGTTGTTTGTTTATTTGCATGCCCGGCCATCAAGACTTCAATGTTTAGAATAAGAATAACAATGTGCTTTTTCTTGAAGTATATATAGAATGTCTTTGTTTATTTGCAGGCCTGGCCATCAAGACTTCAATGTTTAGAATAAGAATAACAATGTGCTTTTTCTTGAAGTATATATAAAATGTGTTTGTTTATTTGCAGGCCTGGCCATCAAGACTTCAATGTTTAATAGTTTCAACATTCTCTCTCTTTGTCTCTCATTGTTTTTCCTTCTTGCTTTTTGTAAGTGAGGTTGTAGGCTTACAAAGAGCAGGGGTGCGCATTCGATCTCATCCGTTAATTTTTAGACTATTTGAATTTAATTTTATTCTATATATGTCAGTTATAAAATTTGAAATTTAATCAAATTCGAGATGTATAATAATCCAATATAATTAAATATTAGATTGGGTCACTTTTAATCTAATCCAGTTATCAAATTGGATCGGTTTCAATTCTATTCAATTTAATAAGCAAGAAAGAAAGCTAATCTGATAAATTGGCAATATATTTACCCGAAAATTTTCAAAATTTTCAAAGTTTCCAAATTGACAAATTTTTAAATTTTCCAAGTTATGTTAGATATTTTAAAATGTCGGCTCTTCTTCTACTACTATGACATACTGCCAATAACAAAATAACATGTGCTACTTAAAAAAACATATATATATATATTAATTGGATCGCTTTAGATTGATTTTAGCCCCAAAAACTGAACAGATCCAAATTTTTTCGGTTTTCCAAAGGTGCATCCAATTCGATCCATAAAATCCTGAAAAATTGGATTGGATTGGATGAGTCGATTTAGTTAGTTTGGATTATATCTTACCTGCTTGGATATGCAATGCGTCTGCTTAGAATAATCTAATCCAAACAAAAAAAAAATGAAAATAGAAATACTAAGTGGCCTTGTGGTTAAATAGAACGTTTAATTTACCTAATGTCTAAGTTTCAAATCCCATTGTATACATATTATTTTGTTGAAAAAGAAGATTGAGATGACAAAATGAACAGTTCAAAATTCTAACAGAACTTCATATGGTGATAAATTATATCTTTGTTTCATAATATAGTATAGATATCATATTACCATGCACGTGCTGTGTGTGCAAGTTGAGTATATTTATTTTAAAATTGAAAATATAATAGTAATGATAAATAATCAAATGGTTAAGTGTAAACCAGTATCATTTGGCAGGTCTGGTTCGAATCACATTCCAATTACATATAGAAAATTAAATTTGCAATAACAAAAATTGAAAAAAAAAATGGGATACATAGAACTTCAATAATAGTTGAAATCAGGGGGTAGCTAGATGGTCTATAATGGGGTCCATTGAATGCACTTCATTTAAAAAATAAAAATTAAAAGAAAAAATTGTATAAATTATTTATATTATAAAATATAAAATTGAGATAACTTGTATAATTTGACCCCATTAAAATTCTTAGAAAAACAGCCCCAAAGGGGTCAAGCAGGGTCAATGATCCATTTATTATTTATTACACAAAGCAAATATTTATTAAAATGACCTCATTGACAAAAATTTCTAGCAAAGAAATGATTTTTTTCTTTATAATATTATTAGTACAGAATATCTCCTATTTTCAATAACAAAAATTGAGAAGTGGGATATATAGAACTTCAATAGTAGTTGAAATTAATTTTTCTTTATGATATTATTAGTACAGATAATCTCCCATTTTCAAAAAAGCATATAAAATCTGAGGGTATTTATTCTTTGCAGGCCTTCATTGTTCCTTTGTCAGTAGTATTACTCTGTTGTATTAGAAATTGGTAGTAGCTGGTTTTGATTAAACAAAGTTCATTGTCCATTTCCCTATACGGGATTTAAAAGTGTCTCTAACGGGTTCGAGTATACATTTCCGCCGGTAAACTAAAAATTAGTTATTTAAAAAATACTATCGAAGCTCCAAAGTCTTAATCACAGGGTTGGCTCTGGGCATAGGCGATCCAGGCCACCGCCTAGAGCCCTCAATGCAGCAGGGCCTTAGAATATTATTTTGGGCCTATATATATATGTGTGTTAAAATAGGTAAAACTATTTTGCGCTATGAATAAGTATTTACAGAGCCATTTGGTCCATCAGATGGTGGCTTTTGTATTGGTGTGCTGATCGTGAGTACAAGCCATGGGACTTGCATTAGTGGCCTCATTTATTTAACTTTACATGTAGCACATTTCTCTATTTATTTTTTCTCTCAAAAGTTCTATGTTTAATTTGGTTAATTTTAAAAATGGTGATCAATTTGGCTTATATATTTTTTTTAACACCAAACTCTATTCTTTTCAAAATTCCTAAGTCCCGTAAGCTAAAATAATACACCATTTTGCAAATCTTGATTTACAGTCCTTTAAATGGATCAATTTACTCTTATAGAAAAGGTTCTTAAATATTTAATTCAAAATACTAGTTTATATCCTACTTAAAAGTTCTTGTACAGTCTTTGTCAAATATTTTTTATAACTTAATTTCTTTTAGTAATCAAACCCCCACTAATTTAGATTTTTGCCTTTGCCACATTTTTTTAGTATGATCTATTGTTGATTAATAAAAGCAAGACTCCAATGGTTGACAAAAAGTGAAAGCATGAGGTCCAATTAACTACTTAAATAAAAAGCCAGACCCACCTACTAACACAATTTAAGAATACATGAAAAAAATATTTAATTATTAATGTAAATAGTTCACACACCAAACATCAAAGTCTTTTCTCTCTCTAAATGTTACTATTTCAATTTTATTGTGTCGACTTCTAAAGAAATGTAGATTACTATTTTATATCATGTGCAAAATATAATTTGATTTTGCATTTTTTAGTATTAGGCTTTTTGGTCAATTAACATGAATTTGTAAAATCATAATAGTAGTTATTTCTAATTACACAAAACCATTTAAAATATATTTACTCGTTGTATAATTATTTATATTAGTGGCATTTGAGAATTTTTGGGTTGTTGTTGAACAAAATTATCCTTTAATTTTTATTTTAACTTAAATTCTACTATTTTGGAAATGTAAAGAATAAAAAATTTAATTCGTTTTTATTATTTAAATATTTCTTGTCATGGTTAACTATTGTTTAGTTGTTAATGCAATTAAGGTTTGTTTTTTTATTTGTCACAAATTAATTGATATAATTATATACATGTAGGATTTGGATCAAGAAATGACCAACCTTCTAATGACAAATTTTCGTTACTAAAGGAACATTCTTATATAAACTGTTCAATGTTTCGGACCCTTTATGCAAAAGGGTCCTAGGAGAAGAGTTTGCCTAGGGCCGCTCAAAAGTAAGGGCCGGCCCTGCTTAATCATGTGGTAAAATCATCTAGTTAATGAATTAAAAATGTTTGATTTTCTAGAGGTTAACGTCGGAAAGTTGTATACAATATAATATTTTGCCATTTAGTTGCAATTTTGTTACTAAAAACGTTATTATTTTGAATGTTGGATTATATACCGGGCATTCATAATTATCTTTTTAAATAAGTTTTGGTTTAATGAGAGTACATTTATTTAATATTGTTGTGGGATGAGTTGAAAAACTTTTAGTGGATGGAAGGCTCAAATTATACCGGTGTAAGATTAAGAAGTTTTACATTCATCCATAATTTGTTCTCAAATTCATAGTACAACAATCACAAGTATTGTTAGATAAGCTACTTTTATTGTGTTTATTATAATATCCTGAAACATCCCGCATCAATAGTGTAATATGAAGATTATTGGTATAAATGTGGGTACTATAACCCTAAATTTCAACTTGGGCCCATTTTGGGAAACAACTCAGGTGGTTACATATTGTATCTATTGGTAGCCAAAGTAAGCACTGGGGTGACCCATCATTATTTGTTCTATGGCTTTTTATCGACCTAGTGAAAACTGTGTAGTCTTGCACATTCTAAGTGGCTCTAGTCCGTGGTGTGTGCGTGTGTAAGATTCGACAATATGTTTAACCTTATAACAGACAAAGGAGAGAATAGTCCCAGTTAACAACAAGGGTGGACCAAACTACTGAAGTCTATGAAACCTAAGGTTCATTAAGCTTGGGGATTAAGTTACTGTAAAGGAAAGTGTTAGACACCCGCACTTCCCCTTTCAAGTCTACTATAAAGGAAAGCTGACGCGAACTCGGATCGTCTTTCCTAACCGAGCTAATGGATCATCAACCTTTGAACTACGAACGTAGCAAGAACCTTGGAATACGTCGAAATATGGAAGGCGAAAACCTCAACCCAACGCTTAAAGAAGCGTTAACCTTGGTATGATTGAAGACGTCACAATCAACTGGTGGAGAGTTGATTGATAAGTCAGGAACAATTTAATTAATTAAATTCAACATGTTCAACATGTTCTTAGAGAACACAAAGAGAAACTCTTAATATTATTAATCATCAAAACTTTTATTTAATACAATGAATTCATCTCCTTTAAATAGGAGAAACAAAGCTAGAATCCTAATTCAAAAGGGAAACTTATTCCTACATAAAAAAGGAAAATAATAACTACTAGAATATTCCTAATGCAATAAGGAAACTAATAAATATTATATAATAAGCCCAATACATTCCTAGCATGACAATAACTCTAAATAATAATAATCCTTGGGATTTAAGAAATATAAAATAAATAAATAAAACTAATTAAATTATTTCACCAACCGCTCGTGAGAACACACTAGAAAACAACTTCGGCGTGCCCACGCTGAATGTAAACACCTCTTCTAATTTCTTGGCTAAGGTGGGCTAGGCTGGATCGCATTATACCCCTCCTCTTCAAAAAGATTCGTCATCGAATCTGGCCTACCCATTCCTTGATTCAGCTAGTCTTTAACAACTTCAACATTTGGACGCTGCTTTGGAACTTGGAATCTCCCATGCAAATAGAATAAGTATTTTGAATACTTTCCATTCCTCCATCGGAACTTAACATGAGATAATTCTGTTCTTCCTTCCTATGAAAACAAATATTTCGAATATCTTCGACGCTTGATTCTTCTTGCAAAGCAAAACTCTTCAAAATTCAAACCATATTGCAATAAGATCCTCCGCAACTTGTTGAAGAAATCTAATAACATAATGTTTGGATGGACATCAAAGCGATCCACTCCAATGAAATCAATATGCTCAACATTATTAACCTTCAACTCAGCTCGAACATCATCTTCTTCCTCGGTAGAAATATTATCCAAATCAGCAACGTTAGTTGAAGTCTCTTGCTCATTGACTTGCCCCTCAATTAAAATCAATTGCCCTTCCTCAATTCAATTCTCACCCATATCCACACCTACGGCTGGAACTGCTTGCACTTGTGGTTTTTCAACTTGCACTAGAATTTCTTCATCTTCCTCTTCTTGCATGCTTGGAATTACACCTTCAACCAAGAACTCGCCTTCTTCAGCCGTCACCTCAATTTCCACAATCTCATCTATTTTCGACTTATTCTCCGATAGTGATGTAGATATGGTTGGCTTTTTCACCTTTTTACAATGATTTGATTCGCAAGAGGATGCATTCGAACTTGGCTCTTTGCTGCCCCTCATATGGAATTCAAGATAAGCCTCCATCATATTTCCCAATTTGTGCCATTCTTCGGGATCATTCAAAGGAGTCTTCTTCTTGGTACTACCCATATTGTTGTCTCGAACCCGACTTTCTCTAACCTCACCACCATGTCTTCTATTAGTAACACTCAAATCCCATTCATCATCAAATTTAACTTTACGACACTGACTTTTAAATTTCTTTTTAGGAGCTTTATTCAACCACTGCGCCGTTCAATCTCTAATTGCTTTAATTGCGCACTATCGCGTTTAATCTCCTCTTGAAGCCACCTTTCTCCATGTTCAAAGTTTAGACAAGACTTTTTTGCTGTAAAACAAGGATTAGTGCAATAAAGATAATCCTCACCACACTCCCTTTCGTATTTCACTCAAAGATATTGATGGAAACTTAGTTCCAGAATTGTTTAATATCGCGTATAGACCGAACAAATTTTTTTATGTAAAACCCTAATGCGGAATTGGATTTTACCTTCGAGATCTCTCTGGTTTGATCCCGTTTCAGCACGAAGAGGGGTTGGTGTAGACGAATCGAGAACACGGGCTCGATGGAACCTCAAGATCTTCTATCGTATTCCTTTCGCCGTGCAATCTTGTACCGAGTGTGGGCTGTGGTATCACCAAGATCTCCTCCTCTACTCTCTACGACACAAACCCTAAATTCTTGAGAATCATATTGTGTTGAGAGAAGAGGCAAGGCTGGCATATATATAAGGCTACGATAGGGAATCTAAGGAGAAATAAGTGTTTGGGCTTACTAAGAAAAACCGAAATCCTAATTCGATTAAGAATTGATTCCTTCCATAAATTATAATTCATACCACTAAAGAATTATAATTGCACTCCCGTCTTTATCTCAAAATTATATTTCGAGCTCCTTGTTATTAAATACTTTTTATTCTCTCCACGTTAAGATTTCAAATAATCGTCATTTAAATTAAATTACTAACAATTATATTAAATGACTTCTTAATCCTTGAACCTACCACTTAACTTATTTGACATGTTGGATTAACATAATCCACCTGTAGGGTTTGACATGATCAAAACTTATAAGCTTCTCAAGGGGTTATTATCAATCCCTATACCGGGATGTGGATTCTGTCAATAATTAATATTCATCATACATATAGTGTCGTCATCCAATTCATGAAGATTATTGATCCATAAATGAATCTCACTCTTAATGAGTCAAAACAACAAACACTATATATATATATTAATTATTTTAAGATTAAGAGCATAAGTAATCATAATAACCATAAGATTTTAAATTGTTTTATATAGTTAGTATAAAAATAATTAACCCAAACTGGTCCTATTCAATACACACAAAGTGTATGTAACACCCCATGTCTCCATTTATCAAAAATTGCGATGCAAGTCACGTGTAAGGCAAACGTGGACTTCGGATAGCCATATTTTGCTCCGAAAGGATAGGAATAGCTCGAAGACTTTCGACGAGCTACACTAACATATTCAAGCATGTTAGAATAGCCGTAAGTTATTTCGAGTGGTTCAAGTCGAAATCGAGATGTAAATTGCAAGTTTTCAATTTACCCGACATCATAATTTTTGGTTAACTTGAAGGAAGCGTAACTCCTTTGTTCCACGTTAGATTGAGTTTCCGATCACTGGATACTCTAGATTTTTAAGAAATCTACAACTTTCTTGTTTCGTCCGAAAGTCAATTCAGGCTCCTACTTGGTCAAAATTAAAGGCGAAATAGGCCAATCGCTATCAGTTGTTCATTCAGTAACATTAACGTGCTGACTTCGACGCATTTTTTAGAATAATCCATCAAGAATTTCAAAAATCTTCCTTCTAAGAAGTTGTAGAGCTCTGAATTACCTTTTTGTGGACATAAAGATCACCTCAATCGGACTTCCGAGCAAGAAGTTATGGATGTTCAAAGTTTAGTGCTACAAACCCACGCGCATGAACAGTACTCCTTAAAATGAAAGCAGCAGCAGTTTATATATATATACGTAACTTCTCCATTTCTTCCTCATTTCTTCACAAACTCATGAGAGCTCATAGAAAGAAAACGGAGAGGTGATTTGGGGGGTTTTGCGCATGATTGGAGGTATCAACCTACGCTCTTCCTTCTCCGCCACCACCAAGCACTATTCATCGTCTCCTCCACCTTCTCCACCTTCTTCCATAGCTGAAATGGGAAAGCTAGTTGTTTGCTCGGCCCGGCTTGATTTTGTCACGATTCTTTGAGGGATTAAACCTCAATAGGTGGGAACACTAGTACACAAGCTTCTTTTTAAGATATTACACGCAAATTGATTTGAATCAAACCAAAATTTGGGGTTTTGCACTTAATTTCGAAAATCATACATTCATGGGGGTTGGGGCTGTTTTGCTTTGATTATTTGGTTGATTTGCGTCACTTATAACTTAATTGTAACTTTTATACCTATAGCCCCAATTATACATGAGTTTTAAGCATGGTTCGCATACAACCCACTTATACGAGTACGATAGCAAGTAGTAACTTTGATATATATATATATATGAGGTTTTATATATATAGAATTAAAAGTATGATGTGGGTATAATTACTTGTGTTTGCGATGTTATTTTTGTACTTTGACTATTATCCTCTTATTTATGAGATTTGCTAACTACTCACCAGTCCGTAACTACGCTGGGCAGATTTCTAAGTTTATTTTGAGTAAACTAAGGACATTAGTCATATGCGAAGTTTGTATCGAACTTAGAGCTTATAATATATACATATATATATATATATGTTACACTTGGCTTGGAGCCTATCTAATGTAAATGTATGAAACTCCCCATACGGATGGTATTTTTATTAAGTTAATAGTTAACGGACTGGGCGAAGTGAGTTTAAGTACAACACAGACACAACCTTTTGATTTGCGGTATATATATGTATATTTACTCACTAGCTATATATATATACATATGAGACATAACCATTTATGTTGGAACATATATATATATATATATTCATGGTTTATGTAAGTTTGATAAAGTTCTATTATTTAGATATGAATTAGATTTCTTATGCGTTGTTTGAGGTTTAATATATATATATTTACATGGATTTGGGCACCATAACATACCATTGATGGAAACTTAGTTCCAGAATTGTTTAATATTGCGTATAGATCGAACAATTTTTTTTATGTATAATCCTAGAGCGGAATTGGATTTTACCTTCGAGATCTCTCTGTTTTGATCTCGTCTTAGCACGATCAGGGGTTGGTGGAGACGAATCGAGAACACGGGCTCAATAGAACCTCAAGATCTTCTATCATATTCATTTCATCGTGCAATCCTGTACCGAGTGTGGGCTGCAGTATCACCATGATCTCTTTCTCTACTATCTACGGCACAAACCCTAAATTCGTGAGAATTATTGTGTCAAGAGAAGAGGAAAGACTGGCATATATGTAAGGCTACGATAGGGACCCTCAGGAGAAATAAGTGTTTAGGCTTACTATGGAAAACTCGAATCCTAATTCGACTAAGAATTAATTCCTTCCATAAATTATAATTCACACCACTAAATAATTATAATTGCACTCCCGTCCTTATCTCAAAATTATATTTCGAGTTCCTTGTTATTAAATACTTATTATTCTCCCCACGTTAAGATTTCAGATAACCATCATTTAAAATTAAATTACTGACAATTATATTTAAATGACTTATTAATCCTTGAGCGTATCACTTAACTTATTTGACATGTCGGATTAACAAAATCCACCTGCAGGGTTTGACATGATCAAAATTTATAAGCTTCCCAAGGGGTTATCATCAATCCCTATACTGGGACGTGGATTTCGTCAATAATTTATATTCATCATACATATAGTGTCGCCATCCAATTCACGAAGATTATTGATCCACAAATGAATCTCACTTTTAATGAGTCAAAACAACAAACACTACATATATATGTCTATTAATTATTTTTAGATTAAGAGCATAAGTAATCATAATAATCATAGAATTTTAAATTGTTTTATATAGTCAGTATAAAAATAATTAACCCACATTGGTCCTATTCAATACACACAAAGTGTACTAGCACAACGAGTTAAAATTGTACCGTTTTCTGTAGTCAAGATAAACTACTAAAACTTGTGCTACAATCCTACTGATGGCTGTCCAATTCCACCTAAGACCGTGAACCAATGAACTTATATTCCACAAGAACCGATGATATGATCCTTTGTGTGTAAGCTATACTTTACACACCAAATCATCTACTATATGGAATAAAAGACACACACATACACAATATTTAAATAAATAATATAATGCAACCATTGCCCATAAAGATTCTCACTAAAATAGCAAAACTGAGTCTATATATCGAAACCAATAATGAAACCGGTCGCAATAATATTGTCCGCTCTGGGTATAGCCAGGCCTCAATCACCCTCACGGCTTTTAGTATATCACTCTAACAACCATTTGGTGATTTCCTTGTTGCGTGTAGCCTTAGTGGCTACGTGATTTAAGAATCGTCCTGGAGGGATACGATTAGATGTATATATATGTGTATATACATGTATTCTATATATATATATATGTTGAACGTATCTTTGAGCCAAACATATAGATTTATGATATTCCGTGCTTTTGTAAGCGATAATTAGAATCTTTATACAAGTTTGGGTGTATTAAGTATATGTTTGAAATAAAGATAGCTTTTCAATACTTTTACTCTTGTTGGCTAGTTGATGGGTTTGAGATGAATCTTATTATTAGTTATCCGGCACAATTACTCGCTTGTGGGCTTGTTACTTGAGTGATTTGATTTGTACACATACATGGTTGCGCTAGTCCATGGTAGGTCCCAGGTTGGTCTCTAAAGGTTGGGGCCGTAAGTTGGGACTGAGTGCCCTTAGGTGAAAAACCCAAAACCGTGCACGAAAACGAACAAGAGGCCTTGCTGCCACATAGGTGAAAGGCCACGAAATGCAGACCCGGCAGACGCTTGGATAATTGCGAGTTTTGAGATGATCGCCGAGAAAGAGCGAGAGGTTTTTAGATGATACAATTAAGATGCCACGTTGTATAAATTAGCCAACGGATTCTTATATATCTTACTAAAGGCTATTTGTATCTGAACGATATTTCTTTCACATTATGTGTGTGGTTTATAGCTATATTATGTTTGTAACTAGCTTTCAATTGTATTTTTAATTGAGTGTATATCTTCTGATATGTCAGGGAAGGGAAAGCATTGGCAAGCATGTCATAATATGATTTTTATTACAAATTAAATTACTTTCATTACTACACCTCACATGCATTCTTTCCGCAATGTATATTTTTATATATACAACCTATATAGTTTCCATTGAGCCCATGTTTGGCTCACTCCCATTTTCCAACCAAGTTTTGCATGTATATCTCAGGGGATGGCACAATCGTGAAGTCTAGGATCTCTGATTACCTTAGACATTTATAGTCGTTCATAAACGGCTTATCGTTTACTAGTTTTAAAGATCGTTTGTATAATTCAAAATTTAAGTTATTGAGAATGGTGTATAGTATTTTAACTTGGATTGGGACCTCGTTGGAGGATTTGTGATTTGAATTTTCGTTTGTATGAAAATGGTTCAAATTTTACAAGGCGGATTGTTGTTCAAACGAACTCCTCATGCTGAAAATTTGAAAAAAGGGTTTTTCAAACGGATCAAGTTTTATACAAGAAAAATATTTTTAAAAGGTTGTCATTTTTATATTTTAAACCCGCCATTGCGCATGGCATCCGTGAATAACCGGGTTCCGGAGGTGAAAATCTCGAAACGGGATTCGGGGTGTCACAATGTACTAGAACAACGAGTTAAAACTATACCGTTTCCTGTAGTCAAGATAAACTACTAAAACTTGTGCTACAATCCTACCGATGGTTATCCAATTCCATCTGAGACCGTGAACTAATAAACTTATATTCCACAAGAACCAATGATATGATCCTCTGCGTGTAAGCTATACTCTACACACCAAATCATCTACTATATGGAATAAAAGACACACACATGCACAATATTTAAATAAATAATACAATGCAACAATTGCCCATAAAGATTTTCATTAAAATAGCAAAATCGAGTCTATATAACATATCAAAACCAATAATAATAAAATCATGGCTTTTAGTATAACACTATAAAGATATGTCACTCTAATTTTACCGCTCCTATTTATCATTCAAAATATTGATATACTGTAACACCCCGTTCTTTCGTTTCCTCGTGGTTGCTTTCATTCGTCCGCCTAGTTCACCTCGGGTGGTGAATTTCTCATTCGGAGAGCCTCATAATGTTCTATCACTCCTTATTGGTCATATTAGCCTCCTTCCACTCACTTGAGTGTTCTTTTAGTGATTCGAGTGGTTCAGATCGAAACCGAGGCGATAATCGCGTGTTTCATCTTTTCGCGATTCGTCAATTTTTGGCCAACTTTGAGAGGCCATAACTTCTTCATCTGATGTCCAAACGACTCTCCGTTTTTGGCCACTTCTTCATTTCTTTTCTCTCTACAACTTTCGTGTTTGGGACGGGTTGAGATTCAGCCATTTCGAGGTCCGTTTCGGGCTCAGAAAGTCATTTGCTGTTGAAGTGATTTCCATGATCGATCATGGTTCACCAGTAAGTCGGTTTTGAGCGTATTTGACCCGTTTTTAAGCCATTTAACACCCCAAACTCTCCATTTTCGAACACACAACATCAAGGGGAGTAAGGGAGATCTAGAGAGAGACAATATATTTCATACATCTCTCACCCTTTCCAATATTTGAGTTCCAAAACACCTCATATGTCACTATTCATCGTCTTCCACCTTCGTCTTCGCACTGGAGCTAAGAGGCGAGCTTGGGTTCTGTGATACGATGTCTACGCATCTTCAACACCTCGATTAAGCTTCAATCAGGTGGGAACACTAGTACAAAACTTCCTTTACAAACTTTTACTTGTTGTATTAGTAATTTGTATCTAAATTGGGGATTTTCTACAAAAACCCTAGGTTGTATGCATGTTCATGGGGTTGGGCTAGATTAATTTTTGATTGGCGTTAGATATTGATGGGTTCTTGCATCTATTACATGTTTTGATCATTTAATCCATGTTTTGACTTATATATGATATGATTCATCAAGACCCATCTCATACATACATGTTAAGCCTAGGAATTTTGGGGTTTTGGGAATTGAGTGTGTTTGATGGTTAGATGATAGACCATGAATTATCATTTCTTACCATGCTATGAACCTTATTCTCTCATACACACCTTATACCCACATGGTAGCCTAAGGTATGAACTAGGCTAAAGGAGATTTCAGGATTTGTGATTGTATTAGGGTTAGTTTTAGGTTATAAGAGGTAGATATATGTGGATATGCCCCTAGTTGCAAGTGTAGAACATTATCCTCGAATTTGCAGTAGAAACCCACTTAGATGGGAACGATATACACTAATCCTTGAGACTAATGTCCTGTATGGACCTTATTAGCTATAGTTACGAAAGTACACCTACGATATACTCTAGGAGTATAATAACTATAACTTGGCGGGCATGGGTTGCCTTGACTGTGAGTATATATGGCTAGGAAAGCCGTAATTATATGCCGGTTGAACTAGAACCACAATAATCAATGCTTGGCTGGCTAGAATGACACGAAAACCCTCATAAGTGGTATACGATCTTGGTTTTATACAATTGATACGTTAGACATTGGGAAATGTCGAATATGACCTAATTGGCTATAAGGCCATGGAATACAAACGTGATAGTGATGCTATCGATAACGATGATTATGTAATGATGACAATTGTGTGATTATATATATACACATATTGTTAGCCATACGTGTGATAAATGATTGATGATTGTATACACTGCTACGTGAGGAATCGAGATATTCATGTTGTTACGATCACACGTATGGGCTGGGTATGATGATGTACCGAGCACCGGGTAGCTCCCCGTGACTCGAAGGAGGGCCGCCTATTGTCGCCCGTGGGTGAAAAGGCCCTAAACCGTTCACGGGGAAAATGAAGTCGGTGACTCCGCCGGTGGTTGTGTGTGTCCACAAAGGAGAGCCCACTCTAGGTATCTTGCCTTCCGACAGGACTAAGTGTTCTCAGTTAGATGAGTTTCCCCGGCAGCAGAGCAGGTCCCGTGTGCCACTATTTTCCCAATGGTGAGTTTCCCGGGAAGTAGTTGGGCTACTAATGGTCATTACCCTGCTAGGGTATCGCCTGGTGTAGTCCTTTCCGGAGTGTCGAGATGGCTTGTATGAGGTGTTCTCCTCGTTAACTATTCAGAGTGTCATTCCCGGGAAAATGTCTTGAGGGTTATCTCCGAATGACCTACTTAGAGAACCAAGTCCCTGAGCCACTCCCCACTCAGAGGAGACATGGACAAGAGTATCGGAGTCTTCGGGATCCGTTGTTCTGGGCCTGGAATGACCGCCGGGTGAAACTGAGGCATTATGCTGGAGACGTGATAGGAGTGCTATTATGAGATTGTTGATTATGTTATTATTATTGCATCGTATCTTATTATGTCTCGTATAAATTTATGTATGTTACCTCGGCTATAATATAAATGATGTAGGGACGTAGGCAAACACTATTAGACAGGCGTGGTACATATAAAGAACTATCGAGCCTTTCATAATGTATTAAATATAAAGTGGAAAGAGATGATAACTGTGAGTCTTGGATATAGAATATGGACGTGGGAGTAAGTGTGATTCATGAGACTTGATAGCTGGATCATAATGAACCTAAAGCACTAATAATTGAAAGGGAAATCATAACTAATGAAATAGCCTACTGAGAGAACGCCGTAATATGACGCTTAGACGAATGATCTTGAGCTAAAAGCTTATTAGCTGGCCAAGTATACGATTCATAATAAATTATAATTAAAGTGAAAACAACAAATACTTGGCCTATAGCTATTGACTTTCGTTGTAGGCATGGGTAGCCGACACAAGCTGTAGAACTAATCCACTAAGACGCGACGAACCTTAGGGAGCTAGCATTAGAACGAAATGACCTTGGATTGGCGATTTCTTAGTAATGTGGGAACACGTGAGAGGTACATCTATGGAATGTTTACTGTTGTGATCGGTTAGTTGGGTAGTTAGTATCTAGTGGCTAGGATGGGTATTCTAGTGGGTCCGTATGCATGCGAGTGTAGGTTGCATTGCACTGCACTGTTTTCAAACCATTGTAAATGGGTAAAACAAATATTTTCTATATGTATATAGTTCCCACTGAGCCCGGATTTGGCTCATTCCCTCCTTTCCCTAGTTTTGCAGGTCGGGCTTCGGGATTGGCGCGTGGTACTCGTCTATAGAGCCTCTGGTGTCCATTACTTTTTTTTAGTCCTTGAGTCAAGGACTAAGTTATATGTATAACCTTTTGAGTTTGTTGTATAATTATGTATGGACTTTGACTTGATAAACGATTGGCATTGTAAACTTGTATTGATGGTTTTCATATGTGGAGTTGATTTAAATGTGGTTTGAAGTGATTCTACTTTTATGGAATGTGGTTTTAAATGTTATAGGAAGGTTTATTAATGAAATGAACTCCACATGCCAAAGTTTTCTAAATCCGGACTTCTTAAGATCATGCTTTTATTAAAGTAAAGTTTTTAAAAGTTGTGGATTGTTTTAATTTAAAACCCGCCGTCACGCACGGCATCCGTGATTAACCGAGTCCCGGAGGCGAAAATCTCAGAACGGAATTCGGGGCGTCACATATATACTCACAATTTTCTCTTTAGAACTCCAAAACAAGTTGAATAATATGATTATCAAGTTCTCAACAACCAATCGCACATCCACAGTTAAATTGGACGTGTTCAAAAAAGCAAAATACCAAGGATTTAAAGAAACCAATTTCTAGCAAATTTAAGAGCCAAACGATTTTACTAGAATTACTAGAATTAGCATATTTCCAAACGATGGGTAACAAACAAATCTCTAATTAACGCAAATCAAATTCCTATGGCTTTCTAGATTTCCCAACCAAAATAGACTTATATGGAGCAAAGCACAAAATAAGAATCCCAAATATAATAAAGATGCAATAATGATTAATAAACCCAAACGATTGAATATTATTTGGAATGTTCTAGGGTTCAACTTGAATCCTCAATTTCAACAATAGCGCAAACTTCCATAACAATCAAAACCCCATTAGATGAAGCATAAAAAAACCTAGGGTTTTTGATTCAATGATTCAACTTTTATGTATTTTAATTCTAAACAACTCACCTTAAACAAATAAAAAAAATTTCTAGGGTTTTCTTGCAATTTAAGAATTATGTTTTTTTTTCTTTTTTTTTGCAACATTTCGACAGCCCATTGGGATTCGGAAAAGAAAAACAAATCTAATCTTTACTATTTTTTTATGAAACCTAACATAAAGATATGGAATCAACAAATCACAAGATCCAAGATTATGGATTTGGAATTAAAAACACAAGAATTAAAAGATAGAAAAGTTTGCTCCGATGCTAATGACGCGAATCCGGATCGTCTTTCCTAGTTAGGCTAATGGATCCTCAACCCTTGAACTATGAACGTAGCAAGAACCTTGGAATACATCGAAAGATGGAAGGCGGAAACCTCAACCCAACGCTTCAAGAAGCGTGAACCTTGGTATGATTGAAGACGCCACAATCAACTGGTGGAGAATTGATTAATAAGTTAAGACCAATTAAATTAATTCAATTCAACATGTTCAACACATTCTTAGAAAACACAAAAAGAAACTCTTAATATTAGTAATCATCAAAACTTCTATTTAATACAATGAATCCATCTCCTTTAAATAGGAGAAACAAAACTAGAATTCTAATTCAAAAAGGAAACTTATTCCTACATAAAAAAGGAAAATAATAACTACTAGAATATTCCTAATGCAATAAGGAAACTAATAAACACTATATAATAAGCCCAATACATTCCCTAAAATGACAATAACTCTAAATAATAATAATCCTTGGGCTTTAAGAAATATAAAATAAATAAATAAAACTAATTAAATTATTCCACCAATCGCTCATAAGAACACGCTAGATAACAACTTCTGCGTGCCCACGCTGAATGTAAACACCTCTTCTAATTTCTTGGCTAAGGTGGGCTAGGCTGGATTGTTGTTCAAACGAACTCTTCATGCCGAAATTTTATAAAACTAGTTTGTCAAACGGATCAAGTTTTATGTAACGCCCCGAATCCCGTTAAGAGGATCTCTCCTCTGGGAACCAGTTTGTCACGGGTGCCGTACGCCCACAGCGGGTTAACTAGACATAATCTTTGTGTAAAAATGTAAAAATCCACTATCTAAATAATAAGAACATTTTCCATTTCACAAAACCTATCCACAAAAGAACGATAAATAATACGGTTCAATAGCTAAACCTCCAACGAGGTCCCAAGTACAAAATTTCCAATCTCCACAATGCATACAATATAAACAATCTCTAGAATGAGAGTAGTACATTAGTTATTATACTTAAATAACACATACACTGATGACAATACTACATGTACGGTGGTCCTTTTATTATAAAGGACCTTACTACCAAACAATGGTATTGAGGCAATCTAAGATGTAGCGTCCTCTCTCTTCCCTTTCCTGGAAAGAACTATTTGGAAAATAGGTGGGGTGAGTCAAACTGACTCAGTGGGAATCATATAGTAAATTTAATGTGACAATAAGATTCATAAATCCTTTGTAGCAGCTTAAAATAAACCATTCAATCATATATCTAATAGTTGTAGAAAACCCCTTTGCGTGTTATTAAAATACTTTTTAAAATCCGGGGATAATGTATAACTGATACTAAGTAAAACCAATGGCACAATTAATCGTACATTCATCTCACATTATAAATCTCGAGCCGAAATCTCGTAATTTTCCGTAACTATCCAAGCGTCAAGCAGGTCTACATTTCGTGGCCTTTCACCCACGCGGTAACAGGGCATGCCATTAGTTTTCGTGTACGGTTTCGGGTCTTACACCCAGGGGCGCTCTGTCCCAACTTAACGTCTCAATCTTTATAGACCAACCTGGGGCCATCATGGACTAGTGCCAACATATGATCTCAACAACGTATTAATCGGCTCATTTAAGCAGTAACTGTGCCATATACAGAGCTTTGTTAATCGCGTAAAACCTCAATCATATAATCAATAAGGGAAATCTTGTTCTAACCATTTATACTAGTATCAACATCCATATACAAGCATTCTATAATTTAGAATCCACCACTTGAACCCTTGAAGTTAACTTTTAACAATATAGTAAAATTTACTAGCAAATAAGGGGTTCTAAGTGGGTTTTATGATAATCAAGTAAATAGCTTCCATTCTTTGTTGAAATGTGTGTTTTGTTCCATATATAGACTATTAGAAACCCATTTATAAAAGCATCTTGACTTTCATATGCATTTTATTTTCATAACTGGCCAATATGGGGATTTATAGTAAAAGCATTTCTAATAAGCATAATTAATCACTATCTTGAATATCAAGATGGAATCCTACCACATGGACCAACAAAGATATATTTTAAGTCATATGTTAAGAGTTATCAAGTAAAACATGTAGTCCAAGTGGGTTTTTCTGTACAAGAAATATATATAAGTCCAAATCATTGTGTATGAACCATCAATTTGATGAAACTAACAAAACCCAATCGTTCACACATGGACCCATTTAGAATAGTTAGGGTTTTTTCAAGAACAAGAGGTGAAATCATGGGGTATTAATAAGAAGTTTAAAAATAGGTTTTAGTTCTATATTCCCACCTCTCTGTAGCTAGAAGTGCGGATTTGAAGGCTAGCTTGAGCTCTCTCCTCAAGAACACCAAGCCCTAGAAGCTCCACCAAGCTCCAATGGAGTTCAAGGAAGAAGATGATGAAGGAGGAGATGAAATTTGTTGGATCAGCTCCTTGATTCTTGAATTATTTGAAGCAATCTCTTAAAACCAGTTAAAATCCACCACCAAACATGCTTTGAAGCCCCTCTTTTTCTCTCTTGGGTGTATAATGGTTGAATGTGTGAGTGTTTATGTGTGTAAAAGGTGAAAATAGAGTAAAAATTTATGGCTGGTGGAGTTGGATTGATCCAGCTTATAGTTGGATCGATCGAGCACTTGCTGCACAAGTGGACCCAGAACACTAGTCATAATTTTACCATAACTTTTTGCTCGGGACTCCGATTGAGGTGATCTTTATGTCCACATAAAGCTAATTCAATGATCTACAACTTCACAAGAGGAAGTGTTTCCAAATTATGGGTGGAGTAATCCTAAAAATTCGTAGAACACAACAGTCTGCCACCGAGTTACAATACGATTAGATTTTAGCGATTGACCTACTTCACGCTCTATTTTGATCAATGTGGAGCATTAAATGAATTTCAATCAAAACAAAAAAGTTGTAGAGGGGAATGAAATGAAGTCTTCGCCACAAACAGGGAGTCATTTGGTCATCGGATGAAGAAGTTATGGCCTCTCAAAGTTGGCCAAAAATCAACTTTTTTGAAAAGTTCAAAATACGCGATTAAGTTCCCGTTTTCGATTCGGGCTACTCGAACAACAAAATAATTATTCCCACAAACTTGATATACCTAATATGACATTATACAAGTGTCAGGTTGAATACGAGGGGTTCGAAAACCCAATGTTCACTCCTTAAAGGAGATCTAGCCTTAACCGGCTTAAGAGAAAGATTCGCTTGAAAATAAAGGAACGGGGTATTACAATCTCCCCTCTTTAAGAAATTTCGTCCTCAAAATTTACATGGAAATGTCTATGACCAGAGCAATCAGCAAATCGAGGATTGATTAATATTCGCTTTTCCTAAAAATGAACGATGGGTGGATTCCTCCGCACACATGGCCTTCTATGTATGATTCTGACGCAACTTCTCTGGTACTTGAAGAGTGTCAAGAAATTGAAATGCAAGTTTAAAATATCTAACAAACATTCACATAATGTTCCAGGCTAAACATAATTAATTCTCAAAGTGCACTTTACCATCATTGTGTTCACTTCACCAAGAATATGACTCAGAAGTAATTTCCGAGATTAGATAGGCTGTGACTCTCTTTCAGTGCTATATGGCTAATGATGTACCTTATCCTTTCGAATCAAAAGAAATGAAGGGGTATCATTATTCAATTACAAAAACTGAGTCTTGAATTCCGAATCTACCATTCGTATTGCACTTCATTCTTCTCACATTTTGACGCAGTCAATTGAGAATTTAAGTAAGAGGATCATCAGCGAGAAACAAGGAACTATACTGATTAAATAATTATTTGGGTTAACAATTTCTCATATACAAGCATGTATCCATTGCGAAAGTTTTCATTACATCACATATAGCCGGTCTAGGTTATAAGGCTATGCCCAACACTATCTAGTCATCAAACATAGGGAATTGGATTTGCTATCCACAATGACCCATTACAATTCAAACTTGATCAATACGACACTATTAGAAAATATCTAGTCAAAATCTTGTGGTTTAGACCATATTATAAAAAAGACGATATAGTATGAAACCGCACTAAATAGAAAAGAAACTTGGGATTCACCCTTCACTCGTAACAAGCAGAGTAGGTTGTATGCGCTAAACATGTCATCCTTTTATTACAACCTCCTTTAAGGTTTTAGTCTCAAATATATCCTAGGGATACAATTATGATAAACAAAGTCAAAGTGAGTAGAAAAGTTGCATTGAATCCGATAATCCACAAGTCTCAATAAGTTTTGACAAAGAGTTCAGAGGAGACAAGATCCATTTTACGAAATCGAATATCACTCCCCTTCTTAAAGGATTGGTCACTAACTTGTATAAATCGGATAGTCCGAACTTAGAGTACCCCTATGATCTTTTCAACACTTTTAGAGAAAAGTCAGATAATCATATATGAATCACAATGTTGGCCTATATAGTTATAAGGCACAACATCGAATACCAAGAATTAGAATATAAAAATGTTGGCCGCTCCAATGAGATTCTATCATTCTTTATGTCCGCATTTTTGAAAAATAAGGATTTAGGCGAGAGGAGGGTCACAACTCTACCAACTTCTCCCGAATAAAACCAATGCACAAATGTTAACTTTGGGGATCAGTCAATGGTCATTGTTTGGCTCAAATCGATCATGTTGAATACATACAAAATAAATTTTAAATCAAATCTACTGGTTCATTAACTGAAGAGTTGAATCAAATATGGATTTAGCAAGTATTTCCTTTCCGCTACGTACTCTGATAAATTTTTCCTCGACCGGAAGGAGGGGAAACTAGACCCTAAGTTGTTACGAAGTTTATTTCTTATCGTAGGGTGAAATAAGATGGATGCATGTCTCATTACGGTCGATCTATCAAAGGAATTCCACCATAAGCCCTTTACTCCTATTCTTATGAACTACATACATCTTAGATATATAAAGGAAATGACATATTAAGAAGATCCAAGTTTTTCTCCTAGTCCGGTTTCAAATGTTCAGACACGCACAAGATTCCGATCATTCTCATTGGCATCCAGACCAAAATATGAGGATCTTAATAGTTCCGCAAGAATGAGGATGAGCACATAATTGGATATCTTACCATCTAGAGCAATTTCCACAAATTCGACTTTCTTATCGTCTCCACACCTATCATATTAGGACCACTCATTAATGTACTTTGTCCTATCCGCAATATGGTTACTCAGGTGCTATTGTCCTAATGATTATGAGGATAATCATATATAAAGTCCATTAAAGCGTTAAATGCATTGGTTAGCCCAAATGGCTTAACCAAGAATTCTCTATGGCTACAACGAATGCGAGACACTGCTGTTTTGGAGTTATCTGTCTCATAAATATGCAATTGATGATAATTTGATGGTAAATCGATCTTAGAAGAATGAACGTTCCAAAGATGGTTAACAGATTGTCTATTTGCAGGAAATACTAGTTGTTGTTCATAACTTGCTTAAATTAACAGTGATCAACATAGAGACGGGGTAACCTTTCTCTCTTTTCTATCAATTGAAACGAGTGCTCTTTATAGAATTGAGTTATGTCAAGAGGATCCTTTGGACAAAAGATCATCTAGCTAAGTCTTAAGCTTGATGTTCCGCTAGAGCCCAACAATAGGGTGCAATATTAGTTCAAGTAGGTATTATCTCTTGTTGGTACCTCCATACTAATGGGAGATTCAAGCTTCTTCAAGTTCAAACCCAGTCTTACAACACATGCAATAGTTATGAGGGAATGAGACACACCCACTATAAATAAAACTTTAATCGTAACATAAAATGACAAGATTATCTTCCATTGTCGTATAATTTTCTTAATCCATTCTCAGAGTTGAATTAAGAACTCAACCACCTTAGCTCACCTAGTCTTGTGGCTAATCTTAGGTGATAAGTATATTGATGTTACTGCGTGTGGAACTCTCTTGACATTGGCTCTTATTTGGGGTTAGATCTTAGTGCAATGATCGGGATGAACGGCATCAAAAGCCTACTTAACCAACCGTTCACGTTACTTCCGTCTTACTCAACCATCTCTATTCCAGGCTCACCTCTCCTCTCCCACCAAGGTTTGGGTCATTCTTAGTACATTGGTTATGATTCTCACAATTGGGTTACTTAGTGCGTGGCCCACTGCTGGCACCACTAATAGTGTTGTTTCCCCTAGAGGATTTTGGATTTAAGCGGAGTTTCTTACTTTGAGTCAGGTTAACAAAACTCACCCCTTCCTGCTCTACCATAAGCATTAGACGCGTATCTATCGCAGAAAGACCCATGTAAACTTAGTCTGCCTAGCAATTGTGTTAGGACCGTCATTGGACCCCTACAAAAGAAATATAATACTCTTGAGTTCTAATGACGTGGAACTATCCCACCTACACTCAGAAACCTAGAAAATCCTAAGTCCGAAGTCGCTATGAGAAAGTCAGCCTTTAATAGCTTCAAGTTCAGCTCACCCGTTAAGTTGTGGTGGTTGTGAATGGTTAAACTCATTAAGGAAATGAACTTCACTACTCTCCCTTCCTTAAGGGTTATGCTAGACGATCACCACATCCTCGTTGTTGTTTGGAGTGTCTCTGGAACTCTGGTGTGGATGAAACTGACATTGCTAGTAATATTGTAACTATCCTCCAAATTCCGATGAGTTCAACACAACAACGTAATAAGATAACACGGGATTGGAAGATAAGGCGGAAATTCGAGGATTGAAAAGAACAGACATTTTGGGTGGAACTCGTCTAATTTCTGCGTTTCAGTTCCAGTTAGCGATAGCCGACAAATGATTTATAATATAGTCATCCGTTGCGCTACGGCTAACTATAATATAATCCAATAGTCCCTCTACTGCTGCACCAAAACTAAAATCGATGCCATGAGTTTTTCCTAATTATTGATGCACTAAGATGAATAGGTTCGATATGGAATGGAATCCCCTAATCTACCCCACTCTCGACAAAGGAAAAGAAAACCTATGCCTCTGATACCAACTTGTAACGCCCCGAAACCTGTTAAGAGGAACTCTGCTTTGGGAATAGATTTGTCAGGGGTGTCGTACGCCGACGACGGGTTAACTAGACATAATCCTTGGGTAAAAATGTAAAAATCCACTATCTAAATAATAAGAACATTTTCCATTTCACAAAACCTGTCCACAAAAGAACGATAAATAATACAGTTCAACAGCTAAGCCTCCAACGAGATCCCAAGTACAAAAATCTCCATAATGCATATAATATAAACAATCTCTAGAATGAGAGTAGTACATTAGTTCTTATACTTAAAAAATACATACACTAATGACTTTACTACGTGCACGATGTGATGTGATCTAGCCTAACCCTCCATTCAATTCAATCCAGGAGTATTATGAATTCTTGAATGAAGGCTTAAATACACATAGATTCAAGGATAGAGCATGGAAGTTCAAGATAAAGAAAGATGGAGTGGAAAAACTTGAATAATTAGAATTATTTTATTTTATATTGTTTAAAAATTAGTATCTTGTCATGTACTTGATGATGTCATCTCTTACATCATGCATCGATGATGTCATCGCTTACATAAGTCTTTAGTGATGTCATTGCTTATGTCACTTGTAGTATGATGTCATCGCTTACATAAGTCTTTAGTGATGTCATTGCTTATGTCACTCGAAGTAGGTGAGAATAAATATGAGTCCTTAGATCATAGTTGGTGGGATTGAATGTAGACCATTGGATGTATTTTGTAACAACTATAAATACCTCCCCATCCCATTCCATTTGGGGGCATCAAGTGTGAGTTTTCATTAATAAAATTTGAGAGTTTTTAATTCTCTTGGTTCTTAAAGAACTATCGAACTTATCGGAATTTTCCGTGGCGTTCACATCCGACTTATCAATCGGCTCTTCCATATCCGATTGTGGCGTCTTCAATATACCAAGGTTCGCATCTCTTTATAGGTGTCGGGTCGCGGTTTCCCCATCCATAATTATTCCTTATACCAAGGTTCTTGCTTCCATATAAGCAAAGGGTCAAGGTTTTCCATCCATTCTGATTATAGAAACGATCTTAGGACCATCTTTGCTACGGGTTTCGTCACATAGTTGGCGTGGTTCGTATCAATTGATGCGAACCTTGGTATATGCGAATGACGCCACAATTGATGATGATGAATCAATTGATAAGTCGAATGAACATTACGGACAAACCGAATTTGTTCAATATGTTCTTAAAGAACAAAAGAGAAAATCTCTCTCCAATTTTATTAATCCATAGCTCTCTTCCTTATGTCTTTTAAATGGAATGGAATGGGATGGGGAGGTATTTTTAGTTGTTACAAAATACATCCAATGGTCTACATTCAATCCCACCAACTATGATCTAAGGACTCATATTTATTCTCACCTACTTCGAGTGACATAAGCAATGACATCACTAAAGACTTATGTAAGCGATGACATCATACTACAAGTGACATAAGCAATGACATCACTAAAGACTTATGTAAGCGATGACATCATCGATGCAAGATGTAAGAGATGACATCATCAAGTACATGACAAGATACTAATTTTTAAACAATATAAAATAAAATAATTCTAATTATTCAAGTTTTTCCACTCCATCTTTCTTTATCTCGAACTTCCATGCTCTATCCTTGAATCTATGTGTATTTAAGCCTTCATTCAAGAATTCATAATACTCCTGGATTGAATTGAATGGAGGGTTAGGCTGGATCACATCACGATGGTCCTTTTTTTATAAAGGACCTTACTACCAAACAATGGCATTGAGGCAATCTAAGATGTAGCGTCCTCTCTCTTCCTTTTCCTAGAAGATCCTGCAAAAGAACTGCTTGGAAAATAGGTGGGGTGAGTCAAACTGACTCAGTGGGAATCATATAGTTAATTTAATATGACAATAAGATTCATAAATCCCTGTAGCAGCTTAAAATAAACCATTCAATCATATATCTAATAGTTGTAGAAAACCCCTTTGCATTTTATTAAAATACTTTTTAAAATCCGGGGATAATGTATAAATGATACTAAGTAAAACCAATGGCACAATTAATCATACATTCATCTCACATTATAAATCTCGAGCCGAAATCTCGTAATTTCCCGTAACTATCCAAGCGTCAACCAGGTCTACATTTCGTGGCCTTTCACCCACGCGGTAACAGGGCCTGCCATTAGTTTCCGTGCATGGTTTCGGGTCTTACACCCGGGGGCGCTCTGTCCCAACTTAACGTCTCAATCTTTAGAGACCAACCTGGGGCCATCATGGACTAGTGCCAACATATGATATCAAAAACGTATTAATCGGCTCATTTAAGTAGTAACAGTGCCATATACAGAGCATTGTTAATCGCGTAAAACCTTAATCATATAATCAACAAGGGAAATCTTGTTCTAACCATTTATACTAGTATCTACATCCATATACAAGCATTCTATAATTTATAATCCACCACTTGAACCCTTGAAGTTAACTTTTAACAATATAGTAAAATTTACTAGCAAATAAGGGGTTCTAAGTGGGTTTTATGATAATCAAGTAAATAGCTTTAATTCTTTGTTGAAATGTGTGTTTTGTTCCATATATAGACTATTAGAAACCCATATATAAAAGCATCTCAACTTTCATATGCATTTTATTTTCATAACTGGCCAATATGGGGATTTATAGTAAAAACATTTCTAATAAGCATAATTAATCACTATCATGAATATCAAGATGGAATCCTACCACATGGACCAACAAAGATATATTTTAAGTCATATGTTAAGAGTTATCAAGTAAAACATGTAGTCCAAGTAGGTTTTTGTGTATAAGAAACATATAAGTCCAAATCATTGTTTTAAAAAGCTATTTATAACATATATGGACTATATGAACAATCAATTTGATTAAACTAACAAAACCCAATCATTCACACATGGACCCATTTAGAATAGTTAGGGTTTTTTCAAGAACAAGAGGTGAAATCGTGGTGTATTAATAAGAAGTTTAAAAATAGGTTTTAGTACTAGATTCCCACCTCTCTGTAGCTAGAAGTGCGGATTTGAAGGCTAGCTTGAGCACTCTCCTCAAGATCACCAAGCCCTAAAAGCTCCACCAAGCTCCAATGGAGTTCAAGGAAGAAGATGATGAAGGAGGAGATGAAATTTGTTGGATTAGCTCCTTGATTCCTGAATTATTTGAAGCAATCTTTTAAAACCCTTGGGTGGTGGTGAGTGTTGATGTGTGTAAAAGTTGAAAATGGAGTAAAAATTCGTGGCTGGTGGAGTTGGATTGATCCAGCTTATAGTTGGATTGATCGAGCACTTGCTGCACAAGTGGACCCGGAGCACTGGTCGTAATTTGGCCATAACTATTTGCTCGAGACTCTGATTGAGGTGATATTTATATCCACGGAAACCTAATTCAATGATATACAACTTCACAGGAGGAAGTTTTTCCAAATTATGGATGGATTAAACCCAAAAATTTGTAGAAGACAACAGTCTGCCACCGAGCTACAATACGATCTTATTTTAGCAATTGGCCTACTTCGCGCTCTGTTTTGATCAAAGTGGCATTAAATGACTTTCAATCAAAACACGAAATTCGTAGAGGGGAATGAAATGAAGTTGTGGCCAGAAACAGAGAGTCATTTGGACATCGGATGAAGAAGTTATGGCCTCTAAAAATTGGTCAAAAATCAACTTTTCTAAAAAGTTCAAAATACACGATTAACTTCCCGTTTCAGATTCAGGCCACCCGAATAACGAAACAATTGTTCTCACAAACTTGATATACTTAATATGATATTATACAAGTGTCGAGTCAATTGAGGGGTTTGGAACCCGTTGTTCACTCCTTAACGGAGATCTAGCCTTAACCGACTTAAGAGAAAGATTTGCTCGAAAATAAATGAAGGGGGTATTACATTTTATCCAAGAAAAAGACTTTTAAAAAGTTGTGATTTTTATATTTTAAACCCGCTGTTGCGCACTGCATCTATGTTTAACTAAGTCCCAGATGTGAAAATCTCGGAACGGGACTTGGGGTGTCATAATGGATGTATCGTAAACTTGATGCAAATCATCCACGGGTACCATAAGCATCTGAAAAAGACAAACATGCTGTTAAAATTAGATCTTAGTAAGTATAAGAGAATTAGAAAGGAAGGGAATAAGAACAACCTCGCCCCTTTGAAACTCCGAAAATGGAAACCGCTCAAGGTCGAACATGATCATGTAATATACTCTAGTGGGACGCCACTAGGAAGGAATGGTAGGCAACATTGGCAAGCAATAAGGAGCAGAAGATTCACCTGGACCTGAAGAGGAATGATGGTCAGCTGTGAATTGCTAGCCGCCTCCTATCGCCTAAGCTCTTAAATAGTATTCTAAAAATTTGCCCTAGAATCCTGTGGGGCTGCGTCTGTCATAGCAGCAGTTCGACCATCCTCTTGGAAAAAATGAGAAAAACTTACAAAGTCAGCAATAAAACTATTAAAACCAAAACCTAAACCCTGACCCTCTAGATGACTCAAACCCACACCTCTTGGAGCATAATCAGAACCAAAAAAATCAGATAAGGTAAGACCTCCACGGCCTTGCTTCTTGGCAACACCATCGCCCCCAACATTCTCAGGGTTAGGTTCTTCCGTAGGAGTAGAATCATTGTCAAGGATATCATTTGCATCTGCGAAATTCGGCTAATCAGACATCCCATAAGTAGGCAAGTATACCGTTAACCATTCTTGCCCTTGGATACAATCTACATTCCCTCCAAAGAAGACGTAGTGATCATATACGGCCCAAAGAGGCATATCCAATATATGACCACTATGCCTGAAAACCCCAATAAGGCATATCCACCTGAAAACCCAGATAATTCAGTACCCGAGCTATTGTTTGACGATCGTGTTAGGTTTATATTTTTAATCGGCTTGATTCCGATGCCAAAAGCACTTTTTCTGTTGTAATTGTTTGAGCCGCATTAAAGATTTAAAGATGCGACAATCATCGGAAGCTTGCCAAACTTACCAAATGCATCGCACAAAAATCTGGACCTAAGGTAAGTTGGTTATGTAGTTTTGATTCAAAATATAGGTGGTGGTTGAGCTTTAAATTCAAAATCAAAAAGCATTTTAGTCAAATTTAATTTCAAAGTATTTTTATTGAGTTTTTACAGAAATTCGAAAAGTCCGTCGAAACAAATTATTGACGAAACTTCTTTGATAAAAACTCTAAGATCAACCTAAGCAATACAATCCCTATTATTTTATTTTTCCTCAATTGGTATTAAAGGAGGTTTCCTTAATTTAATAGGATTTGCATCTAGGTTGATTTGCGTCTATTTGTTCGCATTGTTTTGCTTGATTTAATTTGTTTTCCATGACTACAAAAATTGATTTGTAACACTCCCGCCTTAATCTACAAGACAACACCCATAATTAAGACCCGGAGTACTATTAACCCATTTTAGATTGACTAAAATGGGTATATAAATATAAAGAATCCAAACAATATACATAACACATGTCAAATCAAAAAAGAATTATACAAGATGAGGGGTTTTTTTATGTATATATGCATCTAATGCTTATGTCACGTGTCAATCAAGCAAAAAGTGCCAAAATAATAGTATCATTCTTACACAAGCATATGACCAATACACAAACACTACAAGAAATTTGATCATTTAAGTCTCTTAAAAGGTGACTTAAATGATCATTTAAGTCACTTTCAAGTTTGTCCCCGAGTGACTTAATAGGCAGTGTCATAAAAAGTTCATAAAAGTGACTTAAAAAAGTCGTATATTAGTGACATAATACCGACTTAAAAGTGACTTAACACTAATAAAAAATATAATTTTTACACGTGCTCATAATATACCTAGCTACCACACAATTTCATCAATCAATCCTTCCAACAAAACATAGCATTTTTTAGCTACAGTTTTACCATTCAAAGGTCCAAACCATTACAACCCAATCAAACAAGGTTCAAAACAACTAATAATCCATGAAAACCATGCCAAGTAAATCAACACAATAGAAAAAGAAACAAAAATAAAGCCTTGAGTGATGGTTAGAGTGATCTCTCCCCAATGTAACAATGTAGCTTACCCTCCCTGATCTTCGAACACAGCCATCTAAACGTAGTATTATGTAAACATCCTCGCTAGGAGTAAGTCCTTCCAACTCTTGTTGATCCTTTATCCACCTGAGTTATTTTTGAAAATGATTAACCACCGTAAAATACATTTGTTCCATAAAAGAATCTAACAACACGAGCATTTTGTCAATGGCCACTTAAAAAACGAAAACACCACTTGAGAAGGTAATTATAACCCTTCGTTAACCACCCACATGGTTCTTTAATTAGATTCCCTAACATACAATTTTTTGCCATTAGGTGCCAGTTTAAATAAGTTGCATTACCATGCTTTTTCTTTTCTTTTTTTATGTTGAGAACTGCGTTATCACATGCCCAAATTGAATACAAATTTATGGGCATCGGGTGTATCACCGTAAGATTGGCCCTTCCATCGAGACAAAACACTCTGTACATATTTGTCTATTTTGTGTACATATAGAATGAGAGCATAGAGTGAAAGAGATGGCCAAAGGGAGCTAGTTCAATTTAACATTGATGAATTAGTTTGGTACTGAAACTTTACCGATTGTTCTGTCTCCAACTCAGCCATCTTGTCGAACTAACAGTCCAATGCTCATAAATAAATCTACCTATATATACATGATCACCAGAGCATGTATTACGAATCAAAAGGAAAGGCATCTCCAAGCAACATATGTAAATATCTAAAAATATCAAATATCATTAATTTATAAACCAAATCTAATTATTTCTATCTGTGACTCTCTTGTAATATAGACATTTATATGTATAAATCACAGTGTGTTTATCCACTATTAGCAACGATCATAAATAAATTACATTAATATGAGAAATTATTGACAGAGACTACTACATGGGTATGTATGTTAAATTGTTAATTAAAAATACAAGAAACACAAAACATAATTTGTTTGTCCGCTATTAACAACCATAAAAAATTACAGTAATAACCGCAAAATGATATCTCTTGTTCTATTTATAATTGCAGGCTTAGCTTCTCATTGCTACTATAAATTAATAGTTTTCACTCATCATAAGAGACCCTTCCAATAATTCGTCCCAGTTTAATGGGTCTACCTATCACATCAATTGAAATAATTGGATTTTGGGATAAAATTGAATACAAGTAAAAGCAAGCTAAAGTTATCAACAGAACATTCAATCACATCCTTGCATTGATCGAAGATAATTTATACACTAACCTTTTATAGTATGCTTCCACAGTGCAGATCTCCCTAGCGAGCATGCAGTCGGGAAGAGAGTAAGGTCCAATGTAAAAATATAAAATACATATATATATACCTGCCATATAAAAGTGAGAAGCAAACCTCTAGGACAACATTGTTAAGATATGTCTATGTATCATCTAGAACATCAGAGTCACAGTTTTCATTTATAGTGAACGAAGCACTTGTATGATGCACTGTTAATTCAAATCAAAAGAAATTACAAAAATGAAGAAGATTCATAGGTAAGGAAATGCAGTTAAGGTCACTTACAGAAAAGATGTGCAATACCACATTTGAATCCTGACAGGTCTTGACCAATTTCTTTCGGATAAAAAAATGCCATGTCACAAATGATATAAGAAGAGTGATATGAAAAAACACATATACACATTGAGAAGCAGAACACCACTAATGCCAAATCTAATTCGATTTTGTGCTCGCAAGAAAACTGAATTAGTGTATATATTAGGCTTTTAATCAATGCACTCTTGTTAATAGAGATAAATTAAAATTTCTCTTCATGATTAACACCACTATAACACACACTCAGCTGACATTGTCAAAAAGACAAACACTTGTAGTGCAAAAATGTTGAAGGCATATATCAAATATAAATTTCAGAAAAATATAGCACCAATTAGGCAATTTTTACTTGAACATGCACTTTCCCTTTGTGAGTGTTGTTCAAGGAGGATAACATTGTATGTATGTGAGCTAACTTATTGAAATTTATGCAAATCTAAGCCATATAACTGTGTATGTGTCAGGATAAATCAACAAATATAACAAATAAATTAGGGTTTGAGAAGTGATCAAAGTACCTTTGATAAGAATCGAAAAGTGATTAATCTGAAGTGATTAGAGTGAGTTTTTGGCTTAGAACACCTTAGAGCCGGCAGAATCTGGCCTGAATCGGAGTAGGCGAGCAAATTACGATAGAACTTAGATTTACTAGAAAAGTGACGATGAGGGAGAGGAGTAAAGGGATGATCGTATAGTGAGATGTGATGGCAAAGGCGAGATGATCGGCTCGACAATGATGGTAAGGAGATCGGCGCCGACAAGATAATTGCAGAGAAGAGATGGTGGGTCTAGAAAGTCAAGATACGAAAAAAGTAGGATGGTCAATTGATATAATTTAACTAACAGGTTGTCACCTATAATATTTTATAAAAGTGACTTAAAATATATTAACTATAATTAATTAAGTCATAAAATTAATAAGTGACATACCTTCTAATTTAAAAGTGACTCAAATGACATTATTTCTTGTAGTGAAAACCAAATTAAACATGTGCAAGTTAGTAGATAACATTCCGGGCTAGCCGTGGCCTCTTGTAAATATATATACAGCACAAAAATGATTATCATATCAGAGCCATCTACTTCGCCCCCATTCCCGTAACCTTTTTATCCACGTTCAACTCCTGGTACCTGTATTATTTTAGAAAAACGGGGTGAACTCACAGCTCAGTAGGGGGAAGGACAATACGTTTAAAACATAATTTCCAATTAATAACAAATCATACTTTATCCAATGATTCGTTTTGAAACCGTCGTCTTATAAAATAATACAATTTGATGATAGTCTACTCCTTAACCATTAATCCAAGTGAAAACCATGATTCCATGAAACAATGCATGCTTATGCATATGCAGGTTACCTCCCTGGTGTCAACCGTTAAGCCACGTCACCATAACAGAATATGGGTCACATTGCCAGAGAATAATAATAATAATGATGACACCGTCTCATCATCTCTCCAAGAGAATTGCCAAAGCTGAGCCGAATCATAGTCATAATAATAATAATAATAATAATAATAATAATAATAATAATAATAATAATAATAATAATAATAATAATAATAACAGTGCCCCTCATCGCCCCCAAGAGAATGAATATCAAGATCATAACATGGGCTTGACCGTCCCTAGGAGATATAAGTATCAAGATCATAACATGGGCTCGACCATGACGTGAACAAGGCTAACAAATGCTCAAGAGCGTGGATTGAAGCGTACACATGCCTAATTCAAGTTCTCATGGGTCCTATTACAAGTGCTCTTGCAAGAAAATTCAAAAAAAAATTGTAATTTAATTATAGGACTTGTTTATTATTTTATGTTAGGTTGTTTTAAAATTAGTATCTTGTCATGTACTTGATGATGTCATTTCTTACATCATGCATCAATGATGTCATCGCTTACATAAGTCTTTAGTGATGTCATTGCTTACGTCATTTGTAGTAGGTGAGAATAAATGTGAGCCCTTAGATCATAGTTAGTGGGATTGAATGTAGACCATTGGATGTATTTTGTAACAACTATAAATACCTCCCCATCCCATTCCATTTGGAATATAATAATTAAGAGAGCTATGGATTAATAAAATTGAGAGAGCTTTTCTCCTTTGTTCTTTAAGAACATGTTGAACAAATCCGGTTTGTCCGTAATGTTCATTTGACTTATCAATTGATTCATCATTGTGACGCCCCGAAATCCCGTTTAGAGGATTTCACCTCCGGGACCCGGTTAGCCACGGAGTCGTACGCGACGACGGGTGATCAGGTGTAATACTTAGAATTTATATAGTTGAGATATCGATTAAAACCATACATTTAGGAAAATTTTGGCATGTGGAGTTTGTACTTTCAATAAAACCATTTCCTGTTAAACCAACACAAGTTTAGCTAAAATAATATCTCCACATCTATCAATTCCTTATCATATAAAAATTCACCTCTGGTACACAGCAGTGCCTCTATTGAGGTCTCAATCTCATAATAACTTGACATCAATATAAATACATAACAATACAATATACATAACCAGTTTATTAACTAAAGAATTAGTACACAAGTCGTTTCCCAACGACTTAGGTGACCAAAGTCCATCAGAGCTATCTAGACTTGCACTCGTACCATTCCCACGAACACCTGCAATACTGGTTTGGAAAATGGGAGTGAGCCAAACGGGCTCAGTGGGAACTATAAGGGTTGTATAAGAAAATAAGTTGGGAATCATGCATGCCATGCCATGTATTATAATGAAAGTAATTTATATGCTGCTTCTCTATAATAAACCATATCTGGGTAGAAATGTGTGTATACGAATGTAAACACATATATGTATATAATACAATTAAGAAGCAGCCAATGCACAGAAAACCTTTCGTCAAATATATGTATGATGTCCCCAACCCAAAGTACGAGAAAAGCAATGTAAGTATACATATACGTCATCGTACAGTATATACCACAACACCGCGACTAGATCTATCACATCAATCACATATATCAACTCACGTCTAGGATTTTCATATATCTACTGTACATAGACAGCCGGCACTCGCTTTCTTCTGCCCAAGGCAGGGACCACCTACCAGGTCCACCTAGACGCCACACAGGCATACGCTACCTCACACAGCCACACAGGCATACGCTACCTCACGCCGCCATAAAGGCGCACGCTACAATAATACTCACGTAGCCACCAAGGCTATACGCTACCGGTAATCTGTGACGCCCTGAGTGATGAGTACTCCCTTGTGTGGAGGAATGGTAGCTCAAAGGGGGCATCCCACACCGGAAGTTGGGGGATCCTTGGAGACCCATATAAGTAAGATATGGTCGCTAATTAAGTACGAGGCCTTTTGGGTAGCTCACTGGCTTCGGATCTCATGAGAACTCCGAAGTTAAGCGTGCTTGGACCAGAGAAATCCAGGGATGGGTGACCCCCTGGGAAGCTGGTCGTGAGCTCCCAGAAACAAAGCCGTGAGGGTAGATGTCCTGGGGCTGAGGCCTGTCTAGGACGCTACCCAGAGCGGACAATATCGTACTGAGGTGCGACCGGGTCGTTACATAATCACCATCTATCTAGTACGAACGGTGTGGCCATCCGATATAAAATCACAATAATCATCTCATCAAATGAATGAAATCACAAGAATATAGAATCCAACATATATAGATATGAATATACATGCATTCCATATGCATTCGTAAAACTTGTATATATGTATATATCCATTGATGATATGAGTAAATATACATACTGCAAAACCTGTAGTGGTATTGTTGTAGAGATTAAACAATATAAGCCAAGTCCGTCAGTTAATAGAGCAAACCAGAAAATCATCAGTTTGGGAGTTTTCATATGTTTTCATCAATTGGCCCCAAGCCAAGTCTAATATACTCAAACAATGTATATAAGTTCCCAAATAGCCTCCCATTATGATTTAAAGACTTCATTTATTCAAAACATATTTATATATTTGACCAGCATACTTACGGACCGGCTAGGTAAGTAGAAAATCTCATAAATGTAGTTCATAGCTTAAAATACAAGCACAATACCACCAATATATGTAACTTTGTACAAAATATGGTTTAAATCCCATATATAACATCATACATAAGTGTATCAAAGTCTAGCGTATATAATCGTATACGTACTTGAAGGTCATATACCAAACTTTCTTATAAATCATATATAATTGGGGCTTTTTGTATAAAATCGTTATTGATATCATATATGAAGCAAATCCATCAAAAATGTCCAAAGAAATTAACCCAAGCCCCATGCATATGCAACTTTAAGTAGAAAACCTAGGTTTAGTTTGATTTGGAGTAAATATGTTATAATCAGTTGAAAAGAAGTTTAAATACTATTGTTCCCACCTTAGGAGGGTCAATCCCTCGAAGTATTGCGGAAGAATCGAGCCGGAGAAGCACGGATACGAAAACCCCCAATTTGAAGCTCCAAAACCCTAGCTATGGCTTCATGAGGAGGAAGAAGATGAAAGTGATAATGGAGATGATGATGATGGCATGGATTTGTTGTAGGGTAAGAGGCCTTGAACAATCCCTCTTCATCCCCTCAAATTCGCCCCTCTTTCTCTCTCTAAAGACTCTCCAATGGTTGGGGTGAAATGAGGAAGAAATGAGATGAAGAAATATAAAAAATCTCGCTAGAACCATGTAGCCGACTCCCCACTTACCCATGGAGTCGACTCCATGGCTTAATTTCTGCCTCCTTCAGTTTTTTTTGTCAACAACTCAACTTCGCACGCACATTTGGGCATCAAGGAGTTGGAATTGGGTCTCGGCCAAAACACGAAAGTTGTAGAGGGCATTGATATGAAGACGTGACCGAAAACGGGGACTCATTTGGAGTTCGGATGAGGAAGTTATGGTCTTCCAAAGTTGGGCAAAAATCATCTATCGCGTAGGATCGAAACTTGCGATTTTCAACCCGATTTTCGTCCGAGCCACCCAAAACAACTTATGGTCATTATAACACACTTAAATATATTAATATGACTTATTTGGAAGTTTCCAAATCATACCAACCTTTACAGAACCCAATTTGGCTACCCGGAGCCAAATTCAGCCTTATACGCGATATGGGCCGCGATTTGCAAGCGATAAGGAAACCGGTGTTACAATCATCATCAATTGTGGCATTATTCGCATATACCAAGGTTCGTATCTCTTTATAGGTGTTGGGTCGCGGTGTCCATCAATCCATCTACCCTTATATACCAAGGTTCTTGCTTCCATATAAGCAACGGGTCGTAGTGCCATCCGAATCTGATTGTAGAAATGATCTTTCGACCGTCTTTGCTACGGGTTTCGTCATGTTGTTGGCGTGGTTCGTATCAGACCACCCCCAAGAGATATGAGCATTGAGATCATAACATGGGCTCGACCGTCCCTAAGAGATATGAGCATCGAGATCATAACATGGCTTATTTGTCTCGGGTGAATACCAATAGATAATTATCAAATGGACCACCGTCCAACATTATCACATCATTTGACCATTGTCATACTAATTGTCTCAACAATTGTCTAGATTTTCGAACTAATCACCGCAGGTTCTAAATAGTTGACGACTTACAAAGAAAAGAGATGAAACGAACTTAAACCAACTTAAGTCGGTGCACTGTTCATGCTGGCAGACCAGTATGCCAAGATTGAAGACCGGTTCGTAGCCCTAAAATTTTTAGATTTTTAAACGTCGGACCGGTATGCCAAATTCCCATACCGATCTGCAGTGAATCATCTTCCCAAAACTTAAATGCCAGATCGGTATGCCAAATCCTCATATCGGTCTGCAGGCCAAATTTCTACCATGATGCCTTATTTTTATTTTGGCTATAACTTCTCGCTCGGAACTCCAATTGAGACGATTTTTATGTCCATGGAAAGGTAATTCAGAGACCTACAATTTATGGATGAAGATTTTCTCCAAATTATGAACAAATAATTTTCTAAAATTATAATTTCCACACAAAATTAACCCAGTGTAGCATAATTAACATTACAATAAATACAGAGTATTACAATCTTTCCCACTAAATAAAATTTCATCCTCGAAATTTAGATAATACACATTAAGTAAACAACTCAAGATATTTACTACGAATTTCAATCTCTAATTCCTATGTTACCTCCTCAGCTCCGTGGTGCAACCACAAAATCATCACTAAAAGGATAACCTTGTTCCGAATCACTTAATCATGACGATCTAAGATTTTTGTAGGATGGGTTTCATAAGTCCCATTGTCTAACACCTCAAGGTTTTCCCACTAAACAATATGGGAGGGATCATAAACGTACCGACACAACATAGATACATGAAACACATTATGAATGTTTGGATAGTTGCGGAGGTATGGCTAGGCGATACGACACATTTTCGATACGTTCGAGAATCTCAAATGGCCTAATGTATCGAGGAGATAACTTCCCTTTACTACCGGATTAGGTAATACCAAAATAGGGTTTGGTTTTAAGAAACACATGATCGCTAACTTTAAATTTTAACGGACGACGGCGCCTGTTGGCATAACTCTTTTGCCAACTTTGGGCAGTAAGGAGGTGTTGTTGAATAGCTTTGATCTTTTCGGTTGTTTGCTCTACCTAACAAGGTTCTTTCCCCGACTTCATACCAGCAAACCGGCGATCTACATGGACGACCGTAAAGGGCTTCGTAAGGTGCCATGCCTATACTAGCCTAGAAGCTATTGCTGTAAGCAAATTCAACTAATGGCAGATGCTCTATCCAATTTTCTCGGAAGTTAAGGACACTTGCCCTCAGTATATCTTCGAGTATTTGGATTACCTGCTCGGATTGCCCATCATTTTGTGGATGAAATGATGTACTAAAGTTTAACTGAGTCCCAAACCTTTTTGAAGACTCCCCGAAAACTAAGAAGTGAAGTCTGACACTATAGTTACCGGAACCCCATGAAGCTTGACTATTTCTCAAACATAGAGTTTTCCCAAACTCTCCACATTTTGGTTGTTCCAGATGGGAAGGAAGTGAGCGGACTTCGTAAATCTATCCATAATTACCCAGATGTCCATAATGACGTGTTCCTATTTCCACTCGGGAATGGGCAATGGTTGAAGTTGCCCTGCAGGCCTTTGGTGTTCGACCTTTACCAGTTGACATGTCATAAATCTACTCACAAAATTCGCAACATCTTTTTTCATGACGCTCCACCAGAAGTTTCGACACAAGTCTTGGTACATCTTTGTACCACCGGGATGAATATAAAATCTAGAGTGGTGTGCTTCACTTAGAATTTCATTTCTAAGTTCTGGATCGTTCGGTACTACCAACCTATCCCGAACTCGAATCCCACCATTGGTCCCCAATTTATACCCACCATATTCGGCTTCCATACCCAAATGATCACGTACTACCTTAAAAGATTCATCAACCCGTTGAGCATCTATCACTCGTTGGATTGCCAGTTGGGCAACCATATTATATAGGTAAGCTCGGTTCTCATTATGACTCACTGTAAGGTTATATCGCTGCAATTCCTCCCTTAACATCCATTCCTAACCGTAACGCAGCTAAAGACCCCTGATATTTTCGGCTTAAGGCATCGGTTACCACTTTAGCCTTGCCCGGATGACGCTGTAGGGTGAAATCATAATCTTCTAGATACTCTATCCATCGGCGTTGTCTAAGATTCAGATCTTTCTGAGACTTTATATACTTTAGCTTCTTATGGTCTGAGTAGACTTCAAATCTCTCACCATACAAATAATGACGCCAATCTTAAGATCAAAGACAACTGTTGCTAACTCTAGATCGTGAGTAAGATAGTTTTTCTCATGTTGCTTGAGTTAACGAGAAGCATAAGCCACCACATGCTCCTCTTGATGAAGGCAAGGATTCAGAGGCCATTGAAGTTCCAACAAGTCCAATTAGAAGGTTGCAGGCTAAGAAATTAAAAGCAGCTCTTAATGGATTAATCAAGCTATTTGGGCTCAAGAAGAAGGCACAATTAACCCCATTGAAGGGAAAAATCGTGGAGCACAAAGTGGAGGCTGGATTACACTTATTCAAACCTAATTTGAGTGAGAAGACCATGTGTATGCGGCCCAAGAGTGTGGAGTCAAGCCCACACATTTTTATTATTTATTATTTTGTTATTATTACTATTATTAGTATTATTATTATTTCTTTTAAGAGACTAGTCCTTGTTTAGTTAGGATTTGTTTTGAGGTTTCCTCGTTTGATTGGTTTCTTGTTGCCTAAGTTTTCTACACCCTATTTAAAGGGGGTTCATTGTTTTGTTTTATTATCTAGGAAATTATTCATAATAATATTGGGTGATTTTAATCCTCTTTGGTTCTTTACGAACTACTTGAACTTCTCGATTTGTCTGTGGCGTTCATCCGACTTATCGATCGGTATTCCGCACCCGATTATGGTGTCTTCGTTTTCCATCATAATTTGATTGTAGAAATGGTCCAGGTTCTTAATTTTCTATGGTTTTCGAGTGTATTTGTGTCGAGATTCGTACAACCAATTAGTTATGTTTGCGGGTTTCATGCAATATCACCCTATGTCGTATCAGAGGCAGGTTCTACTATCAGGTTTTATCAATCCATTAATTAGTAATTATTCTTCATGCTATTGTTCTTCGTGATTTTTGTTTTGTTATTATTGCATATAATAGTGTTCATTCGTTCTTTGTGTTCTTCATCACTATAAAAAAAATTGAAATTTCCATTATCCAGAATTTGTTCTTGCTTAGTTTTCTGAATCTGTTCTTGATTGCTAAGTAGCGAGTTGCATCCTATTACGAATCTACTCTTTTAATCTTTATTGTTTAAAGTCGAATTTTTCCAATTCTGTTTGCGAACCCTAGCTGCAAGTCTGTCCATTCATAAGTTGATTGATATCGTAACACATTTCATATTGCTTCTGCCTAGGGTAAGAATTTTGGTACAGTTAGGGTTAATCTCGATTAGTTTCAATTGCATATAAACCCTAGTTGCGATTGATTGTTTCATTCATCATATAAACCCTAGCTATTGCAAATCTGTTGGCTACTGTCTAGTGCATAAATAAGTCTCGTTTGCTGCTTAAGCTTTAATTTTTGTTGAGTTTTAAATTGTACTTATTATTTCTATCGAATTATCGAATTATGGAAATTTCGACTACACCAACTTAAAGTAGAAGTCGAGAGACCCATAATAAAAAAATACAAAATTTTTTGAAATTCGCTGTTGTTTCTTTTCGGATTTGGATTCTATAGGGTCCAAGGATTCCAAAAATCATATTTTCACGAGACTGAATTTTCGCACCTATTTCGCGTCCTTTTACACCTTATTATGACTGTATTAGTTATGATTCTTGTTTTTTATTGATTGTTCATGTGAACTGTCCATTCACATTCTGATATTCAATTAAGTAGTTCAATAAGAACCTATAGAGCATTAATAACAAAACAATCAATAAAAAACAAGAATCCTAACTAATACGGTCACAATAAGGTGTAAAAGACAGTAATTATGGAGTGATACACGAGTGAACTGAGTGAATCATGCCTTGAGTGAAACACGTGAGGGAGTGCTTGTGAGGACCTTAATTTTATTTTTCAGGTTATAAACAATGTCTAATAGCAAAGAATCGACCTCAAAAGAGGAGAAGGATCGATAACCAGCCATGCCGAACTTACAGGTGCAAGCATTGTTAGGGGAGATGAGGAAGATGTTGAGAACTGAGATGGAGATGGTTCACGGGCAGATAGACCATATAGAAAACACACAAATCGAGCAATCAAATAATGCTCATGCTCGTAGGAGAGGGATAATCCAACCTAGAGAAGCGAGGGTTGAGGATGATGAATCCTACGATGGTGGGTTTGAAGATGATGATGACTGGAATCCGGTGGCTGCCAATAGGAGTTATGAGAATTACCGAAAACTACCGAGATCGGGAATCGTCAAATCGCCTGACAAAATGAAAATGATGATTCCTGATTCCTGATCATCCTCCAATTTTTAAGGTCATTTGGTTATGCCATAAGGAGAAACATACTCAAAAATCAGCTCATTCCAACGGTCGGATCTCTTGGAATTCAGAAAACCGGGAGTTTGCTTCGGGTATTTCAACGGAGACCTTGCCGAAATCCAAATGAGCCCAAAGTTGGTCAAGAGATAGGATCTATTATGGGGAGAGACATTCCAAAAAATCAGATTGATCTGATATCCCGTCGTAGGTGGACACCATCTATCCACAAGACAAATGCCCAGCATCTGTCTTGTGGACAGATGCTCTAGGTTTTTTCGTTTGATGGATTTCCCGACCTCCTAAAATCATGAAATTTTTTTGAGACCTAGGGAATAATACTAGGAACAATATATTAAAAAATCAGCTCATTCCGATAACCGAATCTCCGGGAATTCAAAATACTGGGAATTTATCTTAGAAAATCAAATGTAGGCCTTCTCGATGTCCGAAAATTCTGAAAGTTGTTCAGTAGATGGGTTTTATCATAAGGAAAAACATATAAAAAGATTAGGTCAATCCGATACATCGTTTGGCTTGAATCACAAAAACTGTCGAAAAAAAATAGCATATGTCGTGTAGACAAATGGTTGGATCATCTGTCCACACGACAAATGCCCATCTTCGTGTGGACAGATGCCCATCTGTGTACATGATAGATGGTCTCTCTCCCTCTTCTCCAGCTATAAATAGACCCATTTTCCTTCACTTTTGAGGCATGAATCAAGGCTAAAATCGGGAAAGGTGCGCCAAAATTATCTATTTTCATTTTTGAAGATTTGAGGTAATTTTTGACGCAATCTGAATTAATTTTTTATTAGTGTTATTTTCAATTAATCGCTTCTAGACAATGTTATTCATTTCCAAATCAGTACAAATTTCATATTTGAGCTTTATTTCCAATACCAAAATTTTAGAATGAATTAAAATAATTTTTGGATATAAATTTTTATGAGTTAATTACTGGCTTATCAGTCTCAATCTGTTAAGCAATTATTTAATTTATGTATCCAATTCATCTCCAAATTAGCCCAAATTTTATATTTGAGCTTCATTTTCAAAACCAAAGGTGTGGAATGAGTTAAAATCATTTTTTGAACATAAATTTTTATTAGTTAATTACCAATTTATCATTCTCAATCCACTGAGGAATTAGTTAGCAATTGTGTCCGATTTAACCCCTAAATCTCGATACTTAGCTAAATATCCAATATGAGAGTTTTGGATTCGTCAAATGCCAATTTAACAAATTAAATTGTGATAAATTATTTGACGAACAAATCTCAAAGATTACCGGATATTTAATTCAAAATCAAATTTGCTTCCAAAAAGTCCCGATCTTTACTAAAAACACCTGTTTTATTATCTATCATTCTCAAAAATTATTTTTAAAAATCCTTATTTTCTAAAGTTATGGACGAAATATGATTTCTAAAAATCGCTAGGGCAAAATATGAAGCATACATCTTCAATCCCCACCCTAAAATCCCAGTTTTCTAAAGTTATAGGCTGATATATGATAATATTAGTAAACATGCGAATATTTTATTATAACTACACGCATATTATATTTAAGAGACTGAAAGAGCGAATTGAGTGCCTAACACCTTCCCAATTCGTAACTTAATTCCCAAACCTTCAAAATATCTGGTTTCACAATAATTGTGCTTAAGAGGTCGTTTAATTCATAAATGTTCCTCTGTTAAACGAACTTTTGTTTGTTTAGTTAAACAAACTGGCAACTCTAAGATTTTCCTATAAACTCTCTTATTTTACAAAACTAAACTTATTTTTCCAAATTAACCAAAAAATCATAGGAATCGCCTTCATGGGATCCGTCGTTGAAAAACGCGGGTTCTCATAGAACCAACGGTAATACCTCGCCAAACCCAAGAAAATCCTAACTTCGGTGACATTTCAAGGTCTCTCCCACTTTAGGACCGCTTCTACTTTAGCCGGATCTATAGAGATTCCCTTTCTCGAGACGACATGTCCCGAGAATTTAACTTCCGACATCCAAAAGTCACACTTCCTAAGCTTTGCATATAACTTATGATCTCGAAGAACTTGAAGAGCCAAGCAAAGATGATTCTCATCAAAAAGTCACATTTGTTGATAGCCCGATCGGAGATCGATCTTGGAAAACCTAACGGCACCTTATAATTGATCAAGAAGATCATTGATCCATGGCAACAGATATTTGTTCTTAATAGTGACCTACTTCAGCTAAGGATAATCTATACATAATCGCAAAGATCCATCCTGCTTCTTAGCGAATAGGACCAGTGCGCCCTATGAAGATACACTGGGTCTAATAAACCCCTTTCGCAATAATTCATTAATTTGAATCTTTAGCTCCTTTAGCTCAGCATGAACCATACGATACAGAGCTATAGATATCGATGCAGTACCCGAAACAATATCGATAGAAACGTCTACTTCCCGATGTGGGGGTAGGCTTAGAAGATCATCAGGAAACACGTCAAGAAATTTCCTAACCATGGGAAGATCAAAAGGATGAGAACTACCCTCCTCTCGTGCTACAATACTAGCCAACCACCCAAAGTAACTCCATTGTTCTTTGGGTTTTAGGAATGCACACGGAACAAATGACTCGAGTTCAACAAGCCACTTTCATCAATAATTATAATACACACCACCAAGAGATATTCCATTTAGTTCAAACAATACTTGGTATCAAGTATATATGGCATATCATGTCTCAAATAGAGCATTCATGGATGTACAAATCATAAATCAACATGGAACTTCTTTATATTCAAGTTTCAAGTCAAACATAAATCTAATTCGAAAATTATCGAGTAATAAAACCATTTTGTCAAGTTTTAAAAACAAAGAAACCCCTACCACGACTTATGTGCAAAGAAGAAGAAGGAATGATGAAGATAACGGCTCTTTCCCAAGCAAATACTATGACACCCCGAATCCCGATCCGAGAATTTCACCTTCGGGACCCGGTTAATAATGGTGCTGTATGCAACGGCGTGATTAAATTAAAACAATTTAAAAATATATCTAAAACATTTATTTTGTAAAATTCCGGTTCAGAAAATTTTTGGCATGTGGAGTCTATAAAGTTAACAATTCCAAAACCTGTATTTAACAACGTAAGTTTCAAAAACCTTTGAAACAAACTCCACATTCACATAGATTCATATCCAACCATTTAATCACAAATGTTATACAATACAATTTCCTCCAACGAGGTCCAAGCAATACTAGTAAGTTTTATAACATTTTCACAATATATGACATCTTAAGTCAATTATACAAAGTACTCAAAAAATATGGGTTTCGTAATCATTAAGTCGTCCTGAGACAACTACATAGTTCTAAGTTATTAGAGGCTCCCTAGACTCGTACACATGCCATCCCTTGAAGAGTACCTGCAAAACTGTCTTGGGAAAATGGGAGTGAGTCAAATGGGCTCAGTGGGAACTATAAAGTTTTATATATGAAATTACATTTTAAAAATAATGCATGTGGTGAGCATTAATGGAAAATGGTTTCCTTACGCATAAGCAATGTAAATACGTTATTTCCCTGAATGGTGAACATACATATATTCAATTCATAAAGTTAGTGCAATGAGAAACACTTTATATGCATGCCAATGCTTTCCCCACCCCCAAAGTATAATAAGAAATAGTTCAATTGAAAATACTATTGAAATCATACAAAGAACATGGAAAAATCACAAACCTTATACGTACTAAAAATTAAGTATAGCCGGGATACAATTAATCTATAGTATGAAAATATGTACTTGTATTTAGTATGTTTATGAAATCGTTGGCTAGTTCGTAAAACATGGCACAACAATTATGTCGTCGTGCTTCTTCGGCTCAATTCTTCGGTGAATCTTCGAGGGATTGACCCTCTTAAGGTGGGAACAATAGTATTTTAACAAGTTTTCTTACGATTATAACTTATTCATCTCAAATCAAACTAAACCTAGCTTTTCTACTTGATATGATCCGGTCTAGCTCCAGTTTCTATTCAACCATGGTGGTTCATGGCATTCTAAATGATGATCCACACATGCTGAATTACAAGGATAGGGCATGGAAATTCAAAAGGAATTTCATAGAATTTCACATGTTCGATTCAAGAAGCTTAAACGATGATCATGCATTCCATGGGATTCCTAAAGATTGGGCGTGGAAGTTCAAGAGGGTAGAACGGCAAGGTGGCCCATTGGAATAATCTAGAAGATATTAATTTAAGTTGTTTTTAAATTAATATGGCTTCTTGAGTCTCATTATTCAATTAGGAATTAGGTTATTATTTTCCTTTTTGAATAGTTTCCATATTATTTTTATTATTAATTTCCTTGTTGCATTAGGAATATTATAGGTGTTATTATTTTCCTTTTCTAAGTAGGAATTAGTTTCCTTTTTGAATTAGGATTAAGGCTTTGTTTACTCCTATTTAAAGGAGGCACATTATTGTTTTAAGAAAATTAAGCTTTGATGATTAATAATATTGAGAGTTTTCTCTTTGTGTTCTCTAAGAACATGTTGAACATGTTGAATTGATTAATTCAATTGTTCTTGACTTATCAATCAATTCTCCACCAATTGATTGTGGCGTCTTCGACTATACCGAGGTTCGCGCTTCTTTAAGCGTTGGGTTGAGGTTTCCGCCTTCCATCTTTCGACGTATTCCAAGGTTCTTGCTACGTTTGTATCAAGGGTTGAGGATCCATTAGCCTGGCTAGAAAAGACGATCCAGGATCGCGTCATTGGTATCAGAGGAAACTTTTCTATCCAGGTTTTCTATCTTTTAATTCTTTTGTTTTCAATTCCAAATCCCTAATAATAGATCTTGTGATTTGTTGATTCCATATCTTTGATTTAGGGTTCATAAAAAAAAAAAATAAAAAAATCCGGATGAACAGTAACAGTGAACAGTGCGCGTGAACAGTACGATGAACAGTGTTGTGAATAGTGCACGATGAACAGTGCCTCGTGAATAGTAGCGCATGAACAGTGTCGATGAACAGTGATTTCTGGAAAAAAAAAATAAAACAGATTTCTATTTCATAATCCTGCTGGGCTGTCGAAATTTGTGGTTTTCGCTATCAAAACGACCTCGGATCGTTCTGATTTTTCGCCCAATTATTGTAAAATTGCGTCCCGAACAACATATCCGAAAATCAGCCCGATCCAACGGTTGGATCAAAAGTTATTGCTGTTTTACGACAGCGCCTGCATTGAAAAAAAAAAAAAAAAAAAAAAAAAAGGTGACTGCTGTGAATAGTGTTGTGCGTGAACAGTGCTGCTGCAAAAAAAAAAAAAAAAAAAAAAACAGAATTCTGAATTGCTTGTAAACCCTAGAAAAAAAAAATTGATTATTGTGTATAGGGTTTCGTTGTTTTGAATTGGATTACAACAAAGTTGGAATGTTGAAGCGAAAACCCTAGGTTGTTTATTCTTCGTCGAATAGCGATTCAATTGCTGCGAATTTGGGCGCTATTATTGAAATTGAGGATTTAAGTTGAACCCTAGAAAATTCCGAATAATATTCAATCGTTTGAGTTTGTTGATCCTTGTTGCATCTTCATTCTAATTGGGATTCTTATTTTGTGTTCCATATAAATCTATTTTGCTTGGAAAATCTAGAAAGCCATAGGATATTTGATTTGCATTAATTAAGGATTTGATTGTTGCCTATCGTTTGGAAATCTGCTTGCATTATTCTAGCAATTCTAGAAATTCGTTTGGCTCATTAATATTGCTAGAATTTGGTTTCTTGAGTCCTTATAATCATTGTGAAGGCGTTCAATCTAGGTGTGCGATTGGTTGTTGGGGACTTGCGATATATTCATATTGTTCAACTTGTTTTAAAAGTTCCAAGGAGAAAAATTGTGAGGTTTTTTATTACTTGAGTGACAAACACGAGAAAAAAAAAATGTGTGTGATACTTGAGTGATACACGTAAGGGAGTGCGTGAGGAAATTTTTATTTCTTTATTTGTACTAATCCTTATTTTGGCAGCGCAAGAATGTCTTATTTTAATTTTGAGCAAAGTTGGCGTGATGAGGAGTTTAAAAGGGATAGTGCGCGAGTAAAAAATCTAGAAATTAGACGGCGCATGCGGTTAAGTGAAACTCCTAATGGGGAAAGGAGAAAACAAAATTTGGGTAGCAGCACGAAAAAGACTTCCTTGTTTGATGATGAGGATTGTTCTAAGTTTAACGAATTGTTTACCAAAACTTATGAGCAATTTAAGAGGAGGGAAAGTTTTGTGCCAAACCAAATTGAAGAGCATGCCGTAGAAGGTGAATTGCTAGCTGAATGTGGTGACCCAAGCGTGCGAGCGAATATATTTCGAACTAGATGCCTCGTGCAAGAGAAGGTGTGTAGTTTGATAATTGATGGGAGAGTTTACTCAAACTTTGCTAGCACAACAATGATTGAGAAGTTGAATCTGCCTACGTTCAAGCACCCGTGTCCTTATAAGTTGCAATGGCTGAATGATAATGGAGTGATAAGGGTGAATGAGCAAGTGCTTATTTCTCTTGGCATTGGGAAGTACAAGGATGAAGTCTTATGCGATGTGGTTCCAATGCAAGCCGGCCACATGATTTTGGGTCGACAATGGCAACTTGATAGGCAAGTCAATTACAATGGCGTTTCCAATAAGTACTCTTTCAAGATGAATGAGAGAACCATTTCTCTTATTCCATTGCCACCAAAGCAAGCTTATGAAGATCAAATGAAGTTACAAAAGGAGAGTGATCAAAAAAGAGAGAGTGAGCGAAAACAAGAGAAGAGTGGTGAAGGAGTGGAAAGGAAAGAGTGCGAAGATGAAAAGAAAGAAGGAGAGCGAAAAATAAAAGAGAATAATGAAAAGAGAGAGGCTGAGGTAATAGAGAGAGAAAAAGAAAATTCAGTGATCTTTAGTGAGAATGAGTTTGAAAAAGACTTGAGTGAAGTGAGGGAGATTGAGGCAAAAAAGAGTGAATCGGAGGAAGTATTTTCATATACTAACAATCTTAATCATGTTTTGCCTATATCTATTGTGTCTTATTTGCAGGGAGTTGGAGATCAACACCAAGAAAAAGTTGAGTTGGCACATGGCCAACAAGCTTTAAAGCAAAGAGTTGGTGAGTTTTCTAAGTTGGAATTGGTAAGTTGTTCTCCGAAGAAATTATTTGGATTTAAAACAAAGTATGGCTTGTTTGAATGGGTAACTAATTCTTTGATTTTGAATAATGCTTTTATGAGTTTAAATAATCAAATTTTTGAGCCATTCTTGGGAAAAATTGTTTTGAAAGGCTTTGATCATTGGAATATCACATTGTCATGTAGCAATAGTAGTTTAAATTGTTACTTATCGATTAGTTGGAATGATCAATTGCTTATGATGAGTTTTGATGCGCTAACCGCTAACCTCAAGAAGTGCACTCTTGGCACGAATGAGACTATGTTTCTTTGCTTTGATGAGAGTGTTGTAGGTAAGCCGGCTTTAGCGGGGGAGTTCCGTAGCATGGCAGCAGTGGAGCTTGATGAGTTCAAAAAGAATTCAGAGATTCAATGCAGAGGGAAGCAAGGAATTTCCAAGGCAGCCATGGAAGCGAGGAGGATCTTTGCAAAGGGAAGAGAAGAGATTCTAGCTAAAGAACCGGAGCTGGAAGTTGATGAAGTGGAGCATATTGACTTCATTGGTGTGGACAAGTATGATTTCCATCCGAATTATCAGCCGGGAAGTTTCTTCAATGAACTAAAGTTAATCGAGTTGAAGCATAGCCTCAAGTTCGATGAATTCCGTTTGTCAAAGAAGGCCAAGCAACAAATTGGAAGATGCGGGTTGAATCAAGCAATGCATAGCCAAGATTCGAGGACGAATCTTCTTAAAGAAGAGGGGTATGATATGATCCGGTCTAGCTCCAGTTTCTATTCAACCATGGTGGTTCATGGCATTCTAAATGATGATCCACACATGCTGAATTACAAGGATAGGGCATGGAAATTCAAAAGGAATTTCATAGAATTTCACATGTTCGATTCAAGAAGCTTAAACGATGATCATGTATTCCATGGGATTCCTAAAGATTGGGCGTGGAAGTTCAAGAGGGTAGAACGGCAAGGTGGCCCATTGGAATAATCTAGAAGATATTAATTTAAGTTGTTTTTAAATTAATATGGCTTCTTGAGTCTCATTATTCAATTAGGAATTAGGTTATTATTTTCCTTTTTGAATAGTTTCCATATTATTTTTATTATTAATTTCCTTGTTGCATTAGGAATATTATAGGTGTTATTATTTTCCTTTTCTAAGTAGGAATTAGTTTCCTTTTTGAATTAGGATTAAGGCTTTGTTTACTCCTATTTAAAGGAGGCACATTATTGTTTTAAGAAAATTAAGCTTTGATGATTAATAATATTGAGAGTTTTCTCTTTGTGTTCTCTAAGAACATGTTGAACATGTTGAATTGATTAATTCAATTGTTCTTGACTTATCAATCAATTCTCCACCAATTGATTGTGGCGTCTTCGACTATACCGAGGTTCGCGCTTCTTTAAGCGTTGGGTTGAGGTTTCCGCCTTCCATCTTTCGACGTATTCCAAGGTTCTTGCTACGTTTGTATCAAGGGTTGAGGATCCATTAGCCTGGCTAGAAAAGACGATCCAGGATCGCGTCATTGGTATCAGAGGAAACTTTTCTATCCAGGTTTTCTATCTTTTAATTCTTTTGTTTTCAATTCCAAATCCCTAATAATAGATCTTGTGATTTGTTGATTCCATATCTTTGATTTAGGGTTCATAAAAAAAAAAAAAAAAAAAAAATCCGGATGAACAGTAACAGTGAACAGTGCGCGTGAACAGTACGATGAACAGTGTTGTGAATAGTGCACGATGAACAGTGCCTCGTGAATAGTAGCGCATGAACAGTGTCGATGAACAGTGATTTCTGGAAAAAAAAAATAAAACAGATTTCTATTTCATAATCCTGCTGGGCTGTCGAAATTTGTGGTTTTCGCTATCAAAACGACCTCGGATCGTTCTGATTTTTCGCCCAATTATTGTAAAATTGCGTCCCGAACAACATATCCGAAAATCAGCCCGATCCAACGGTTGGATCAAAAGTTATTGCTGTTTTACGACCGCGCCTGCATTGAATAAAAAAAAAAAAAAAAAAAAGGTGACTGCTGTGAATAGTGTTGTGCGTGAACAGTGCTGCTGCAAAAAAAAAAAAAAAAAAAAAACAGAATTCTGAATTGCTTGTAAACCCTAGAAAAAAAAAATTGATTATTGTGTATAGGGTTTCGTTGTTTTGAATTGGATTACAACAAAGTTGGAATGTTGAAGCGAAAACCCTAGGTTGTTTATTCTTCGTCGAATAGCGATTCAATTGCTGCGAATTTGGGCGCTATTATTGAAATTGAGGATTTAAGTTGAACCCTAGAAAATTCCGAATAATATTCAATCGTTTGAGTTTGTTGATCCTTGTTGCATCTTCATTCTAATTGGGATTCTTATTTTGTGTTCCATATAAATCTATTTTGCTTGGAAAATCTAGAAAGCCATAGGATATTTGATTTGCATTAATTAAGGATTTGATTGTTGCCTATCGTTTGGAAATCTGCTTGCATTATTCTAGCAATTCTAGAAATTCGTTTGGCTCATTAATATTGCTAGAATTTGGTTTCTTGAGTCCTTATAATCATTGTGAAGGCGTTCAATCTAGGTGTGCGATTGGTTGTTGGGGACTTGCGATATATTCATATTGTTCAACTTGTTTTAAAAGTTCCAAGGAGAAAAATTGTGAGGTTTTTTATTACTTGAGTGACAAACACGAGAAAAAAAAAATGTGTGTGATACTTGAGTGATACACGTAAGGGAGTGCGTGAGGAAATTTTTATTTCTTTATTTGTACTAATCCTTATTTTGGCAGCGCAAGAATGTCTTATTTTAATTTTGAGCAAAGTTGGCGTGATGAGGAGTTTAAAAGGGATAGTGCGCGAGTAAAAAATCTAGAAATTAGACGGCGCATGCGGTTAAGTGAAACTCCTAATGGGGAAAGGAGAAAACAAAATTTGGGTAGCAGCACGAAAAAGACTTCCTTGTTTGATGATGAGGATTGTTCTAAGTTTAACGAATTGTTTACCAAAACTTATGAGCAATTTAAGAGGAGGGAAAGTTTTGTGCCAAACCAAATTGAAGAGCATGCCGTAGAAGGTGAATTGCTAGCTGAATGTGGTGACCCAAGCGTGCGAGCGAATATATTTCGAACTAGATGCCTCGTGCAAGAGAAGGTGTGTAGTTTGATAATTGATGGGAGAGTTTACTCAAACTTTGCTAGCACAACAATGATTGAGAAGTTGAATCTGCCTACGTTCAAGCACCCGTGTCCTTATAAGTTGCAATGGCTGAATGATAATGGAGTGATAAGGGTGAATGAGCAAGTGCTTATTTCTCTTGGCATTGGGAAGTACAAGGATGAAGTCTTATGCGATGTGGTTCCAATGCAAGCCGGCCACATGATTTTGGGTCGACAATGGCAACTTGATAGGCAAGTCAATTACAATGGCGTTTCCAATAAGTACTCTTTCAAGATGAATGAGAGAACCATTTCTCTTATTCCATTGCCACCAAAGCAAGCTTATGAAGATCAAATGAAGTTACAAAAGGAGAGTGATCAAAAAAGAGAGAGTGAGCGAAAACAAGAGAAGAGTGGTGAAGGAGTGGAAAGGAAAGAGTGCGAAGATGAAAAGAAAGAAGGAGAGCGAAAAATAAAAGAGAATAATGAAAAGAGAGAGGCTGAGGTAATAGAGAGAGAAAAAGAAAATTCAGTGATCTTTAGTGAGAATGAGTTTGAAAAAGACTTGAGTGAAGTGAGGGAGATTGAGGCAAAAAAGAGTGAATCGGAGGAAGTATTTTCATATACTAACAATCTTAATCATGTTTTGCCTATATCTATTGTGTCTTATTTGCAGGGAGTTGGAGATCAACACCAAGAAAAAGTTGAGTTGGCACATGGCCAACAAGCTTTAAAGCAAAGAGTTGGTGAGTTTTCTAAGTTGGAATTGGTAAGTTGTTCTCCGAAGAAATTATTTGGATTTAAAACAAAGTATGGCTTGTTTGAATGGGTAACTAATTCTTTGATTTTGAATAATGCTTTTATGAGTTTAAATAATCAAATTTTTGAGCCATTCTTGGGAAAAATTGTTTTGAAAGGCTTTGATCATTGGAATATCACATTGTCATGTAGCAATAGTAGTTTAAATTGTTACTTATCGATTAGTTGGAATGATCAATTGCTTATGATGAGTTTTGATGCGCTAACCGCTAACCTCAAGAAGTGCACTCTTGGCACGAATGAGACTATGTTTCTTTGCTTTGATGAGAGTGTTGTAGGTAAGCCGGCTTTAGCGGGGGAGTTCCGTAGCATGGCAGCAGTGGAGCTTGATGAGTTCAAAAAGAATTCAGAGATTCAATGCAGAGGGAAGCAAGGAATTTCCAAGGCAGCCATGGAAGCGAGGAGGATCTTTGCAAAGGGAAGAGAAGAGATTCTAGCTAAAGAACCGGAGTTGGAAGTTGATGAAGTGGAGCATATTGACTTCATTGGTGTGGACAAGTATGATTTCCATCCGAATTATCAGCCGGGAAGTTTCTTCAATGAACTAAAGTTAATCGAGTTGAAGCATAGCCTCAAGTTCGATGAATTCCGTTTGTCAAAGAAGGCCAAGCAACAAATTGGAAGATGCGGGTTGAATCAAGCAATGCATAGCCAAGATTCGAGGACGAATCTTCTTAAAGAAGAGGGGTATGATATGATCCGGTCTAGCTCCAGTTTCTATTCAACCATGGTGGTTCATGGCATTCTAAATGATGATCCACACATGCTGAATTACAAGGATAGGGCATGGAAATTCAAAAGGAATTTCATAGAATTTCACATGTTCGATTCAAGAAGCTTAAACGATGATCATGTATTCCATGGGATTCCTAAAGATTGGGCGTGGAAGTTCAAGAGGGTAGAACGGCAAGGTGGCCCATTGGAATAATCTAGAAGATATTAATTTAAGTTGTTTTTAAATTAATATGGCTTCTTGAGTCTCATTATTCAATTAGGAATTAGGTTATTATTTTCCTTTTTGAATAGTTTCCATATTATTTTTATTATTAATTTCCTTGTTGCATTAGGAATATTATAGGTGTTATTATTTTCCTTTTCTAAGTAGGAATTAGTTTCCTTTTTGAATTAGGATTAAGGCTTTGTTTACTCCTATTTAAAGGAGGCACATTATTGTTTTAAGAAAATTAAGCTTTGATGATTAATAATATTGAGAGTTTTCTCTTTGTGTTCTCTAAGAACATGTTGAACATGTTGAATTGATTAATTCAATTGTTCTTGACTTATCAATCAATTCTCCACCAATTGATTGTGGCGTCTTCGACTATACCGAGGTTCGCGCTTCTTTAAGCGTTGGGTTGAGGTTTCCGCCTTCCATCTTTCGACGTATTCCAAGGTTCTTGCTACGTTTGTATCAAGGGTTGAGGATCCATTAGCCTGGCTAGAAAAGACGATCCAGGATCGCGTCATTGGTATCAGAGGAAACTTTTCTATCCAGGTTTTCTATCTTTTAATTCTTTTGTTTTCAATTCCAAATCCCTAATAATAGATCTTGTGATTTGTTGATTCCATATCTTTGATTTAGGGTTCATAAAAAAAAAAAAAAAATCCGGATGAACAGTAACAGTGAACAGTGCGCGTGAACAGTACGATGAACAGTGTTGTGAACAGTGCCTCGTGAATAGTAGCGCATGAACAATGTCGATGAACAGTGATTTCTGGAAAAAAAAATAAAACATATTTCTATTTCATAATCCTGCTGGGCTGTCGAAATTTGTGGTTTTCGCTATCAAAACGACCTCGGATCGTTCTGATTTTTCGCCCGATTATTGTAAAATTGCGTCCCGAACAACATATCCGAAAATCAGCCCGATCCAACGGTTGGATCAAAAGTTATTGCTGTTTTACGACCGCGCCTGCATTGAATAAAAAAAAAAAAAAAAAAAGGTGACTGCTGTGAATAGTGCTGTGCGTGAACAGTGCTGCTGCAAAAAAAAAAAAAAAAAAAAAACAGAATTCTGAATTGCTTGTAAACCCTAGAAAAAAAAAATTGATTATTGTGTATAGGGTTTCGTTGTTTTGAATTGGATTACAACAAAGTTGGAATGTTGAAGCGAAAACCCTAGGTTGTTTATTCTTCGTCGAATAGCGATTCAATTGCTGCGAATTTGGGCGCTATTATTGAAATTGAGGATTTAAGTTGAACCCTAGAAAATTCCGAATAATATTCAATCGTTTGAGTTTGTTGATCCTTGTTGCATCTTCATTCTAATTGGGATTCTTATTTTGTGTTCCATATAAATCTATTTTGCTTGGAAAATCTAGAAAGCCATAGGATATTTGATTTGCATTAATTAAGGATTTGATTGTTGCCTATCGTTTGGAAATCTGCTTGCATTATTCTAGCAATTCTAGAAATTCGTTTGGCTCATTAATATTGCTAGAATTTGGTTTCTTGAGTCCTTATAATCATTGTGAAGGCGTTCAATCTAGGTGTGCGATTGGTTGTTGGGGACTTGCGATATATTCATATTGTTCAACTTGTTTTAAAAGTTCCAAGGAGAAAAATTGTGAGGTTTTTTATTACTTGAGTGACAAACACGAGAAAAAAAAAATGTGTGTGATACTTGAGTGATACACGTAAGGGAGTGCGTGAGGAAATTTTTATTTCTTTATTTGTACTAATCCTTATTTTGGCAGCGCAAGAATGTCTTATTTTAATTTTGAGCAAAGTTGGCGTGATGAGGAGTTTAAAAGGGATAGTGCGCGAGTAAAAAATCTAGAAATTAGACAGCGCATGCGGTTAAGTGAAACTCCTAATGGGGAAAGGAGAAAACAAAATTTGGGTAGCAGCACGAAAAAGACTTCCTTGTTTGATGATGAGGATTGTTCTAAGTTTAACGAATTGTTTACCAAAACTTATGAGCAATTTAAGAGGAGGGAAAGTTTTGTGCCAAACCAAATTGAAGAGCATGCCGTAGAAGGTGAATTGCTAGCTGAATGTGGTGACCCAAGCGTGCGAGCGAATATATTTCGAACTAGATGCCTCGTGCAAGAGAAGGTGTGTAGTTTGATAATTGATGGGGAGTTTACTCAAACTTTGCTAGCACAACAATGATTGAGAAGTTGAATCTGCCTACGTTCAAGCACCCGTGTCCTTATAAGTTGCAATGGCTGAATGATAATGGAGTGATAAGGGTGAATGAGCAAGTGCTTATTTCTCTTGGCATTGGGAAGTACAAGGATGAAGTCTTATGCGATGTGGTTCCAATGCAAGCCGGCCACATGATTTTGGGTCGACAATGGCAACTTGATAGGCAAGTCAATTACAATGGCGTTTCCAATAAGTACTCTTTCAAGATGAATGAGAGAACCATTTTCTCTTATTCCATTGCCACCAAAGCAAGCTTATGAAGATCAAATGAAGTTACAAAAGGAGAGTGATCAAAAAAGAGAGAGTGAGCGAAAACAAGAGAAGAGTGGTGAAGGAGTGGAAAGGAAAGAGTGCGAAGATGAAAAGAAAGAAGGAGAGCGAAAAATAAAAGAGAGTAATGAAAAGAGAGAGGCTGAGGTAATAGAGAGAGAAAAAGAAAATTCAGTGATCTTTAGTGAGAATGAGTTTGAAAAAGACTTGAGTGAAGTGAGGGAGATTGAGGCAAAAAAGAGTGAATCGGAGGAAGTATTTTCATATACTAACAATCTTAATCATGTTTTGCCTATATCTATTGTGTCTTATTTGCAGGGAGTTGGAGATCAACACCAAGAAAAAGTTGAGTTGGCACATGGCCAACAAGCTTTAAAGCAAAGAGTTGGTGAGTTTTCTAAGTTGGAATTGGTAAGTTGTTCTCCGAAGAAATTATTTGGATTTAAAACAAAGTATGGCTTGTTTGAATGGGTAACTAATTCTTTGATTTTGAATAATGCTTTTATGAGTTTAAATAATCAAATTTTTGAGCCATTCTTGGGAAAAATTGTTTTGAAAGGCTTTGATCATTGGAATATCACATTGTCATGTAGCAATAGTAGTTTAAATTGTTACTTATCGATTAGTTGGAATGATCAATTGCTTATGATGAGTTTTGATGCGCTAACCGCTAACCTCAAGAAGTGCACTCTTGGCACGAATGAGACTATGTTTCTTTGCTTTGATGAGAGTGTTGTAGGTAAGCCGGCTTTAGCGGGGGAGTTCCGTAGCATGGCAGCAGTGGAGCTTGATGAGTTCAAAAAGAATTCAGAGATTCAATGCAGAGGGAAGCAAGGAATTTCCAAGGCAGCCATGGAAGCGAGGAGGATCTTTGCAAAGGGAAGAGAAGAGATTCTAGCTAAAGAACCGGAGTTGGAAGTTGATGAAGTGGAGCATATTGACTTCATTGGTGTGGACAAGTATGATTTCCATCCGAATTATCAGCCGGGAAGTTTCTTCAATGAACTAAAGTTAATCGAGTTGAAGCATAGCCTCAAGTTCGATGAATTCCGTTTGTCAAAGAAGGCCAAGCAACAAATTGGAAGATGCGGGTTGAATCAAGCAATGCATAGCCAAGATTCGAGGACGAATCTTCTTAAAGAAGAGGGGTATGATATGATCCGGTCTAGCTCCAGTTTCTATTCAACCATGGTGGTTCATGGCATTCTAAATGATGATCCACACATGCTGAATTACAAGGATAGGGCATGGAAATTCAAAAGGAATTTCATAGAATTTCACATGTTCGATTCAAGAAGCTTAAACGATGATCATGTATTCCATGGGATTCCTAAAGATTGGGCGTGGAAGTTCAAGAGGGTAGAACGGCAAGGTGGCCCATTGGAATAATCTAGAAGATATTAATTTAAGTTGTTTTTAAATTAATATGGCTTCTTGAGTCTCATTATTCAATTAGGAATTAGGTTATTATTTTCCTTTTTGAATAGTTTCCATATTATTTTTATTATTAATTTCCTTGTTGCATTAGGAATATTATAGGTGTTATTATTTTCCTTTTCTAAGTAGGAATTAGTTTCCTTTTTGAATTAGGATTAAGGCTTTGTTTACTCCTATTTAAAGGAGGCACATTATTGTTTTAAGAAAATTAAGCTTTGATGATTAATAATATTGAGAGTTTTCTCTTTGTGTTCTCTAAGAACATGTTGAACATGTTGAATTGATTAATTCAATTGTTCTTGACTTATCAATCAATTCTCCACCAATTGATTGTGGCGTCTTCGACTATACCGAGGTTCGCGCTTCTTTAAGCGTTGGGTTGAGGTTTCCGCCTTCCATCTTTCGACGTATTCCAAGGTTCTTGCTACGTTTGTATCAAGGGTTGAGGATCCATTAGCCTGGCTAGAAAAGACGATCCAGGATCGCGTCATTGGTATCAGAGGAAACTTTTCTATCCAGGTTTTCTATCTTTTAATTCTTTTGTTTTCAATTCCAAATCCCTAATAATAGATCTTGTGATTTGTTGATTCCATATCTTTGATTTAGGGTTCATAAAAAAAAAAAAAAAAAAAAATCCGGATGAACAGTAACAGTGAACAGTGCGCGTGAACAGTACGATGAACAGTGTTGTGAATAGTGCACGATGAACAGTGCCTCGTGAATAGTAGCGCATGAACAGTGTCGATGAACAGTGATTTCTGGAAAAAAAAAATAAAACAGATTTCTATTTCATAATCCTGCTGGGCTGTCGAAATTTGTGGTTTTCGCTATCAAAACGACCTCGGATCGTTCTGATTTTTCGCCCAATTATTGTAAAATTGCGTCCCGAACAACATATCCGAAAATCAGCCCGATCCAACGGTTGGATCAAAAGTTATTGCTGTTTTACGACCGCGCCTGCATTGAATAAAAAAAAAAAAAAAAAAAAAGGTGACTGCTGTGAATAGTGTTGTGCGTGAACAGTGCTGCTGCAAAAAAAAAAAAAAAAAAAAAAACAGAATTCTGAATTGCTTGTAAACCCTAGAAAAAAAAAATTGATTATTGTGTATAGGGTTTCGTTGTTTTGAATTGGATTACAACAAAGTTGGAATGTTGAAGCGAAAACCCTAGGTTGTTTATTCTTCGTCGAATAGCGATTCAATTGCTGCGAATTTGGGCGCTATTATTGAAATTGAGGATTTAAGTTGAACCCTAGAAAATTCCGAATAATATTCAATCGTTTGAGTTTGTTGATCCTTGTTGCATCTTCATTCTAATTGGGATTCTTATTTTGTGTTCCATATAAATCTATTTTGCTTGGAAAATCTAGAAAGCCATAGGATATTTGATTTGCATTAATTAAGGATTTGATTGTTGCCTATCGTTTGGAAATCTGCTTGCATTATTCTAGCAATTCTAGAAATTCGTTTGGCTCATTAATATTGCTAGAATTTGGTTTCTTGAGTCCTTATAATCATTGTGAAGGCGTTCAATCTAGGTGTGCGATTGGTTGTTGGGGACTTGCGATATATTCATATTGTTCAACTTGTTTTAAAAGTTCCAAGGAGAAAAATTGTGAGGTTTTTTATTACTTGAGTGACAAACACGAGAAAAAAAAAATGTGTGTGATACTTGAGTGATACACGTAAGGGAGTGCGTGAGGAAATTTTTATTTCTTTATTTGTACTAATCCTTATTTTGGCAGCGCAAGAATGTCTTATTTTAATTTTGAGCAAAGTTGGCGTGATGAGGAGTTTAAAAGGGATAGTGCGCGAGTAAAAAATCTAGAAATTAGACGGCGCATGCGGTTAAGTGAAACTCCTAATGGGGAAAGGAGAAAACAAAATTTGGGTAGCAGCACGAAAAAGACTTCCTTGTTTGATGATGAGGATTGTTCTAAGTTTAACGAATTGTTTACCAAAACTTATGAGCAATTTAAGAGGAGGGAAAGTTTTGTGCCAAACCAAATTGAAGAGCATGCCGTAGAAGGTGAATTGCTAGCTGAATGTGGTGACCCAAGCGTGCGAGCGAATATATTTCGAACTAGATGCCTCGTGCAAGAGAAGGTGTGTAGTTTGATAATTGATGGGGGAGTTTACTCAAACTTTGCTAGCACAACAATGATTGAGAAGTTGAATCTGCCTACGTTCAAGCACCCGTGTCCTTATAAGTTGCAATGGCTGAATGATAATGGAGTGATAAGGGTGAATGAGCAAGTGCTTATTTCTCTTGGCATTGGGAAGTACAAGGATGAAGTCTTATGCGATGTGGTTCCAATGCAAGCCGGCCACATGATTTTGGGTCGACAATGGCAACTTGATAGGCAAGTCAATTACAATGGCGTTTCCAATAAGTACTCTTTCAAGATGAATGAGAGAACCATTTTCTCTTATTCCATTGCCACCAAAGCAAGCTTATGAAGATCAAATGAAGTTACAAAAGGAGAGTGATCAAAAAAGAGAGAGTGAGCGAAAACAAGAGAAGAGTGGTGAAGGAGTGGAAAGGAAAGAGTGCGAAGATGAAAAGAAAGAAGGAGAGCGAAAAATAAAAGAGAGTAATGAAAAGAGAGAGGCTGAGGTAATAGAGAGAGAAAAAGAAAATTCAGTGATCTTTAGTGAGAATGAGTTTGAAAAAGACTTGAGTGAAGTGAGGGAGATTGAGGCAAAAAAGAGTGAATCGGAGGAAGTATTTTCATATACTAACAATCTTAATCATGTTTTGCCTATATCTATTGTGTCTTATTTGCAGGGAGTTGGAGATCAACACCAAGAAAAAGTTGAGTTGGCACATGGCCAACAAGCTTTAAAGCAAAGAGTTGGTGAGTTTTCTAAGTTGGAATTGGTAAGTTGTTCTCCGAAGAAATTATTTGGATTTAAAACAAAGTATGGCTTGTTTGAATGGGTAACTAATTCTTTGATTTTGAATAATGCTTTTATGAGTTTAAATAATCAAATTTTTGAGCCATTCTTGGGAAAAATTGTTTTGAAAGGCTTTGATCATTGGAATATCACATTGTCATGTAGCAATAGTAGTTTAAATTGTTACTTATCGATTAGTTGGAATGATCAATTGCTTATGATGAGTTTTGATGCGCTAACCGCTAACCTCAAGAAGTGCACTCTTGGCACGAATGAGACTATGTTTCTTTGCTTTGATGAGAGTGTTGTAGGTAAGCCGGCTTTAGCGGGGGAGTTCCGTAGCATGGCAGCAGTGGAGCTTGATGAGTTCAAAAAGAATTCAGAGATTCAATGCAGAGGGAAGCAAGGAATTTCCAAGGCAGCCATGGAAGCGAGGAGGATCTTTGCAAAGGGAAGAGAAGAGATTCTAGCTAAAGAACCGGAGTTGGAAGTTGATGAAGTGGAGCATATTGACTTCATTGGTGTGGACAAGTATGATTTCCATCCGAATTATCAGCCGGGAAGTTTCTTCAATGAACTAAAGTTAATCGAGTTGAAGCATAGCCTCAAGTTCGATGAATTCCGTTTGTCAAAGAAGGCCAAGCAACAAATTGGAAGATGCGGGTTGAATCAAGCAATGCATAGCCAAGATTCGAGGACGAATCTTCTTAAAGAAGAGGGGTATGATATGATCCGGTCTAGCTCCAGTTTCTATTCAACCATGGTGGTTCATGGCATTCTAAATGATGATCCACACATGCTGAATTACAAGGATAGGGCATGGAAATTCAAAAGGAATTTCATAGAATTTCACATGTTCGATTCAAGAAGCTTAAACGATGATCATGTATTCCATGGGATTCCTAAAGATTGGGCGTGGAAGTTCAAGAGGGTAGAACGGCAAGGTGGCCCATTGGAATAATCTAGAAGATATTAATTTAAGTTGTTTTTAAATTAATATGGCTTCTTGAGTCTCATTATTCAATTAGGAATTAGGTTATTATTTTCCTTTTTGAATAGTTTCCATATTATTTTTATTATTAATTTCCTTGTTGCATTAGGAATATTATAGGTGTTATTATTTTCCTTTTCTAAGTAGGAATTAGTTTCCTTTTTGAATTAGGATTAAGGCTTTGTTTACTCCTATTTAAAGGAGGCACATTATTGTTTTAAGAAAATTAAGCTTTGATGATTAATAATATTGAGAGTTTTCTCTTTGTGTTCTCTAAGAACATGTTGAACATGTTGAATTGATTAATTCAATTGTTCTTGACTTATCAATCAATTCTCCACCAATTGATTGTGGCGTCTTCGACTATACCGAGGTTCGCGCTTCTTTAAGCGTTGGGTTGAGGTTTCCGCCTTCCATCTTTCGACGTATTCCAAGGTTCTTGCTACGTTTGTATCAAGGGTTGAGGATCCATTAGCCTGGCTAGAAAAGACGATCCAGGATCGCGTCATTGGTATCAGAGGAAACTTTTCTATCCAGGTTTTCTATCTTTTAATTCTTTTGTTTTCAATTCCAAATCCCTAATAATAGATCTTGTGATTTGTTGATTCCATATCTTTGATTTAGGGTTCATAAAAAAAAAAAAAAAAAAAAATCCGGATGAACAGTAACAGTGAACAGTGCGCGTGAACAGTACGATGAACAGTGTTGTGAATAGTGCACGATGAACAGTGCCTCGTGAATAGTAGCGCATGAACAGTGTCGATGAACAGTGATTTCTGGAAAAAAAAAATAAAACAGATTTCTATTTCATAATCCTGCTGGGCTGTCGAAATTTGTGGTTTTCGCTATCAAAACGACCTCGGATCGTTCTGATTTTTCGCCCAATTATTGTAAAATTGCGTCCCGAACAACATATCCGAAAATCAGCCCGATCCAACGGTTGGATCAAAAGTTATTGCTGTTTTACGACCGCGCCTGCATTGAATAAAAAAAAAAAAAAAAAAAAAGGTGACTGCTGTGAATAGTGTTGTGCGTGAACAGTGCTGCTGCAAAAAAAAAAAAAAAAAAAAAACAGAATTCTGAATTGCTTGTAAACCCTAGAAAAAAAAAATTGATTATTGTGTATAGGGTTTCGTTGTTTTGAATTGGATTACAACAAAGTTGGAATGTTGAAGCGAAAACCCTAGGTTGTTTATTCTTCGTCGAATAGCGATTCAATTGCTGCGAATTTGGGCGCTATTATTGAAATTGAGGATTTAAGTTGAACCCTAGAAAATTCCGAATAATATTCAATCGTTTGAGTTTGTTGATCCTTGTTGCATCTTCATTCTAATTGGGATTCTTATTTTGTGTTCCATATAAATCTATTTTGCTTGGAAAATCTAGAAAGCCATAGGATATTTGATTTGCATTAATTAAGGATTTGATTGTTGCCTATCGTTTGGAAATCTGCTTGCATTATTCTAGCAATTCTAGAAATTCGTTTGGCTCATTAATATTGCTAGAATTTGGTTTCTTGAGTCCTTATAATCATTGTGAAGGCGTTCAATCTAGGTGTGCGATTGGTTGTTGGGGACTTGCGATATATTCATATTGTTCAACTTGTTTTAAAAGTTCCAAGGAGAAAAATTGTGAGGTTTTTTATTACTTGAGTGACAAACACGAGAAAAAAAAAATGTGTGTGATACTTGAGTGATACACGTAAGGGAGTGCGTGAGGAAATTTTTATTTCTTTATTTGTACTAATCCTTATTTTGGCAGCGCAAGAATGTCTTATTTTAATTTTGAGCAAAGTTGGCGTGATGAGGAGTTTAAAAGGGATAGTGCGCGAGTAAAAAATCTAGAAATTAGACGGCGCATGCGGTTAAGTGAAACTCCTAATGGGGAAAGGAGAAAACAAAATTTGGGTAGCAGCACGAAAAAGACTTCCTTGTTTGATGATGAGGATTGTTCTAAGTTTAACGAATTGTTTACCAAAACTTATGAGCAATTTAAGAGGAGGGAAAGTTTTGTGCCAAACCAAATTGAAGAGCATGCCGTAGAAGGTGAATTGCTAGCTGAATGTGGTGACCCAAGCGTGCGAGCGAATATATTTCGAACTAGATGCCTCGTGCAAGAGAAGGTGTGTAGTTTGATAATTGATGGGGGAGTTTACTCAAACTTTGCTAGCACAACAATGATTGAGAAGTTGAATCTGCCTACGTTCAAGCACCCGTGTCCTTATAAGTTGCAATGGCTGAATGATAATGGAGTGATAAGGGTGAATGAGCAAGTGCTTATTTCTCTTGGCATTGGGAAGTACAAGGATGAAGTCTTATGCGATGTGGTTCCAATGCAAGCCGGCCACATGATTTTGGGTCGACAATGGCAACTTGATAGGCAAGTCAATTACAATGGCGTTTCCAATAAGTACTCTTTCAAGATGAATGAGAGAACCATTTTCTCTTATTCCATTGCCACCAAAGCAAGCTTATGAAGATCAAATGAAGTTACAAAAGGAGAGTGATCAAAAAAGAGAGAGTGAGCGAAAACAAGAGAAGAGTGGTGAAGGAGTGGAAAGGAAAGAGTGCGAAGATGAAAAGAAAGAAGGAGAGCGAAAAATAAAAGAGAGTAATGAAAAGAGAGAGGCTGAGGTAATAGAGAGAGAAAAAGAAAATTCAGTGATCTTTAGTGAGAATGAGTTTGAAAAAGACTTGAGTGAAGTGAGGGAGATTGAGGCAAAAAAGAGTGAATCGGAGGAAGTATTTTCATATACTAACAATCTTAATCATGTTTTGCCTATATCTATTGTGTCTTATTTGCAGGGAGTTGGAGATCAACACCAAGAAAAAGTTGAGTTGGCACATGGCCAACAAGCTTTAAAGCAAAGAGTTGGTGAGTTTTCTAAGTTGGAATTGGTAAGTTGTTCTCCGAAGAAATTATTTGGATTTAAAACAAAGTATGGCTTGTTTGAATGGGTAACTAATTCTTTGATTTTGAATAATGCTTTTATGAGTTTAAATAATCAAATTTTTGAGCCATTCTTGGGAAAAATTGTTTTGAAAGGCTTTGATCATTGGAATATCACATTGTCATGTAGCAATAGTAGTTTAAATTGTTACTTATCGATTAGTTGGAATGATCAATTGCTTATGATGAGTTTTGATGCGCTAACCGCTAACCTCAAGAAGTGCACTCTTGGCACGAATGAGACTATGTTTCTTTGCTTTGATGAGAGTGTTGTAGGTAAGCCGGCTTTAGCGGGGGAGTTCCGTAGCATGGCAGCAGTGGAGCTTGATGAGTTCAAAAAGAATTCAGAGATTCAATGCAGAGGGAAGCAAGGAATTTCCAAGGCAGCCATGGAAGCGAGGAGGATCTTTGCAAAGGGAAGAGAAGAGATTCTAGCTAAAGAACCGGAGTTGGAAGTTGATGAAGTGGAGCATATTGACTTCATTGGTGTGGACAAGTATGATTTCCATCCGAATTATCAGCCGGGAAGTTTCTTCAATGAACTAAAGTTAATCGAGTTGAAGCATAGCCTCAAGTTCGATGAATTCCGTTTGTCAAAGAAGGCCAAGCAACAAATTGGAAGATGCGGGTTGAATCAAGCAATGCATAGCCAAGATTCGAGGACGAATCTTCTTAAAGAAGAGGGGTATGATATGATCCGGTCTAGCTCCAGTTTCTATTCAACCATGGTGGTTCATGGCATTCTAAATGATGATCCACACATGCTGAATTACAAGGATAGGGCATGGAAATTCAAAAGGAATTTCATAGAATTTCACATGTTCGATTCAAGAAGCTTAAACGATGATCATGCATTCCATGGGATTCCTAAAGATTGGGCGTGGAAGTTCAAGAGGGTAGAACGGCAAGGTGGCCCATTGGAATAATCTAGAAGATATTAATTTAAGTTGTTTTTAAATTAATATGGCTTCTTGAGTCTCATTATTCAATTAGGAATTAGGTTATTATTTTCCTTTTTGAATAGTTTCCATATTATTTTTATTATTAATTTCCTTGTTGCATTAGGAATATTATAGGTGTTATTATTTTCCTTTTCTAAGTAGGAATTAGTTTCCTTTTTGAATTAGGATTAAGGCTTTGTTTACTCCTATTTAAAGGAGGCACATTATTGTTTTAAGAAAATTAAGCTTTGATGATTAATAATATTGAGAGTTTTCTCTTTGTGTTCTCTAAGAACATGTTGAACATGTTGAATTGATTAATTCAATTGTTCTTGACTTATCAATCAATTCTCCACCAATTGATTGTGGCGTCTTCGACTATACCGAGGTTCGCGCTTCTTTAAGCGTTGGGTTGAGGTTTCCGCCTTCCATCTTTCGACGTATTCCAAGGTTCTTGCTACGTTTGTATCAAGGGTTGAGGATCCATTAGCCTGGCTAGAAAAGACGATCCAGGATCGCGTCACTACTCAAAGATGCATATGCATGGGGCTTGGGTCAATTTCTTTCGATCTTTTGGATAAATTTGCATCATATATGACATCAATAACTATTTTAGACAAAAAGCCCTAATTTGATATGATTTATGAGAAAGTTTCACATATGACCTTCAAGTACGTATACGATTATATACGCTAAGCTTTGATATGCTTAGGTATGATGTCATATATGGGATTTAAACTATATTTTGGACAAAGTTACATATATTAGTGGTATTGTGGTTGTGTTTTAAGTTATAAACCATATTTATGAGATTTTCCACTTACCTAGCCAGTCCGTAAGTATGCTGGTCAAGTACATAAATGTGTTTTGAATAAATAAAGTCTTTAAATCATAATGGAAGGCTAATTGGGAACTAGTATATATTATTGGATTATATTAGACTTGGCTTGGGGCCAAATTGATGAAAACATATGAAACCTCCCAAACTAATGATTTTTTGGTTTCTTTTACTAATTGACGGACTTGGCGGATCTTGTTTAAGCTGAACAACAATACCACTACAGATTTTAAGGTGTATTGGACTACACAGTTCATATACTTTATGTTGAGCTTGTATTTGGATATTCTTGATTGATGAGATGATTTCTGTGATTTCATATCGGATGGCCACACCGTTTGTACTAGATAGATGATTATTACCTGTAGCGTATAGCCTTGGTGGCTATGTGAGTATTATTGTAGCGTGCGCCTTTATGGCGGCGTGAGGTAGCGTATGCCTGTGTGGCTGCGTGAGGTAGCGTCTAGGTGGACCTGGTAGGTGGTCCCTGCCTTGGGCAGAAGAAACCGAGTTACCGGCTATCTCTGTGCACAGTAGATTTATGAAAATTCTAGACGTGAGTTTGATATATGTGATTGAGGTGATAGATCTAGTCGCGGTGCTATGGCATATACAGTATGATGATGTATATATGCATATATTTCCTTTCTTGTACTTTGGGTTGGGGTCATTATATATAAACATTTCACGAAAGGTTTTCCTTGCATAGGCTGCTTCATAAATGTATTATATATATGTATATGTACGTATATTTGTATATATAAAAAGGAATGTATTTTACCCTGAGGCGACTTATTACAGAGAAGCAGCACATAAACTATTTTCATTAAATTGCATTGCATGGCATGCATGATTTCCAACTTATTTTCTTATACAAACTCTTATAGTTCCCACTGAGCCCGTTTGGCTCACTCCCATTTTCCAAACCAGGTTTTGCAGGTGTTCCCAGGGATGGTGCGCTTATGGAGTCTAGTAGCTCTGATGACCTCTGATGTCTAAAGTCGTTTGGGAACGACTAGTGTCATACTTCCCTTAATTTAAGATCATGAGTCTGTACTGTTTAAATTACATATCCTATTGATTGCTGTAGTTTTGGAATAATGTTGTAAGACTATTTAATTAATTGGGACCTCGTTGGAGGCTTTGTACAAATGACTTTTCTTCTTAAATGTGGAGTATCTATTGGAGTTGGATTATATGTACATTTTAACAGGTTTTGGCTTTGCCTTGCGAACAAACTCCACATGCCAAAATTTTCTAAAATTACAGCTTCATTAATAATTATCTTTTTAATTAAGTTATGATTTATGGCTTATCACTTATCGTCGCGTACGACACCGTGATTAACCGGGTCCCAGAGGTGAAATCTTCTCAATGGGATTTCGAGGCGTCACATATTATCTCAGATAAAATAGTAATTCTCTCGTTAGATTTCTTTATGCATTACATGGATATAACTAGGTGATGATACACTATGAGGCACGGTGGTTATGAGGAATATATATATATGATTGTTGACTCCATTTGCCTTGTGTGGATGTAAATTGAGCCTCACATGTGGTATGTGTAGAGACTAAATAAGTTGAGACAGACTTTTGGAAGGCAGATACACCTTTGAGATATACATACGATAGTTACATGTGATGGAGACATAAATTCAGGATCGTTTGATATTGCGTATAGATTAAACAAAAACAAAATTATGCTAAAACCCTATAAGAATAAAGGGATTTCACCTTTGTGGATCATGTAGAGGATCCATATGAGAAGACTAGGGTTTGAAAGCATCAGATTGTGATTTGGTCAGATTTTTTTAATTCTCGCTGAGCTGCAAAAATTAATTTTTTTCGCCACCGAAACGACTTCTGATCGTCCTGATTTTACGCGCAATTTTAGTAACTTTGCGTTCCAAACCACATATCCAAAAATCAGCCCGATCCAACGGTGGAATCAAAAGTTACGATTGATTTACGACTGTTGTGCCGAAAAACCTAAAGATCTTTTATCGTATTCCTTCCGCCATCAAATCTTGCACCAAGTGTGGGCTACGGTATCACAAAGATTTTCTCCTCTCTCAATAGAACAGACCCTAACTCATGAGAATTATTGTTATCTTGAGAAGAGACAAGGGCGGCTTATATATAAGGCTACGATAGGGACCTTAAGGAGAAATAAGTGTTTAGGCTTCCTATGGAAAGTTGGAATCCTAATTCTACTATGAATTAGTTCCTTCCATAAATTATAATTCACACCACTAAAGAATTATAATTGCCCTCCCGTCCTTATCTCAAAATTATATTTCGAGCTCCTTATTATAAAATACTTATTATTCTCCCCACGTTAAGATTACAGATAACCGTCATTTAAATTAAATTACTGACAATTATATTTAAATGACTTCTTAATTCTTGAGCCTACCACTTAACTTATTTGATATGTCGGATTAACATAATCCACCTGCAGGGTTTGACATGATCAAAACTTATAAGCTTCTCAAGAGGCTATCATCAATCCCTATATCGGGACGCGGATTCCATCAATAATTAATATTCATCATACATATAGTGTCGTCATCCAATTCACGAAGATTATTGATCCATAAATGAATCTCACTCATAATGAGTCAAAACAACAAACACTACATATATATGTCTATTAATTATTTCAAGATTAAGAGCATAAGTAATCATAATAACTATGGGATTTTAAATTGTTTTATATAGTCAGTATGAAAACAATTAACCCAAACTGGTCCTATTCAATACACACAAAGTGTACTAGCACAACGAGTTAAAACTATACCGTTTCCTGTAGTTAAGATAAACTACTAAAACTTGTACTACAATCCGACCGATGGGTGTCCAATTCCATCTAAGACTGTGAACCATTAAACTTATATTCCACAAGAACTGATGATATGATCTTCTGTGTGTGAGCTATACTCTACACACCAAATCATCTACTATATGGAATAAAATACACACATGCACAATATTTAAATAAATAATATAATGCAACCATTGCCTATAAAGATTCTCATTAAAATAGCAAAACCAAGTTTATAACATATCCAAACCAATAAGAAAAATATGGCTTTTAGTATATCACTCTAACAATCTACCACTTAGACTCAAAGCCATGCAGCTATGCATCTGACTCCCATTCCCTCAACGTGAAAACTCTATGTGTTTTCCCTTCTTATGAATCCTCGGCTCTTTCGAGCTCGCAACCGTTTCACTATTATCAAAATAAAGTGAAATAGCTTATAACACTGAAGGTGCCACATCTAGATTCATATGGAATTTCCTGAGCCAAATTGCTACCTTAGCTGCTTCTAAAGTAGCCAGATATTTAGCTTTCATGGTGGAGTCAGTAATGCCTGACTGCTTGATACTCCTCCAACCAATGACTCCACCTCTTAGAGTAAACACATAACTTGAAGTTGACTTTATGGAATCCTAACTTCTGACTAAAAATCCTTGTTTGTGTATCCAACAGGTACTAGACTGTTTGCCTGGTAAACCAACATAAAATCTTGAGTCCTTTTAAGGTACTTAAGTATATGTTTTACCGCAGTCCAGTGTTCTTTCCCTAGATTAGACTGATATCTGCTAACCATACCAATGGTAAAGAAAATGTCTGGTCTAGTACACAATATAGCATACATGAGGCTTCCCACTGCCGAAGCATAAGGAATTCCCTTCATCCTCTCTATCTCATCATGTGTCTTAAGACATTGATCTTGGATAGAGTAATTCCATACCTAAAAAGGGAGAAATCCTTTCTTGGAATCTTGTATACTAACTCTGGCAAGAATTGTATCGACGTAAGTACTTTGGATAAGCCCAACATCCTATTTATCCAATCTCGTATAAGCTTAATACCAAGGATGTGACTGGCTTCTCATAAGCCCTTCATATCGAACTGACTTGTTAATCATACCCTCACTTAAGATAATATTCACGTATCGTTTCCAATAAGTAAGATATTATCCACATACAATAGCTAGAATACCATCGCGCTTCGGCTGCGCCTTTTATACACACAAGACTCATCTGAACATTGATCAAAACCAAAAGATTTGATTTCATGGTCAAAACAAATGTTCCAAGATCTAGACACTTGCTTAAGCCCATAAATGGGCTTCTTCAGCTTGCACAACATGTGCTCTTGACCCTTTGCTATGAATCCTTCTGGTTGCATCATAGATGCTTTTATCAAGACTTCCATTAAGAAAATATGTGTTGACATCCGCTTGCCAAATCTCGTAATTAAGATGAGCCGCAATGGATAAGAGAGTCTGAATAGATTTTGGCATGGCTACCGGTAAAAAGGTTTCATCATAATCGATCCCCTTCTTTCTGAGTGATCCCTTTTAGCAACAAGCCTTGATTTAAGCCCGTCTAATCCTCTCTATCTCTTATATACCCACTTGCATCCAATAGGTTTTATCCCTTCGGGAGGTTTTATAAGATCCCAGACTTTGTTAGAGTACATGGACTCTATTTCAGATTTCATAACCCTTTGCCATTTTCTGTATCTTTATCTTGAAGTACTTCATTGTAGTTAAAAATGGTTCGTTTCTTTTTCATCAGGGACCTTGTCATAAGACTCTCCCAATAACATAAAACGACCAGGTTAACGAACAACCCTCCCAAGAATCTGGCATTGATAACAATAACCTTAAATTCTCGAGGATTATAAAATAAACCACCATTGATTCATTTTGGATATGTAACAAAGAAATACACTTCTATTCTTGATTCCAACAAATATCCACATTACCTTTCAGCAAATGTGCTGGACTACCCCATACCCGAATATGCCGCAGACTAGGCTTACGCCCAGTCCGCAATTCTATGGGTATAGTAGGTACTGACTTTAACGGTACCAAGTTCAGAATATATACAGCTATTTCTAAAGCATATCCCCAAAAAGAATCAGGTAGGTCTGAATAACTCGTCATAGATCTTACCGTTTCTATAAGAGTCTTATTCCTTCTTTCTGCTACACCATCATGCTGTGGCATCCTCGGTGCAGACAACTGGGATGCAATCCCATTCTCTAATAAGTATTCCTTGAACTATCCCAAGAGGTATTCACCACCACGATCTAATCGTAGTGACTTGATACATTTTCCTAGATGCTTCTCCGTTTCTGTCTTGAATTCTTTGAATTTTTCAAAGACTTTAGACTTACGTCGCATTAAGTAAATGTATCTATACTTTAAATAATCATCTACAAAAGTGATGAATACTCAAAGCCTCCTCTAGTTTGGACATTCATGTGACCATACAAATCAGAGTGAACCAGTTTTAACTATTCTTTAGCGCTATAGCCTTTTGCCGAGAATGATCTCTTAGTCATTTTACTTTCTAATCAGGATTCACAAACTGAAAGTGCCTCCACTTCCAATGAACCTAATGGCCCATTTTCGACCAGTTTTTGAATTCTTTTTAGATTAATATGACCGAGGCGTAAATGCCAAAAATACATTTGGTTCATTTTGAAGGTTCCTTTCTCTTAATTGGTAAACTATTAATGCTATTCAATTCGCTCAATTGTAGTACTGACAAATCAGGATTTAATAATGTAAAGATCAATCACTAATGTACCAGAACAAACAAACTATTTATTTTTTTCTAATGATAACTGATTTATCATTAAAATAAATAAAAAATTTGTCCTCAACCAATCTAGAAATAGAAATCAAATTCCTTCTAATGGAAGATACATATAGACATTACTTAATCATTAATATCCTATTCTGACTAAACTGAAGATAAATATCTTATACTGCAACTGTTGTCACATTCGTAGCTGCCCATATGTAAATTTTCTCTATTTTTAAGTTGTCTGGTTTCCTGGAACCCCTGCAAAGTATTGCAGACATGATTAGTGGATCCCGAATCTACACACCAGGTACTGGTAGATCATACCACTAAACAAGATACAACAACAAATAGATGAAATTTACATATGTTGTTATAACGGTTTAGGAAACAGGGACAATCTTTCTTCAAATGCACTTTCTACTGACAGTGAAAACATTGGCCCATAGGCTTTTTCACTCCTCCTAGAGGTTCAGCGACTGCTGCACGCACTGCTCCTTGTGGGACTGCAGCTTATGCATTCTTCTTCTTCGTTTCTTGCTTTTGGGCATAGAAGTTGAAGTTTTCTCAGCCACTAGAGTACTAGCCAGCTTACCAAGAAGTTCCTTAACTGCTTAGAATTCTTTAAGAAGTTCCAACAACGAATAAAGCTAATTCATGTTGTAATTCTGTCATAATCTCTTAAATAAATCCAGCAGCGACTGGAGAATGATATCGACCTGAGTTTCCCCATCAATTTTAACTCCAAAGATCTCTTAGTTCATTCACAAGACCGATCATCTTCAAAACAAGATCTTTAACTCGGGTTCCTTTAGTAATAGTCGTGTTCATGAGGTATTTCGTCGAAACCTACCTTGCGACATGATCCTGATCCTCAAAAATATCTTTGAGGTTCAGCATTATGTTGTAGGCGGTGGCAAAAGACTAATATGCTAATGTTGTAGTACATTTGACAAAAATGCCAGAATGTAAAACCACGCCATCTCATCAGCCTTTTTCCACCTCCGGCAAGCCTGGGTTTCCTGATCGGTCTCCCCCTTACCAGGTTTTGCTGGACAAGACTCAATGAGCACAAACTTGTACTCTTTAACAGTAAGTACAATGTTCAAGTTCCCTTTTATAGTTAGGTCCATTCAATTTGTTTTAGTTGAGAATGATTAAAAGTGGATTGAAAGAGTTTGCCATTTTAAAACTTGAGAATCACATACAAATTATGATGGACAATAATAACTTTGAACACATATTTTAAATATGGTACCCTCTACCATTTCAAAAAGCGTTCGCCAGCAGCCTAAGACTTTGAACAATATACCTCGTTAATGAGGTCGTCTATTATTCATTATTTCTTAGACAAATGTAAACCTATTAAATTTTACTATCTAGACAATCCTTTATCGTCAAGCAATAAATACTATCTTAGACAATCCTTTATTGTCAAGTAAAATTTAAATAGCCGACTTCCTTTGGTCCTACAAATAATAGTAGAGACTTAGTTGGAGAGCATACTAATTATATCTAAGTGTATACCATCATTTAATTTAGTCCAATGATTCTGCAATTTATTCTCTCCGATATGGAGGTGAGCACTAAAACCCACACGAAAAATAAATCACATCATTTAAAATTATCAGTCAGCAAAATTTATACAATGATTTAGCAATCTATTCTTTCCGATATGGAGGTGAGCACTATAACACACACGAAGAATAAATTACATCATCTACAAACCAATGATGGAGACCGTGGGATTTTTATGTGAAAAAATCCCTCACCCACTTAGTATTTAAAACATTATTTTCTGAGTGTTAAGAAAATTTTATATTAAATTATAGTTAACTAAAATACAAGGGTATGAAATATAAAAGACATGTGTAATAAAATTATTTTGCTGCTTTTTTTAAAAAAAACTTATATTTTTCAATTACGCAAATTTATATTTATATACCCTTTTTTAATTTGACAAGAACTAAATATAAAATAAAAGGTGATCTAGGTATGCTCATGTATCCATGTTGTCCAAAATTATAAGGAAACCTAATAATTAAACACATATGACCAACACACAATCACACAAAGCATTAAACCATTCAATAATAAGAATAATTAAATCCCTGCTATTATGGTCCAAGCTTCATCATCCCTAGTCTGTTGAAAAACTTGTTACGACCTACGTCGCCACTTCACTGACTATGCCGGGAATCAACCTTGGTGGAAACGTCTTCTTCAACATTCTTCGTTAAAGAAACTGCAATCTTAGATAAAAAGGTCTTATGCCTCCATTTAAGGAGTTCACACATAAACTATTATATCTAAACTGTAAATAAAATTACATAGATCCTGTGCCTCCTTTTAAGGAGTTCACAAATCTGATCTAAATTTAATTTACAACCATTAATAAAACCTAAATCATCATGCACATTAAAAATATCGTGGGATCCAATCACATAAAACATAATTATGTGACCATAATAGCGGGACAAGAACACTGCAAAACAAAGGTTAGCGAGTTCTACGTTCTATCAAACAACAACATGCAAGAATAGATTTAATTGGACAACATGGCTAGTTTAATCCGTACGCAGCATCAAAGAAAAACCAATCGCTCTGATACCAATTGATGCAGACATAAATTCAGGATCGTTTGATATTGCGTATAGATTAAACAAAAAAACACTTATGCTAAAACCCTATAAGAATAAAGGGATTTCACCTTTGTGGATCATGTAGAGGATCCATATGAGGAGACTAGGGTTTGAAAGCATCAGATTGCGATTTGGTCAGATTTTTTTAATTCTCGCTGGGCTGCGAAAATTAATTTTTTTGGCCACTGAAACGACTTCTGATCATCCTGATTTTTCGTGAAATTATAATAACTTTGTGTTCCGAACCACATATCCAAAGATCAGCCCGATCCAACGGTGGGATCAAAAGTTACGATTGATTTACGACTGCTGTGCCGAAAAACCTAAAGATCTTCTATCGTATTCCTTCCGCCATCAAATCTTGCACCGAGTGTGGGCTACGGTATCACAAAGATTTTCTCCTCTCTCAATAGAACAAACCCTAACTCATGAGAATTATTGTTATCTTGAGAAGAGACAAGGGCGGCTTATATATAAGGCTACGATAGGGACCTTAAGGAGAAATAAGTGTTTGGGCTTCTTATGGAAAGTTGGAATCCTAATTCTACTATGAATTAGTTCCTTCCATAAATTATAATTCACACCACTAAAGAATTATAATTGCACTCCCGTGCTTATCTCAAAATTATATTTCGAGCTCCTTATTATAAAATACTTATTATTCTCCCCACGTTAAGATTACAGATAACCGTCATTTAAATTAAATTACGGACAATTATATTTAAATGATTTCTTAATTCTTGAGCCTACCACTTAACTTATTTGATATGTCGGATTAACATAATCCACCTGCAGGGTTTGACATGATCAAAACTTATAAGCTTCTCAAGAGGCTATCATCAATCCCTATATCGGGACGCGGATTCCATCAATAATTAATATTCATCATACATATAGTGTCGTCATTCAATTCACGAAGATTATTGATCCATAAATGAATCTCACTCATAATGAGTCAAAACAACAAACACTACATATATATGTCTATTAATTATTTCAAGATTAAGAGCATAAGTAATCATAATAACCATGGGATTTTAAATTGTTTTATATAGTCAGTATGAAAACAATTAACCCAAACTGGTCCTATTCAATACACACAAAGTGTACTAGCACAACGAGTTAAAACTATACCGTTTCCTGTAGTTAAGATAAACTACTAAAACTTGTACTACAATCCGACCGATGGGTGTCCAATTCCATCTAAGACTGTGAACCATTAAACTTATATTTCACAAGAACTGATGATATGATCTTCTGTGTGTAAGCTATACTCTACACACCAAATCATCTACTATATGGAATAAAAGACACACATGCACAATATTTAAATAAATAATATAATGCAACCATTGCCTATAAAGATTCTCATTAAAATAGCAAAACCAAGTTTATAACATATCCAAACCAATAAGAAAAATATGGCTTTTAGTATATCACTCTAACAACATGTATGTAGGCGAGTGACGCGTACCTCTTATCAAACTATTCATTTAAGAAAACTTTTTCTATTACTATTTTGATTCTTAAGGCACTAATGGTCAATGGGGTTGACCTAGCCCTGGCGGCTATATACCCTGGTCCGTGTAAAGGAACCCTACTTTCAGAGCAGCATACTCTATGGTCCGTAGGGGAACCTCGCGATGCGGCATACCCTACATTATCTAGGTGGTCCACGGGGGGACCCAGCCTTGGGGACTGCATATCCTAGCCTTGGGGGCTTAGATTCGGATCGTAGTGCACTGTAGAGTAAATATACTTTGGAAATGTATATACCTTATTATTATGAATTACATATATCTTCACAATACTTTTGGATACATCTTTTCTTGTATTTTTAGGGACGGGATCACACTTGGCATGCATTGCATGTAAAATGATTTTCATTGCATCAATACTTATATAAATCTATAGATATTTATAAAGAGTCATAGAAGTGACATATATATATACGCATGATAATAACAAAACTACTTTCATTATGATGCATTGCATGCATGGTTTTGGAAATTATTTTATATACAAAACCATATAGTTCCCACTGAGCCCGTGTTTGGCTCACTCCCATTTTCCAACAGTTTTGCAGGTACTTCCTTGGGGCAATACAAGTACGGATTAGAACCTCTGAGGACCATGAACTATTGTAATATAGCTTAAGAGTTATATGTATTAGTACCATCAATATTGTTTGTATCGTTAATTTGTATTCTTTTCAATTCAAATGAGATGTAAGGCCTTATTACTTAAGTTTGGGATCTCGTTCGAGGGTTTGAATTTTACATAACATTATTACCATGAATGTGGAGTTTGATTTTGAAGAAAGGAAACTTATAGTTCTTTTATTTTATTTATTTATTTACAGGTTAGTTTTGTTATAAATACGGACTCCACATGCCAATTTTTTTCCAAAATAAGGCCTTATGTGTTATTACTATTAAACAAATTCTTAAAGTATGCATTTCACAACCCGTCGTCGCTTACGGCACCGTGATTAATCGAGTTCCGGAGGTCTACACCTCAGAACGAAATTCGGGGCGTCAGAAGTTGGTATCAGAGGTATAGGTTCATTTTTCTTCGTGGGGTTCATGTAATCTAGTTCAACGAGGCGAATTTGGTTATGTGCTTCTTCGATTAGGCAATATGGTCTGATAGGCTTTCCTACCATTATATTACTTGGAAAATAGGAGTACTATGGAATGGATTAATAGCCTATGGCAGGCCATTCTCATTCTTGGATTTATATCTTTAATCACTTTATTGGACTCTATTTGTAATGTTTTTGATTGTTGGCTCTTAAATCTCTTAGTTCATACATGCATTTTCTACTCGCGATCGATTCTGCTTCAAGATAAGCAATAGGCACCTGTCGGATTATACTATAGTCATCCGCTGGCCAACGGTTGACTATCTCATAAATCATCAGTTTAGTGTCGCTAATAGAAGTTAGAATGTAGTATACTACTAGAAGAGTGGCCACTGAGATTCCATTATCTTGCTCATCCTATTATCTTCTCTTGGGGGTTGAACATAATATATATTCATATTTTCTATCCCTGGTTCTTCGATAATGACTGGGCACGTAGAACTGTAATTATGAGGAAATATGTGATGATTTGTGCCAATTTGATTGACATGACATTGTTAGATATTCAAATTATGGAGAACTCCTTCATGTGAGGAACCATTATGTAAAGCGTATACTATTATCCTTAAAAACTATGAAATTTCCCTTGTGTCTAGGTTGGGAATTAGATGGATGATCAAACCTGGTTACGTATTTGACCCTCTTAGTCATACAAGGATTAGATGTGAGATTCTTTAGTAAACCTTAACATTTAGCGCGTGTGCGTAACCATCGTGCTTTTCCAATAGGGGGAGTAAATATTTTCCTATATATACATGAAACTCAATCGACGTGTGGCCTCTTAGCTGATTATAATTCAATTATTTTTCTTCTCAAGTGGGATGTTGACCGTGCATTTAATTTGTGTGAGATTTTCACTCCTGGCTGTTGAGTGGTCTTATCAGAGTAACGCAGCGGAAGCGTAATGGCTTGGTAAATCATTGTCTGAGTGAATTTAGTTTTACCATTCTCTTCGTGGAAGATAGAGTAACACTTCTATATGCAGGCATATCATTGGTTGATCTTTAGGATTATCGATCTTAATTTAACACTATCAGAGGATTATTGTGAATCCTTCAGCATAGACATTCACTTAGAGTGATATGGAATTCTTTGACTTCCTCCAAGAACGGGGTGAGGGTCATATTGGTTTACGAGGCTTAAGAACCTTGTTAATGCGGGTTAGTGTCGAATTCTAGGATAGAAGATGATGAAATTGAACTAGTTGGATGATCAATGAAAGCAAGAGATCAAATAACCTCTCTCTTGACTCTTACTAAATGGGTGGAAGATCTTCTAATATAAGGTCCTTTAGACCAAGAAGTAATCCCCTAAAGTGGTTTGCAATAGCAGCCTTGAATTACCCAAGTATTATATCTGACCTGAGCCTTAGTATATAATGTGAATGAACCTCATAATAAGTATTCAAGATCGACACCCTTAGAGGAGAGCCGAGTAAGATAAGAATGTATCATGCATGTATATACTACCCCTTTTTGTAATATAAATCCTCGATGTGTGGAAAAACCCTAAATTCTTATTCGCCTATAGCCTATTGATTTATGAGCCTTACGTGTATCCAGAGTTATATTCGCTACCCTCACTCTAGATGTTCGAGGCAACACCTTCCAGAGAGCATATCCAAATCGCATAGCGATAACTAGGTACCCCCTTAATGATATTTCCTTCATTAAGTTTGAGTTTTATGAGGTCCATACGAAGACAAATCCTTTTCCTTGGGTTTGATAATCAGTTAGTGGTTGTGCACTTTGGCATTCACATTTTGGATGGGCCGAATGTGATTGGTATTAGGACTATTCAATGGTTATAGACTTATGAATATGGGTAATCATATTTTAGACTTTGTTTTGAGCATTCCGCAGGGCGTAGTGAATTTTGGTTCCCTTTTCGAGTGTTAGTTAAACGATTCAGACCAGTCCCTTGAGGGAACATGTGTTCAATGGTAAGATTGTCCGGTGTTTTGGGTGGAACACATATGGTCTAAGTATGAATCACACAAGTCGATCTCCATTGACTAGCAGAGTCTAGAGAATCCTGTAGTTGCTACACCTTCTTCATTTCTTCAGTCATCACATCATTTTCTGAATCGTTGGTAAGATATTACTCTATGATAGATTTAGAGCATGATCCAAGTTGTGAACTAGGTGTGCAATGTCCAACTTTTCCATTCCAGCAGTGATAACTTGGTTAGATGTCCCAAAAAACCTAAGTAGAGTCTCTAATTATCAGCCGGTAGTGTTGCGAGCTTATTGAAATCGATTCAACTAGAATGATCTTCTTGATTATATCATATTCCGTATTGGGCTGATATAAGTTTTGATTGTCGATTTATTTCATGATTCCAATGATTTGGTACAGCATTATGTAAAGTGCGACGTCGAGAACTCTTTATCATTTGTTTATAGATGACATTTTGAGTTTGATCTGATTCTATAGGCTCGTAACCTAGTCGTTTAGTATTCTTAAGGCACTCTAGTAACGGGAGACTGTGTTTAGACACATTCTATCCGTTTCTCGGTGCGGAACTCAAATTGAGGACTTTTTATGTCTTAGAATCTATCAGGTTTTGGTTGTATAAAAATGGGGGTCAAGCGCTTATAAACACAATTTTGACCAGATTCTAGGCCATCAGTCGACTGATGGCTTCCCCTTAGTCGACTGATGGTGTCCACTGCTAGCACACTTGGTAATTTGGCCACTTCACGAGAATTGGGTTTCAGCCAAAACACAAAAGTAGGTTATCGAACCACCTTTCCAATGGCCCAAATGGGGACTGATTTGGACCTCGAATGAAAACGTTATGGCCTTCCAAAGTTGGCTAAAAACTCACTTCGGCAAAAGTTCGAGTTTTTGACGTTATCCACCAAATTCAACCACGGCTTCCCGAAATACGGTCTAACCATGCACGCATACTTAATATCATTAAAATAACATATTGAAAGCGTTGGCTCAACCACAAAGGTTTTAGATCTAAAATTGACTCATCAAACGAATGTTAGGCCTTAAACAAGCCTAAGGAGGATGATAGGTTCGGAAATGAAATACGGGGCATTACACATTCCCTTTACCGGATAAGCACCAGTATAGAAATGCTTGTGTTGAAGTTATTGCACGCACCCATGGGAAGATGGGGTGCCATAAATCTGGTTACCAGTGCACTGACCCATGGTAAGATGGGGTGCGTTTGTGAGTAGTATTCCATCTAATACCGGTATTAGGTCGAGGAGGAGGAGAAAGTGGATGTTTATACTATTATTGAGTGTGTACGTATTGATAGCGATTAAATTATTTTGATGCTGAATAAATAGCTTTCCTATTAATTGGTTTTGAGTTGGGAAATCTTTGTTAATGAGTATAACTTGTAATTCCTCATATTGTGGTTTATTATGCATTCCCTTTCCCTTTCCCTTTCCTTATAGGTCCCACTGGGCCATTTTTGGCTCATTCTCTCATTTATCTTTCAAGTGCACCTCGTGTTACAGGTAGAGGTCGTGGATCAGGTCCAAGTTCATCTTAGAGTCTCCTCTGATGCCCCTATGGAATTAGTTGTATTCCCTATTATTGTGGAAATTGTGAGATTTAAATTAAGTTTGAGTACTCGTACTATCTATGGATGTACTAGTTGTATTTATCGAATTTGGATTGTAATGGATTTGAGAAGTATTTTATTTCTGCGTTGTTTTTTCAAACAAGATGGAATTCTTAGTTTTTATGAATAATTCATGCAGATTTTTTATTAGTTTTTAGAATTCTTAGTTTTTATCGGTTATGTTTATTTGTCTATCTGCTGTTAATTAATTACAGCATCCGTTAACACCTGCTTAATTAGGCAGGTTGTCACACTCCCCCCCCCCCCCAGGGGTTTGTCCACTAGCCAAAACCCTCCAATGTCTTTTTGCAGCTATAAATACACCCGTATTGAACCATTTCTGTTCATCAGACAGCTTTGGAATTTTGGGAATAGTGCTATGAAACACTATTCCTTTATTTTCAAGGCTTTCATGGATTTTTTTAATTATTCTGGTCCCATTTATTTATCTGTCTTCGTTTTCTTAAGTTATAATCGATTATATGCATGACTAAATTGCTGTTAACTTGGAATCAATCCAAAATTTATAGTTCAAACTCGTTTTCAAAACCTAAGGCATGGAACGAGCTATACTTATTTTACAATATATATTTATCTGTTAATTTTACAAAGTTTCGATTTTATTTGTCTCGTTCCACGAAGGAATTAGTAGGCATTCGTATCCATTTTAATCTGTAAATCATGGTATACATGTAAATATTCAATAAGAGAGTATCAAATTCGTTAATGCCCGTTTAAATCATTAAATCATGGTAAACTTTTGTCGACTGAATCTTGAAAACTATTGAATATATGATTCCAAATTGAAATAGCTTTCGAAAAGCTCTGAACTTATAAAAAATACTTGTTTTTCCATTTATCATTATCACAATCACCTTTTTAAATCACACACTAATTTCTAAAATTAAATGGGAAAATTACGAAGTACACGCATTTTATTCCCAGTCCAAAATCTCATTTTCCTAAAACTATGGATTGATATGCAATAATATCAATAAGCATACAAATTTTCGATCATAAATATACGCATATCCTACATGGAAACCGAAAGGGCAATTGGGTCCCTAACACTTTCCCGATTTGTAACTTATTCCATGAACATCTGAATCAACTGCTTTCGTTTTAATTGTGTTTAAGATGTCATTTAGTCCATAAATGTTCCTCCTTAACGTACACTTCTATTTGTTTAGTAAAATAAGCTGGCAACTTTAATTTCCTTTACAACCCATCACCTTTCTCCAAATTAAAAGAGTATTTTTTTAAATAAATGAATACCGGGAGGAAATGCCACCCACAGGGACCGGCGTAGAAAACGTGGGTTCCCACAATCATAAATTTAAATTTGAAATTCAAATTTCAATATATTCGAAATCTATTAATTCAACCTAGAAGTATTGTGAGTTCCTGATTGAAGGCTTGAATACGCATAGATTCAAGGATAAAGTATGGAAGTTTAAAGGAAAAATTATCAAATTGCTTATTCCAAAAGCTACAATAAATCATTCCATGGAGTTCCTAACGATTGTGAGTAGAAGTTCAAGGTGAAAGTATGTTTGAAGGGAGCCAAAAAAATTCCATATCATGTTATTGAGTTGTGAAAAGCTTTGATATTAATTGCAGGTGTTAAAGTGTTGTGAACACCTCAATCCACGACTCTCGTGTGAACCTAACAAGCATTTCGCATCAAGTCTTGAGTCATCATTCATATAAGAGACCATTAGGAAAATCCTAACTTTCGAGTGCATCGGGAATCTACCGCAACCATGTCGCCACTTCGCTTACTAGGACGAGGTGCGGGGCAGTGCCCCGTTAGAAAAATTGAGTTTTTTGATAGCCAGCCGCATGCCCCCCAACCGCACGGTTGGTGCATACCCTAGTCACACGGTTGGCTCCCAACCGTACGGTTGGCTTCAAGCTGCAAGCTCGAGCCGCACGCCCTAGCCGCATGCCTTAGCCGCAGCCCTCCCTAGCCGTACGGCTGGCTCCTAGCCGGGTGGCCACCCAGGCCATTTTCTACATATTTTCTCTATAAATAGGACCCTTGGGCTCTCATTTGGAGACATCAACACTTAATAGTGTTTTTAGTAAGTAGAAGCTCTGTCAAAATTATTAGAGTGTCTTTTCTTTTAGAGAATTTCTAGAGAGAGAGTTAGAGAGAGAAAGTTAGTGAGAGAAGGTTTTAGAGAGAGAAAGCTTTAGAAAGAAAGAGTTCTAGAAAGAGAGAAGGAAGCGAGAAAGGCAATCAAGGCAAGGTTCTCATTTCTTCTTCAAGCGCATCAGGTACGTCTTTATTCAACTCTCCTTAATTTCGATACCACATTTAAATATCAGTTTTAACACAGAAAATTAGATAACTTGCAAAGAAGTTTACTGTTTTCTAAACTAGTCCATTCTAATTCTTACAAGAAATCTAAAATCCGTTTTGACACGTTTTCAAAACGAACTAAAATACAAAAACAGTTTCCAAAACAAACGGAACTACGAGACTCTGATTTCATTTACGAATGAATACGTAGGTGCTCGCAAAGCTCGAGTCTGATTTCAAAATATAACTTTAAACTGAATTTATCTAGAAAGGACTATTCTGAAAACAATTCAAACTACTTGTAAGATATCTAAAATAGGAATCAAATACATGATCCATTAAGAGACCGAAAGGGCGAATTGGGTGCCTAACACCTTCTCAATTCGTAACGTAGTTCCCAAACCCTAGCAAAGTAAATTTTCAATCAATCTCTGGTTTCAAACGTAAGAAAGATAGTTCGTTTTCGAATTATCCTTCGTACGATCTTTTGTTTGTTTTCTTGTAAAATAAATTGGCGATTCTACAAAACAAGTTTTCATTTATTCAAAATGAAAGAAACCGAGAAAGGCGGGTTGTGGATCCGGATCCTCACAAGTGTGACATCCCGTTCAATTATCTCTTGCAAATCACGATTCATATCGCGTATAAGGCAGAAACGGACTACAGATAGCCAAATTGGGTTCTGTAAAGGTTGACGTGTTTCAGCAACCTCCAATGAGTCATGTTAATGTATATAATAAGTATGTTAGAATGATTATAAGTCATTCCGGGTGGATCGAACAAAAATCAGCTTGTAAATAGCAAGTTTCGATCCGACGCGATTAATGGTTTTTAGCCAACTTTGGAAGTTCATACCTTCTTCATCCGAACTCTAAATGAGTCCTTGTTTGTGCCTATCCCTAGGTTATAATCCATTCTACAACTTCCGTGTTTGTCTGAGACCCAATTCCCACTCCTTGATGATAAAAAATTTATGCGACGTCGGGTTGCTAGTCAAAGGCTGAAAGGGGCTACCTTCAAATCTATGTAGTCGATTACATGGAAAAGGAAGTAGTCGACTACTGCGAGCTGGGCGAGATTTTTATATCTCTTTCCTCCCTTTTCCTTCTCATTTTCACCTAACCAATTGGAGAGCTCTTAGAGAGAGATTAGGGGCGATTTTGGGGGAAATCTCATGATCATCTAAGGCACTTCCTTCTGCATCACACCCACGCCATCATCACCATCTTCATCATCTTTTTCCTCCTTTGATTCACCATGGCTAGGGTTTTGAGCTCAAATTGGGGGTTTTCACATCTATGCTTCTTCGGCTCATTTCTTCTGCAATTCTTCGAGGGATTAACCCTCAATAGGTGGGAACAATTGTGTTACAACATGTTTTCAAGTTATTATACCTTATTCACCTCAAATCAAAGCTTATGTAATGATTTTGTAATTAACCTTCTGTAAAAGCATGTTAATGGGGTTTTGGGGTAAATTATCTTGAATCAAAGGTTGATAGATACTTTATATGATTATAAATGATGGATTTTATTAGAAGCCACAATTTCTACTTTGTTTTTGGAAAGATTGGTACAAAACCCTCATATACGGGTACGATAGTGAACAATATACACTAATACGCATACATACAATGCTATATTTGTAATTAAAGGTACTTTTGACATATAGTTATGCATATATGTGATTTGTTGTTGCAATAGAGCTACTGGTTCGTGATTTACAAGATTAGTCGCTTGCCAGGCTAGTCCGTAACTATGTTGGTTAAGGCAACAAGTTTGTTTTGAACAAGTAATGTACTAAGATTATATTGGGATGTTTATATAGAAACTATATATTATATAAATGCTATGTGATATTCTTAGTTTAGTTACTAAATGACGGACTTGGCAAACCTGCTCTAAGTAGAACAACAACATCACTACAAAAGCTACGGTATCCATATGTACACGTATCTATATACTATATATATACATGTATACCATATTTCGATATTTCATTATATTGAGATCACATCGGGATTTTATTGTCTGTTGGCAACATCGTTCGTACCAGGTAGATACTTGGTTATTACCTATAGCGTATAGCCTTGGTGGCTACGTGAGTATATATATTATTGCCTTGGGGGCATTCTCCGTCTAGGTGGACCCGGTAAGTGGTCGATGCGTTAGGGGCAAAAGAAAACGAGTTTGATCGCGATCTATATGCACACGTAGATAAAATCCTAGACGTGACGTTTATATATATGATGTATATATGATTGATAGATCTGATCGCAGTGACTTGGAATTTTCTGTGTAAATGAGAATATTCAGCCTCCCGATGGACGAGAGAGGGGATGTAGTCCTAGGGTTTATAGCTTTCCCGATGGATGAGAGAGGGGATGCAGTCCTAGGGTAAGCTAAGGTTGAATACTTGAGATATGAGAAATTTGTATATATGTTTTATCGTATTTCGGGTGGGGAAGCATCTGTATGCATTGCACGAAATGATTTCTTTGCATGGGCAAATAAGAAGTACATTATATATATCTATACTTATGAAATGTGATATATTACAAGGATGGATATCACATAGAAACACCTGACATAAACAAAATTATTTTCATTATATTGCATGGCATGCATACATGGTTTTATAACCTATTTTATATAAAAACCCTTATAGTTCCCACTAAGCCCGTTTCGCTTGCTCCCATTTTCCAAATCAGGTTTTGCAGGTGTTTCTCGGTGATTGTGCACTTATGAAGTCTAGATAGCTCTGATGGTCAGATTACCAAAGTCGTTCGGGAAACGACTTATTTTTTTCTCCTTAAAGTATTCATATTATATTATATTGTGTTCTTCAGCCATATATGTAAATATTTATAAGTTTGAGACTTTGTTAGAAGAATTACCTTGTATTGGAACGTTGCTTTCTATTTGGTAAAAAATTCTTAGATGTGGAGTTATTATATTTGTTAAACTTATGTATTGTTTGAAAGGAGATGATATTATTGAAAGTACAAACTCCACATGCCAACATTTTTCTGGAAATATGGCTTTAAACATGATTTTCATCTATATAAGTTATAAGTTTTATACTTTTACACCCGTCATTGTAACACCCTATTCCTAAATCGCAAGCCTAGCGCGTTCAAAAATTGCAAGTAAGGCGATTTCGAGCTCCAAATAATGAAATAATGTTCTGAAAGGAGCAACAGAGTTTTCGTCCGCAAAGTACCCTAAATTTCTAAGCAATCTAAAGCTTTCATGTTTTAGTTAAAGGAAAATTCGGACTTCTATTAGGTCGAAACTGAGCGCGAAAAAGGTCAATCGCTATCAGTTGTTCATTCGGTAACACAAACGTGCTAACTTCATCGAATTTTTGGAAATTATTTGTCCAGAATCTGAGAACACTTCCTTCTAAGAAGTTGTAGAGCTCTGAATAATCTTTTCATGGAAATAACGATCACCTCAATCGGACTTCCGAGCAAGAAGTTATGGCCGTCCAAATTTCAACGCTGCAAACCCCCTACGCTTGAACAGTACCCACAAGAGTTTGAGTAGCAGATATATATACACACGTTCAGTTCTTCTTCTTCATTTTTCACCACATCCATTAGAGAGCTTAGAGAGAGAAAGTGACGAAAGTGGTGAGGATTCTGGACGCCAACATCCACGCATTGTCATCACGCTAAAGTAACACCAAATCATCACTATTCACCTTCTTCTCCAAGCTCCACCTCCATTGTTAGGGCTTTGAGCGAAAATTGGGGATTTTGTGATTACGCAAGCACGGCTCGATCTAGCGCAGAATAATTCAAAGGCTCGGCATGTCTAAGGTGGGAATCTACTATCAAAACCAATTTTTATAACCTATGATTGTTCTATCATGATTCTTTCATATGTTACATAAAAGCCTAACTTCTTTAGATGGGTTTTGGGGCTTTTGATGGGATTGAGTTTCAATATTGAAATTGATGAATGCTACAAGCTAAATATACCCTAAAACACAAGTTTTAACTAAGGATTATAGGTATTAAACTAGTTTGTATCAAAACCCACCTAGTAGAGAATGTATGAACAAGACTTGGGGATTTTGGGTGTTGTGCTCGAACTATGGTTGATTGTGTGGGTTATAAACCGTAGATATATACACTTATAACATTTAACTTGCATGTAGACCATCATCTTTGAGGTTTGTGCCAAAAACCCACCAAGGTGGATTAGTATACGACAACTTTGGGTCTATTGGCTTAAGAATATTATTGTTGGGAATTGTAATGCATATGATACTTCAATACACCTTAGATATGTTACTAAGGTGAATTTTTAGGATGTGGATTTATCTTCATAGTAATTAAGGAAGATCAATGTAACGGAAGCATACTGGTTAGACTATAATTATAGAAATTAACTCTTAGCTTGAATAGAATGACCTACGGACATGGAAAAGACAAGTATGACGCTAGTTTTACACATATGATACGGTATGAGATATAAGAAGCCGATAATATACCAACTGGCCATAAAACATGAATAACAACATTTAGATAAGAATTTGGATGAGTGGTGTGATATTGACACCCATGGCGATACTAAGTGGTTGGGTGCAATTGTAAAAAATCGTATGTATACATAATGATTTCCAAATGTGTAGTCTTGTTAAATATATGTAGAGATGTGAATGACCTTGTAACGATAAGCCTATAGGTGTAATACGTGGTAACGATGATATTGATAATACTATGAATGGCCATAATCCTTATATGATGATAGTTCGAGTTATAATGTATCATAACGATGGCCGCGTACTAATCTTCTACATATCTATATGTGTAATGATGTGTCATGGTGATATATATATATATATATGTGCGGGATTCTGTATATTGTACAAACGCATAATACCACATGTGTGATGATGTGAGATTGATATATATACGTATACATTCAGTGTGAGAGATGAATGACTGTGAGGATTATGAATTGATCTGCTACATATATATATATATATATATGTGTGTGTGTGTGTGTGATGTAATGATGTGATGACATAGTCCATGTGAGGTCCTGGGTTGGTCTCTAACGATTGAGACCTTAAGTTGGGACAGAGTGCCCCTGGGTGAAAGACCTGAAACCGTGCACGGAAACTATCGGGAGGCCCTGCTTTAGCATGGGTGAAAGGCCATGAAATGTAGACCTGGTGACTCTTGGATGATCGCGATTATTACTATTGTGATGGTCGAGGATGTGAGGGCTTTTGAGAGACATTGTCTCAAATGATACTAATACGCCACAATGACGGATGTGGCGGTGGTTTCGATATATATATTGTTGTGTTTTATTTTATAATGTTCTATATATTGTCTCTGGTATATTATGGATTATATATATATCGGTTTGGATCATTGTGTACTTAGAGAACCATTTGACCATCCATAACAAATAATTATCTAATGTGAAAAGTTCTAGTAACCGTCGGTTTACAAACATAGTATACGAATGGCTAGACGGCCTGGTAGAAATGCTTAGTAGTCGGCCAAGTATGTAACTCATAATGTACTATTAACAAAGTGATAACTACGAATACTTAGCATAAGAGGTGCATACTCCTCACTCGCAATTGAGTAGCCGATAATAGAATGATTCTTATAGCGTGTGAACCCTAGGAAGCTAGAAATAGTATAATGCTATATGATAAGATTTGGGAAACAGTTTTAATACCTGAGATAGAACAGTTAGCGGGTTTTGGCACGAACATACATGGTGAATTACATAGTAAGGTTTTCAAAAATATTGTAATGTTGAAGCAACATATATATGATACGTATGTTTTCAAATGAAAACCTTATTTTCACTATAAACCCTCATAATTACCACTGAGCCTGGATTTCGCTCATTCCTTCCTTTTCAACAGTTTTTCTAACACCCGTAGGGTAAATGCACCACATTTTATGTCCTAGACGCGAGAGTGTGCTTGAGCTGTATTCGAATGTATGGAATGTTTTCACACTATTTTATAGATGCTATTACATTCATATTTTAGGTTAGAAAGATTCATCTTAAGTGTTCCGGTCAAAATTCACGAAATTACACTTTTTAAACTTACCCGACGAACCGACCTTTAGTCATTCGAGGCATCGTAACTTTTTTCTTGGATATCAGAATGGAACCCCGTTTATGCCATTGGAAAGGTATTTCAATTTCCAAGAACTTTCGTGTTTGGCCCGGAACCTAATTCCCACCTCTCGTTGGTCAAAACAAGGGTACAAGATCAGTTGGTGGCATAAACAAGCAATTCTGAGCATGAACCAACCTCCAGAGCCATGTAGTCGACTACATGGAATGGGGGGAGTCAACTAGATGATGTAGTTGACTACATGAATAGTAATGTAGTCGACTACATTGCCCTATAGTGGTCAAAATCGTATTTTACAAGCTTGGACCCGATTTTTATATATCATACACACCATTTCTTCTCCTTTTCGTTGAGAGCTCAGGGAGAGAGTTTGAGAGAAGTGAGAGATCATGAAGAAGGGTTCAAGAGGGTGATTCTATCTCATACTACAATCCAAACCAAGAATCAAACACATCATCAACATCATCTTCTTCCTTGCATCACTTCCACCAGCTAAGGCTCAAAATTCAAGGAGAGTATCTTGCGCTTCGGTCGTCTATAGCTTGATCTGCAGCTCAAATGGTGAAGGTTTAACGCTATCGAGGTAGGAACACTAGTATTAAAACATATTTTGAGAGTTTATGCACCTAATCACCATTTTTATACAAATTTGGGGGTTTTCTATATATATATATATATCTAATGTTGCGTATATATGACCTTTTGGTCTATAAATTATGATGGAAATGGTTGATTATTACTTATAAATCGTAGTATATCTTATTTCCCCATGTATCTCTTCCATTTCCTTGAGTTATGACAAACCCTTGTTCCTAGCTTCTAGCGCACAAGTACTTATTAGTCCGTATGGTAAAATAAACTTTTGATACACACTTTATCTTACATGAGATTCATGAAACTGGCTATTATATCTTTTTACATGATGTATACGACCTTATAATTATTATTGGGATATTCATACTTTTCTTATACGGAGTAGTCAACACCGCTCGTACCAGGTAGATGGTTATTACCTATAGCGTTTAGCCTTGGTGGCTACGTGAGTATTATTGTAGCACATGCCTTTCTGGCTGCTTGAGGAAGCGTGTGCCTTCGTGGCTGCGTGAGGTAGCGTCTAGGTGGACCTGGTAGGTGGTCCCTGCCGTGGGGTAGAAGAAACCGAGTTGCCAGCTATCTCTGTGCACAATAGATTTAAAATCCTAAACGTGAGTATGATTTACTAGACATATGTGATATAGACCTGGTCGTGGTGTCTTGACATCGTATATATTACATTGTTTACATATATTTATGACGTATGAACAAGGATAAATCAAAAACACCTTTTATAAAGGCTTACTCTACTTATACATGTTTTTCATACAAAATCCTATAGTTCCTACTGCGCCCGTTTGGCTCACAGTTTTTCCTACGCATGTACCTCTAAGGATGGGACGAGAAGAGATGATAAGGGAAAGGTCGACAAATCTTAGTCTCCTCTGATACTGTAGTACGAGGGCCTTCCGCGATGGAAAGGTTGTGTTACCAACCTTGTAGCATAATTTAGACATGCTTGTATAATCTATGTAGCTTACTTGTAGTTGTGGAGACTTTGCTACATATTACTGTTCTTTATATCTATGTATATATTTTGTGGATTTTTATTATCCTCCTATCTTTTTCTTATTGTTATGTATAGTGGAGTTGAAGGAACATGTTAATTGTTTAGTGCTATCCTGTTGTGGACGAGTGACTTACGTTTTAGTTAACCGGTGTGCAACGGTATAGACTAATTTGTAAGGCATGAGTTAATATAAGGGTAAGCTACAGTTCTAGCATGTTTCCATTTGATGGCGTTGTTTTTGCTTGGTCATTGTATATTTTCTTATTTCATTAGAATTACTTAATTTAGACTCACTTCTGCCGTCGCGTACGGCTCCGTGGCCAACCGTGTTCCGGAGGTTCTTCCTCTCAACGGAACTCAGGGCGTCACAGTTTTGCAGGTCTATACTCGAAGGTGTGCCGCGTGGTACGTTTATAGAAGCTCTGATGACCTCGAACTACTTCGTAGTCCTTAATACAAGTACAATGCCATTGAGGCCTTGATATTATATTTTTAGACATTTGTATTTATTTAAAAGGATTTGGGACTATTGTATAATCTTATACTTAAATAGACTTTGATAAAGTGTATAGGTTGAGGAGTGTTTTTATTAAATGGTTGATTGTGAAATGATTGAACAGAGGTTGTTCTTTTTATTTTTAATTACATGGTGGATTGTTGTTTAAACGCATTCCTCATGCCGAAATTTTGTAAAACGTGTTTTTCAACGGATCAAGTTTTATCCAAGAAAAATATTTTTAAAGGTTGTGATTTTTATATTTTAAACCCGCCGTCGCACATAGTATCTATGATTAACCGAGTCATGGAGGTGAAAATCTCAGAACGGGATTCGGGACATCACAATCGTCGCGTACGACATCGTGATTAACTGGGTCCCGGAGGCTCAATCTTCTAAACGGGATTTCGGGGCATCACAAGTTAGTATTAGCGCTATATGTTTGATGTTTCCTCGCGGGATTCAAGGGTAGATCCTAAATTAGTGATGTGAACGGTTATAGTGTCCCTCGAAAGGTCGATACACTCTTGTGCTATAGGATTCTACCGTTAGGATTTTTGGAAAATGGGAGTATTGTGAAATGTGATGCGGCTTGTCTTAGCTACATCCATTCACAAAGTTCTTGCTTAATCCTTTTGGCCTCTTTCGTAAATTATTTCAATTATTGGCTCCTACATCACCTGTTTCACATATACAATTTGTGTTCGGGATTAGTTCTGCCACTAAGTGAGCAAAAGACGACTATTGGATTAAGTTATAGTCATCTGCTGGCCAATGGTTGACTATCTTATAAATCATCAGTCCATTATTGCTGAACGAGGTTAGAACATGGCATACTCATAAGAAAGTGGCTGCTAAAGTCCCATTCCCCGTGTTTACCCCATTGTTTCTTCCTCGATTTTCTTGAGGGGTGAACCTAGTATATGGATGATTGTTCCTCTGTAACCATACAGCCACGTTCAAACTTGTAAGTCTAGTTACGAGAGAAGGAATATGAGGATTATTTCTAAATTGATTACTTTGATACGAGTAAACTTTTATATTGTTCCAGAAATCATCTTGTTTGAGAGACCTCCTTTGTAGGATGACTACTTTAAAGTGGGATGGTGAGAAATTTTTCTTGAAAGTCGATATGGAATAAATGAGAATTACCAAGTTTGGTCATGTATATGCATATATTCTATCTCATGAATCTAGATTCAATGTAGATGAATGCTTGGACTTTCTTACGGATGCTTTTACCTCATAAGTGCTTGTAGTTGTGCTATTCCTTGGTGTAAAAGGCGTATAATCATGGTAACGCATACCTGATATATATTTTCTTTTGAGAATGGTCGGTTGAAGGTGTTCCTGTCTAGGGAAAATCATTGAATATGCTTATTCTGGAATCAACTCCTCATTTTGTTAGCCAAGTAAGTTTAATTGGGAATGAGAACCCGTTTAGTGACCCTTATATCCAGCACTTCTGTGTTATGCCTTGTTCCCTAAAGTGAGGGGAGAGAATCTTCAATGGTATTCGCAAGGCATCTCACCTTTACCATTTGCAAACTCATCCTTCCTTCGTGATAAGGAACCTACAACGAATTTGTTTGAAGTACAATTCTATTCCATCTTCGTTAGGGGGACCTATCAGAGTAACACAGTGAAAGCTCGGTGACTTATTGATTCAAGGTTAGGGTGACTATTCCTTTTGTAATCTTCTTACATTTGTTAAGTATATTGCATCTGAACTTTGAGAATTCGGTTTATAGAGGGATTAGAAATGAACTCCGTTGGTAAATCTTGAGGAAGAGTATTTGCCTAGTAGTTATATCTCGTGGTGAAATGAAATAGAACCCTTAGTAGAACTCAATACTCTTCTATATCATTTCCCTTGTTACTTCCTTAAGTGGAGCTTTAGGTACGCAGTCAACTTAAAAATGATTCCATTCAGTCTGATTGAGGAGGTTTGTTCGAATTGGTCAATAATAGTATAATGACTTATTAATTGTGGCATAGTGAACTAAGTTTTTGAACTCTAATTGTGCTAGAAAGGTGTAGTACCTCTGAGACACAAGGTGTACCATTGCTTGACTCTTATTGAGTTTGGATCTATGAGATGAGCACTTTCGAGAAATCGTCCCCATCCTCCTGTGTAGACATCTAACTAGAGTGACGTGTATGCTAGTTAGGTAAATTATCTTGAATCGAAGGTTGATTTATACTTGATATGATTATAAATTATGGATTTTATGAGAAGCCCCAATTTCTACTTTGTTTTTGGAAAGATTGGTACAAAACCCTCATATACGAGTACAATAGTGAACAATATGCACTAATACGCATACATACAATGCTATATTTGTAATTAAAGGTACTTTTGACATATAGTTATGCATATATGTGATATTGTTGTTGCACTAGAGCTACTGGTTCATGATTTACGTGATTAGTTGCTTACCAGGCTTGTCCGTAACTATGTTGGTTAAGGCCACAAGTTTATTTTTGTGACGCCCCAAATCCCGTTCCGAGATTTTCACCTCCGGGACTCGGTTAATCAAGAATGCCGTGCGCGACGGCGGGTTTAAAATATAAAAATCACAACCTTTAGAAGTCTTTTTCTTAGATAAAGCTTGATTCATTTGAAAAAAAAACCGTTTTATAAAATTTCGGCATGAGGAGTTCATTTGAACAACATTCCACCGTATAAAATTTGAAACCATTTTCATACAAATGAAGATTCCAATCACAAATCCTCCAACGATGTCCTAATCCAAGTTAAAATACTATAAACCATTTCCAATAATTATACATATAATCAACTTGAGATTTAATTATACAAACGATATTTTAAACTAGTAAAAAATAACTCGTTTATGGACGACTATAAATGTCTAAGGTTATCAGAGATCCTAGACTTCACAATCGTGCCATCTCCCGACATGTGCCTGCAAAACTGGGTTGGAAAATGGGAGTGAGCCAAACACGGGCTCAGTGGAAACTGTATAGGTTGTATATATAAAAATATACGTTGTGGAAAGAATGCATGCGAGATGTAGTAATGAAAGTAATTTCCTCTTTGTAATAAAAATCATATTATGACATGCCTGCTATTGCTTTCCTGTCCCCGAAATATCATAAGATATACATTCAATTGAAAATACAATTGAAAGCTAGCTACTAACATAGAATAGTTATAAGCCTCACACATACGGTGAAAGAAGTATCGTTCAGATACAAATAGCCTTTAGTAAGAAATATATATATATATATATCAGAATCTGTTGGCTAGTTTATGCAGCATGGCATCATAATTGTATCATCTAAAAACCTCTGGCTCTCTTGGCGATCATCTCAACAACTCGCAACTTGTCAAGCGTACTACCAGGTCATCATTTCGTGGCCTTTCACCCACGTGGCAGCAGGGCCTCCCGTTCGTTTTCGTGCACGATTTCGGGTCTTTAACCCAGGGGCACTTAGTCCCAACTTACAGCCCCAACCTTTAGAGACCAAACCTAGGACCTACCATAGACTAGCGCAACCAAGTATGTGTACAAATCAAATCACTCAAGTAACAAGCCCACAAGCAAATAATTATGCCAGATAACTAATAATAAGGTTCATCTCGAACCCATCAACTAGCCAACAAGAATAGAAGTAATGAAAAGCTATATTTATTTCAAGCATATACTTAATACACCTAAACGTGTATAAAGATTCTAGTTATCGCTTACGAAAGCACGGAATATCATAAATCTATATGCTTGGCTCAAAGATACATTACACATGTGTATACACTATAATACAGATATATATATATATCAAACTTAATTTTCCAAATATCACATAGGATATGTCCCCCAAGGGCAATCTCATAACTTGTGTAGCCTTTAAGGCTATACGCTACAGGAAGTAACCAATTTCTATCTTAACGAAACAAAAATATCGAAATAAGGTATGCAAGTATATATATAATGATGGAGGCCCAATTACAAGGTCGCGTGCTAAGAAGTTAAAGGCTGAGCTTAATGGATTAATTCAAGCTATTTGGGCTCAAGAAGAAGGCACAATCAAGCCCATTGGAGGGGAAAAACGTGGAGCACAAAAGGGAGGCTGGGTTACACTTATTCAAGCCCAATTGGAGTGAGAAGACCATGTCTATGCGGCCCAAGAAGTGGAGTCAAGCCAGCCCACTCGTTTTTATTTATTATTTATTTATTATTGTTATTTCTTTTTAAAGACTAGTTCTTGTTTGATTAGGATTTGTTTTGAGGATTCCTTGTTGGATTGGTTTCTTGTTGCCTAAGTTTTCTACACCCTATTTAAAGGGGGGGTTCATTGTTTTATTTCAGTATCTAAGACATTATTCATAACAATATTGAGTGATTTTAATCCTCTTTGGTTCTTCACGAACTACTTGAACTTATCGGTTTGTCCGTGGCGTTCTTCCGACTTATCAATCGGTATTCCGCACCCGGTTGTGGCGTCTTCGTTTTCACCCTAATCTGATTGTAGAAACGATCCAGGTTCTTAATTTGCTACGGTTTTCGCGTGTGTCTGTGTCAAGGTTCGCACAACCAATTCGTTGTGTTTGCGGGTTTTGAGCGATAACACCGTAGGTCGTATCATATAATACGTGTGTTGCCATATAGGTATGTGTACTCAAATAAACTATAGCTTATGTAGAGATATTATTGTTGTACTTAGAGCCGGTTTGCCAAGTCCGTCATTCAACGGCGCTAAAACATGAATCTCAAGTATTTTGGAGGTTTAGTAGTTTTTCATAAATTCGGCACCAGGCCATGTATAATGTAGCACTTACATAATATATAGGTTATATAAAAACCTCCCAATATGATCTTAGTACTTTACTTCTTCAAAATAATCTTGTAACCTTAACCAGCATAGTTACGGACTGGCTTCGCAAGTAATAAATCTCGTAAATCATAAACCAGTGGCTCTAGTGCGACAACAATATCACATATACGCTTAACTTTATCTCAGAAATATACGCTCTAGTAAGAAATATATGTAAGAGACCATTGGCTAGTTTATACAGCGTGGCACCACAATCGTATTGTTTAAAAACACTCGCTCTCGACAATCATTTCAACAACTCGTAACTAGTCAAACGTACTACCAGGTCTACATTTCGTGGCCTTTCCCCCACGCGGCAATAGGGCCTCCCCTTTTTTTCCCTGCATGGTTTTGGGTCTTTCACCCAGGGGAACTCAGTCCCAACTTACAGCCCCAAACAAATCAAATCACTCAAGTAACAAGCCCACGGGCGAATAATTGTGCCGGATAAATAATATAAAAGTTCATCTCGAACCCATCAACTAGCCCACAAGAATAGATCTAATGAAAAGCTATCTTTATTTCAAACATATACTAAATACACCCGTACTTATGTAAAGATCTTAATTATTTGTAACATCCCGTTCCTAAATCTCCAAGTTTATCGCGTTCAAAAATTATGAGTAAGGCGATTTCCAGCTCCAAATAGTGAAATACTATTTTGAAAGGAGCGACAGGGTTCAGAGACTTTTAATAAGTCATATTAGTGTATTTAAGCTTGTTAGAATATCCGTAAGTCATTTAGGGTGATTTGAGTTGAAATCGGGATGTAAATTTCATGTTTTCAATTTACCCGACTTCATGATTTTGGGCTAACTTGGAGGGAGTATAACTCCTTCGTTCCTTGTCAGATTTAGTTTTTGCTCATATTGTACCCTAGATTTTTAGACAATCTACAACTTTTGTGCTTCGGCCAAAGGCAAATTCAGACTTCTACTAGGTCAAAACTGAGCCCGAAAAAGGTCAATGCTATAAGTCGTTCATTTGGTAACACTAACGCGCTGACTTTGTCGAATTTCTGGGAATTATTTGTCCATAATTTGGAAACACTTTACTCTAGGAAGTTGTAGAGCTCCGAATAATCTTTTCGTGGAAATAAAGATCACCTCAATCGGACTTTCGAGCTAGAAGTTATGACCGTCCAAAGCTCAGCGCTGCAACTCCCCTACGCGTGAACAGTACCCGCGAGAGTTAGAGCAGTAGATATATATACACACGTTCTGTTCTTCTTCTTCATTTTTCACCACCTCCATTAGAGAGCTTAGAGAGAGAAAGTGACGAAAGTGGAGAGGATTCTTGACGCCATCATCCACGCATCTTCAACACGCTAAAGCAACACCAAATCATCACTACACCTTCTTCTCCAAGCTCCACCTCCATTGTTAGGGCTTTGAGCAAAAATTGGGGATTTTGCGATTACGCAAGCACAGCTCGATCTAGCGCATAATACTTCGAAGGCTCGGCATGTTTAAGGTGGGAATCTACTATCAAAACCTATTTTTATAACTTATGATTGTTCTATCATGATTCTATCACGTGTTATATAAAAAACCTAGCTTCTTTAGATGGGTTTTGGGGCTTTTGATGATTGCTACAAGCTAAATATACCCTAAAATATATGTTTTAACTAAAGATTATAGGTATTAAACTAATTTGTATCAAAACCCACCTAGTAGAGAATGTATGAACAAGACTTTGGGGATTTTGGGTGTTGTGCTCGAACTATGGTTGATTGTGGGTTATAAAGCTTAGATATATACATTTATAACATTTAACTTGCATGTAGACCATCATCTATGAGATTTGTGCCAAAAACTCACCAAGGTGGATTAGTATACGATAACTTTGGGTCTATTGGCTTAAGAATGTTATTGTTGGGAATTGTAATGCATATGATACTTCAATACATCTTAGATATGTTACTAAGGTGAATTTTTAGGATGTGGATTTATCTTGGTAGTAATTAAGGAAGATCAATGTAACGGAAGCATACTGGTTAGACTACAATTATAGAAATTAACTCCTAGCTTGAATAGAATGACCTTCCGACATGGAAAAGACAAATATGATGCTTGTTTTACGCATATGATACGGTGTGAGATGTAAGAAGCCGATAATATACCAACTGGCCTTAAAACACGAATAACAACATTTAGATAAGAATTTGGATGAGTGGTGTGGTAATGACGCCCATGGCGATACTAAGTGGATGGGGGGCAATTGTGAAAAATTGTATATATACATAATGATTTACATATGTGTAGTCTTGTTAAATATATGTAGAGATGTGAATGACCTTGTAACGATAAACCTATAGGTGTAATGCGCGGTAACGATTATATTGATGAATGGTGGGCGATTGTATGATTGTATATATATATGTGGGTGTGGATTTCCATCCATGTGGTGGACGGTTTGATTGATGATATATATATGTACATTGTTTAAGTAAGGAATTGAGATATTCCTGTTGGATAATCACATATATGGGTTGGTTACATATATGTATATTTGTGAATAATGATAAGGCCTATAATGTGATGATTGTGTATTAATCTACTACATATATATGTGTGCGATGTAATGATGAGATTGTATATTCTATGTGGGGTCCCGGGTTGGCCTCTAACGATTGAGACCTTAAGTTGGGATAGAGTGCCCCTGGGTGAAAGACCCAAAACTGTGCACGAAAATGAATGAGAGGCACTGCTGCTGCGTGGATGAAAGGCCATGAAATGCAGACCTGGTGATGCTTGGACAATCGCGATTATTATTATTATTATTGTGATGGTCGAGGCCGTGAGGGCTTTTGAGAGACATTGTCTCGAATGATACTAATACGCCACAATGATGGATGTAGTGGCAGTTTCGATATATATATTGTTGTGTTGTATTTTATACTATTCTATATATTGCCTCTGGTATATTATGGATAATGTAAGAATGAATATATATAAATACATATATATAAATACATATATATATATATATATATAAATACATATATATTTATATATATATATATATATATAAATACATATATATAAATATATATGTGTATCGATGCGAATACGTGGGAACCATGTAGATGTGAGATTAGTCTACCATTTTATACTGAACCTAAGACATTAGTAACCTAAGTAGCCAACATAGTATACGAATGGCTAGACAAGGGGGAATATCTTAATGTAACGCTTAAGCTAGATAGCTTGGTAGTAATGCATATTAGCCGGCCAAGTATGTAACTCATAATGTACTATTAACAAACTGATAACTTTGAATAGTTGGCATAAGAGGTGTATACCCCTCACACGTAGTTGAGTAGCAGAGAACATAATGATTCTTCTAGCGTGTGAACCCTATGAAACTAGAAAGAGTAGAATGCTATATGATGAGAGTTGGGGAATAGTTTTGATACCTGAGATAGAACAATTAGTGGGTTTTGGCACGTACATACATGGTGAATTGCATAGTAATTTTTGAAAAGATTGTATTATTGAAGAAATATATATATGATACATATATTTTCAAATGAAAACCTTATTTTTATTATAAACCCTCATAGTACCCACTGAGCCCGGATTTTGGCTCATTCTTTCCTTTTTAACAATTTTGCAGGTCCATACTCAAGGGTGGTACGCTTGGTACGTTTATAGAAGCTCTGATGACCTCGAACTGCTTTATAGTCCTTAATTAAAGGACAATGCCATTGAGGCCCTTATATTACACTTTTAGACACTTGTGTTTATTTAAAAAGGATTTAGGATTGTTGTATAATCTTATACTTAAACGGACTTTGATAAAGTGTATTAGATGAGTAGTATTTTTATTAAATGGTTGATTGTGAAATGATTGAACAAAAGTTGTTCGTTTTATTTTTATTTATAGGGCGGATATCGCATTTTACAAACCTCTCATGCCAATTTTTTTCTAAAAAGTACTGTATTTAATTTTCTTTTATAACTCACACCCGTCTTCGTGTACGACACCGTGGTTAATCGGGTCCCAAAGGTGAAAATCTCAGAACGGGATTTGGGGCGTCACATTATCGCTTATGAAAGCATGAAATATCATAAATCCACATACTTGGCTCAAAGATACGTTCAACATGTATATACATCTAGAATACATATATATATATATATCAAACTTACTTTTCCAAATATCACATAGGTTATGTCCCCCAAGGACAAACTCATAACTCGTGTTGCCTCCCAGACTATGCGCTATAGGAAAACATCAATATATAAAATAGTAACAACACATATGTGTATGCCTCATAGGTATAGTATCTATGTTGCACTTAAACTCTCTTTGCCATGTCCGTCAACTAATTGGCATAGTAAAGAAATTTATCCGTATGGGAAGTTTCATAGACTTTCAACACATAGGCTCCAAGCCAAGTATAATATGTAATTCACAAGCTTTAAGTTCAATATAAAATTCCCCCTATGATTTCTGTGTTTTGCTTACTTAAGATCAACTTATAAATCTGACCAATATAGTTACAGACTGGCGAGTAACTAGCAAATCTCATAAATAAGAGAGTAGTGTTCTAAGTACAACAATAATATCGTAGACACAAGTAATTATACCCAATCTATACTTTTAATTATATATATATATATATATTCTTATATGTAAGTCTATCAAAGTTACTGCTCGCTATTATATTCGCATAAGAGGTTTGTATGTGAACCATGCTTAAATCACATTTGAAATTATGGCTTTAGGTATTAAAGTTATAATCAAGTTACATGTAATGCACATCAACCAACTAATCGAAATAAAACGTCCCGAACCCTCATGAATGTGTCATTTGGTAAAAAAGCTTAGGTTTATTTCAATTTAAAGCGTATCATGCGTAATAGTTCGAATTAAGGAGTGAATACTAGTGTTCCCACCTATTGAGGGTTAATCCCTCAAAGAATCGCGATTGAATCGAACTAGACTGAACAAATCACGAGCTTTCCCCCATCCACAGCCATGGAAGAAGGTGAAGAAGATGGAGATGATGATGAATAGTGATCGGTGGTGGCGGAGAAGGAAGAGCTTAGGTCGATATCTCAACTCATGCGCAAAAACCCCTAAATCGCCTCTCCTTTCTCTCTCTAAGAGCTCTCGTGAATTTGTAATGAAATGAGGAAGGAATGGAGATAAACGAATGTATATATAAACTGCCGTTCCATCTTTCTGGGTACTATTCACGCGAGAGACTTGCAGCGCTGAACTTTGAATGTCCATAACTTCTCGCTCGTAAGTCCAATTGAGATGATCTTTATGTCCACAGAAAGCTTATTTGAATCTCTACAAGTTCTTAGAAGGAAACTATTATCCAAATTCTCAATGGATTATTCCCAAAAATGAGTCGAAGTCAGCGCGTTAATGTTGCCGAATGAACAACTATTAGCAATTGGCCTATTTGGCGCTCAATTTTGACCAAGTAGAAGCCTGAATTGGTTTTCGGCCAAAATACGAAAGTTGTAAATTGCCTAAAAATCTAGACCATTCACAAACGGAAACTCAATCTGGCAAGAAACAAAGAAGTTAGGCTTCCTCCAAGTTATCCAAAATTATGAAGTCGAGTAAATTGAAATTATGCAATCTACATCCCGATTTCAACTCGAACCACCCGAAATGATTTACAACTATTCTAACATGCTTAATTATATTAATATAACTCATTGAAAGTCCTCGAGCCATTCAATCCTTTCGGAGAAAAATATGGCTATTCGAAGTACAATTCTGCCTTACGCACGGCTTGTATCGCGATTCCATGAAATAAAGAGATACGGGGCGTTACAGTATATATAAACTTCCGTTCTAAATTTCCCGATTACTGTTCATGCGCATCACTTTTTGGGACCTACAAAACTGAACTTTGAACGACCATAACTTCTCGCTCGAAAGTCGGATTGAGGTGATCTTTATGTCCACGGAAAGCTTACTCAAAGATCTACGAGTTTCTAAGAGGAGGCATTTCCAAATACCCAATGAATTATTCCTAGAAATGCGTCGAAGTCAGCGCGTTACTACAATGTTACCAAATGAACAACTATTAGTTATTGGCCTATTTCGTGCTCAATTTTGACCAAGTAGGAACCTGAATTGGCTTTTGGCCGAAACACGAAAGTTGTAGATTGCATAAAAATCTAGACACCATCATTGATGGAAACTCAATCTGGCGTGGAACGAAGATGTTACGCTTTCTCCAAGTTATCCAAAATTATGAAGTTGAGTAAATTGAAAACTTGCAATCTACATCCTGATTTCAACTCGAACCACCCGAAATGACTTACGATTATTCTAACATGGTGAAATATATTAATGTAACTCCCTGAAAGTCTTCGAGCCATTCAAATCCTTTTGGAGCAAAATATGGCTATCTGGAGTCCAATTCTGCCTTACGCCCGACTTGTATTGCGATTCCGAGAAATAGAGATACGGAGCGTTACAATCTCCCCTCCTTAAAAAATTTCATCCTCAAGATTCTAACATGATTGTTTTGAGAACCAGGTATGAGCGGTTTCTTAGAAATTACTCTGTCTTCCTTCCTTAAACAAAAAACCATAATCGCAACTGAAATGGATTTCAAATTCAAGGATTATAGCAGGAGGAATAATCTTGTCAGACGACAAAGAAGAAAGAGCACATAATTAAGTTATGTTATTCATTCTCCCTCACAAGCAACAACCTCTTCAAGAGTCTCAATGGAAGAAGATACTGACTAAACCCGAGGGGCTTTTCACCAACCGGTTCATATAAACGAAATAGCTAAATATAGAAGTTTCTTTCAATACCTTATTTCCCTCATCCAAATTATCGAGCAATGCGTTGATGTTGTCCTCATTAACCTGGTCCTTAATCGCCACAGTCTTTGAGAGAGTTTTCAGCTATGGGTGTTCACATAAGCAATTCAATCAGAACTTTTCTTGAATCTTTTACCGAGATTCATCAACTTAAAAACCTCGTGTTTTTATACATGTTAAGCTTGAGAAACATGGTGAAGTCAACGAATCTAGGGAGCTCATCTAAAAAATCACCCTTGTAATAGTGAAGAACCTTGTTCGTCAATTCCTAAAGATCTTAAATGACAGTCGCCTTTCAGTAGAGTGCGCTCTACCCACTAGTAGAACTTGTCTTCAGTACACTATTTCAATAGATTTCTTTGACTCGACATAGATGCTCTTCTTAAAATCCGCCTCTTAATGGCTTTAGAAGTTTCCAACTTAAGAAACTTGGGATGATCATTTCAAAATACAGGGATAGTTACCCTAGCGAATGTATTACTTCCTTAAAGGTTATTCTTAGCTTAGGCAATTTTTGAACTAGAAATGAAATTGGATTTTACCTTGTGCCTCCCAAAGGCAACGAATGTACCTCTCTGTGAATTTTGTTGGGGAATCCCATACGCATAAAACAAAACAAAAAAAATATGGTAAGTTACTCTAGTCACGATCTTAGGTGGTTCCACAGTTTTCAGAGGACTCATGCCTACTATGATAATTCTGTGACGTCCCGAATCCTGTTATGAGATTTTTACCTCTGGGACCAGGTTAATCACCGTGTTGTACGCGATGACGGGTGTGAGTAATAAATGAAAATTAAATAAAATCCACTTAGAAAAATTTCGGCATGAGGAGTTTGTAAAATGCGATATCCGCCTTGTAAATAAAAAGAACAATCTCTGTTCAATCATTTCACGAACAACCATTAAATAAAAATACCCCACATTTGATACACTTTATCAAAGTCTGTTTAAGTATAAGTTTATACAGCAGTCCCAAATCCTTCGAAATAAATACAAATGTCTTAAAGTGTAATATAGAGGCATGAATGGCATAGTCCTTAACTAAAGGACTACAAAGCTGTTAAAGGTCATCAGTGCTTCTGTGGATGTATAGCGTGTGCCACCCTCGAGTATGGACCTGCAAAACTGTTTGAAAAGGAAGGAATGAGCCAAATCTGGGCTCAGTGGGAACTATAACACTGCGTTTGATGTGTAGGATAAGAGGGCGGGATAGGATAACTTTATCCTATCCCATGTTTGGTGTTCATTGGGATTGGATATCCGAGCGGATTATTTATCCCACTAAAGCTTCTTATCCCACCGAGTGGGGGATTAACGAATCCCACCTATGAGGTGGGATTGTTTTATCCTGTCTGGATGGGATAGAATAATCCTATCCGGCTCTCTAATCAGGCGCGTCAAACACACCCTAAGGGTTAATACAAAAGATAAGGTTTTCATTAGAAAATATATGTATCATATATATGTTGCTTCAACAATACAATCTTTTTGAAAACCTTACTATGCAATTCACCATGTATGTGAGTGCCAAAACCCACTAATTATTCTATATCAGGTATCAAAATTGTTCCCTAACTCTCATCGTATAGCATTATACTCTTTCTAGCATACTAGGGTTCACATGTTATAAGAATCATTATATTCTTGGTTATTCAATTATGTGTGAGGGGTATACACCTCTTATGCCAAGTACTCATAGTTATCACTTTGTTAACAGTACATTATGAGTTACATACTTGGCCAACTACTAAGCATTACTACCAGGCCGTCTAGCTTAAGCGTTAAGATATTCCTCCCGCCTAGCCATTCGTATACTATGTAGGCCACTTAGGTTATTAATATTTTACGTTCAATATAAATCGGCAGACTAATCTCATATCTAGATGCTTTCACATATCCGTATACTATATTGGTAAACCGACGGTTACTAAAACTTTCCACTTTAGATATTAGTTTGTTATGGATGGTTAAATGGTTCTCTAAATGTACAATGATTCGAACCGATATATATATTATCCATAATATACCAGAGACAATATATATAGCATAATATAAAATATAACACAACAATGTATATATATCAAAACCACCGCCACATCCGTCATTGTGACGTATTAGTATTTATCCAAGACAATGTCTCTTATTCCCAATAACCAACCATGTCATTCGAGACATGTATCTCAATGGCCCTCACGGCCTCGACCAACACAATAATAATTACAATCATCCAAGCGTCACCAGGTCTGCATTTTATGACCTTTCACCCACACGGCAGCAGGGCCTCTCGTTCATTTCTATGCATGGTTTCGTGTCTTTCACCCAGAGGCACTCGGTCCTAACTTAAGGCCTCAATCGTTAGAGACCAACCCGGGACCTCACATGGACTATATAATCTCAACATTATCACACACACACACATATATATAGATGATCTATACACAATCATCACATGATAGAATACGTGAACATATAAATAACCACAATTGTCACAGTCATTCATTTCTCACAATGAATGCACATGTATATATATATATCAATCCCGTACAGATATGTACACATAACATCCCAATACACAAGTGGCCATTCGTATCACTACCATATATAGCATCCCATTATATACTTATCACACACATATGTATGTAGGAGATTAGTACATGGCTATTCATAATATTATCAACTATCATGTCTTCCCGTTTTCTAATCTGGGAGACTAGTATCATATATACTCTACTCGAGTACTCCTGTCACATACATTAGGTCAAGGGTTACATGTAGACCCTCTTCTAATCAGTATAGTAATAATGCAATAGACTTGTATAACTTATCCCCATGGAATTGTAGGCATCATCAACGTATACTTATGATACATTTATGTTGTATTAGATATTGACCTTCATTAATTAACTTAAGTCGTGGTCATGTAGGTAACTAGACCTAATGTTAATGCATACATGTTCACATTGGTGAGATTCAGTGCAAAACTTGAAGCTAATGTCCTACCCAAGTATTTCATGGCATAAATGTGTATATCCAGTTTCATAACCTATAACTCGCCATTTATTTAACAAAAGCCTCCAAAACCTCTAACATCTCCACTTACCTAGTCAAAACGCTTAGCCTCCATGTAACCTTGTTAGGCAACTTAACATATATATACCAAAACTTGTAAATAGTTGATAGACAAGGTTATTGGAGTATTTATATGTCATAATACATCATTAATAACCAAAAAATATTCACTTTCCGCTCAAACTACTCACCATTTAGTTTATATATATAACTATAGGTTGCGTAAGTTGTCTAAATACAAGTAATGAGCTCAACACAAATGATGATGGGTAATATAGAATATATGCATGCTAACTAATCCATTCACATCACTAATTTAACCCTAAACTAGTCCAACCTCATACGCGCACCACAAACCTAGGATTTTGTATAAAAATCCCCAATTGATATAAAAATCTTTGGTATAAAGAGTAATAAGTTGGAAAATAAGTTTAGTAGAGTTGTTCCCACCTTATACATGCCGAATCTTCAAGCTATTGAGCGTTGAATCAAGCCGCACCTCGAGAACATACAATTTCTCCCATTTCGCCCAAAGCCCTAGAAATGGCGATGAAAGTGTGAAGAAGATGAATAGTAATGATTTAGTGTTGTTTTGGCATGATGAAGATACGTGGATGATGATATCTCGAACCCCCTCCAATTTCGTCACTCTTTCTCTCTCTAAGAGCTTTCTAATGGCTGTGGTGTAATGAGGAAGAAGGAGTTGGATGTATATATATAAATTGTTGCTTCAAATTTGCGGGTTACTGTTCACACGTGGGGGAGTTGTAGCATTGATCATTGGACGACTATAACTTCTCGCTCGAAAGTCCAATTGAGATGATCTTTATTTCCATGGAAAGATTATTTGGAGCTTTAAAACTTCTTAGAAGGAAGTGTCCCCAAATTTTGGACAGATAATTCTCAAAAATTCGACGAAGTCAGCGCGTTAATGTTACCGAGTGAACAACTTATAGCAATTTGCTTATTTCACACTCAGTTTCGACCTAGTAGAAGTCTGAATTTGTCTTCAGCCAAAACATGAATGAAAACTCAATCTGGTGAGAAACGAAGAAGTTACGTTTCCCCCAAGTTACCCTAAAATCATGAAGTCGGGTGATATGATCCGGTCTAGCTCCAGTTTCTATTCAACCATGGTGGTTCATGGCATTCTAAATGATGATCCACACATGCTGAATTACAAGGATAGGGCATGGAAATTCAAAAGGAATTTCATAGAATTTCACATGTTCGATTCAAGAAGCTTAAACGATGATCATGCATTCCATGGGATTCCTAAAGATTGGGCGTGGAAGTTCAAGAGGGTAGAACGGCAAGGTGGCCCATTGGAATAATCTAGAAGATATTAATTTAAGTTGTTTTTAAATTAATATGGCTTCTTGAGTCTCATTATTCAATTAGGAATTAGGTTATTATTTTCCTTTTTGAATAGTTTCCATATTATTTTTATTATTAATTTCCTTGTTGCATTAGGAATATTATAGGTGTTATTATTTTCCTTTTCTAAGTAGGAATTAGTTTCCTTTTTGAATTAGGATTCTAAGGCTTTGTTTACTCCTATTTAAAGGAGGCACATTATTGTTTTATTAATTAAGTTTTGATGATTAATAATATTGAGAGTTTTCTCTTTGTGTTCTCTAAGAACATGTTGAACATGTTGAATTGATTAATTCAATTGTTCTTGACTTATCAATCAATTCTCCACCAATTGATTGTGGCGTCTTCGACTATACCGAGGTTCGCGCTTCTTTAAGCGTTGGGTTGAGGTTTCCGCCTTCCATCTTTCGACGTATTCCAAGGTTCTTGCTACTTTTGTAGTTCAAGGGTTGAGGATCCATTAGCCTGCCTAGAAAAGACGATCCGGGTTCGCGTCAAATGACGCGAACCCTAACACAATTTTTTTTTTGGATAAAAAAGTCTCCTCTGATACCAATGACGCGAACCCGGATCGTCTTTCTAGGCAGGCTAATGGATCCTCAACCCTTGAACTACAAAAGTAGCAAGAACCTTGGAATACGTCGAAAGATGGAAGGCGGAAACCTCAACCCAACGCTTAAAGAAGCGCGAACCTCGGTATAGTCGAAGACGCCACAATCAATTGGTGGAGAATTGATTGATAAGTCAAGAACAATTGAATTAATCAATTCAACATGTTCAACATGTTCTTAGAGAACACAAAGAGAAAACTCTCAATATTATTAATCATCAAAACTTAATTAATAAAACAATAATGTGCCTCCTTTAAATAGGAGTAAACAAAGCCTTAGAATCCTAATTCAAAAAGGAAACTAATTCCTACTTAGAAAAGGAAAATAATAACACCTATAATATTCCTAATGCAACAAGGAAATTAATAATAAAAATAATATGGAAACTATTCAAAAAGGAAAATAATAACCTAATTCCTAATTGAATAATGAGACTCAAGAAGCCATATTAATTTAAAAACAACTTAAATTAATATCTTCTAGATTATTCCAATGGGCCACCTTGCCGTTCTACCCTCTTGAACTTCCACGCCCAATCTTTAGGAATCCCATGGAATGCATGATCATCGTTTAAGCTTCTTGAATCGAACATGTGAAATTCTATGAAATTCCTTTTGAATTTCCATGCCCTATCCTTGTAATTCAGCATGTGTGGATCATCATTTAGAATGCCATGAACCACCATGGTTGAATAGAAACTGGAGCTAGACCGGATCATATCATACCCCTCTTCTTTAAGAAGATTCGTCCTCGAATCTTGGCTATGCATTGCTTGATTCAACCCGCATCTTCCAATTTGTTGCTTGGACTTCTTTGACAAACGGAATTCATCGAACTTGAGGCTATGCTTCAACTCGATTAACTTTAGTTCATTGAAGAAACTTCCTGGCTGATAATTCGGATGGAAATCATACTTGTCCACACCAATGAAGTCAATATGCTCCACTTCATCAACTTCCAACTCCGGTTCTTTAGCTAGAATCTCTTCTCTTCCCTTTGCAAAGATCCTCCTCGCTTCCATGGCTGCCTTGGAAATTCCTTGCTTCCCTCTGCATTGAATCTCTGAATTCTTTTTGAACTCATCAAGCTCCACGGCTGCCATGCTACGGAACTCCCCCGCTAAAGCCGGCTTACCTACAACACTCTCATCAAAGCAAAGAAACATAGTCTCATTCGTGCCAAGAGTGCACTTCTTGAGGTTAGCGGTTAGCGCATCAAAACTCATCATAAGCAATTGATCATTCCAACTAATCGATAAGTAACAATTTAAACTACTATTGCTACATGACAATGTGATATTCCAATGATCAAAGCCTTTCAAAACAATTTTTCCCAAGAATGGCTCAAAAATTTGATTCTTTAAACTCATAAAAGCATTATTCAAAATCAAAGAATTAGTTACCCATTCAAACAAGCCATACTTTGTTTTAAATCCAAATAATTTCTTCGGAGAACAACTTACCAATTCCAACTTAGAAAACTCACCAACTCTTTGCTTTAAAGCTTGTTGGCCATGTGCCAACTCAACTTTTTCTTGGTGTTGATCTCCAACTCCCTGCAAATAAGACACAATAGATATAGGCAAAACATGATTAAGATTGTTAGTATATGAAAATACTTCCTCCGATTCACTCTTTTTTGCCTCAATCTCCCTCACTTCACTCAAGTCTTTTTCAAACTCATTCTCACTAAAGATCACTGAATTTTCTTTTTCTCTCTCTATTACTCAGCCTCTCTCTTTTCATTACTCTCTTTTATTTTTCGCTCTCCTTCTTTCTTTTCATCTTCGCACTCTTTCCTTTCCACTCCTTCACCACTCTTCTCTTGTTTTCGCTCACTCTCTCTTTTTTGATCACTCTCCTTTTGTAACTTCATTTGATCTTCATAAGCTTGCTTTGATGGCAATGGAATAAGAGAAATGGTTCTCTCATTCATCTTGAAAGAGTACTTATTGGAAACGCCATTGTAATTGACTTGCCTATCAAGTTGCCATTGTCGACCCAAAATCATGTGGCCGGCTTGCATTGGAACCACATCGCATAAGACTTCATCCTTGTACTTCCCAATGCCAAGAGAAATAAGCACTTGCTCATTCACCCTTATCACTCCATTATCATTCAGCCATTGCAACTTATAAGGACACGGGTGCTTGAACGTAGGCAGATTCAACTTCTCAATCATTGTTGTGCTAGCAAAGTTTGAGTAAACTCCCCCATCAATTATCAAACTACACACCTTCTCTTGCACGAGGCATCTAGTTCGAAATATATTCGCTCGCACGCTTGGGTCACCACATTCAGCTAGCAATTCACCTTCTACGGCATGCTCTTCAATTTGGTTTGGCACAAAACTTTCCCTCCTCTTAAATTGCTCATAAGTTTTGGTAAACAATTCGTTAAACTTAGAACAATCCTCATCATCAAACAAGGAAGTCTTTTTCGTGCTGCTACCCAAATTTTGTTTTCTCCTTTCCCCATTAGGAGTTTCACTTAACCGCATACGCCGTCTAATTTCTAGATTTTTTACTCGCGCACTATCCCTTTTAAACTCCTCATCACGCCAACTTTGCTCAAAATTAAAATAAGACATTCTTGCGCTGCCAAAATAAGGATTAGTACAAATAAAGAAATAAAAATTTCCTCACGCACTCCCTTACGTGTATCACTCAAGTATCACACATTTTTTTTTTTTTTTTTTTCTCTCGTGTTTGTCACTCAAGTAATAAAAAACCTCACAATTTTTCTCCTTGGAACTTTTAAAACAAGTTGAACAATATGAATATATCGCAAGTCCCCAACAACCAATCGCACACCTAGATTGAACACCTTCACAATGATTATAAGGACTCAAGAAACCAAATTCTAGCAATATTAATGAGCCAAACGAATTTCTAGAATTGCTAGAATAATGCAAGCAGATTTCCAAACAATAGGCAACAATCAAATCCTTAATTAATGCAAATCAAATATCCTATGGCTTTCTAGATTTTCCAAGCAAAATAGATTTATATGGAACACAAAATAAGAATCCCAATTAGAATGAAGATGCAACAAGGATCAACAAACTCAAACGATTGAATATTATTCGGAATTTTCTAGGGTTCAACTTAAATCCTAAATTTCAATAATAGCGCCCAAATTCGCAGCAATTGAATCGCTATTCGACGAAGAATAAACAACCTAGGGTTTTCGCTTCAACATTCCAACTTTGTTGTAATCCAATTCAAAACAACGAAACCCTATACACAATAATCAATTTTTTTTTCTAGGGTTTACGGGCAATTCAGAATTCTGTTTTTTTTTTTTTTTTTTTTTTTTTTTTTCAGAAAACACTGTTCACGCCAAATCACTGTTCATCGCGCACTGTTCATCGCGATTACTGTTCATCACTGTTCACGATTACTGTTCATGCGCACTGTTCACGGCACTGTTCACCCGAATATTTTTTTTTTTTTTTTTTTTTTTCAGAATCTATAAACCCTAACACAATTTTTTTTTTGAATAAGATTAACAAGAATGAAGGCCTAGGGTTTCAAGAATCTACTACGAAATTGAAAGAACAAGAAACTAAGATAGAGAACCTGGATAGAAAAGTCTCCTCTGATACCAATGACGCGAACCCGGATCGTCTTTTCTAGGCAGGCTAATGGATCCTCAACCCTTGAACTACAAAAGTAGCAAGAACCTTGGAATACGTCGAAAGATGGAAGGCGGAAACCTCAACCCAACGCTTAAAGAAGCGCGAACCTCGGTATAGTCGAAGACGCCACAATCAATTGGTGGAGAATTGATTGATAAGTCAAGAACAATTGAATTAATCAATTCAACATGTTCAACATGTTCTTAGAGAACACAAAGAGAAAACTCTCAATATTATTAATCATCAAAACTTAATTAATAAAACAATAATGTGCCTCCTTTAAATAGGAGTAAACAAAGCCTTAGAATCCTAATTCAAAAAGGAAACTAATTCCTACTTAGAAAAGGAAAATAATAACACCTATAATATTCCTAATGCAACAAGGAAATTAATAATAAAAATAATATGGAAACTATTCAAAAAGGAAAATAATAACCTAATTCCTAATTGAATAATGAGACTCAAGAAGCCATATTAATTTAAAAACAACTTAAATTAATATCTTCTAGATTATTCCAATGGGCCACCTTGCCGTTCTACCCTCTTGAACTTCCACGCCCAATCTTTAGGAATCCCATGGAATGCATGATCATCGTTTAAGCTTCTTGAATCGAACATGTGAAATTCTATGAAATTCCTTTTGAATTTCCATGCCCTATCCTTGTAATTCAGCATGTGTGGATCATCATTTAGAATGCCATGAACCACCATGGTTGAATAGAAACTGGAGCTAGACCGGATCATATCATCGGGTAAATTGAAAACATGCAATCTACATCCTGATTTCAACTCGAATCACCCGAAATGACTTACGATCATTCTAACAAGCTTAAATACACCAACATGACTTATTGTCTCCAAACCCTGACGCTCCTTTCAGAACATTATTTGACTATTCGAAGCTCGAAATCACCTTAATCTCGATTTTTGAACACGATACGCTTGAGAGTTTGGAATAGGGTGTTACAAATTCTGACTACTTCTTGAGCTAGGGAAAGTCTCAACCTATATGTAGATATGAGACGGAGGAGAAATGGCAGTGGAAATGAGGTCTTCCTCTCATGATCAAGTGTCGACACCCCTCCTTTTGGGTTTGTCAAAGATAGGAACTGATAGTAATTGAATTCAAAGTACTGTTTCAATCTCTAGGATATAATCAAGTATGAAATAGGAAAATCTCAAACGTGAAATTTCTAACTAGTCAGTACCTAAATTCTTGGAATGGGGTAGTAAAATTCTCACCAGAATATTCATTCTGAACTTAAGATATTACTTTATGCTCTAAACTTCCTTTTGTGCAATCTCTCTTTACTACTATCCCATACACCACCATAGATAATTGTCGATATTTTTTCATATATGATCATGTGTCCCCACTTTTCATAATTTTTTAACATTTATTCGTACAATAGCATACGGCCCGTAATATTACTGTTCGATGCGCTTTTGGGGGTGATAATGTTGTGTTTGTAATTAACGATGGTTCATCTTATGAGAATCTATGCTATGTGATACGTTCCAAGTTTGCTGATTTGGGGTCCTCTAATTTTCACACCAAGTATGCTATGCCTAGTATGGACCAGTGTGCCTTTTGCAACGATGAAGACATGAAAATCATGTTTGCGTCCATGCCAATTTATGGTGCAAATCATGTTGATATAATAGTTAGTTCTACCAGTGTTACATGTTACGATTTTGATATTGAAATTCTTATTGATGAGCCTGAGGTTGAACCCTTGTTAGAGTATGAAACAAAAGAAATGTCAAGTCGTAAGGTATTTCTATGGGATGAGTGGAGGAATGCCATAATCCATGTAAATCAAAGTTTTCGTGGTGGTGCTGTGGACTTTCAATTAATGTTGGGTAGATATACGATTGCACTTGGTTTTGAGGTCCGTTATAAAATGAATGATTCAAGCAGGGTTACTGTATCTGTGCGAAGAAGGATTCGGAGGGATGTGGGTGGTTTGTTGATGCAGGCAAGGCTGTTGTGCAAAATGAAGACAATTCCAAGGCCATCCAAGTTCCAATAGGTCCAATTACAAGGTCGCGGGCTAAGAAGTTAAAGGCAGAGCTTAATCGATTGATTCAAGCTATTTGGGCTCAAGTACAAGGCACAATCAAGCCCATTGGAGGGGAAAACGTGGAGCACAAAATGGAGGTTGGATTATAGTTATTCAAGCCCAATTTGAGTGAGAAGAACATGTATATGCGGCCCAAGAGTGTGGAGTCAAGCCCACGCGTTTTATTTACTATTGTTATTATTTCTTTTAAATAATTTAGGGGACTAATTCTTGTCTGATTAGGATTTGTTTTGAGGATTCCTTGTTGGATTGGTTTCTTGTTGCCTAAGTTTTCTTCACCCTATTTAAAGGGGGTTCATTATATTACTTTTATTTTATCTAAGACATTATTCATTAAGGCCTCGTTTGATTCGGGTATTAAAAAGTAGGATGGAATTATTAATACCACTTTTTTATAATACCTTGTTTGATTTGCACAAATGTGCTGGGATTACTAATACTGGTACTAAATTAATACCACTCTTTGTGCTATAATTTAATACCAGGGGGAGGTGGTATTTGTAACACCCGGTTTCTTTATCGCTTGCGAATCACGACCCATATCGCGTATAAGGCAGAATCGGGTTCCGGATGGCCAATTTGGGTTCTGGAAAGGTTGGTATGGTTTGGAAACCTCCAACAAGTCATATTAATATATTTGAGTGTGTTATAATGACCATAAGTTGTTTCGGGTGGCTCGGACGGAAATCAGCTCGAAAATCACAAGTTTCGATCTACGCGATTAATTATTTTTATCCGACTTTGGAAGACCATAACTTCTTCATCCGAACTCCAAATGAGTCCCCGTTTTTGGCCAAGTCTTCATTTCAATGCCCTCTACAACTTTCATGTTTTGGCCGAGACCCAATTCCAACTCCTTGATGCCCAAAAGTGCGTACGAAGTAGAGCTGTTGACCAAAAACTGAAGGAGGCAGAAATTAAGCCATGGAGTCGACTCCATGAACAGTGGGGGAGTCGACTACATCGATCTGGGCGAGAAATGTATATATTTTCACCTCATTTCTTCCCCATTTAACACATTCATTTGGAATGCTCTTGAGAGAGATGTAAGGGGCGAATTTGGGGGATATTAAGGCATCATTCGAGGGTGCATCTTCCACACAAGATTCTCATCAACATCACCATCTCCATCATCATCTTCATCTCCTTCTCCATCCTAATCCACCATAGCTAGGGTTTTGAAGAAATTGGGGGTTTTTCGTATCCGTGCTTCCCCGGCTCGATTCTTCCGCAATACTTCGAGGGATTGGCCCTCTTAAGGTGGAAACAAAAGTATTTTAACATGTTCTCTTACGATTACAACGTATTCATCTCAAATCAAACTAAACCTAGGTTTTCTACTCAAAGTTGCATATGCATGGGGCTTGGGTCAATTTCTTTGGGTATTTTTGATAGATTTACATCATATATGACATCAATAACTATTTTAGACAAAAAGCCCTAATTTTAAATGATTTATGAGAAAGTTTGGTATATAACCTTCAAGTACGCATATGAGTATATACGCTAAGCTTTGATACGCTTATATATGATGTCATATGTGGGATTTAAAGTATATTTTGGATAAAGTTAAATATATTGGTGGTATTGTTGTTGTATTTTAAGCTATGAACTACATTTATGAGATTTTCTACTTACCTAGCCAGTCCGTAAGTGTGCTAGTCAAATACATAAATATGTTTTGAATGAATGAAGTCTTTAAATCATATTGGGAGGCTAATTGGGAACTCGTATACACTGTTTGATTATATTAGACTTGGCTTGGGGCCAATTTGATGAAAGTTATGAAACCTCCCAAACTAAGGATTTTTATGGTTTGCTTTCTTAACTAACGGACTTGGCGGATCTTGTTAAATCTCAACAATACCACTACAAGTTTTACACTATGGATATATACATATATACAAGTTTTACGAATACATATGGAATGCATGTATATTCATATCTATATATGTTGGATTCTATATTCTTGTGATTTCATTGATTCGATGGGATGATTATTGTGATTTTACATCGGATGGCTACAACGTTCGTACTAGATAGATGGTGATTACTGATAGCGTATAGCCTTGGTGGCTACGTGAGTATTATTGTAGCGTGCGCCTTTAGGGCTGCGTGAGGTAGCGTATGCCTGTGTGGCTGTGTGAGGTAGCGTCTAGGTAGACCTGGTAGGTGGTCCCTGCCTTGGGAAGAAGAAACCGAGTTGCCGACTATCTCTGTACAGTAGATTTATGAAAATCCTAGACGTGAGTATGATATGTGATTGATGTGATAGATCTAGTCGCGGTGTTGTGGCATATACAGTATGATGATATATATTGCCTTTCCTGTACTTTGGGTCAGGGACATTATATATGCATTTCATGAAAGGTTTTTCGTGCATTGTCTGCTTCAGAAATATAGTATATATATATATATTTACATTTGTAAATACCAAAAAGAAATGTGTTTTACCCTGAGATGACGTATTACAGAGAAGCAGCACATAAACTATTTTCACTAAATTGCATTGCATGGCATGCATGATTTCTAACCTATCTTATACAACCCTTATAGTTCCCACTGAGCCCGTTTAGCTCACTCCCATTTTCCAAACCAGGTTTTGCAGGTATTACCCGGGGAATGGTGTGCCATCAACTCTAGATAGCTCTAAAGATTGGATTACAAAAGTCGTTTGGAAACGACTTGTTTGCCATTTCTTTAATCAATAGTTATTTATGTATTGTGCTATTGTGTATAATGATGATATAAAGCTAATTAAGATTGGGACCTCATTGGAGGCTTTGTATAAATGACTTTTCTTAAATGTGGAGTATCTATTGAATATGGATTATATGTATATTCTAACAGGTTTTGGTATTGCTTGATAAATAAACTCCATATGCCAAAATTTTCTAAAAATCACTGCTTTATTTAGAATTCTCTTTTTATATAAGTTCTAAGTTTTATCATTTCATACCCGTCGTCGTGTACGACTCCATGGCTAACCGGGTCCCGGAGGTATAATCCTCTAAACGGGATTTCAGGGCATCATAGTATTGTTTATCCAGGATTAAGAAAAATGAACCATATATTTTAAAAAATGCCATTACTACTATAATATTTTCAAAAATTCCACTACTACTTCGACTATATTATTATTTTAATTTATTGAAAAAAAATTTAATATTTTTTTAAAAAACTTTTTAAAAATTTTTTTTTTGGTTAGTCCAAAATATAATCACGTTTACGAGTTACAGAACCAAACATGGTATTTACATCAGCACGAGATATCCTAGTATTAATACTGCATAAATCAAAGAGGGTATTAGTATTAAATTAATACAATGATTAATAGTCCAGTACTATTAATACTGGTATTATTAATCCCACTGATCCTAATACCTAAATCAAACGAGGCCTAATAGTATTTAGTGAGATTAATCCTCTTTGGTTCTTCACGAACTACTTGAACTTATTATTGGTTTCCATGGCGTTCATCCGACTTATCAATTAGTATTCCGCACCCGATTATGGCGTCTTCATTCTCAACCCTAATCTGATTGTAGAAACGGTCCAAATTCTTAATTTGTTACAGTTTTCGAGTGTATTTGTGTCGAGGTTCGCACAACCAATTCGTTGTGTTTGCGGGTTTCGCACGATATCACCATAGGTCGTATCATTTGTTCATGCTATGATGCCTCGTACGAATGGTAGTTTTTATATAAAGAAGCTCATTAATGAGCATACCTGCATTGGGAGGATGATCTGCAAGCGGTCGAAGATGCTAACGTCGAAGGTTGTGGCTTCTATTATCGAGGATAAATTTCGTGCTGAACCATGGCTGCCAAGGATGTTATGAAGACAATGAAGGGTGATTATGGCATCACCATTCCTTATTTGAATGTGTGGTGTGGGAAGGAAATGGTTAGCTGTGATATTCTTGATGACGATGAGAAGTCATATAGGATACTTACTCGTTATGTTATGTTGCTCCTTACTCCTCTATAATTCCATCCTTAGTTAACCAATTTCCGTAGTTTTCACATTAAAGTCTAGCTCTTCTCATATTTGTAGAATCATTCTTCATAAAAAAAGAACAATGCACAATTTAACCAAAACTCCCAACTCCCATTGTGCAAATCCTTTTAACAGATTGTTTGCCATTTTAGTAGATGAATCATTCATTGAGAGAAACATGGTGAGGGTTCTAGAAACTTTTAATTATTATTATGCTAACCTCATTCAGGTTTTTTGTGTTTTTAGGAGAACAAATAAATCTTTACGATGAAAGAATATAATGAGATTTCGAGCCTTAATTTTTGTGGTACGATATTAGTGCTGAGGTTATTTGTGTTTTTGGAAGAACAAATATATCTCATCATTGAAGTTGTATTGTGAAAGTTAAGAAAGGTAGAAATTTCCAAGTTCGAGTTTGTGGAAGGTTTTCTATAGCAGATGCAATTCGAAGCATATAAGGATTTGGAATTTTGTCCATCTATCTTAGGAATTAGTTTTTATTTTTATTAGTTTAGTTGACATTTTATTTTTCGATGTAATTTTATTTTTCTTATTTTAATAAGTAAATTAGATTAGTGTAAATTCTAAACATTCATTCCGTGTGGATTTGATCACTTACTTGCGCTATCTATGTGGTAAATTAACGTTTTGTTTTTAATTAATGTCTTTCTTACGACGAAAAAATTTCTTTTTCATCCAATTCCAAGGTTCAAGTCTTGATATAGAGTTGGGGTCAAGGATTTACAAACAACCTAATTAAGAGTACAATCCGAGATCTTGGCACCAAGTTTGATAAACAAAAAATATCCTTCAAATGTATAAAAAATTAATGGTTAAAATTATATGTTATGATGTGCCTTAGTTGTATACCCATGGTGTCTTTTATGCAGAAATAAGAATTCAGATTTTAATAAAATTTATATATGCAACACCCCAAATTCCATTAAGAGGATCTCTCCTCTGGGACCCGGTTCGTCACGGGTGCTGTTTTCCGACGATGGATTAACTAGACACAATCCCTGTGTAACACGTAAAAATCCACAATCTAAATAATAAGAATATTTTTCATTTCAACAAATATGTCAACAAAAGAAAGGCAAATACTACAATTCAACAGGTAGCCTCCAACGAGGTCCCAAGTACAAAATTTCCAATCTCCACATACAATATATATTAGTACAAGTTTAATAATACATCGCCAAAAATATAACAAACATGGGTCCTTCTCTCGTGAAGGACCCTCCTTCTTCCCTTTAACCAGAAGAACCTGCCAACTGTTTGGAAAATAGGTGGGGTGAGTCAAACTGACTCAGTGGGAATCATATAGTAAATTTAATCGAAAATCCTTTGTAGCAGCTTAAAATAAACCATTCTCATATATATATTGGTTTAGTAAGAAACCCATTTTATCATCTTTTTCAAATACTTCAAACCCCATGGACATTTCATAATTGATATCAAATGAAATCTTATGGCACAATTAAGTATTCATCTCATGAAACATGAGGCACAAATCTTGTAATACCCCATACTTTAATTTGTTTTAAATTGAATTATATTAGCTTATTTATACTCATGTGAGTGATCGTTAGGTGATTCGGGTGGTTCGAATTAATTTTGGTGGGTAAAATAAGAAGTTTTGGTCCTTCGCGATTTGTTATTTCTAGCTATCTTTGAGCTATCGTAATTTCTTCAATATTTATCCGAATGAGATTCCATACGCGAAAGTATCCAGTATTTGTACCATTCTACAACTTTCATGTTTTTTTCGAAGTCCAATTCACACTCCTCCTTGGTCAAAACAGGGCGCAAAGTAGGCCTATTGCAAAATTCTGGTGATTTGGTAGCGCTTCGGTAGAGCACTGTCTTCGGTGAATTTTTGGGAAACATATATCTAGAATTTGGGAAAACTTCCTCTTAGAATATTGTATATCTTTGAAATACCTTTCTGTGGACATAAAGATTACCTCAATCGGAGTTATGAGCGAAACGTTATGGCCAAAACAAAAATAGTGCACCAGAGCCCCAAAGTTATAGCGCGGACCGGTATGACGTTTTTTGCATACCGGTCTGGCACCAAAAGTTTGGGATATTTGTGTTCCACGGACCGGTATTCGGTATTTGGCATACCGGTCCGCCAGTTAACTATTTCCGCCGACTTAAGCACGTTTTTAAGCCATTTTTAGTCATTTTTCACCCAAACTTCGACCCAAACACTTCCACACTCCTCTAGGGAGTTCTAGAGGGTTCTAGAGAGAGAAAGAGAGATTTCTACACATTTCTCATCCTCGATCGGAGATTCAAGCTTGAAATCATCCAAACCCATCTCTAAGGTACTATTCATCATCTTCTAGCTTGGTTTTCCTCTATAAAAGCTTAAGTATGAGCTTTGGCTACTTGGGTTGGGTTTATACATCATTGATTCGGGGATTTTGCTATGCTAGGAACGTGTTGACACGAGGGCTTGAGTATTTTACCAAACGGGGCTTCGGTTTACATCTTTCTTCTTTCTTTTGGTCTATACACATGAGGTAGGGGTTATATCTTCTCTAAGCTTGGTAATATGATTTTATTTCAATAAGAAATTAGTGATTTTATACATATAGATTTGATATAAAGCGCATATCTCTTGTTATTGATTATACAAGAATGATTTTATACATGTATGTTAATATGTTGATCATATCATTGGATATACATAAGTTGTGCATGATTGAGCTACATGATTGAGCTATGATTTTACGATATGAAGCAAGATATGCCATCTAAGCCCCATGATTACATGTTATTGATTCATACGGATGTTCTTTGGATGTATATGTGTTAGTTTGATAAGAAAATGATTAGTAAAGGGTTTCATATACACCAAAGAACATGGACGTGAATTGGTTAGAGTTTATATGGCATATGTGGTTTCTATTGTATCTATGATGCATGAGTTGAAACAAGATATGCCAATTGAACTTGACATCACTTGTAAGTGATGTTCCTTGCACATATATGCTTGATTGAATCCAAGTGGATTTGTATATAGGTTATGTATGCACTGAGGAACATGGATACATGATGAATAGAGCTTAAGTGGCATAGGTTATTTCTAGTTCACATTTAGAGCAAGCATTGTACGCTATGCATCATTATTGTGTCAACCTGACATCTTGGTGATCTCATGGTGAGTTCAAAGCCTCCATATGACATATGGTGTGAAAATTATATCTTGGGAGAATTATATCTCGTATCCATGTTATGGATGGCTTTGTATGCTCTTGAGGCATTCTTGAACATGTTATTATCTATCTTCGGGAGTTCTTCATTCATATGTGGATATATTCTAGGCTATGTTATCTGGTGGGATGTTGCCCACAGTTATAAGTATCTATGTTTGGGCCTTCCGTCAGTGAAGGGGAATAATTGTGGTTAGTGCTTGCCGGTATGAAAAATAGACAGGACCTGGTGCCCTTGGGTTGAAAATCCCTAAACCTCTGGGGGGTCAACATGTCGTCGGCTGTCTAGGGCCTATGGTTAGCAGTCCAAAAATCTAGACAACGGCAAGGCACTAATATTCTGATTGATATGGAAATGAGCTGTTGATGTGATATGGTGGACTGTGGTCCAAATTGTTATTATCTGTTGATATTCACTCGAGACAGAGAGGCCATGTTATGATCTCGATCTTATGTCTCTTGAGGGTGGTCAGGCTTATATTATGAATGTTTATGGATTGATCTTCTGGCGGGGCGGTCAGGCCCACAGTTATTGTTACAGTTATAATTCCTGATAAGGACCGGCTATGGTCTTGGATAGGCAGACTCATATCATTTGCTATCTCGGCTCTCTCATATTCCGGTGATTCGACCTAACGGTTAGACATAAGGGAGGTAACCTGCATTAGCATGAGCATGCATGGTTTTGTGAAATTATGCTAAGTTACAAATCATGTTTGGATTATATTATGAAAAGGTTTACCTTGTTTAAAGTAATGAATCAAGATATGTTTTCAAAGTTGTGCCTTTTTACTTTCCCCCTATTGGGCGATATGCTCACCCTGTTTTTCTATAACTATACTGGTATTCAGGAGTCGAAAGAGGACATGGATGCAATGGGATCGGGGACGTGTTAGTAGCTCTGATATGGACTCATTTTTGTCATGTATCTTCCATTAGAAGGAATTTGATTTCTATTTCTAGATTGGTTGAGGACAAATATTTTGTTTGTTTTAATGATAAATTAGTTATCATTAGAAAAAATAAATAGTTTGTTTGTTCTGGTACATTAGTGATTGATCTTTACATTATTAAATCCTGACTTGTCAATACTACAACTGAGTGAATTGAAGAACATTAATAGTTTACCAATTAAGAGAAAGGAACCTTCAAAATGAGTCAAATGTATTTTTGGCACTTACGCCTTGGTCATATTAATCTAAAAAGAATTCAAAAACTGGTCGAGAATGGACCATTAGGTTCATTGGAAGTGCAGGCATTTCCAGTTTGTCAGTCCTGTTTAGAAGGAAAAATGACTAAGAGATCGTTCTCGGCAAAAGGCAATAGCGCTAAAGAACAGTTAAAACTGGTTCACTTTGATTTATGGTCACATGAATGTCCAAACTAGAGGAGGCTTTAAGTATTTCATCACATTTGTAGATGATTATTTAAAGTATAGATACATTTACTTAATGTCAAAAAGCACTTCGCAATACTTTCTTTACACACAAACTTTCTGTATTCTTCGCCATCCCCATCGTAGGAAAATTTGCGTTTCTCTTTCTCTATGCATATCATGCAAATAATTATTGTATGTAATTTGTAAACATGAGATATATATATAGAGATGAAGATTTAAAGTCAAATCAATTTTAAAAGTGTTATTTCTCATAAACTTATGTTATTAATTAATTATAAAATTGAAATTACGAAAACACCCATAAACACTTATCCTGATTCGAAATTGGGTCATCCTAAGTCTGTTTGGCAAATGAAATCTTTAAGGAATCTTAAAAATTAAATAAAAAAAAATAGAACTGATTACGGTGTTGCCACCTTACCAATAGACATTAATTATTACCAGTATCCATCAATGGATAGAGAGAGACGATACTCATTGAAAACTCGTCCATATATCTATATTTCAACTAAGATATGATTAAATGCTATTCGTTCATTTATTTTAGGGATACTTTATAATCCATCTTTTGTTACATTAGTACTACATTTGTAGTGTTAAATATAAATTTGAAGAGTTTTTAACCATGTCTTATATTATATTGCATTAAACTTTATTACATATATAAAAATATGATTGATGGACTTATAGGATGGGTTTTGGGAGGGACTCATGGGCAGACCTAAAATGCCTTGGGCTGGGCTAGCTCATGGGCGGGCTTAAAAATATAATATCAGCCCATGGCCCAAGCTTATGAAGCTCAAGTAGCTCAAAAGACCGTTGACCAGTCAAACGAGACGTGTTAGGTTGGGTTGAGTTTCGAACCTTCGAGCCATGTGATGAGGCCTAGTTGTCGAACTCTATATCCATCCCCCTTTATTATAGTAAGTACTATTATGAATTAACGCTATGTATCCAAAATTAAAATATAAAATATATAATATATATCTATATATATAGTATTTAATACTTGGGAGTAATTCATCATTGTTTTATAATTATTATATTTTGATGATAAATGAAATGAAAATGGTTGTCAATCATATCCTTCAATAATTTTTTTCATTTTTTTTACTTCCCTTTTTTTTAGAATTTATATAAATTCAGTTATAAAGTCTTAATATTTATATTGTTAGAATTAAATTTCTTTTAAAAATATTTATTAATATTTGTCAGATTCAGTAGTCGCAAACTAGCCCTTGCGACTACCCCTCGTTTTTGACCAGATTGACGAAAAGAAAAGGGAGTGGAAAATAAGGACTTTGAGTCAATTTTCCTGAAACAAAGGACCAAGACTCACATACATGCACGAGATGGCTGATCAAAACTCAAAGTTTGGCACTCTAAAGTCTGTGGAGGAACCAAAATTTAAAAGGATGGATCTATTTTCCGAAAGGCTCGAATTTGATTGATAAACAGGGAAGGTGTAAAAGAAGAATCGGGTACATAAAAAAATTAAAAGTGTAAAAAAGGGAAAAATCCCGTTGGTCCACGATAGGAATTTTTTTCGATCACCTTTCCCCACGAAGGGAAATAACTTTTACCGCACATTCCCCACGAAGGGAATTACTTTGTCCACATATTCCCCACGAAGGGAACCCTTTTCACATTTTTTCCCCACGAAGGGAAGCACCTAGAGATAAGAATCGTTTTTCACTTCTCCCCAGAGATGGGAAACCTTTGAAGCACTGTTTTCACAAATAATCATCTAGATTCAGCGAAATGTCAAAACTCCCTAGACGAATAGTTAAAATGCAGTACGTCGAGGGTAGAGATGCACCACTGAGGGTAGGCGAAAGAAAAGACCGATATATCGTGTTGCCTAAGTCGAGAGGAAAGGGGCGGTCATGGATTGTATCGCCTGAGAAACAACGAAATTCACTAGCCAGAAGGGTATATTTTGATTCAAATGCCAATGCTTTGAGATTCACACAAGAATCGTGAATTGTTGTCTTCTTGTCGTCCTAGAATTCATGTGAACAAGAATCCCAGGACGAGAGGGTCTGTGAACACCCCAATCCACGACTCTTGTGTCAGTACTAGTTTCTCATAAAATAAGCATAATGCATTTGGTCTTGAGTCATCATGCATATAGAAGACTGTAAGGAAAGACTCCAATTTCGGATCCATCGAGAGTCTGATATGACCTTTGTTGCCTCTTCGTTTACTAGGACGGGGATCCAACGGGAGCCAGCCTCAGCCCTCCAACCGTACGGCTGGCTGCCAAACGTACGGTTGGCACCTAGCCGCATTCCCCAACCGCATGCCCTAGCTGCACGCCCCATCTGCACGTACCAGCCGCACGCCCTAGCCGCACTCCCTGCGGCTGGCTTCTTTTGGAGCGTTTTTGGCTGAAATTTTGCTATAAATAGGACCCTTGGGGTGTCATTTGGGGGATCAACACTCAATAGTGTTTTTAGTAAGTAGAAACTCTATCAAAATTGTTAGAGAGTCTTTTTTAGAGAAATTCCAGAGAGAGAAAAAGTCTTAGAGAGAGAATTTCTAAAGAGAGAAAATTCTAGAGAGAGAAAGGAGCAATCAAGGCAAGGTTCTTATTTCTTCTTCAAGCGCATTAGGTACGTCTTTCTACCATTCTACTATTTTCAATACTGCATTTAAATATTGTTTTCAATCAAGAAAATTAGATAACTTGCAAAGAAGTTCGTTGTTTTTAAAATTAGTCTTTTCTAAATTTTACAAGAAAACTAAAATCCATTTTGACACGTTTTCAAAACAAAACAAAATTACAAAAAAACAGTTTCCAAAAAAAAGGAACTACGAGACTCTGATTTCATTCTATGAATGAAAGCGTAGGCGCTCGAGTCTGATTTTAAAATATTGCTTTAAAACTAAATTTATCCGAAAAGGACTATTCTGAAAACTATTCAAACTACTTGCAAGGTATCTAAAATAGGATTTAAATACATGATCCATTAAGAGACCGAAAGGGCAAATTGGGTGCCTAACACCTTCCCATTGATGGAAACTAAGTTCCATGATCGTTTAATATTGCGTATAGACCGAACAAAATTTTTATGTAAAACCCTAGTGTGGAATCGGATTTTACCTTCGAGATCTCTCTGATTTGATCTCGTCTCAGCACGAACAGGGATTGGTGGAGACAAATCGAGAACACGGGCTCGATAGAACCTCAAGATATTCTATCGTATTCCTTTTGCCGTGCAATCCTGTACCGAGTGTGGGCTGCGGTATCACCAAGATCTCCTCCTCTACTCTCTACGGCACAAACACTAAATTCGTGAGAATTATTGTGTCGAGAGAAGAGGCAAGGCTAGCATATATAAAAGGCTACGATAGAGACCCTAAGGAGAAATAAGTGTTTGGGCTTACTATAGAAAACTGGAATCCTAATTCGATTAAGAATTGATTCCTTCCATAAATTATAATTCACACCACTAAAGAATTATAATTGCACTCCCATCCTTATCTCAAAATTATATTTCGAGCTCCTTATTATTAAATACTTATTATTTTCCCCACGTTAAGATTATAGATAACTGTCATTTAAATTAAATTACTGACAATTATATTTATATGACTTCTTAATCCTTGAGCCTACCACTTAACTTATTTGACATGTCGGATTAATATAATCCACCTGCAGGGTTTGACATAATCAAAACTTATAAGCTTCTCAAGGGGTTATCATCAATCCCTATACCGGGACGCGGATTCCGTCAATAATTAATATTCATCATACATATAGTGTCGCCATCCACTTCACGAAGATTATTGATCCATAAATGAATCTTACTTTTAATGAGTCAAAACAACAAACACTACATATATATGTCTATTAATTATTTCAAGATTAAGAGCATAAGTAATCATAATAACCATGGGATTTTAAATTGTTTTATATAGTCAGTATAAAAACAATTAACCCAAACTGGTCCTGTTCAATACACATAAAGTGTAGTAGCACAACGAGTTAAAACTACACAATTTCCTATAGTCAAGATAAACTACTAAAACTTGTGCTACAATCCTACCGATGGTTGTCCAATTCCATCTAAGATCGTGAACCAATAAACTTATATTTCACAAGAACCGATGATATGATCCTCTGTGTGTAAGCTATACTCTACACACCAAATCATCTACTATATGGAATAAAAGACACACACATGCACAATATTTAAATAAATAATATCATGTAACCATTGCCCATAAAGATTCTCGTTAAAATAGCAGAATCGAGTCTATATAACATACCAATAATAATAAAATCATGGCTTTTAGTATATCACTCTAACAATCTCCCACTTAGACTCAAAGCCATGCAGCTATGCACCTCACCCCCATTCCCACAACGTGACTATCAAAAGTCTTGGCCGGTAAGCTCTTCGTAAAAGGATCAGCTAGGTTGTCTCCTGATGCAATCTTAGTCACTATGACATCACCTCTCTGCACAATATCTCTGATTAGATGATACTTGCGCTCTATATGTTTTCCCTTCTTATGAGTCCGTGGCTCCTTCGAATTTGCAACTGCTCCACTATTATCACAATAAAGTGTAATAGCTGAATGCACTGAAGGTACCACATCTAGATCCATAAGAAAGTTCTTGAGCCAAACTGCCTCTTTAGCCGCTTCTGAAGCAGCCACATATTCAGCTTCCATGGTGGAGTCAACAATACAAGACTGCTTAATACTCCTCCAACTAATGGCCCCACCTCCTAGAGTAAACACATATCTTGAAGTTGACTTTCTAGAATCCCTATATGACTGAAAATCTGAGTCTGTGTACCCAATGGGCACTAGACTATCTGCCTGGTAAACCAACATAAGATCTCGAGTCCTTTTAAGGTACTTGAGTATATGTTTTACCGCAGTCCAGTGTTCTTGCCCTGGATTAGACTGATATCTGCTAACCATGCCAACAGCAAAGCAGATGTCTGGTCTAGTACACAACATAGCATACATTAGGCTTCCTACTGCCAAGGCATAAGGAACTGCCTTCATTTTCTCTATCTCATCAGGTGTCTTAGGACACTGATCCTTGGATAGAGTGATTCCATGCCTGAAACGGAGATACCCTTTCTTGGAATCCTGCATACTAAATCTGGAAGGAATTGTATCAATATAAGTAGCTTGTGACAAGCCCAACATCCTATTTTTTCGATCTCCCATAAGCTTAATACCAAGGATGGGACTAGCTTCTCCCAAGTCCTTCATATCGAATTGACTTGATAACCATACCCTCACTGAAGATAATAACCCCATATCGTTCCCAATAAGTAAGATATCATCTACGTACAATACTAAAAATACCACTGCATTTCCGTTGCACCTTTTGTACACACAAGACTCATCCGGACATTGATTAAAACCAAAAGACTTGATTGCCTTATCAAAACGGATGTTCCAAGATCTAGACGCTTGCTTAAGCCCATAAATAGACTTTTTAAGCTTGCACAACATGTGCTCTTGACCCTTTGCTATGAATCCATCTGGCTGCATCATATAGATGCTTTCATCAAGACTTCCATTAAGGAAAGATGTCTTGACATCCATTTGCCAAATCTCGTAATCAAGATGAGCCGCAATGGATAAGAGAATCCGAATAGACTTTAGCATGGCAACCAGTGAAAAGGTTTCATCATAATCGATTCCTTCTTTCTGAGTGAACCCTTTTGCAACAAGCCTTGCTTTAAAGGTTTCCACCTTCCCATCTGCTCCTCTCTTTCTCTTATATACCCACTTGCATCCGATGGGTTTTATCCCTTCGCGTGGTTCTACAAGATCCCAGACTTTATTAGAGTACATGGACTCCATTTCAGATTTCATAGCCGTTTGCCATTTTTCTGCATCTTTATCTTGAAGTGCTTCATTGTAGTTAAATGGATCCATTTTGTGTTCATCAGGGACCTTGTCATAAGACTCTCCCAAGAACATAAAACGGTCGGGTTTACGTACAACCCTTCCACTACGACGAAGCACTACTTGTGTTTGTGTACCTTGTGCAGGTACTGAACTTCCCAACTCACTATCCACATGCTGTGCTGGTTCGGGAATTTGTGTTGGTTCAAGAACCTGTGCTGGTTCCGGAACCTGCGTGTTAGTGGTTCGTTCAGGATGTGCACGAGCATCAATAATTCTCCCACTACGACGAGGTAATGGGATAATATCTATCTCTTGTGGTACTTCTTCTTGTACTGAAGGTACAGACAAATTGTGCCCTACTTTTCCTCCTCTTATTTCCTCTAGAACAACACTACTTCTGGGCTTGTGGCCCATGATATAATCCTCTTCTAAGAATTTGGCATTGGTGCTAACAATATAACCTTTCGTTCTCGGGGATTATAAAATAGGCCACCCTTGGTTCCGTTAGGATATCCAACAAAGAAACACACTTCTGTTCTTGACTCCAATTTATCCGCATTACCTTTCAGCACGTGTGCTGGACTACCCCATATCCGAAAATGCCGTAGACTAGGCTTACGCCCAGTCCACAATTCTATGGGTGTAGTAGGTATTGACTTTGATGGCACCAAGTTAAGAATATATGCTGCTGTTTCTAAAGCATATCCCCAAAAGGAATCAGGTAGGTCTAAATAACTCATCATAGATCTTACCATTTTCATAAGAGTCCTATTCCTTCTTTCTGCTACACCATTCTGCTGTGGCATACTCGGTGCAGACAATTGGGATGTAATCCCATTTTCTGACAAGTATTCCCTAAACTCTCCTAAGAGATATTCACCACCACGATCTGATCGTAGTGTTTTGATACATTTTCCTAGATGTTTCTCCGTTTCTTCCTTGAATACTTTGAATTTCTCAAAGGCTTCAGACTTTCGTCGCATTAAGTAAATGTATCCATACCTTGAGTAATCATCAGTGAATGTGATGAAATACTCAAAGCCACCTCTAGCCTGGACAGTTATGGGACCACACAAATCAGAATGAACCAGTTCTAACTGTTCTTTAGCCCTATAGCCTTTTGCCGAGAATGGTCTCTTAGTCATTTTACCTTCTAAACAGGATTCACAGACTGGAAGTGCCTCCGCTTCCAATGAACCTAATGGCCCATTTTCGATCAGTCTTTGAATTATTTTTAGATTAATATGACCAAGGGCGTAAGTGCCAAATATATGTTTGATTCATCTTTGAAGGTTCCTTTCTCTTAGTTGGTAAACTATTAGTGTTATTCAATTCATATAGTTGCAATGTAGACAAGTCAGGATTTATTATATAAAGATCATTCACTAATGTACCAGAACAAATAAACTGTTTATTTTTTCTAATAATAACTAATTTATCATTAAAATGAACAAAATATTTGTCCTCAACCAATCTAGAAACAGAAATTAAATTCCTTCTAATGGAAGGTACATATTGACAATCCTTAATTACTAAAATCCTATCCTGACTAAACTGAAGATAAATATCTCCTACTGCAACTGCTGCCACCTTCGTAGCATTACCCATGTGCAGATAAATTTCTCCATTCCTAGGTTGCCTGGTTTCCTGGAACCCCTGCAAAGTATTGCAGACATGATTAGTGGCTCCCGAATCTACACACCAGGTACTGGTAGATCGGACCGCTAAACAAGTTTCAACAACTAATAAATGAAATTTACCTCCATTGTTTTGGCGGTTTAGAAAACGGGGACAATCCTTCTTCCAGTGCCCTTTCTACTTACAGTGAAAACATTTGCCTACAGGCTTTTTCACTCCTCCTTAAGGTCCAGCGACTGCTGCACGTGCTGCTCCTTGTGGGACTGCAGCTTGTGCATTATTCTTCTTCTTCTTTTTCTTGCTTTTAGGCTTAGAAGTAGAAGCTTTCTTAGCCACTAGAGCACTAGCTGACTTACCAATGAGTCCCTCAGCTGCTTGGAGTTCTTTAAGAAGTTCCGACAACGAATATTTAAACTTGTTCATGCTGTAATTTAGTCGGAATCCCTTAAATGAATCCGGCAACGACTGGAGAATGATATCGACCTGAGTTTCCCCATCGATTTCAGCTCTAAGGATCTCTAGTTCATTCAGAAGACCAATCATCTTCAGAACATGATCCCTAACTCGGTTCCTTCAGCCATTGTTGTGTTCAAGAGGTCCTTCATCGCAACCTGCCTTGCGGCACGATCCTGATCCCCAAACATATCTTTGAGGTTCAGCATTATGTCGTAGGCAGTGGCTAAAGACTCATGCTGATGTTGCAGTACATTTGACATAGAAGCCAAAATGTAACACCGCGACATTTCATCAGCCTTTTTCCACTTTCGGTAAGCCTGGGTTTCCTCTTTGGTCGCCCCCTCATGTGACGCCCCGAATCCCGTTCTGAGATTTTCACCTCCGAGACCCGGTTAATCACGGATGTCGTGCGCGACGGCGGGTTTAATTACTTAAAAACACAACTTTTTAAAACTTTCTTCTAATAAAAGATAATCCAAGAAAAATCCGTTTTTCTAAAATTTCGGCATGTGGAGTTCGTTTATACAATGATCCACCCTGTTAAGTTTAAAATCATTTTCATACAAATACAACCCAAAGCAATCCACATATTAAATTCACCCCACATATATGAAAACAATTTACATAAGTCTTATTACACATCCTTAATACATTAATACCAAAATCTAATTCTTATAAGAATGTTTATATACATTACAACATGATCAAAATCAATTATACAGTATAATCCTTCTCGAGGAGGACTAAAAGGTTTAAGGACATCAGAGGCCTCTAAACTCGTGAACCACGCGCCACCCGAAATGCTAAACCTGCAAAACTGTTTAGAAAATGGGATGAGCCAAATTCGGGCTCAGTGGGAACTATATAAGTGTGGTATGAAAGCACGTGTATCTTTTACAGAAAGTAAGTACTTTACTATAATATAATAGTTAAAGACAAGGAGATGCAATGCAACCCACACCCACTTCCATACCAGGCCTCCTGAGGAATTCTACTCCTGTAGTCAGAAGCTAACTATCCGGGTTATTGCTCACGGTCCCACAAATTCCCATATACGTCCGTTTAATGATCACACGTTCTCCTAAGGGGTGGGTTCTAGGATTACTTTGATGAATTATTAGCCTCCAACGATTCGCCATGCTAATGCGAATTCTTACTAATGTGCATGTCCACCATGTACCCCAATCATCATGGTACGATGTCTCCCATCTAACCATTTCATTAATTATAATTGCCATTTACTAGTTAGTTCATTATGCTTGTCACTGCCTCCCTATGTGCATTATAATTCGTATCATAATCTACGCATTCATTCTTACGTTATTCAAAAGATATAATGCAATCACATTTATCAAGATCAACATCACATCACATCTAGATTCGAGTCATATAAATGTCATTCGGGATATAATTTATTTATTCTGAATGATATACCATGTGTATTTCAGTGATTAATATAATCTCAACAATCACAAAGATACCGATAGTCGTCCAATTCGGTCTACATTTCATGGCCTTTCACCCACGCGGCAGCAGGGCCTCCCGTTCGTTTCCATCCGCGTTTCGTGGCCTTTCACCCACGCGGCAGCAGTGCCTCTCGTTAGTTTCTATATTATCAATGTTTAATCGTAACACCGATAGTCGTCCAAGCGTACAACCAGGTCTGCATTTCGTGGCCTTTCACCCACGCGGCAGCAGGGCCTCCCGTTAGTTTCCGTGCACGGTTTCGGGTCTTGCACCCAGGGGCTCTCTATCCCAACTTAAAGTCTCAATCGTTAGAGACGAAACCTGGGACCTATCATGGACTAGAACTAGCAATAAGCCTTTAGGCAAATCGATCGTCACACATATGGCGTTTCGTATCGATATAATATACAACGTCCCATGCAATACATATAACACCACCACACATCATCCCATACACACATGTATGTAAACGATCAATACACAATCATCGCATTATAGCATACTTGAGCATATAAATAAGCATAATCATCACAGGCATTCATTTCTCACAATGAATGCATACATGTATATTTTATCAATTCCGTACTGATATGTACATGCAACATCACAATACACATGTGGCCATTCGTATCAATACCATATACAGCTTCCCATTATATACTTATCATAATCATCAACAAAGTATCATTAGTCTGTCAGTATTAGATTGCCAACCGGTTTGTATCATCGTAATCATCGATACCGGGTCATTCACCCCAGGCCTTACTGCTTTGTAATTATTCTCATGTACATAGTCAATCGGTTCATGATCAATATCTTATGTCATATATAATTTCATGTGTATCAAAACCGAGCCATAGTATTCTTATGTCATTTTATCAAGCCAGGTGTTTGTTATTGAAATTCTCGCCTAATCGGTGCACCAACAGCACTACATTATTTTATGATTGTGGCCAGGATAATCTGTGCCCTTCCAAATCATGTTCATCACATTCCTAACATGTACCAAGATTGTATCCCCATTACTAGTGTTATTAATGTCCTACATAAGGCAACCAGCCCAAAGGTTATTGCGTATAGCTCCGCCCTAATGGGTTTTTGGTACAAATCTCATAGATAGCTTTCTACACGTACTTTGAATGTTATATTTATATGTGTCCATCGTCCATAACACATAATTGAAGATTCTTTAAGCAAAAACCCAAAATATCCAATATCTAGTTCATACGTGTAGCTACATGACGGGTTCATGATAAATTTTCTTGTAAATGAGCCAAAACATGGATTTAGATGCTGAATCATGCAATAGAAATGATAATCTACCGATATCAACCCCCAATCGCAACTTAATCTAGCCCAACCCATTTAATGAGCACACAACCTAGGGTTTATAAGAAATTTCCCCAAATTGGTTTCAAACTTCTAATTCAACAAGTAATTATTTGAAAAATAGTTTAATTAGTAGCGTTCCCACCTTAGAGATGTCGAAACGCGTAGTTGATGAAGCGTGGAAGTCCAATAGCGAAACCCTAGCTCCATGCTCAAGATCCAATGGTAGGAACCAAGGTTGGGGATGATAAATAGTGTTTTGGGTGAGGATTTGTGTGATTGAAGCTTAAATCTTTGGTAGGTGATGAAAGATGAGTAGGAATCTCCCAACGAACTCTCTCCAACGAGCTCTCACCTCTCTCTAACCCTATCTAAGGTTATGGCTCAAAAATGAGGGAGGAGGGGGCTTAAAACGACGTATAAATGCTCAAAACCGACTTTCTGATGTACCATGATCGATCACTCCCCATGATCGATCATGGAGTCCACTGCCAGCACATGTATTTTCGATCTGGAGCACTGTTCGTATTTTGGTCATAACGTCTTGCTCGGAACTCTGATTAAGGTGATCTTTATGTCCACGGAAAGCTAATTCAAAGATCTGCAACTTTCTAATAGGAAGTTTCCTCGAATTATGGATGTATAATTCCCAAAAATTCACCGAAGACAGCGCTCTGCCGAAGCGCTGCAAAATGAACAGATTTTACTAATCGGTCTACTTCCGTCGCTGTTTTGACCGATAAGGAGTATGAATTGGACTTCGGTCAAAACATGAAAGTTGTAGAATGGTATGAAACCTAGACACGAGCGGAAACGATGACTAAATTGGATAAGAGATGAAGAAGTTATAAGGCTTCAAAGTTAGCCAAAAATAAGGAAATTGCGTAAAGCAAAAACACGCGATCAAGATCTCGATTTCAATCCGGATCACCCGAATTACGAAGCGATTGATTCCACAAACTTAATATGTTAACATGACATGTTAGAAGTATCGGATCATGTTCGGAGGGCTCAAAACCCATTACTCGCACTCCAACGGAGATTAGGCCTCAACCAGGCTTAAGAGAAGTTTTAAGCGGAAAATTAGAACACGGGGTATTACACCTCACCAGGTTCTTCTGGACAAACCTCAGTGAGCACAATATTCAAGTTCCTTTTCCAGTCAATATAATTAGGTCCAGTCAATTTGTTTTGGTTGAGTATAATAGAAAGTGGGTTGAAAGAGTTTGCCATTTTAAATCCTGAGAATCACATAATAATAATAATACAAATTATAATGGGCAATAACAACTTTGAACACTATATTTAACTATGGTACCCTCTACCATTTTAAAAAGTATTCGCCAGCAGCCTAAACCTTGAAAAATATGCCTCGTTAGTGAGGTCGTCTATTATTCATTATTTTTAGACAGGTCCAAACCTATTAAATTTTATTATCTAGACAATCCTTTATTGTCAAGTAACATATACTATCTAGACAATTCTTTATTGTCAAATAAAATTCAAATAGCTGACTTCATTCAGTCCTATAAATAATAGTAGAGACTCAGTTGGAGAGCATTCTATTATTTATATCTAAGTGTATACCATCATTTAATTTAATCCAATGATTCTGTAATTTATTCTTTCCGATGTGGAGGTGGGTACTAAAACCCACACGAAAAATAAATCACATCATTTAAATTATCTTTCAAAGAAATTTGTACAATGATTTCACAATATATTCTTTCCGATATGGAGGTGAGCACTATAACTCACACGTAGAATAAACTATATCATCTACAAATCAATGATGGAGACCGTGGGATATTTATGTGAAAAAATCCCTCACCCACTTAGTATTTAAAACATTATTATCTAAGGGTTATAAAAAAATATGTTCAATTCTAGTCAACTAGAATACAAGGGTATGAAACATAAGGCCTATGTGCAATAAAATTATTTTACCGCTTTTTTTTAAAAAAACCTTATATTTTGCAATTGCACAATACTTATATTTATGTACCCAATTATTAATTGACAAGTATTAAACAAAACGTGATCTAGGTGTGGTCATGTATTCATGTTGTCCAAAATTATAAGGAAACCTAATAATTAAACATATACTACCAAACACACAATCACACAAAACGTCAAACCATTCAATATTAAGAAAAAAATAAATCCCTACTATTATGGTCTAAGCTTCTCCCCAGTCCGTTAGGAAACTGCAACGACCAATGTTGCCACTTCGCTGACTATGACGGGGATCAACCTACCCGGTCAGGTCGCGGGGTGCGGGGCAGCGCCCCGTTAGAAACCAAGAATTCTGATTAATTTCTGAATCGATCTCCGTGGTAAAAACTCATTCTTCAGCTTTCTGCCCCCATCTTCGTTAAAGAGACAACAGTCTTTATATACAAAGTCCTATTCCTCCATGTAAGGAGTTCACACATGAACTATTCTATCTAAATCGAAATCGAAATTAATTACATGGATCCTATGCCTCTGTTTAAGGAGTTCACATAACTGATCTAAATTAAATTTACGATTACAACCATGAATAAAACCAAATCATCACGCACATTAAAGTAACCACGAATAAAACCATCGTGGGATCCAATCACATAAAACATAATTACGTGACCATAATAGCGGGACAAGAACACTGCAAAACAAGGGTTAGTGAGTTCTACGTTCTACCCATTATCAATATGCATGAATCGATTTAAACTGGACAACATGGTTAGTTCAATCCGTACGCATTATTAAATAAAAACCAATCGCTCTGATACCAGGGCACCAGCCGGGCCCGTCGGTCCGCACACATAGTAACGATACTGTCCCCAACTTAAACACCTTTGGGCCACAGGTGCGGGGTTTTATCTTAAAAGGCCTCATTACTATGTGGAGACTCTCCCCCACTTATATACCCATGTTAAGTTCTACAATCTTTCCATGTGGGATCAATGGTTTGGGCCAACCATTCTCAACAATCTCCACCTTGGATCAAACCAGTCCACCTTGGCTCCATCGTAGACTAACACTGGTCCGGCTCCACTTAGACCTATACCATAGTCCACCATGAATCCACCTTTGAACTCTCCATGTAGATCACCACTCAACAATGTCCATCCGCAAGATCGTCCACCATTGGTCAATGCACATCTCGAGGGTACACCCTTTCACCTTACTCGAGGAACCTTGCACAACCACCTTGACAGCAACACCCCGGGTGTACGTAAACTGTATCGACTTATCACCTTAGGCTCAATCGAGCTCTTCCGACTCCACCGAGTCTTGCTACCGGTACTGCTTCACAAGTCTGTGGATCCACCATCGGCTTTGATACAATCAAAACTTATAAGCTTCTCAAGGGGTTATCATCAATCCCTATACCGGGACGCGGATTCCGTCAATAATTAATATTCATCATACATATAGTGTCGCCATCCAATTAACGAAGATTATTGATCCATAAATTAATCTCACTTTTAATGAGTCAAAACAACAAACACTACATATATATGTCTATTAATTATTTCAAGATTAAGAGCATAAGTAATCATAATAACCATGGGATTTTAAATTGTTTTATATAGTCAGTATAAAAACAATTAACCCAAACTGGTCTTGTTCAATAAACATAAAGTGTACTAGCACAACGAGTTAAAACTACACCATTTCCTATAGTCAAGATAAACTACTAAAACTTGTGCTACAATCCTACCGATGGTTGTCCAATTCCATCTAAGATCGTGAACCAATAAACTTATATTTCACAAGAACCGATGATATGATCCTCTGTGTGTAAGCTATACTCTACACACCAAATCATCTACTATATGGAATAAAAGACACACACATGCACAATATTTAAATAAATAATATCATGTAACCATTGCCTATAAAGATTCTCATTAAAATAGCAAAACCGAGTCTATATAACATACAAATATTAATAAAATCATGGCTTTTAGTATATCACTCTAACACCCAATTCGTAACGTAGTTCCCGAACCCTAACAAAGTTTATTTTAAACTCTGGTTTCAAACGTATGAAAGATAGTTTGTTTTCAATCTAGGTAACAGCTGAAATTTTATCCGACTTTGTGAGCCCAAAATGAACCTCAAAATGGTTGAATCTCGACTTAGGCCAAACATGAAAGTTGCAGAGAGGAATGAAATGAAGATGTGGCCACAAACGGGGAGTCATTTGGACATCGGATGAAGAAGTTGGCCAAAATTAATATTTTTTGAAAAGTCCAAAATGTGCGATTAACTTCCTGTTTCCAATTTGGGCCACCCAAATAACGAAACAAGTGTTCCCATAAACTTAATATACCTAATACGACATTCTAGAAGTATCTGGTCAAATACGAAGGGTTCGAAACCCAATGTTCACTCCCTTACGGAGATTCAGCCTTAACCGGGCTTAAGAGAAAGATTTGCTCGAAAATAGAAGAACCGGGTATTACAATATATCTAAAATCTATTAATCAAGATCAATTAAACAAGATCTATTGTGAGTATATAATTATGTAAAAAAGATAAAGAAAAATTATCGAGTAGCATTTGATATGATCCGGTCTAGCTCCAATTTCTATTCAACCATGGTGGCTCGTGGCATTCTAAATGATGATCCATACCTGATGAATTACAAGGATAGAGCATGGAAATTCAAAAGGAATTCCATAGAATTTCAAGACTCCTATATTATTTCCTTAATTATTTAGGAGTTTATTTTAGTTGTCTTATTTTATTATTCAATTAGGAATTAGATTAGTAGTTTCCTTTTTGAATAAGTTTCCTTATTATTTATAATTAATTTCCTTATTATATTAGGATTATTCTAGAAGTTATTTTCCTTTTCTAAGTAGGAATTAGTTTCCTTTTTGAATTAGGATTAGGATTAAGGCTTTGTTTACTCCTATTTAAAGGAGACACATTATTGTTTTATGATTAAGTTTTGATGATTAATAATATTGAGAGTTTTCTCTTTGTGTTCTCTAAGAACATGTTGAACATGTTGAATTGATTAATTCAATTGTTCTTGACTTATCAATCAATTCTCCACCAATTGATTGTGGCGTCTTCGATTATACCAAGGTTCATGCTTCTTTAAGCGTTGGGTTGAGGTTCCGCCTTCCATCTCAACGACGTATTCCAAGGTTCGAGTCTGTTTATAGACTACGGGTTGAGGATCCATTAGCCTGGCTAGAAAAGACGATCCGAGTTCGCGTCATTGGTATCAGAGGAGACTTTTCTATCCAGGTTCTCTATCTTAGTTTCTTGTTCTTTCAATTTCGTAGTAGATTCTTGAAACCCTAGGCCTTCATTCTTGTTAATCTTATTCCAAAAAAAAATTGTGTTAGGGTTTATAGATTCTGAAAAAAAAAAAAAAAAAAAAATTCATTCGGGTGAACAGTGCCGTGAACAGTGCGCATGAACAGTGATGAACAGTGCGTGAACAGTAATCGTGAACAGTGCGTGAACAGTAATCGCGATGAACAGTAACCGCGATGAACAGTGATTTCGCGTGAACAGTGTTTTCTGAAAAAAAAAAAAAAAAAAAAAAAAAAAACAGAATTCTGAATTGCTTGTAAACCCTAGAAAAAAAAAATTTGATTATTGTGTATAGGGTTTCGTTGTTTTGAATTGGATTACAACAAAGTTGGAATGTTGAAGCGAAAACCCTAGGTTGTTTATTCTTCGTCGAATAGCGATTCAATTGCTGCGAATTTGGGCGCTATTATTGAAATTGAGGATTTAAGTTGAACCCTAGAAAATTCCGAATAATATTCAATCGTTTGAGTTTGTTGATCCTTATTGCATCTTTATTCTAGTTGGGGGATTCTAATTGGAGATACGTTCTTAAATTGGATTGTGTTGGGAATTCTAGATCTCCATAGGAACTTGAATTGCTTATAAACTAGGACTTATTGCTTGTTTGTTCTTTGAAATTCTGCGTGCAATATTCTAGCAATTCTAGAAATTCGTTTGGCTCATTAATATTGCTAGAATTTGGTTTCTTGAGTCCTTAGTTAATCATTGTGAAGGCGCTCAATTTAATTGTGGGTGTGCGATTGGTTGTTGAGGACTTGTGATATTCATATTATTCAACTTGTTTTGGAGTTCCAAAGAGGAAAAAAAATTTGTGAGGTTTATCATCTTTGAGTGACAAACACGAGCGGTAAAAAAATTAGAGTGACTCCTTTGAGCGAAACACGTAAGGGAGTGTTGTGAGAAATTTATTTTCTTTATACTAATCTTTGTTTTGCAGTGAGAATGTCTTATTTTAATTTTGAGCAAAGTTGGCGTGATGAGGAGTTTGAAAGGGATAGTGCGCGAGTAAGAAATCTAAAAATTAGACAGCGCAAGTGGTTAATTGAAACTCCTAATGGGGGAAGGAGAAAACAAAATTTGGGTAGTAGTACGAAAAAGGCTTCCTTGTTTGATGATGAGGATTGTTCTAAGTTTAACGAACTGTTTTCCAAAACTTATGAGCAATTTAAGAGGAGGGAAAGTTTTGTGCCAAATCAAATTGAAGAGCATGCCGTAGAAGGTGAATTGCTAGCTGAATGTGGTGACCCAAGCGTGCGAGTGAATATATTTCGAACTAGATGCCTCGTGCAAGAGAAGGTGTGTAGTTTGATAATTGATGGGGGAGTTTACTCAAACTTTGCTAGCACAACAATGATTGAGAAGTTGAATCTGCCTACGTTCAAGCACCCGTGTCCTTATAAGTTGCAATGGCTGAATGATAATGGAGTGATAAGGGTGAATGAGCAAGTGCTTATTTCTCTTGGCATTGGGAAGTACAAGGATGAAGTCTTATGCGATGTGGTTCCAATGCAAGCCGGCCACATGATTTTGGGTCGACAATGGCAACTTGATAGGCAAGTCAATTACAATGGCGTTTCCAATAAGTACTCTTTCAAGATGAATGAGAGAACCATTTCTCTTATTCCATTGCCACCAAAGCAAGCTTATGAAGATCAAATGAAGTTACAAAAGGAGAGTGATCAAAAAAGAGAGAGTGAGCGAAAACAAGAGAAGAGTGGTGAAGGAGTGGAAAGGAAAGAGTGCGAAGATGAAAAGAAAGAAGGAGAGCGAAAAATAAAAGAGAGTAATGAAAAGAGAGAGGCTGAGGTAATAGAGAGAGAAAAAGAAAATTCAGTGATCTTTAGTGAGAATGAGTTTGAAAAAGACTTGAGTGAAGTGAGGGAGATTGAGGCAAAAAAGAGTGAATCGGAGGAAGAATTTTCAAATACTAACAATTTTAATCCCGTTTTGCCTATATCTATTGTGTCTTATTTGCAGGGAGTTGGAGATCAACACCAAGGAAAAGTTGAGTTGGCACATGGCCAACAAGCTTTAAAGCAAAGAGTTGGTGAGTTTTCTACGTTGGAATTGGTAAGTTGTTCTCCGAAGAAATTATTTGGATTTAAAACAACGTATGGCTTGTTTGAATGGGTAACTAATTCTTTGATTTTGAATAATGCTTTTATGAGTTTAAAGAATCAAATTTTTGAGCCATTCTTGGGAAAAATTGTTTTGGAAGGCTTTGATCTTTGGAATGTCACACTGTCACATAGCAATAGTAGTTTGAATTGTTACTTATCGATTAGTTGGAATGATCAATTGCTTATGATGAGTTTTGATGCGCTAACCGCTAACCTCAAGAAGTGCACTCTTGGCACGAATGAGACTATGTTTCTTTGCTTTGATGAGAGTGTTGTAGGTAAGCCGGATTTAGCGGAGGAGTTGAGTAGCATGGCAGCCGTGGAGCTTGATGAGTTTGAAAAGAATTCAGAGATTAAATGCAGAGGGGAGCAAGGAATTTCCAAGGCAGCCATGGAAGCGAGGAGGATCTTTGCAAAAGGAAGAGAAGAGATTCTAGCCAAAGAACCGGAGTTGGAAGTTGATGAAGTGGAGCATGTAGACTTCATTGGAGTGGACAAGTACGATTTCCATCCACAACATCAGCTAGGAAGTTTCTTCAATGAACTAAAGATGATCGAGTTGAAGCATCGCCTCAAGCTCGATGATTTCCATTTGTCAAAGAAGGCCAAGCAACAAACGGATAGATGTGGGTTGAATCAAGCAATGCATAGCAAAGATTCGAGGACGAATCTTCTTGAAGAAGAGGGGTATGATATGATCCGGTCTAGCTCCAATTTCTATTCAACCATGGTGGCTCGTGGCATTCTAAATGATGATCCATACCTGATGAATTACAAGGATAGAGCATGGAAATTCAAAAGGAATTCCATAGAATTTCAAGACTCCTATATTATTTCCTTAATTATTTAGGAGTTTATTTTAGTTGTCTTATTTTATTATTCAATTAGGAATTAGATTAGTAGTTTCCTTTTTGAATAAGTTTCCTTATTATTTATAATTAATTTCCTTATTATATTAGGATTATTCTAGAAGTTATTTTCCTTTTCTAAGTAGGAATTAGTTTCCTTTTTGAATTAGGATTAGGATTAAGGCTTTGTTTACTCCTATTTAAAGGAGACACATTATTGTTTTATGATTAAGTTTTGATGATTAATAATATTGAGAGTTTTCTCTTTGTGTTCTCTAAGAACATGTTGAACATGTTGAATTGATTAATTCAATTGTTCTTGACTTATCAATCAATTCTCCACCAATTGATTGTGGCGTCTTCGATTATACCAAGGTTCATGCTTCTTTAAGCGTTGGGTTGAGGTTCCGCCTTCCATCTCAACGACGTATTCCAAGGTTCGAGTCTGTTTATAGACTACGGGTTGAGGATCCATTAGCCTGGCTAGAAAAGACGATCCGAGTTCGCGTCAGCATTTAAGGTCGTACTTCGCGTATTGTACATTTTTTGTCGTCTTACTCTATTATTTTTAAGAGTGTTCATGGTGCACCAGTCCAATTTTTGGAACATTTTTAGAGCATACTAGCAGAGTTGGATTATTTTCACATATAGTCCTGAGTTTAATTTATTACACTAGAACTTTGATAAGAACAAAGAATGGTTAAAAGTGCCATCAAAAGATTAAAAACAAGACTGTCCAGTCTGATCTATTTTTTTATTCTCTAGCATGAAGATTGAACTTATATTTTGGTTGTTCAATACTTTAGACTTGGCTAGACACTAGGTTCAAACTTAAAAAGCTACTTCAAATTTTCCTTATTTAGATCGGTAACATATTATTTACTCCATTACCTTATCTTAGTCATTTCATCGTGCCGGATGGCACAGGTATACTCCAGTATACGAAGGTGAAACCAATCCAAAGGCATTATAAATTACTTAAAAAGTATCCTTAATCTCAACTACATAATTTTTTATCCTTAAAAGATTTTTTTAGGATTTAAGACCTTTCTCGCTTATCGTATAACCAAAGTTATAACTAGTACCGATTGTACTATCAACTATTCAAATAGTATTTTAAATCACAACCACATAATTTTTATACTTCATACATTTTCAAGAATCAAAAATCATTCCCCCTTATTAACTAGGATATGCCTGTGCCCAAGGGGCATGATATAATGAAAAAAATTATCACGTATGTAAAAACAAAATCATTTTTGCATTTTTTAATTTATTCTTGAGTCAAGCACATCAAATACGACATAAGCACGTATATTTATGTATTATTTTGTGAGATCTATATTCAAAATTAAATTTTTTGGTTCCTACATGTATAAATTATAATGATGGACTTGTAACGCCCCGGATCCAGTTAAGAGGATCTCTCCTCCGAGACCCGTTTTGTCACGGGTGCCGTACGCCGACGACGGGTTAGCTAGACATAATCCCTGTGTAAAAATGTAAAATTCCACTATCTAAATAAGAAGAACATTTTCCATTTCACAAAACTTGTCCACAAAAGAACAATAAATAATACAGTTCAACAGGTAAGCTTCCAACGAGGTCCCAAGTAAAAAATTTCCAATCTCCACAATGCATACAATATAAACAATCTCTAGAATGAGAGTATTACATGAGTTCTTATACTTAAATAACACATACACTGATGACTATACTACATGCACGGTGGTCCTTTTATTATAAAGGACCTTACTACAAAACAATGGTATTGAAGCAATCTAAGATGTAGCGTCCTCTTTCTTCCCTTTCCCAGAAGATCCTGCAAAAGAACTGTTTGGAACATATGTGGGGTGAGTCAAAAGGACTTAGCGGGAATCATATAGTAAATTTAATGTGCCAATAAGATTTGTAAATCCTTTGTAGTAACTAAAAATAAACCATTTAATCATATATCTAGTAGTTGTAGAAAACCCCATTTCATGTTGTTAAAAATACTTTTAAAAATCCACAGATAATGTATAACTGATACTAAGTAAAACTAATGGCACAATTAATCGTACATTCATCTCACATTATAAATCTCTAGCCAAAATCTCCTAATTTCTCGCTGCTATCCAAGCATCAACCAGGTCTGCATTTCGTGGCCTTTCACCCATGCGGCAGCAGGGCCTCCCATTAGTTTTTGTGCACGGTTCGAGTCTTACACCCAAGGGCGCTCTGTCCTAACTTAAGGTCTCAATCTTTAGAGAGCAATTTGGGGCCATCATGGACTAGTGCCAACATATGATCTCAACAACGTATTAACCGGCTCATTTAAGTAGTAATTGTGCCATTTACATAGCTTTGTTAATCGCATAAAACCTCAATCATATAATCAATAAGGGAAATCTTGTTCCAACAATTTAAACAAGTGTCACCACCCATAAACAAGCATTCTAGAATTTAGAATCCACCACTTGAACCCTTGAAGTTAACTTTCAACAATATAGTCAAATTTACTTACAAATAAGGGTTCTAAGTGGGTTTTCTGCTAATCAAATAAATAGCTTCCATTCTTTGTTGAAATGTGTGTTTTGTTCCACATATAAACTATTTGAAACCCATCTATATAAGCATCTCAACTTTCATATGCATTTTCTTTTAATAACTTGGCCAATATGGGGATTTATAGGAAAAACATTTCTAACAAGCATAATTAATCACTATCATGAATATCAAGATGGAATCCGACCACATGGACCAATAAAGATATATTTTAAGTCATGTGTTAAAAGTTATTAAGTAAAACATGTAGTCCAAGTGGGTTTTTGTGTAGACGAAACATGTAAGTCCCAATCATTGAATAAGCTATTTATAACATATATGGACTATTTGAACCACAAATTTGATGAAACTAGCAAAACCCAATTATTCACACATAGACCCATTTAGAATAGTTAGGGTTTTGTCAAGAACAAGAGGTGAAATCATAGTGTATTAGTAAGAAGTTTAAAAATAAATTTTAGTACTAGAATCCCACCTCTTTGTAGCTACAAGTGCGGATTTGAAGGCTAGCTTGAGCTCTCTCCTCACGAACACCAAGCCCTTGAAGCTCCACCAAGCTCTAATGGAGTTCAAGGAAGAAGATGATGAAGGAGGAGATGAAATTTGTTGGATTAGCTTCTTGATTCTTGAATTATTTGAAACAATCTCTTAAAATCCCTCAAAATCCACCACCAAACAAGCTCTCAAGCCCCTCTCTCTCTCTCTCTCTTGGGTGTATAATGGTTGAAGGTGTGAGTGTTGGTGTGTTTAAAAGGTGAAAATGGAGTAAAAATTCGTGGTTGGTGGAGTTGGATTGATCCAGCTTATAGTTAGATCGATCAAGCACTTGCTGCACAAGTGGACTCGAAGCACTGTTCATAATTTAGCTATAACTTTTCGTTCGGGACTCCAATTGAGGTGATCTTTATGTTCACGGAAAGCTAATTCAAAGATATACAACTTTACAAGAGAAAGTGTTTTTCAAATTCTGGATGGATTAATCCCAGAAATTCGTAGAAGACAACAGTCTGCCACAAGTTACAATACGATCAGATTTTAGCGATTGGCCTACTTCGCGCACTGTTTTGATCAATGTGGAGCATTAAATGACTTTCAATCAAAACACGAAAGTCGTAGAGGGGAATGAAATGAAGTCTTGGCCAGAAATAGGGACTCATTTGGACATCGGATAAAGAAGTTATGGTATCTCAAAGTTGGCCAAAAATCAACTTTTTTGAAAAGTTCAAAATGCGCGATTAACTTCCCGTTTCCGATTTGGGCCACTCGAATAAAGAAACGATTGTTCCCACAAACTTGATATACCTAATATGACATTTTGAAAGTGTCGGATCGAATACGAGGGGTTCGGAACCTGATGTTCACTCCTTACCGGAGATCTAGCCTTAACTGGCTTAAGAGAAAGATTCGCTCGAAAATAAAGGAACGGGGCATTACAGGACTAATTTTATCTTTTCCAATGCATCATTTTAAAATTACAAAACATTTCAAATTGATCAAAATTTTGGCAATTTTAAAGATCGATCCAAAGATAACAAACTTACAGCTTTCTCTCACGACACTTTTAAATTGAACAATTGTCTTCAAAATTAACATAATATATATATATATATATATATATTCCAACCATTCTAGAAATATCATAATTTTAAAATATTATTCTTCTCAGATAATTTTGAAATCCCACAACTTACTAAAACCCTACGTATAATTCCATGTCAATCTCTCTCCCAACATTCTCTCAGCAAAACATATTAAAATATTAATTAAATAAATTTAAAGAAAAAAATATTTAATTACTTTATAATAATACAATTTCATTATTTGTACCCTTAATTTCATATAATTTCAAAATTCATTATTTGTTAAGAAAGAATTGGGCTAACCCAACTCAACCAATCCACTATATATCGAGGTAGGCCCAAATCCATGAGCCATTGGAGATTCATGTGCATGGCCCATTTTGTGCTACTTGCCCATATGGTGGTGCTTTGTTGAGATTGTCGTGTTGACGTCATCCAATGCCGAGATGGTTGTTCAGTAGCCGGAATGCTCATTTCGGCCAATAAGATTGGGATATCTGAAAAGTAGGGAATCATAGATTATGGACAAGAACAGTAATACATGTAAAGTGCTAAAGTAATGGCAAAGTTTTGTCATTTCTCGTCTTTTTACTATTTATCCTAATGAAATATTGTAACTTTGATTCTATACATATAAATAGAAGAATGAAGGTTCATTATAAGGGTCGAGAATTCTAGGTGATTCATGATAGAGATAAAAGGTTGGTAGCTATCTTACATGCAATTCTCTAAATTATTTCCCTCTGAGCTTATAAGTACTACCGAAATGGTGTCACCGCTACCGAAGTGACCTACATTTTAAACAAAAATCCTAGTATTCTTTATCACCTGTCATTTCCTTGTTTAACTAATTTTGCGTATGAACTTACCTTTCAATAAAAGTGCATATTTAATACATTTAAGATGCATTGGAATATAACATAATTTTTGCAAAACTAACCGTTAACAATTTCTAATAAATTTAAAAATGAATTAATATTTTAAAACATAAAACAAAAATGTTTAATAATATTTACACTTTGTTTTGGCCATGTATATAGGCCAGGTGGGTTTGGGTGCAGATCGATAGAGAAAAAATAAAATAAGGACCTTGAGAGACACCCATTGTATTAGATATTATCATTATACAATTCTTCATCTCAATCATTGGATTGTTACTGAGAGAAATTTGCAGATCTTGGATTAAAAACTGGAAATGGGTATAAGATTTTGTGTGACAATATTCTTCGCAAAAAAAATTAAACGAATAATATATATATATTTCTAAAAAGGGCTTGTTTCTTTGAATATTTTTGAAACAAGGGCTTGTTTGCCAATTGCGTTTTAAAATAAAGTTTGAACAAAAATTGTGTTAGGTGCAAAATTAACTTTGCATAAAATTCGGGTAATTAAGAAATAAGATGTAAATAATTAATTTGGTTGGAGATCACCTTGGTTGTCACCTAAATTGGCTAGCAAAAGTTGTAAGCTGGGTTACCTACAAATATACGAAGAATCTCCTCATTAAACTACCATTGTAGGATGTCCGTAATTACAGATTTGTGGTGGTTAATTGTCCACCATTGATTGTAGTGGTTGTAGATTTGTAAAAAAATAAAAAAATAGTTTTATTATTTAATTATCACTTGTATTAATTGACGGATTTCTATCTTAAAATATTATATTATTATGACCAAATGTCGTGATATATAGTAACTTTGATTTGAATTTAATTACATAGATTAAAATTAATGTCTCTTAGAATATGTGAAATTCAAATAATTAAGAATTCCATGGAATGTAAAGAATTAATTTGGTCGGAGATGACCAATATTATATTTCAAAAATCTCCAATCAGAAACGTGCACATAATTGACAAGATTTATATATCAAGAAAACATAAAGAAAAATAGAACTGGACCATAGGACTTGTTGGAAAAACAAAAAGCTAGAGGAGTGCTGGCATTACTCAATGACCAATATTATCTTTCAAGAATTCACAACAAAAACGTGCACAGAATTGACAAGATTTATGTATCAAGAAAACAAAAGGAAAACGGGGACCAACACAATATTATCTGCATAAATTGTTCTTATAAAAAAAAAATGGGTCCAAACAAATAACTAGATACTGAGAAATCTAAAATTACGAATATATATATATGCAAGTATAGAAAGATACATTAAGGTGAGATCCATCCAAAGGCACAATAAGCTACTCAAAAATTATCTTTAATTTCAACTATACAATCATTTATCTTTTATACGTTTTCAGGATTTTAAAACATTTCGCACTTCTACAGACCAAAGTCATATCTCATGCCAAATATAATATCTACTCTAATAGTATTTTAAATTTCAACCACGTAATTTTTATACCTTATACATTTTAAAGATTCAAAACAATTCCCCCTTACTATATATGCATACATTGGTCATACTTTCCGCATGTATGTATATATATGTATGTATATGGGGTTATCCTTTTTTATTAAAAATGCAACATAAAATACGTGTTGCTAATGGCTGGTGTAACCGAATACAATGTGATCCGCTTATAAGATAAGATAAGATGGGTGATAGACCTGGTTCTTATTTTGTTTTTTCTTTTCTTCTTTTTTCAATTGAAGATATTTTTCCTTCTCTGTAAATCAAATAAAAAATACTAAATAAAATCTTACATATGTGAAATGAGATCTCGAGGATAAACCAAAAATAAAATTATGAATATTTATAAAGGGAGGGTTTCCTATAAAGACCGTTCTTAAGTTAACTAACTTCGGAAATATCCATTTCAAAGGGGGGTAAACGGATAAATTTTTTTGTGAAATTTGGTAGAGATGATATCCACCAAATTTCATCCAATAAATCAACTGGCAAGTGGGTTAACTAAAAATTGACCGACTCTCAAGACCATAACCAGGTTCAATGCATCTAGAGGAATATTCAAGGAGTCTCTTTCTCGGGTTAGCACGTACACAAAATAAAGTCAATGGAATTTTTCTCCTAAATATTTATTCTATCTAGACTTGTACTTGTAACTATATTAGAATGTTTATCCCCATCTACCTCTTATACAATCTATTATTTAAAGGTTCCTACATCTTTAACCCTAGATCATCTAAAAACCATATCAAGAACCTTCTACAGTGCTTCGAAATATAGGTTGTAACACACCCGCCCTAATTATTGTGACAACACTCGTAATTAAGGCATGGAGTGTCACTAACCCATCTTAGATTGACTAAAATGGGTATATGATGTAAATGCACAAAGAAATCCAAACAGTAATATCATACATGTCAAACAACCGCTTCATAATCATACTGATGATAGCAGTAATGTACACAAACATACAAATGTGCATATAAACATTATAAAATGCCAACTAAGTAAAGTTAAGATAATATACAATACTTTGGGCTAGCCATGGTGAAGGGAATTAGGGCAGTGAACATGCATCACATACACAATAAACTGCACTAATTATTAAACCCTAAGATCTATACTGTTCAATATTAATTGACAGAAAGATATCTTTGGGCCCCTTGAGGAGTATAATTAATGTTTGCATGGCCATGCACAAATGATGTGTCATTTGTATAAGATTAATTATACTTAGAGATCAAGAAATAAAGATTGAACTATACAAGAATGACACTTGCCTAAGCCTTGTGTTCAATCTAGATATTGGTAGACAAAAGGAATTAATATGTGGCATATCATTTAAGGTTTTGTCGTTTTGACCTTTATACCCTTTGGATAGTAGTAATGTCTTACTAGAGACCGCTTACTATTTGTATAATTAAAACGGGCTTTTAATTGTACTGCCAAAGGAGTATAAACCTACAGGGTCACACACTAAAATGAGTAGGATCAAAAACAAACTGGGCTTGGCCTTAGTTTGACTCGGGCCTAATTCGTTTTATTACTTAGTGTTTCTCATTAGGGTTTTCCTTTAAAAGGAAAACCATTACTCTCTTTTCCTTTACGTGAAAAATGAGAGGCGAAATAGAGAGAACCCTAAAATCGTGTTCTAGTACACCAAGCAAGGATCCGTTCTCGTTCGTGTGTGCATACCGTAGAGGCGTCGTACTTTCTACGCTAAGACGATAACAACAGAAGGATTTGATCCGCCGTGTTGAAAGGTATGTTTTCTGTCAATTAATATTGAACAGTATAGATCTTAGGGTTTAATGATTAGTGCAGTTTATTGTGTATGTGACGGATGTTCACTGCCCTAATTCCCTTCAGTGATATCAGAGCAAGGTTACTGTTCTTTAATTTTCGATTAAATTAATCGTTGTTTTAAAGCATGAAGATTCGTTTCTGTTTTGATATTCGGATTATAGTATTCATGCTAAGATTTGTTAATTTCGATTAATGGGTTAATTGTTTTTATAGCATCCTTATTATTTTCGATAATCAGTTTATATATGATCTAATTAGAGTAGATCTGATATGTGAAAATGTGATTATTATGTAACGATAATAAACATGCTTACGATTGTGTTTAAACAGTTTAGTATGGCATGTTATTTGAATAGGGTTCATATACTGTCATGATTTTAATTCCGCAATTATCATGTTTATCATGTCAAAATCATTTTGTTTGGTTTTATGTATCAATTGGATTGTATCGGACCTAATAAGATCACGGGTGTAGGGTTTTTCGAGTTAATCTGATTAACAAGATTGGATAGATTAATGTGATTAATTTAGATGAATCTGTCTAATAAGATTAGATGCGTTTCTAGGAAAATTAGATTGAAATCGTTCAAATTTCCCCCGGTCAGCGGGACAGCCGCCGGGGTGTCCCCCTGGACCCCGGTTGGGGTGCTACCCCTCGACCCCTTAAAGTTTTATTTATTTATTTAATATATCCTATTTGCACATTAATATGTTATGTGTGTATATAATATATTGTATTATAGGATAATACTAACTTGGAGGATTGTAATTAAAAGTGATATAATATGGCTAAACTAAATACGGCCTGCATGTCGTCTTGTATTTTTGTAATATATAGATACGGCATGTGTGTCGTCTTGTATTTTGCAATGTAATTTTATAATACTAGTCTCTTGTATTAGACTGTACAATTTTTGTATATTACCTCACATAGAAGATGGAGGATCCCTTATCAAAAGAGAAGATGGCCAAGAACTTTGGAGTGTCCAAAGCTACAAAGGATGAAGAGAAAATATTAATTAGTAGCTCAATACCTTTAGCCATACTATATCACACAATTTGTTTATATGCTTGTTTAAATATTCGATTGTATTATTATGAGACTGCATGATTATGTCCCTAGAACAAAAAGAAATTATTTGTGCCTTTTCAACACTGATAACTATTAATATTATGATTATTATAGAAGACGCCTGCCAAAGTGGGGTTATCTTAGATCATCACAATTTAATAGTATGGAAGTCGGACATCCATAAGTCATAAAAGTGTTGGTTTGATTTCACAAGGCCATCAAAACGGTTTTGGGCCTTGAGGCAAAGTATTGAGAAGCTGAAATATTATATGTAAAAACTCAACAAACCAAGAGTTACATAGGATGTAATTAGCAAGAGTTGCTTACCTAATTAACAAAGTTTAAGTGAAAAGCCAAAGCTTTCTTAATGTTTTCTGAAATATGGATCTTGGACCTACTATGTCCTATTGGGATAATTGCATGTGAGACATAGTAGAAGATTTTAAGATGATAAGCATATTAAAACATTTGTATATGTAATTTTATTGTAGATTGACGATGAACAATATCACAACCGCCTTTTCTTTGCGATCTGTCCTTAAGAAGGAAAAGCTGAATGAAACCAACTTCCTTGACTGGTTTAGAAACCTGAGAATTGTTCTCAAGCAAGGAAGGAAAGATTACGTCCTCGAAAATGCTATCCCTGAAGAAGAACCTGCAGCTAATGCCCCTTGTGCACAAAGGGATACATATCAGAAGCATTTAAATGATGATTTGGATGTTTCATGTCTCATGCTTGCTAGCATGAATGCTGATCTGCAAAAGCAATTTGAAAACATGAATGCTTTCGATATGGTTAAAGAACTAAAGAGTTTGTTTCAGAAACAAGCTCGAGCCGAACGCTACGAGACTACTAAGTCTTTGTTTTTATGCAAACTTCCTGAAGGAAGCTCAGTCAGTCCCCAGGTACTCAAAATGATTGGATACATTGATAACTTAGAAAGGTTGGGGACAGCTATTAGCCAAGAGTTGGCCACTGATGTCATTCTCCAATCGCTGCCTAAGTCATATGATGGTTTCATTATGAACTTCAATATGCACAGCTGGAGAAAACATTAACTAAGCTGCATGAAATGCTGAAAACAACTGAGCAGAACATTGTTAAGAAAAGTAAGAATAATGTTCTAATGGTTCAAAAGGGAAAGAGTTTCAAGAAAAGTGGAAATAGCAATGGAAAGTTCAATGCCAACGGCAAGGGTAAAGCTCTAGTTAAGAACTGGAACAACAAGAAGACAAATTATGATCCCAAGCCTAATCCACATGCTGAAATGATATGTTTTCACTACAATGAAAAGGGCCATTGGAAGAGAAACTGCAAGAAATATCTTGACGACAAGAAGAAAGGAATAGTTTCTTCTACTTTAGGTACTTATGTTATAGAAGTAAATCTTACTTCAGCTTCTTCTACTTCTTGGGTATTAGATACTGGAAGTGTATCTCACATTTGTACAAGTATGTAGGGACTCAAAAGGAGTAGGAAGCTACCCAAAGGAGAAGTGGACCTACGTGTTGGAAATCGACCAAAAGTTGCTGCCCTAACTGTAGGAACATTTGAGATTCCTTTACCTTCAGGATTGATTTTAGAATTAAATAATTGTTACTATGTGCCTGCTTTTAGCAAAAACATTATTTCTATTTCTTTGTTAGACGAGGAAGGTTTTGAATTCAATTTTAAGAATAAAGGTTGTTCATTTTCTTTGAATGATATGCACTATGGCAGTGGACAATTATTGGATGGTCTTTATATTCTAAATCTTGAGATACCTGTTTATAACGTAAGTAACAAAAGAATCAAGTTCGATGATTCGAATCCTACTTATTTATGGCATTGACGTTTAGGCCATATAAATGAGAAACGTATAAAGAAGCTCCATAAAGATGGCCTTCTGAATACATTTGACTTTCAATCTTTTGAAAGTTGTGAATCTTGTTTGTTGGAAAAGATGACTAAGACCCCTTTCAATGGAAACAATGAGAGGGCAAGTGATCTTTTGGCCCTCATTCATACTGATGTATGTGGACCACTAAACACAATCACCAGAGGAGGATATCAGTATTTCATCACATTTACTGATGATTTCAATAAATATGGTTATGTTTACTTGATGAAACATAAATCAGAGTCCTTTGAAAGGTTCAAGGACTTTCAGAATGAAGTACAAAATCAACTTGGCAAAACTATTAAAGCTCTTCGATTAGATCGAGGAGGAGAATACTTAAGCCAAGAATTTGATGATCATCTTAGGAGCTGTGGCATTGTTTCACAGCTTACCCCACCAGGAACACCATAATGGAATGGTGTATCTGAGAGGAGAAATCGAACCCTGTTAAACATGGTTCGATCGATGATGAGTCAGACATCTGTTCCAATATCCTTTTGGGGATATGCTCTTGAAACTACAGCGTTCACACTAAACAGAGCTCCATCTGAGGCTATAGAAAAGACAGTTTACGAGTTATGGACTGGAAAGGTTCCAAGTCTGTCTTTTCTAAAAATTTGGGATTGTGAAGTTTTTGTCAGATGACTAATCACAACTAAATTGGAACCCATATATGATAAATGCTTCTTTGTAGGATATCCTAAGGAAACTAAAGGATCTTATTTCTACAATCCAACCAAGAACAAAGTGTTTGTAGCTAGGAATGGAGTTTTCTTAGAAAGAGAATTGTTTTCCAAAGAAAACAGTGGGAGCACGATACATCTTAAAGAAATTCGAGATGGTAGTGATGCACTTAATGAAGAGCCTCAGCAAAATATGCAAGTACTTGCAGAAGCTCCTGAAGAAGTAACAATCTTACGAAGGTCAAATAGGCCACATCACGAACCTGAGGGATTATCACTTTTCGTCTTAGGTGACCAGGATGTAGTGTTGTTAGACAACAATGAGCCATTAACTTTCAATGAAGCAATGGAGAGCTCTAGTTCCGAGAAGTGGCTAGAAGCCATGAAATCTGAAATGAAATCCATGTATGACAATCAAGTATGGGACTTGGTTGATATACCGAATAGCTGTAGAGCCATAGGTTGCAAACGGGTTTTCAAAATTAAGATTGATAAGGATGGCAAGATCGATGTCTATAAGGCTCGATTGGTGGCAAAAGGATATCGACAAATTCATGGTATTGACTATGATGAATCCTTTTTCTCCAGTTGCCATGTTTAAATCAATCTGGATCCTTTTAAGCATTGCCACATATTATGACTATGAAATATGGCAAATGGATGTCAAAACCGCTTTCCTTAATGGATATCTTGAAGAGGATGTGTATATGACACAACCTGAAGGTTTTGTTGATCCAAGGAATGCTAACAAGGTATGCAAGCTTAAGAAAGCCAGATATGGTCTTAAGCAAGCATCTCGAAGCTGGAATCTTCGTTTCAATGAAACTGTCAAAGAGTTTGGTTTTATAAGGAACGAAGAGGAACCTTGTGTGTATAAAAAGACTAATAGGAGCGCGATAGTTTTTCTAGTATTATATGTGGATGACATACTACTCATTGGGAATGATATTCCTATGCTTGAATCTGTTAAGACTTGGCTGGGAAAGTGTTTCTCAATGAAGGATTTAGGCGAGGCAACTTACATATTAGGGATCAAGATCTACAGAGATAGATCAAGAAAACTTATAGGATTGAGTCAAAGTAACTATATTGACAAGATCTTACGTAGGTTTAACATGCAAGACTCTAAGAGAGGATTCTTGCCAATGACACATGGCACAACACTTAGCAAGACTTAGTGTCCTCAGACACAAGATGAGCGAGATCACATGAGTAGAATCCCATATGCTTCAACTATAGGTTTTATCATGTAACAACCCGCCTAATTAAGCAGGTATTAACAGATGCTGTATCTAATTAACAGTGGATAGACAAATAGACATAACTGATAAATTAATAAGGTAGAGAAATCTAATAAAAATTCGGCATGAAGTATTCGTAAATACTAAGAAATCCATCATGTATAATAAACAACGCGAAAATATAGAATACTTCTCAAATCCATTACAATCCAAATTCGATAAATACAATTAGTACAACCATAGATAGTATAGGTACTCAAACTTAATTAGAAGTTACAACTATTACAAATTAGGATAATACAACAACTAATTCCATAGGGGCATCAGAGAAGACTCTAAGATGAACTTGGACTTGCTCGACAACCTCCACCCAAGACACGATGTGTACCTGAAAGGAAAATGAGGGAATGAGCCACAAATGGCCCACTGGAAACTATAGGGAAAGGGAAAATGCAATGCATGATCGTACTAGAATATGAGAGAGTTCATAATTCAGTTATTAACAAAATTCCCAATTTATACCAATTTATAAGAAAACCATACATAAAGCATCAATATAATTTTTTTTAATTGTCAATACGTATCTCACACAATAGTTGTATAAACATCCATCCACCACCTCCTCCTCCTCGACCTAATACCGGTACTAGATGGAATACACTACTCACAAACCCACCCCATCTTACCATGGGCCAGTGCACTGGTAACCAGATTTATCGGCACCCTATCTTTACCATGGGCATGTGAAATAATAAAATACAAGCATTTCTATACCGGTGCTTATCCGGTTCCAACAATCTCAATGTAATCGACAAACCACTAAGTAGTAGTTGTGCTCAGGGAAACATTTATAATATCAACATTTCAATCCATGTGTTTTAAAATTTCAAGAACAATAAAAATAGTGTTTGTTGCTTTAACACTAAATAATTTTGTAGAATATCACTTTTCTTTTATATAACCCATTATTATACCGAAAATGGCCAATAATAAAACCATCAATAATAATAAACATAATCCAAAATCTCATATTTCTTAATTCCAAACATTTAGTGAAGACTAGTAAGAGGAGTAATACTAGACTTGCTAGTAATATCGTTAAATACCTCATGCATGTTTAACCATGAGTTTAAAATATGATTTGAAGTTGATTAATATTCTGAAATTTGATAAATTTTGATGAAAATTCTGCTATTAAACATGCATGTGACGATTCTAGCTATTTCGGTACCAAAATCTCAAAACAACCCATGTATACCAACATGCATTATGATCAGCTCTCATATTCATCACATAGGGCTCATATCACATCAAACTCAATGCTCAGATCATGTAAATCAAGTTCAAACCATTTGCATGCAAAGGAAAGTATGGTTTTGGTACCGAAAATCTACGTTTCTAGTGATTTCGGTACAAAAATCTCAAAATAACCCATAAATACTAACATGCACTACGATCAGCCCTTAATTCCATCATTGACAACTCATATAATAATTATCAACATCCTCAGATTATATATATCAAGCATAAACCACATGCATGCAAAGAAAAGTAAGATTTTGGTACCGAAAATCTAGTATTAGTACTCATACAACAATCTCCAAGCAAATAATGAAGAAATGAAGGGAAGTTCCCACCTTAATCACTTCTGGACAGAAATGGAGAGCCCCAAAGCAACCACCTACAGCTCCCGTTCGAGAAAACCAAGCTAGGAAATGGACTCGCCACGTCAAAAACTTGAGAAATCCATAAATTTCGGAGTGAAAATCATTGATTTGAGCTAGATATCTCCTATTTCACACCTTTTTCTCTCTCTAGAAGTGTATATATCCTTCCTATGGTTTTAATGGTGTTTTTAGGATTGAAAAAGATGGCCAAAGCTGGTCAAAGGAAATTAAAAACGAGCTGACTTGGTCAAACCCGGATTGACCAAATGTGTTATGGTGCACTGTTCGTATTTTGGCCATAACTCTTTACTCGATACTCCGATTGGAATGATCTATATATCAAAGGAAAGATAATTCAAATATCTACAACTTCACAAGAGGAAGTTTCTCCAAATTCGTGATAGATTAATACCAGAATTTGGTCGAAGACAGTTGTAATGGGCTAATGGGCTTACTTCGCACTCTGTTTTGACCATCGAGGAGCATGAACTAGCTTTCGTTCAAAACACAAAAGTTGTAGATGGATAAAATATGAAACTACAACAGTTGGCAGAGTGGTATTTGGATAAAGGATGAGAAAGTTACGAATCTCTAAAATTTACTGATCTAAAACGTCGAGCAAATATTCCTGATTCAAAAAACGCCTCTGAAATTGCTCATTTCAAATTCGAATTCGAAGAAACGCTCCAGATTACTTCTAACACATATTTATGACATGTCAAAAAAGACAGAACTAAATTCAAAGGTCTAAATGTTCCGGAATCACAAACGAGAATTGGAGGAATCGTCAACGTTAAAAAAAAATTCAATTCCACTAAATACTTAAAAATGATTGAATGAAGTCCGAATCTAATGAAACTTTATAGGATGGTTTAATAACTATAATATAACGTGTAGGAAAGGATAAACCTCAATTCGGACCTTCCTAGGTTAATAAACTGAACATAATAAAAGTAGAAAAAATTGAAAATTCAAGAATACACCGAATTTTCCAACTAACGCACCAAATCGCTCAAACTAATTCCGAATTAAATCAAATGTTTTAGATTTTATCCACTACACCAAAATGACGTGTAGGAATATTCGGACTTGTCTAAATCCACGAATGAATTGGACAAATAGCGAACTTAATTAATGAAAATACACTTATCGAAACACAGAGTGTTACATATCATGTATGATATGTTATGCACTCGTCCCGATGTAGCATGCGCATTGAGCGTGACTAGCAGATATCAGTTAGATCCTGGTGAGAGTCACTGGACCGCTGTCAAGAATATCCTCAAGTACTTAAGAAGAACTAGAGATATATTCTTGGTTTATGGCAGGGAAGAAGAGTTGGTTGTAAATGGTTACACTGAATCTGGGTTTCAGTCAGATAAAGATGATTTCAGATCACAATATGGTTTTGTTTTTTGTCTCAACGGTGGAGCTGTGAGTTAGAAAAGTTCTAAGCAAACTACAGTTATTGATTCTACAACAGAGGCTGAATATGTCGCTACTTCAGAAGCAGCAAAGGAAGCAGTATGGAAAAGGAAGTTTATCACTGAACTTGGTATCATTCCTAGTAGCACCAATCCACTGAATTTATTTTGTGACAACAATGGAGCCATTGCTCAGGCTAAAGAGCCAAGGTCACACCAGAAATCCAAACATATTCAGAGACGTTATCATCTTATTCGTGAGTTTATCAATAATGGTGATGTAAAGATATGCAAAGTCCCTACATATGAGAATGTAGCTGATCCTTTGACTAAGCCACTTTCTCAATCTAAGCATGATCGTCATTTTAGTGCACTAGGTATTCGTTTCATGAATGAATGGTCCTAATGCAAGTGGGAGACTAAAAGAGATATGCCCTAGGACTATTCATAAGTTATGATTTGTACTTGGATATCTATTGCTTATTATTATCAATAAAGTTTATTTCATTTGACTTTAGATTATTTTATGAATAATATGTATTAATACTAGTTCATCGAGTACGTGACTTGATTGTGGGATGCTAGTAAATAAATAATAATATTATTTGTCCCTCATCATATGTCAATAATCTAGGACCATATTGATATAATGATTAAAGTATGAGTCAGCTGATGACTATGTTCCACAAGTCATGGATATGGAGATATCAAGCTGAACACACTGATACTTGTTAGGGAACAATGTATTGGACTGACCCGCTTTGGGGCACTGCGAGGAATATTATATAATGTCATCAGTGATGTTCCCCATTAGTGATATCGTATTATCCTCAGACCTGAGATCGTCATGGTTACCAGCATAGGGATTGGTGCGATGATGCTGGTTACCAATCCCCATGCTGGTAACCATGACGATCTCAGGTCTGAGGATAATACGATATCACTAATGGGGAACATCACTGATGACATTATATAACACTCCTCGCAATGCCCCAAAGCGGGTCAGTCCAATACATTGTTCCCTAACAAGTATCAGGGTGTTCAGCTTGATATCTCTATATCCATGACTTGTGGAACATAGTCATTAGCTGACTCATACTCTAATCATTATATCAATATGGTCCTAGATTATTGACATATGATTAGGGACAAATAATAGTATTATTTATTTACTAGCATCCCACAATCAAGTCACGTACTTGATGAACTAGTATTAATACATATTATTCATAAAACAATATAAAGTCAAATGAAATAAACTTTATTGATGATAATAAGCAATAGATATCCAAGTACAAATCATAACTTATGAATAGTCCTAGGGCATATCTCTTTCACATGGCTTACCGAGAAAACATATACATGATAAAAATGAATCTGTATCAGAGCCACGAACTCATTCCCGGTCCCGTCGTGTCCCTGTTCTTAATGGATTCCTGAATACCTATATAGTTTAGAAAAACGGGGTGAGCTGAACGCTTAGTAGGGGGAAGTAGAAGGGAAAGTTTTAAAAACATTCCTTGATTTATTACTGTAAACCAAGTAAACATTTTCATCATATAATTTAAATATTATTTGTAACATATCACAAAATGTAACTAGTTCATGATGATGCGTGCTCATGCATATGCAAGTTACCTCCTTTTGTGTCAACCCATTTCCGAATCTTGGCGATACATGCCGATGAGAAACCAAGCCAAGATGGCCATATAGAATCCATTCGCTTTAAGAGCATACAACATAATCATAGTTCCTGTCGACGAGAACCTGAACTAAAATCTCATCATAGAATCCATTGCCTCAAAATGGCATACCATCATCATACCCCAGGAAGTGAAACAACAGCCCGTCCATCTTCCATATAAAAGAATCGAATCTATGGTGCATTGCCAATGCCTAGGTTCCCGGGTCTTTCACCAATGGCTTATAGGTAGCCAAACAATATTCCCCACGAGTTTAGAGCTTTTCAATCGAATCTATGGTGCGTTGCCCTGCCTATTTTTCCATCCCAGCAAGCACCATGAAAACATATATTCATACCAAATTCACATCACTATGGTCATCCATGACCAAGTACAATCATTATCTAGAAATCAATCAACCAATCGTACCTGATAAGACAGTATCAGGATATAAATGAAGCCTCTATGAATTTACGTGAGAAATAAGCCTCCATGTAGCCTCCGAATAGATATATATATATAATGAAGCTTTCAGCATCATAATAAGAAATATACGCCCATTTGATAGGTCATAAGGGAATCCGAGCTTGCCGAAGAATCTTCAGGATTGCGGTTGACACAATAGTGATGCACAACATGCATACATTGTAACACCCCGTTCCTAAATCTCAAGCTTAGCGCGTTCAAAAATCGCGAGTAAGGCGATTTCGAGCATCGAATAGTGAAATACTCTTCTGAAAGAAGAGACAGGGTTCGGAAACTTTTGATAAGTCATATTAGTGTATTTAGGCTTGTTAGAATGTCCGTAAGTCATTTCGGGTGATTCAAGTTGAAATTGGGATGTAAATTGCAAATTTTCAATTTACCCGACTTCATAATTTTTGGTTAACTTGGAGGAAGCGTAACTCCTTCGTTTCTCGTCAGATTGAGTTTCCATTTTTGAAGAACACTCAATTTTTAGGCAATCTACAACTTTCGTGTTTTGGTCGAAGGCAAATTCAGAATTCTATTATGTCGAAACTGAGCGTGAAATAGGTCAATCGCTATCAGTTGTTCATTCGGTAACACAAACGCAATGGCTTCGACGAATTTTTGGGAATTATCTGTCCAGAATTTGGGGACACTTCCTTCTAGGAAATTGTAGATCTCTGAATAAGCTTTCTGTGAACATAAAGATCACCTCAATCAGACTTCTGAGCAAGAAGTTATGACCGTCCAAATTTTAGCATTGCAACTCCCCCAGCGTGAACAGTAACCGCGGGATAGTAACAATTTATATATATACACGTTCTTCATTTTCTCCTCATTCCAACACCACTTCACGAGAGTTTCGAGAGAGAGAGGGGAGCTACCTTGTGAGAGGTTATAGAGAGATTCCTACACAATCATCTTCCCATTCTTAAGATTTAATTTCCAAATCATACAAAACCCCCACCTCATTACTATTCATCATCTTCTTCACACCTCCATGGCAACTGAGCTCGGGTTTGGGGCTCGAAATTTGGGGCCACGCATCATCAATTCGAAATATGGCTTCTCTAAGGTGGGAACCTACTCCTAAAACTCATATTCTAACTTATTATTGTTCAATTTCAATTGTACCCCAAGTTCTTACAAAAACCTAGATTGTGTATATATCTATATATATGGATTTTTGGATTTATGATGAGATGGGGCTTTATTGTTGAAATTGATGAATTTAATACCCTATTTGTTGTTCGTTTAACTTACTCCAACTTGAGATTTCCAACTTATTACTCTTTAATCAACGATTTCATTACAAATGGGTTTTTTACATATAAACTCTGGGTTTTTTACATATAAACGCGTATGAGGTTGGGTTGTTTTAGGGCCAAATTAGTGATACGTATGAGTATATTATCATTCACATATCCCGTGTTAACTACCCTCATCTTGTTATCAGTCCATTACACGCACTTGTATATCATACCCATTCCATAGTTGTGTATAAGAACTAGTTGGTGAGAAATTTGGGGTTGTAAGCGGGAAGTAATTTGTTTTGGGTTATTAATGATGTATAATGGGAGATTATTACCCCAATAACATTCTTTATCAATGATTTACATGATTGACATGTATATGTTTAGTTTTCTAATGAACCCACATGGAGGCGAAGCGTGTAAACTAGGGAATTTGGAAAATTGGAGGTTTTGAAGGTTTCGACTATAATAAATGGTAGATTATAGGTATACAACCTAGATATACACATGTATGCCATGAAATACTTGGATAGAACATTATCTTTGAGTATTACATTAAATCCCATCAAAGTGAACATAAATGCAACAACATTAGATTTAGTAACATACGTGACCACATCTTAAGTTAAGTGATGAAGATTATTAACTAAGTACAACGTAGGTATATTATAAATGCACGTGGGTGACGCCTAGGATTCCATGGGGATGGTTATATAACACTATCGCACCGCCACTATATTTATTAAAGGAGACTTAAATTAGTAAATATGGCTTGAGTACTCGAGTAAAGTGTATATGGTACTAGCCCCATATAGTAGAAATAGTAAGATAGGAAATTGATAATACTATGAATGGCCATAATCCATATATAATGATAGGTCAAGTTATAATATATCAGAACGATGGCTGTGTACTAATCTTCTACATATCTATACGTGTAATGATGTGTCGTGGTGATATATATATATATATATATATGTGTGTGTGTGTGGGAGGGGATTCTGTATATAGTATAAACGCATGATACCACATGTGTGATGATGGTGAGATTGATGATATGTATAATATATATGCATTCATTGTGGGATATGAATGATTTCGATTGTTGTTACGTTATTATATTTGTCCGTGAGGAACATGATTTATACATATATGAGCTATCAGCCTTGGGGCTAACCACTAGGTGGACCATGTAGGGGGTCCTTGCCTTAGGGGTAGAAATACTCGAGTTGCCGGCTGTCTCTGTGCACAGTAGACCAGAAAATCCTAGTGGGTGATTATGATGGAGATTGATTATGATATGTTCGTCCTTGGAGGACGAAAGTTACGTATTCAGCCTCCTGATGGATGAGAGAGGAGATGTAGTCCTAAAGATTATAGCTTACCCGGTTGCATATTAGTTTATGTAGCTCTATCCTTCGACGACATACCTGCACGGGTGTCCACTTGTTAAGTATTTAGAGCGTAGTCCCTTGGAAAATAGCCTGCATAGGTTTAACTCCAAATGAAGTACAAGTTAGGATCAAGTCCCTGGGTAGTTCGTTCGTTAGGAGGATACATATATGATTCGTTTAGAGCTTTGAGGCCTTCGGGAACCAGAGTTCTAGGCCTAGTGTACTGCGGGGGTAAGCTAAGGTTGGATACTAGAGTTATGTAAATGTGTATGTATGTATATGTACTCTATCATGTATACAACTGATGTGATGCCTTATAGCATGCCAAGTATGAATGAAATAATGTATTTAAAAGTAAAACTGTAACTATGAATACTTGGCTTATGAGATTAACCCACCTCACACATTACTCGGTAATTGAGGTACAGTTTTAATACTTGGGATAGAATACCTAGTGGGGTTTAGCACGCATACAAGATGAATTACATTGCACCCCATCATATCATTGTACCCTACTTAATATCTATTTTTATTAAATAAGATACATATGTTTTCAAATGAAAACCTTATCTTTTGTATTAACCCTTATAGTTCCCACTGAGCCCTGATTTGGCTCATTCCTTCCTTTTCAATAATTTTGGAGGTCCATACTCGAGGGTGGCACGCGCTGTACGTCCGTAGAAGCTTTGATGACCTTTAATAGATTTGTAGTCCTTTATTCAAGGACTATGCCATTGAGGCCTTTATATTACATTTTAGACACTTGTATTTATTTAAAAGGATTTGGAACTGTTGTATAAACTTCTATTTTAACGGACTTTGATAAAGTGTATTAGATGAGGAGTATTTTTTTAAAATGGGTGATTGTGAAATGATTGAATAGAGGTTTTTCTTTTTATTTTTATTTACAGGGCGGATATTGTATTTTACAACCTCCACATACATGCTCTTTATGACAACTAAAAATACATGCCACTTAAACTTCATTCATCATGTATCCATGTTCCTTAGTGTATACATAACCCATGTACATATCCATTTGGATACAACCAAGCATGTATATCCAAGGAATATCACTTATAAGTTTTTATTATATAGGTATCAAGTTCAAGCAGGATATCTTGTTCCAATTCATGCATCATTGATAAGGTAGATACTACATATGCCATATAAACTCTATCGAATTCAAGTCCATGTTCTTTGGTATATACAAAATTCTTTACTAATCATTTTCTTGTCAAACCAACACATACACATCCAAAGAACATCCGCATGAATCGTTGAGATGTAAATATAGAACTTAGACGGCATATCTTGCTACTATTCATGTATTCATAACTCAAATATTCATGAATCGACTATTCTAACTAACAAATCCTCAATCATGTTTCACATCACCCATTTATATCACATATGAGTTATTTAAACCACCGATTTCAATAATCGAGCAAGAATCCAACATATGTGTGTAAACTCAATTAAAAACATATAAACAAGTTTATTAAGTTTCAAAAACCAAGAAAATCCCCCTACCTCATGGGTACAGACCAAAAGAAAGAAGAAAGTTGTAAACCGAAGCCCCGTTCGATGAAATCCTCAACCTCTTGCGTCACCCCATCCTTAGAGTATTAAAACCCCCAAATCAATGATGTATAGTCCCTAACTCGCATAGCCAAAGCTCATGCTTGAGCTTTTATAAAAGAAAACTAAGGTAGAAGATGATGAATAGTACTTTAGAGGTGGTTTTGGATGATTTCAAGCTTGAATCTTCGATTTGGACACATAGATGCGTAAAAATCTTCCTCTTTCACTCTTTAGAACCCTCTGGAATTCTCTAGAGATGTGTGGAAGAGTTTGGGTTGAAGTTGGGGTGAAAAATGACTAAAAATGGCTTTAAAACGTGTTTAAGTAGGTGGAAAAGTTTAACTGGCAGACCGGTATGCCAAAAATGGCATACCGGTCCGCGCTATAATTTTGGGCTCTGGAGCACTGTTTTTGTTTGAGTCATAACTTTTTGTTCGAAACTCCGATTGAGTTGATCCTTATGTTCACGAAAAGGTAATTCAAAGATCTACAACTTCCTAAGAGAAAGTTTTCCCAAATTCTCGATAAATATTTTCCATGAATTCACTGAAAACAGTGTTCTGCCAAAGCGCTACCGAATGACCAAACTTTACTAGTCGGCCTACTTTGCCATGTTGTTTTGACGAACGTGGAGTGCGAATTAGCTTTCTGCCAAAACACGAAATGTGACGCCCTGAGTGATGAGTACTCCCTTGTGTGGAGGAATGGTAGCTCGAGCGATGAGTACTCCCTTGTGTGGAGGAATGGTAGCTCAAACAGGGCATCCCACACCGGAAGTTGGGGGATCCTTGGAGACCCATATAAGTAAGATATGGTCGCTAATTAAGTACGAGGCCTTTTGGGTAGCTCACTGGCTTCGGATCCCATAAGAACTCCGAAGTTAAGCGTGCTTGGACCAGAGAAATCCAGGGATGGGTGACCCCCTGGGAAGCTGGTCGTGAGCTCCCAAAAACAAAGCCGTGAGGGTAGATGTCCTGGGGCTGAGGCCCGGCTAGGACGCTACCCAGAGCGGACAATATCGTACTGAGGTGCGACCGGGTCGTTACACGAAAGTTGTAGAATGGTATGAAACTAGACACTAACGTGAACGGAATCTTAATCGGATAAGTAATGAAGAAATGATGATAGCTCAAAGTTAGCTAGAATTAACGAATCGCGAAGAACCAAAACTTCCTATTTAATAACCAAAATCGATTCGAACCACCTGAATCACCAAACAATCACTCACATGAGTATAAATAAGCTAATATAATTCAATTTAAAACAAATTAAAGTACGGGGTATTACATAGGTAGTGGTTGAACATTAAAATAAAAAATATAGGTGGTGGTTGTAGGTTTGTAAAAATAAAATAAAATTATATTATTGAGTTGTCTCTTTTATTAATTGACCAAATGTCATGACCATAAGTATGATTTTAATTTTGATTACATAGAATAAAATTATTGTTTCTTAGAATATGTGAAATTCAAATAATTAAGAATTCCAAGTAATATAAAGAATTAATTGCTGGTCCAGCCCCACACAATATCATCTGCTTAAATTGTTTTTAGGTCCAAACAAATAAATTGATTTTGACAAATCTAATGTCTTTCGTGAAAATAATTGTAAAATTTTAATGTTTAACTCATTCTAAACTCTCACAATTTTCACTTGGTTTCACACTGGGTAGCTTCAGATGGCAACCTCTATGTGAGCATAATACGCGATGCAACTTGCGTGTAAATTAGGGCATAGTCGATATTGTGTGGGTGATATAAGTGGTTTTTATTTTGTTTTTTATTTTCTTCTTTTTTAAATTGAAGAAATTTTTACTTCTCTACAAATCAAAATCAAAATTACTAAATAAATCTTAGATATTTAAAATGAGATCTTGAGGGTAAACCAAAACTAAAATTATTAATATATACATATATGCAAGTATATAAAGATACATTTGGGTGAGACCATGCAAAGGCACTATAAGCTACTCATAAATTATCTTTAATCTCAACAATACAGTCTTTTATCATTTATAAATTTTCAAGATTTTAAAATATTTCTCACTTATACAAACTAAAGCGTAACTCATGCCAAATATACTATCAACTACTCAAATAGTATTTTAAATCACAACCACATAATTTTTATACCTTATACATTTTCAAGATTCAAAACAATTCCCCCTTACTATGTACATACATTGGTCATACTTTCCGCACATATGTATGTATGTATGTATGTATGTATGTATGTATATGAGGTTATCCTTTTTTATTAAAAAAGAAACATAAAATATGTGTTGCTAATGGTTGATGCAACCGAATACAATGTAATATGTTTATAAGATATGATAAGATAGGATAAGATAAGATGGGTGATAGACATGGTTCTTATTTTGTATTTTCTTTTCTTCTTTTCAAAATTGAAGATATTTTTAATTCTCTATAAATCAAATCAAAAATACTAAATAAATCTTAGATATTTGAAATGAGATCTCGAGGATAAACCAAAAATAAAACTTTGAATATATATAAGGAGGGCTTCCTATATAGACTGTCCTTAAATTAACTAACTTAAGAAGTGTCCATTTCGAAGGGGTAAAATGATAAATTTTTTCAGGAAATTTTCTAGAGATCATCTCTACCTAATTTCATCCAAAAAATAAACCGGCAAGTGGGTTAGCTAAAAATTGACCGGCTCTCAAGACCATAACCAGGTTCAATGCATCTAGAGGAAAATGGAAGGAGTCTCTTACTTAGCTTAGTAGGCACACAAAATAAAGTCAATGAAATTTTTCTCCTAAGTATATATTCTATCTGGACTTGTACTTATAACTATATTAAAATGTTTATCACCATCTAACTCTTATATGGTCTACTATTTAAACGCTACAACATCGTTAACCCTAGATCATCTAAAAATCATATTAGGAACCTTCTAGAGTGATTCAAAATATAGGTGATGGTTGAGCGTTAAAATCCAAAATATAGGTGTTTGATTGTAGGTTTGTAAAAATAAAATAACATTATATTATTGAATCCTCGCTTTTATTAATTGAACAAATGTCATGACAGTAAGTATGATTTTAATTTTGATTACATATATTAAAATTAATGTCTCTTAGAATATGTGAAATTCAAATAATTAAGAATTCCAAGGATTGTAATGAACTAATTTGGTCGGAGATGACCAATATTATCTTTCAAAAATCTCCAACAGAAACGTGCACATAATTGACAAGATTTATATATCAAGAAAACATAAAGAAAAATAGAACTGGACCATAGGACTTGTTGGAAAAACAAAAAGCTAGAGGAGTGCTGGTATTACTCAATGATAAAAGAAAATATGTGTGGTCCAATTGCTGTTCCATCCCCACACTATATCATCTGCATAAATTGTTTTTTGGTCCAAACAATTAACTTGATACTGAAAAATCTAATTTCTTTCATAAAAATAATTTTAGAATTATAATGTTTAATTCAACCAGCTTCATATTGCAACTTCTTTATACCCATTACACACAATGCAGCTCGCGTGTAAATTAGGGCATAGTCAATATAGTGTGGGTGACATACGTGGTTCTTATTTTATTTTTTATTTTCATCTTTTTTAAAATGTGTAAAATGAAATCTTGAGGATAAACCAAAACTAAAATTGCATATATATATACACTAGGTTGATTGGGTGAGACACATCCAAAGGCACTATAAACTACTCAAAAAGTATTTATAATCTCAACTATACAATTTTTTATCCTTTATAGATTTTTAGAATTTTAAAACGTTTATCACTTATCATATAGACCAAAGTTGTAACTCGTTTCAAATGCACTATCAACTATTTAAATAATATTTTAAATTCCAGTCGGGTAGGATTTTTTACTCCTCTTTTGGCTGAAGCAATCAGCTTAAAGGATATATTAAGCTAGCTTAAATCTCGTAGCAGACATCACGTGTGTGTAGAGTCTGATTCGCAAACCTTAGTGAATGTCGTGAACTCATCGAATTCAGTTTTATCTAGTGTTGGCATTGTTTTGGATGATTGTAAGGCCTTATAATCGGCCCTTGATCATTGTACGTAGTGTTCGTTTTATTGGTAAATCAGCGAATATGGTTGCCCATACGTTAGCTAGGGCTTTTCGTTCAATATCTGGTCGGCAGATGTGGGAGTAGTCTTGCCCCTCCATCATTTTGGATGTAATTGCGCACAATTTTCTCTAATGAATTTTCCAATTGCCATTCAAAAAAATTTCCAACCACGCAATTTTTATATCTTGTACATTTTCAAGATTAAAAATTAGTTCACCATTTTCATACTAAGGTATGCCCATATCCAAGGGCACGATATAACAAACACAACTATCACCTACAAAAAATAGAAATTATTTTTGCAGTCTTAATAAGTACTTGAATCAAACACTTCAAATAGGATATAAGTGCAAATATTTATGCATTATTTTGCGAGAACTGTATTTAAAATTAGAAAATTTTGGTTCCTATGTGCATAGATTATAATGATGGACTAATTTTATCTTTTAAAATTCATCATTTTAAACTTAATCCATATTTCAAATAGAAAAATTACAAAACTTTTCAGATCGATCAAAATTTTGGCAGTTTTAAAGGTCGATCCAATAATAATAAACTTTAATCCATTCCCTCACCACACTATTAAATTGAACACTTGTCTTCAAATTAAACAATATATATATATATATTCAAACTATTTTGGAATTATCATAATTTGAAAATATTATTCTTCTCATATAATTTTGAAATCCCACAACCTGCTAAAACCCTATATATTGGTCCCACGTCTATCTCTCTCCCATTCTCACAGCAAAACATATTAAAATATTAACTAAATAAATTGAAAGCATAAAATATTTAATTACTTTTAGAATAATATAATTTCTTTATCTGTACCCATAATTTCATATAATTTCAAAATTCATTATATTCGTTTTTGAGGGAGCCCAAAAAGTATTAAGAAAGAATTGGGCTAACCCAATTCAACCAATCCACTAACACACAAGCCCATATCCAGGAGCCATTGAAGATTCACGTGCAAGGCCCATTTTGTGGTACTTGCCAAGATGGTCTTGCTTTGCCGAGATGGTGACATCATCTAATATCGAGATGGTCATTTCAACCAATAAGATTGGGACATTTGTAAAGTAGGGAATGGCTGATTATGGATAAGAATAGTGACACTTGCAAAATACTAGAGTAGTGGCCATGTTTTGCCATTTCTCATCTTTTTACTATTTACTTTAATGGAGCATTGTAAACCCTAACTCTATACGTGTAAATAGAAGAAGGGATGCTCATTATAAGGCTTGAGAATTCTAAGTGGCTCATGTGAGAGATAAAAAAGTTGGTAGCTTAATTGTAATTGTATAAATTATTTGTCTTTGAGCTTATATACAACTTCACACATACAAAAGGAAGATGTATTGCCGAAATAGTATTAACGCTACTGAAGGAACCTACCTTATAAGCAAAAATCATTGTCTTCATTATCAACTTTCATTTCCTTGTTTAACTGATTTTGCTTAAGAAATTTTTTGTGGGAAGACCCAAAAAGTTTGGCAACCACATTTTTGTTCCAAATTAAAAGCACATATTTTACTATCACATTTAAGATGCCTAGGAATATATCATAATTTTCCATAACTAACCGAGATAAGATTTTTCTAACACGTAAATTTAAAAATGAAATAATTTTGCAAAACATAAAAACATTTTATATATATTGACACTTTGTTTTTTTGGCCAATTCTTCGTCTCAACCATAAGATTGTTACTGAGAGTAATTTGTAACTCTTGATTTAAAATTGAAAAATGGGGGGCAAAAGTCTTGTGTGATAATATTTTTCGCAAAAACAAATATGGAAAAATATATATATATATATATAATTATGAGAAAAAACCTGTTTTTAAAATAAACAAATTATGAAATAAGCACTTGTTTTTCAATTGCGTTTTAAAATAAGGATTTGACAAAAAAAAAATGTGTTTTGTGCAAATATAAGTTTGCAATTCGAAAATTTAATGCGAACGACGTTTGTTTTACATGATGTGTTTAATTTTAAACTAATATATTTTATGTGTTACTCAGATAACTCTAAAACAAAGTCAAATAAAACAGAGAGAAATTTTATGTTCATTGCTATTCACAAAGATGGTTTCTGAAAAAAAAAATATTTTGATTCGTTAATAAAAAGAAAAATAAATTGAACAGAAAAATACGTTGAGAAACTGTATTCCTCAAACGTCTCAAATCGTGGGGAGCGTTTTTGAAGTGGTTATCAGCACTTCAATTCAAAAAATAAATTTTACATAATAAATAAATTTTTTAAAATTATTTTGTATAAAAAGATTATACTTTATACAAGATAAGCCCAAGGACCAGACTGGGTCAGTCGGCTCGCACAGAGAACCATATTCATCGAACAAATTTTTCCAGTCTTCACCCAATAACAACAAAAGTGTAATGCCCAAAGGCTTCAAACCCTTAATCAAATTTTCCCTTATAAAAACCTATGAAAGGTTTTAACCACTTGTCTTCAAATTACCTTGTCTTGATTTTTTCTTAAACAATACACAAATGCTCCAACATGTCGTTACAGATTTGTAACAATTGATTGTCCACCCTTAATTATAGTTGTAGGTTTGTACAAAAAGCAAAGAAACTATGAATTGAATCATCACTTGTATTAATGACCCATTTTACCCCAGGATATTATATTATTAGAACCCAATGTCATGATGGAGCAGCTTGATTTTAATTTTGATTACATATATTGAAAATAATGTCTCTTACAATATGTGAAATTAAAATAACTAAGAATTCCAAAGAATGTAAAGAATTAATTTAGTCGGAGATGACCAATATTATCTTTCAAAAATTCCCAACAAAAACGTGCATAGAATTAACAAAATTTATGTATCGAAAAACAAGAAGGAAAAACACTTTTTTGGCATTACTCCAAAAAAAATTTTCAATTGTAAAACTGGACCAGAGGACTTGTTGAATAAAACAAAAACAAAAAGCGACCACCGAGTACGGCATTGATCAGTGATGAAAAAGTATATGTGGTCCGTCCGATTGCTGGTGCAACCGAACAAAATGTAATGTTTAACCCGATTAATGTTTCAATGTACACTTTTTTATCCAATCTTTTAGGTCCAAACAAATTACTTGATATTGATAAATCTAATTTCTCTCATAAAAATAATTGTACCTTATTAATATTTAACTCATTCGAAACTCTCATAGTTTTCACCCGGGTTCACATGGGGCAGCTTCAGATGCCCACAACACGCAACGCTGCTCGCGTGTAAATTACGACACAGTACATTAATGTATTGGCTGATATACGCGGTTCTTATTTATTTATTCTTTTCTTCTTTTTTCAATTGAAGAAGTTTTTACTACTCTATAAATAAAAATCAAAAATACTAACTAAATCTTAGATATTTAAAATAAGATCTCCAGGATAAACCAAACATAAAATTATGAATATATATATATTGGTAGGGCTTTTGATAA